>CM031233.1:78764062-79384062 GCA_018340775.1 Taxus wallichiana var. yunnanensis | reverse complement strand
CACATCACCCGAATCGGCTGAACCACGTACTTTACGCTTTCGCATCCCTCGTGTCCCAAATGAACCAAGTGCCATTCGTGCTAATTTTTCCCATTCTACCCGAATATCTTGCTTTTCAATTTGGTAGATATGTATTTAATGCACATTTATTTCCTTTCTCTCTCCTAAACGGCTATATAATGAAACTACCCTATGCATTTTTACACACTGCTTTCATGCTATCTATTGCTCGAACCCTTGCAACCAAAATTCCTACGAACGTATCCATTCCCCCTGCAATTCCATCCCAAGTCTAGCTTGCAGATTTTCTCTCCGAGTTACTATAAACTTGAAGATCAAATTCTAGGGAAGGAACAAATTTCACCACTCGAGTGCTGCGTTCCCGATATCGGGGGACAGTGAAGCTCACCACCTTGACTTTGGGGATTTTGGATGAGGATGACATGACGCAAATCCTTCACCGATGGCATAGATGATTCATGACAATGGTCGGATTTCGCTGATGGTTTCCCTATCTCGGCAGTGCAATGCGCAGACACAGTGCTCTCATGTGGGACTCATTTCAACCCTGATTCGAGTGAGTTGACAAACGTGCACGGGGAGCTCATTGCCAAACTTGACGCTGCCACCATTGGCACTGCACTAAGGATTCCAGAAATGGACAATCTTTGTAGTTATATCTCGAGAATCGTGGGACAGGCCCTTTTTAATCAAGACAGTGATAATTATAAGGCATGGGTGGTGAAGTCCTGGATGAAAAACCCTAAGAAGGGGGCATCTCGTCTGTCCAAGACTCTTTTCCATGTGGATTTCAATGAAGAACTATCAGATTTCATAATCCTACTGGCTCGGGTTATGGGCTTACCCTCTACTAATGAGTTCCATTTCTGGATGTGCCCGCTTATCAATATGGTGTGTGAGGGAACTCAGAATATCAACTGGGCAGAGATCATTAGTATGAACCTAGCGGAGCAGCTATCTAATGTACAACAAACAAAGAAATTCTATATGACTTCATACCTGATGTATACTCTAGCAGCATCGAGGCAATGGTTTGGTTTTTCATACATCGATGCTCACAAGGATGACCCCATGTATGCCTACTGCCCAGATTCACCCTAGAAATAAGCAATCGCAATTTTACGAAGGGTGAATGATGCTTTCACCATGTACATTGTCCGGCTTCTTGAGAGTGACACAGTGAGAAGATTTTCTGATGAAGCCATGAGTCTGATATCACACTACGGTGCTTATTTTATCCAATTCAGAAAATTTTCCTATATCAGGCTTGCTGGCTATGAGAGCACTCCTCTCAAGCTCCCTATGTTCTGCAATGACAAAATGGCCTTGATAGAAGTGTGCAGGAAATTGGAAAAATTGCATAGAACCTGCAGAGACAAGAAAATTACTGGTTTGCACTTCCCCATCTCTTTGGGAAATTACACCTGCAAAACAACCCTGGATGCACAAAATATAGAAAGGGCCCTAGCTCCCATTACTGTCCATTTCTTCAGGCCCAGAACTTGCTTTGACTTGAAAAATTTTATTGAGTAGAACATCAAGATAACCTATCATCATAGGGCAGACACAGAGGACTATTGGGCTGACTGTGCTGATGATTTTGAAGCCAGAAGGAGGCATTATGGCAAGGTTTTCCCTACAGTTAATTCAAGAACTTGGCTTGTACCAAGTTCCTGAAGGGCTCCAAGATGAAAATTCTGACATGTACTCATATGAGTATGACAATGTGGTCAAACACACTCCCTTGGAGGACTTGGATTGGTTCAAAAAGGAGAAGGATGATTTGGCTGAAATCCTAGCTCCGGTCTTAGTCAGGACCAAGATCTAGTTTGATAGGAAAGTTCATGAGCACAGGAGGCACTCAGGGGAATCCTCCTCCAAGGATGCTTCAACACCAAGGAGGGAAGCATCGACACCCAGATCAGAAGCACCTATGCAAACCCCTCCTGCCTCATCAACTCAAGGACCTGCAGTCTCTACTCCTTCCTCATCCACCCAGGTGTATCAGAAGAAAGTCAAAGAAGTTAAAAAGGAGCCTGTGGAAGAAGATCCCCTGAGGAAGCATGCAGAATTGCCTTCGGGACTAGAGAACATTATTGTTCTCAGTGAAAGTGAAGAGAGTGAAGTGCCAACTCCTGCAAGTGCCCCTGAAGCCCCAATGGATAAGGATAAAGAAGTCCAGAGCACTGAACTTCCAAGCACTATTGATTCCTCTGCACCAGGAGCCCCAAGCGCTCCACTCATATCTCAACTTGAGGCAACAGCAGTGCAAACCTTGGGCACCATGAGTTCTCTATCTCTTGGTCCTCTTGCCCCACCTTCTTCTTCCTCCTCCTCTTTTGCATGGGTACAGCCTCTTGTTGACAGTAGGAAGAGAAAGTCTTCCTCCCGGATCTCAAGACCAAATTTTGATGCTGTGGCAGCCTTGTTAGGCACTACTCCTCCTTCTCGCGCCAAAAAATCTAGAATTACCTCCAGGATAGTATCTGACACTCAAGGCCAACAATTCCTAGAGATAGCCAAGCCTAAGACAGATAAGCCAGAGCAAGATTTGCAAGCGTCTGATCTTAAGATCTCAAGGATTCCCATGGGAGAATCTACCCCTGAAGGTGAGATCCATAATCTTCAGGAAAAAATCACCAGATTCATTGGGAGGGTAGAGAAAGGGCAGCAAACCATTGAACATTTGGAGGAACAAGCCCAGATTCTTACAAGTTTCATCAAGTCCCTGCTGTCCAAAGATAAAGTTTTGGATCCTACCCCATTGAATACCCTTCCACCACCTGTAATTCTGAGCCAGGATGAAGTATAGAGTATTAAAGACATGCACAAGTATTTTGTATATGGAAGAGCTATGGAGGCCATGGTGGATGATATGCTGGTTGCAGGATTAAACTTCATTGATGAAGCCTTCAAACTCCACGGGAAGGTGAGTAATTTGCAACAGAAGCTCTCCTCCACTATTGGGAGCATTGATAAAGAACTTAAACTTTGGAGCAGTTGCATAGTAGACCTCCGCCTCATGGGACAAACAGATGAAAATATTTTGATGGCAAGCAAAGTCTTCGAGGATACAAAGGATAATTTGTCAAAGTCCTGGGTCTACAGCGTGGAATGGAAGATCAAGGTCCTGGAGGAGGCTTTGGGAGAATTAAGGAATAGCTGGCAGAAGGGTGAGGCCTTCAAAACACTAGTTGTATCTGCTTTCAAAGATATACATTTCCATCTTCAGGATGAGACTTCTGGTGTGCCTCTCTCCTTACAAGAAATCAAAGCTCAATTCAGAGCTTTTGTCAAGGGTGATCTATTCAAGGAAAGCTCCATTTCCAAGGAAAAAATGAAGGAGATCTGCTCTCTTCAATCTGCCATTGAAGAAGAAAATAAATATTATCATACTCATGTCGAGTTCGATAAGGAAATGGAGAAGTGCCTCGGATTTTGGACTCAGTCTACCGCCAACACATCAGTCCCACGTGGCAGAGACATAGCCGAGGCATTGAAGAGATTCAGACAACGGATCTTAAATTCGGTGGGTCCCTCCCAGTCATAAGCACTGTCTTCTTCTCCTAATTCTTCTCTTCTCTTCCCCTTCTTTCTCTCGGATTTGTTGTAATTAGTTGGGGTATTGTGATTAGCAACCCTTTAACTAATCTTTAGTTAAAAGAAGTAGTTACCGAGAGTAACTGATTTGTAAACTATATAATGGCCTCTCCTCACCATTTTGAAGGAGGAAGAACTTGGCTTATTTCTGAAAGTGTAAATAAATCTTAAAGAAATCAATACAGAAGGACTTTTCATTCTTTGTCTATCTGGTTTCCTTTATCCCTAAGCTATTCATTTAATCTTGTTAGATCATTTGTCTGTATTATGCTAAGAAGCTTTGTATTCTTGCAGATGTTATTTACAGAAATTTGTGTCTTTTCAAATTTCATCTTATTAATATGATACAAATGATCTTGTTCCAATTCATTGTACCCTTGCATGCATAAGGAATTACTCTGTCATCTATAATTCTGAATGGTGCCTTTCTGCTCGTTCTCGCATTCTCATTCCTCAGTCCTTTTGTAATTGATGATCCTTATAGAAAACACTTTCATAATATCCAAGTTCCGGAAGAAAATCATGTTTTGTATATGTATAAATAGGTTCATTTCGAATAAGGGAACCTCTCCCATTAAAGATGAGGGACTTCTTGTCCCCGATTTGTTGCTCTTCTTGAAGTCCTTTTTGATGACCTATAGTTTTTGGTGACTCCTTTGGGGAATAATATTCTAGTTCTATAATCACTTATTGATCATCTTTTGATCTAGCGACTCCACGTTTTACTCGAGGGAGAAGGGCCCTTGGTATTGAAGATTCTTAGTTTCAGCTCTTGGAATAGCAGGGTTTTCCTTTCCCTTCAACAAAAAGAAATAGAAAGGCTCGTTCAACAAGCACTCCACCTGTCCAAGATAGAATCCCTACGGGTGGTATTCCTTCAGAGCAAATCAGTCCTAATCTTCAAGCTCTGATTCTTGCTGGTGTTTCAGTTCCTCTTCAAGCCATTTTTCCAAGAATGGCGGTACCATTTCCTTGGGGTCATCATGTCGAGCCTCTTGCCCTTCCTCAGCCTTTGCATGAGTTACCTAGAGGTAACCGGAAGAACTTTCCTAAATTCAAGGGCGATGGTAAAGTATAACTTGATGAACATATTGCAGCCTTCATAGTTGCATGTGGAGTTCTAGGAGTTGAACATGAAGACGTCTCCATAAGACTTTTTGTTGAGACTTTACAAGATAATGCTGTTGATTGGTTCTATCACCTTCCGGCCGAAGCTATCACTAGCTGGGACACAATGAGAACTAGGTTTGAAAACCATTTCAAACCGGCGGAAGACATGCATGCTTTGCTAGCCAAAATTTCTCAAATAAGGAAGGAATCACAAGAGCCCATGATAGAATTTTTGGCTCGATTCAACAAGTTGATTAAAAAAATTCCACCAAATACTCAACCTGTAGATCAAATTCAAAAATGCTTCTTCCGAAACGCCCAATTGCCTAAAGTTAGTTATGCATTAAGGAGGGATAATCTCGCAACATTGGTGAGGATCAAACTCTTGCTTTGTTAGTTTTGAAGATGATTTAATCATGTCAAGGAAGTTGAGGAGAGACCCTTCTAAATCTAAGTCTACTTCTTCCTCCTCTTCCACTCCTGCACCTAATACTAATCCATTGGTAGTACAAAAACTTGCAAATGATCTCATCACCATTAAGAAACAATTGGCTCAGCATGCTCCCTATGCAGATGTTCCAAGGAGGAATTTTCAGCCCAGAAATCATTTGCCTACTTCTCAAACAAGGCCAGCGCTTGAAGGACCTCCTATTAAAGTTCTTGTCAATGCAACTTGTTAAGTTGAGGAACCAGAGGATGAGGAGGTTAATGAAGATTGCGAGGAATTTGTTGAAGAGGTTGATGATGAAATAGATGAACTTGAGGGATCTTGAGTTAATTTCTTCACCACTGAAGGCATTGATGAAGGGGATGATTATGATGAAGTAGTAGCAAACATGAATAGTGAATCATATGCTATCATGACTCGAGAGCAGACAAATCAGAGGGAGAAAGTGATGTAGCCCACCAATAAATCTAAGGAGTAGCCGAAAACTATCCCTGTAATTGAAAAAAGAGGATCTCTGATCCCCATTTCATCTACACCAAAGGTGAGTCCTATCAATTTTGCTACTAAAGTTACTTCTTTTTCCCCTAAAATTGATAAACCTAGGATCTCAAGCGATGATAACCCGTCCACTTATGGGTCGTTTGATATTATTGACGACTTGAAAAAGACTAAGGTTCAAATCTCAGAGGCTGAATATTATCAAACCCATCCCAAGGATTTTTCTAAAATGATTCACTTTGTCAATTCCCATTCTAAAACTACCGCTAAAGGCATTTTACCCACTCCTTTCGCACCACCTAATCACTGTAGCCCTTTGTCACCTCACCCAATGACAAAATCAAACCATTCTATGTGACACTCCTTATAGCTGGCCATAGGCTCAGTAATTGTGTCATAGACTTGGGAGCATCAGACAATGT
This sequence comes from Taxus wallichiana var. yunnanensis, assembly GCA_018340775.1. Classification (NCBI taxonomy): domain Eukaryota; kingdom Viridiplantae; phylum Streptophyta; class Pinopsida; order Cupressales; family Taxaceae; genus Taxus; species Taxus wallichiana. The sequence goes on along the minus strand of CM031233.1, from coordinate 79,377,963 downwards.
AATGCCTGCTAAAGTAGCTCATGCCTTATGCTTGACTCTCACACGCACTTACGGATCTTGTTATTCCATGGAGAGTAAGGAAGTGCCCTTGGTCGGAAGAATTAAGGACGCACAAGTGGCTTTTGCTACTTTTCCTGAGAAGAAAGTTTTGGCTACTATTCTAGTAGCAGATATTCCTCCTTCATATGGGATCCTTGCTAAGCAGAAATTTCTGTAAGGATGTGGGTGGAGAAATTCATATGGATTGGTCACATGCCCTCATACACATTCTTTGGGAAAATGAAGAAGTTGTTTCCTAAGAAGCGGTCCAAGTATATTGTACAAATAACGGATGATCCCAAAGCACAAATACTCTATGAGGATATGGGGCATGGTAACTACATGATTTTGTCTCGGAAGAAATCCAACTCCCAAAGTGTCACCTAAAGATCCTAATGGCGTTTGGATACTAGATTTTGATGGAAGTTGTTCTTGGTGGTTCTGGAGCTGGTGTCATATTGGTGTCGCCTGAAGGAAGCATTCATTCTTTCTCATTCAAGTTGCAGTTTGAAAATACCAATAATACAGCAGAGTATGAAGCTCTCATTCTTGGACTCCAGGTGGCAAAAGAACAAGGTGTGAAGAATCTTCTAGCTCATGGGGATGCAGAATTGATTTTCGAGCAAGTTAGAAACCTCTTATAGGTAAATAATGGAAGTTTGAAACATTACAGGAATCAGGTTTGGGATTCCATTGAATTTCTTGATGCTTTCTCCATCGAAGCAATACCTAGGGAGAAGAATACTAGGGCTGATTCACTAGCAGTCTCAGGGTCACTGCTCATACCTCATCCTGACTTTTCTCAAGATAAGTTCACCATTGAGATGATCCATCGACCTAGTGTACCTGATAATACAAGTAACTGGCAAGTTTTCAATGATGATCAACACTTGCTTTCTTTCTTAGAACTCAAGGATAATTTTGAACAGTTGTACTTTGAAGGGAGTGATAATTTGCCTCATGAAAGTGTGCCCTTTGACAAAGAAGCCACCCAAGAAGAAGAAGCGGATCAGGATGGATGTATCAAACTCAAAGGAAACAAGATTCCAAAAGGATTGGTGAGTTTAGAAAAACTGTTTGACAAACACGACAGGTATGTAAAGTTTAAAGCTTCTACTGGACCTCAACAATCAGCTGAATATGAAAAAATAAATATTGGGAGTTCTGCTGATCCTAAACTCGTGAACATTGGAAAATGTTGCACCCCAGAAGAAAAGAAGAAGGTAATTGATCTTTTAAAAAAGTATAAGGATGTTCTTGCTTATTCCTATGAAGATTTAAAAGCTTTCCAACCAAAGGAGATGCAGCATTTTATCCCTCTCAAACCTGGGATTAAGCCTTTTAAACAGAAGCAGAGGCAATACAATCCTAAAATAGCTGACACCATCTTTCAGGAGATACAGAAGTTATTGAAGGCTAAAATCATTTTTCCTATCCATCATTCAACATGGATTGCCAATATTGTGCCCGTTAGAAAGAAAAATGGTGAGATTCGTATCTGTGTTGACTTCAGGAATCTAAATCAAACTTCCTGGAAATATAATTATCCCTTACCTATGATGGATCAGGTCTTGCAAGCGAGAAGCGGGATCCGAAATGTTTTCTATGCTTGATGGATACTCAGGATATAACCAGGTAGAAGTTAATACTACAGATCAACACAAAATGGCTTTCACTACCCCTTGGGGTACCTTTGCTTACAAAAGGATGCCTTTTGGGCTCATTAATGCCGGTGCTACTTTTCAGAGAGCTATGGACTTAGCCTTTGGAAGTTTGAAAGGGAAGTGTATTGTTGTATACCTTGATGACTTGACTGTGTATTCTAAAACAAGGGCCGATCATTTTCAGCACCTGGAAACAGTTCTTTTGAGATGTAGAGAACATGGGATCTCTTTGAATCCTAAGAAATCTATTTGTTTCATGGAGGGGAAATTATTGGGGCACGTTGTCTCCAAATATGGTATAAAAATTGATCTGAGCGAGTTCAAGCTATTTAAAAATTCCTCTTCCAACCAAAGCAAAAGGAGTGCACTCTTTCTTTGGTAAGATCAACTTTTTGAGAAGGTTCATCCCGATTTTGCAGAGCTAACTCGAATATCTCCCAAATGATGAAAGGTAAACAAACGTTTGGTTGGTCTCTCCAAGAGGAAAGAATCCTTTGAAGGTATTAAAGGGCCATTGCTAAAACTCTTGTTTTAGCATGTCTAGATTTCAAAGCAAAGATTTCATTATCTATTGCTTTATGCCACGAGATAACACCTTGGTCTTATTTTGACTCGGGAAGATTCTAATGAGCACGAACTCCCAATTGCATTTATGAGCTATATTCTAAAATATCATGAGTTAAAATACACCATAATGGAAAAACATGCTTTTGCAGTGGTTAAAGCTGTCAAGCAGTTTCATTTTTACATTCTTAACTCTCACTCCACGGTGTTGGTACCAGATACAACTATCAAGTCAATTCTCACATAGCAGGAATTTGGATCCAAGAGAGGGAACTGGGTGGACAAGGTTCAAGAATATGATATTGACATCAAACCAACCAAGCTCATCCGTGGAAAAGGCCTATGTGAACTCATCACTGAAGGAGCTAGACATGAGTTACTGGAGGATAAAGTTGGTCTTCCTACCATTCTATTTCTTAGCTCAGTTGATGAATGGTATGCTGATATTGCTCACTTTCTCACCTATGGAGAATGCTCCTCTCATTTGACTGCCAAAGAGAAGAGAGCCGTTAAACTAAGATCAACCCAATATGTGTTGTGGGAAAACGCCTTGTTTAAACATGGGTTAGATGGAAGGTTTTTGAAATGTGTGGACAAGGAACAACAGAAGAAGCTACTTTCAGCTTTTCATGATCAGGCATGTGGAGGGCATTACTCATCACCGTCATCCTTGCTCATAAAATACTTTGTGGAGGATATTACTGGCCTACCTTGTTCAAGGATGCATCAAAATGGGTTGATAAATGTGAGGCTTGTCAGACTTTCGTGGGTAGACCTAAGTTGGCCTCCTTGCCCCTTAAACCAGTTGTGATCGAAGAACCTTTTCAGCAATGGGGTTTAGATTTCATTGTAACACTTAATCCCTCTTCTAGTGCTGGTCATACCCACGTATTAGCGCCACATATTATTTCACCAAATGGGTAGAAGCCATTCCGTAAGGGAGTACTACTTGAAGTAGTATGTAGCTTTATCAAAGAAAACATCTTGGTAAGGTATGGTGTGCCAAACAAGATCGTGACAGATAATGCTTCAAATTTTTCTTCAACTGAGATGATGGATTTTTGCTATGGATATGGCATCTCCCTGGCTCACTCCTCAGATTACTATCCTCAGGGAAATGGACAAGCAGAATCAACAAATAAAAATCTGGTGGCCATAATAAGGAAATTAGTCAATGAATCCCAATGGAACTGGCACAAGAAACTCTATGATGCTCTTTGGGCAGATAGGATCACACCTAAGAGAGCCATTGGGATGTCTCCCTTTCAGGTAGTATATGGAGTAGAAGCTCAATTGCCAGTAACAGTGGAGCTACCAGCCTTGCATCTAATGAAGGCCATTGAAGATACCAGTTTCAATGATTCTTTGGATAAGAGAATCATGTATCTTCAAAAATTGAATGAGAACATATTAGAAGTTGCTGATAGGATATCTGCTCACCAACAGAAAGTAAAGGTCCTGTTTGATAAGAAAGCCAGGTTCAGAGATTTCCAAGTTGGAGACATTGTTTTGTTGTGGGATAAAAGGCATGAACCTCGTGGAAGCCATGGCAAGTTTGATTCCCTTTGTCTCTAACCTTTCAAGATCGGACACTTCACCGGTAAGAATTCTTTTTACCTTGATTATATGGATGGTTCTTCTCTCCCACTTCTTTATAGTAGCGATTGCTGAAATTGTTTAAGTCATAGGTGATTAGGAAGTCCTTTTGTATATTCTGTATAGCGTTTTGTTTTTCTTTCCCTTTGTTTTGGTGTGTTGTCCTCTGTATTGTTTTGATTCGATGAATCCCTGGCCCAATGGATAAGGTACTGGTCTGCTTCCCTGAGTTTTTCTAAATTCTTGCCGTGTCTCATTCTTTGTATTTATGCCAAGTCATCCCTAAAAGGAGCCAGCTGTTTTCCACTCAAAATTCCCCTGCTTTTAAGAAGTTGAAAATTAAAATTTTGAGGTTAAGTGTCTTTTCTGTTGTTCTGATAATGTGAAAAGTCAAGAAATTGGAAAAACTACGTTTTTTGGGTCATTTTGTGTGTTTTTCGGGCCTGTTGGAAATTTTTGTCCCGCGTGTCCCAGGTTCATATGGGCTCTCTGTTCCCCGATCGGCCGGTTTACCCGAAGTCTGTTCTTTTCGGGCCCGTCGGAACTTTTTGTCCCAAATGTCCCAAGTTCACTCGGACCAGTTGTTCCATTTTCACCCAATTCGTTGAGTCACGTATTCTCGCATACTTTTGTCCTGCATGTCCCAAAAGCATTTGTACGTCTTTTCCCGCATCACCCGAATCGGCCGAATCGCGTGTACTTTGCGCTTTCACGTCCCTCGTGTCCCAAATGAACCAAGTGCCATTCGTGCTAATTTTTCCCACTCTAGCCGAATATATTTCTTTTCAATTTGGTAGATATGTATTTAATGTGCATTTATTACCTTTCTCTCTTCTAAATAGCTATATAATGAAACTACCCCCTATGCATTTTTGCACACTGCTTTCATGCTATCTATTGCTCGAACCCTTGCAACCAAAATTCCTGCGCACGCATCCATTCCCCTTACAATTCTATCCCAAGTATAGCTTGCAGCTTTTCTCTCCGAGTTACTATCAACATGAAGATCAAATTCCAGGGGCAGGAACAAATTTCACCACTCGAGTCTGTCATTCCCGATATTGGGGATAGTGAAGTTCGCCACCTTAACTTTGGGGATTTTGGATGAGGATGCAGACACGAATCCTTCACCGATGGCACGATGATTCATGATGATTGATGCGGCTTTCGCTTGTGGTTTCCCTATCTCGGTTCAATGCGTAGACACAGTGCTCTCATGCGGGACTCATTTCAACCCTGATTCGAGTGAGTTGACAAACGTGCACAGGGAGCTCATTTCCAAGCTTGACGCCTTGCCACCATTAGCACCGCACTAGGGATTCCAGAAATGGACAATGCTGTAGTTATATCTCGAATCAGCACAGCCCTTTTCAATCAAGACAGGTGATAATTATAAGGTGGGTGGCGAAGTCTAGCTGAAAAACCCTAAGAAAGGGGCATCTCATCTGTCCAAGACTCTTTTCCTTGTGGATTTCAATGAAGAACTATCAGATTTCATAATCCCTCGGCTTAGTTATGGGCTTACCCTCTACTAATGAGTTCCATTTCTGGATGTGCCCGTTTATACATATGGTGTGCGAGGGAACTCAAAATATCAACTGGGCAGAGATCATCAGTATGAACCTAGGGGAGCAGCTGTCTAATTTATAGCAAACAAAGAAATTCTATATGACTTCATACCTGATGTATACTCTAGCAGCATCGAGGCAATGGTTTGGTTTTTCATACATCGATGCTCACAAGGATGACCCCGTGTATGCCTACTACCCGCAGTTCACCCTAGAAACCAGCAATCACAATTTCTAAAGGGTGAATGATGCTTTCACCATGTACATTGTCTGGATTCTTGAGAGTGACATAGCGAGAAGATTTTTTGATGAAGCCATGAGTCTGATATCGCACTACGGTGCTTATTTTATCCAATTCAGAAAATTTTCCTATATCAGGCTTGCTGGCTATGAGAGCACTCCTCTCAAGCTCCCTATGTTCTGCAATGACAAAATGGCCTTGATAGAAGTGTGCAGGCAATTGGAAAAATTGCATAGAACCCTGCAAAGACAAGCAAATTACTGGTTTGCACTTCCCCATCTCTTTGGGAAATTACACCTGTAAAACAACCCTGGATGCACAAAATATAGAAAGGGCCCTAGCTCCCATTACTATCCATTTCTTCAGGCCCAAAACTTGCTTTGACTTGAAAAATTTTATTGAGCAGAACATCAAGATAACCTATCATCATAGGGCAGACACAGAGGACTATTGGGCTAACTGTGTTGATGATTTTGAAGCTAGAAGGAGGCATTATGGCAGGTTTTCCCTACAGTTAATTCAAGAACTTGGCTTGTACCAAGTTCCTGAAGGGCTCCAAGATGACAATTCTGACTTGTACTCATATGAGTATGACAATGTGGTCAAACACACTCCCTTGGAGGACTTGGATTGGTTCAAAAAGGAGAAGGATGATTTGGCTGAAATCCTAGCTCCGGTCTTAGTCAGGACCAAGATCTGGTTTGATAAGAAAGTTCGTGAGCACAGGAGGCACTCAGGGGAATCCTCCTCCAAGGATGCTTCAACACCAAGGAGGGAAGCATCGACACCAGATCAGAAGCACCTATGCAAACCCCTCCTGCCTCATCAACTCAAGGACCTGAAGTCTCTACTCCTTCCTCATCCACCTAGGTGTATCAGAAGAAAGTCAAAGAAGTTAAAAAGGAGCCTGTGGAAGAAGATACCCTGAGGAAGCATGCAGAATTTCCTTCGAGACCAGAGAACATTATTGTTCTCAGTGAAAGTGAAGAAAGTGAAGTGCCAACTCCTGCAAGCGCCCCTGAAGCCCCAATGGATAAGGATAAAGAAGTCCAGAGCACTGAATTTCCAAGCACTGTTGATTCCTCTGCACCAGGAGCCCCAAGCGCTCCACTCATATCTCAACTCGAGGCAACAGCAGTGCAAACCTTGGGCACCATGAGTTCTCTGTCTCTTGGTCCTCTTGCCCCACCTGCTTCTTCCTCCTCTTTTGCATGGGTGCAACCTCTTGTTGACTGTAGGAAGAGAAAGTCTTCCTCCCGGATCTCAGGACCAAATTTTGATGTTGTGGCAGCCTTGTTAGGCACTACTCCTCCTTCTCACGCCAAAAAAGCCAGAATTACCTCCAGGATAGTGTCTGACGCTCAAGGCCAACAATTCCTAGAGATAGCCAAGCCTAAGACAGATAAGCCAGAGCAAGATTTGCAAGCGTCTGATCTTGAGCTCTCAAGGATTCCCATGGGAGAATCTACCCTTGAAGGTGAGATCCATAATCTTTAGGAAACAATCACCAGAGTCATTGGGAGGGTAGAGAAAGGGCAGCAAACCATTGAACAGTTGGAGGAACAAGCCCAGATTCTTACAAGTTTCATCAAGTCCCTGCTGTCCAAAGATAAAGTTTTGGATCCTACCCCATTGACTACCCTTCCACCACCTATAATTTTGAGCCAGGATGAAGTACAAAGTATTAAAGACATGCACAAGTATTCTGTATATGGAAGAGCTATGGAGGCCATGGTGGATGATATGTTGGTTGCAGGATTAAACTTCATTGATGAAGCCTTCAAACTCCACGGGAAGGTGAGTAATTTGCAACAGAAGCTCTCCTCCACTATTGGGAGCATTGATAAAGAACTTAAACTTTGGAGCAGTTGCATAGTAGACCTCCGCCTCATGGGACAAACAGATGAAAATATTTTGATGGCAAGCAAAGTCTTCGAGGATACAAAGGATAATTTGTCAAATTCTTGGGTCTACAACGTGGAATGGAAGATCAAGGTCCTGGAGGAGGCTTTGGGAGAATTAAGGAATAGCTGGCAGAAGGGTGAGGCCTTCAAAACACTAGTTGTATCTGCTTTCAAAGATATACATTTCCATCTTCAGGATGAGACTTCTGGTGTGCCTCTCTCCTTACAAGAAATCAAAGCTCAATTCAGAGCTTTTGTCAAGGGTGATCTATTCAAGGAAAGCTCCATTTCCAAGGAAAAATGAAGGATATTTGCTCTCTTCAATCTGGCATTGAAGAAGCAAATAAATATTATCATACCCATGTCGAGTTCGATAAGGAAATGGAGAAGTGCTTTGGATTTTGGACTCAGTCTACCGCTAACACATCGGTCCCACGTGGCAGAGACATATCCGAGGCATTGAAGAGATTCAGATAGTGGATCTTAAAGTCAGTGGGTCCCTCCTAGTCATAAGCACTTGTCTTCTTCTCCTAATTCTTCTCTTCTCTTCCCCTTATTTCTCTCGGATTTTTTGTAATTAGTTGGGGTATTGCGATTAGCAACCCTTTAACTAATATTTAGTTAAAAGAAGTAGTTACCGAGAGTAACTGATTTGTAAACTATATAATGGCCTCTCCTCGCCATTTTGAAGGAGGAAGAACTTGGCTTATTTCTGAAAGTGTAAATAAATCTTAAAGAAATCAATACAGAAGGACTTTTCATTCTTTGTCTATCTGGTTTCCTTTATTCCCAAGCTATTCATTTAATCTTGTTAGATCATTTGTCTGTATTATGCTAAGAAGCTTTGTATTCTTGCAGATGTTATTTACAGAACTTTGTGTCTTTTCAAATTTCATCTTATTAATATGATACAAATGATCTTGTTCCAATTCACTGTACCCTCGCATGCATAAGGAATTACTCTGTCATCTATAATTCTGAATGGTTCCTTTCTGCTCGTTCTCGCATTTTCATTCCTCAGTCCTTTTGTAATTGATGATCCTTATAGAAAACACTTTCATAATATCCAAGTTCCACAAGAAAATCATGTTTTGTATATGTGTAAATAGGTTCATTTCTGAATAAGGGAACCTCTCCCATTAAAGAGGAGGGACTTCTTGTCCCCTAACTGTTGCTCTTCTTGAAGTCCTTTTTGAGGACCAACAGTTAGCAAATGAAGTAACCCTACGAAGTAACCCCCAAAACAACAAAAGAATTCTAATAAATAGAAAAATGGAGAGAGGAGGATGAGATGACTCCATGTAGGATGCCACATCACGCATCCTCAACTCCACCTCACAAATCAACTTCAAACTCCAAAGCATAATTAAAAGGTGGGTGAATAAAATGTCAAATTACTTACACACAAAATCCAAGTCCACACCTCAAGGACCAAAATTAATTTCATGTAAGATAGTGCAATAAAAACTTACAACTTACCTTCCCAAAATACATAATGAGGCTGAATTTTGACTCCCAACCCATAGGTAGGGTTGGTATAAAAATTTAAGAGTGCTGGGACAAGTTTAATTTGTCCCACAAGCCTCTAAAATAAACCCGTAAGGACATATCCGAATTTCAAAAGGAAGGTGGAGTGTTTCAAACTCAAAATTACTTACACATTACTTACAACACTTAATCCAAGAGTCACCAACTCTAATAAATGCATTCTTTTGGCCCAATTAATAAATTTAACAACATGATTACCCACAAATCTAAACACAAATTAACTAAATAATAAAGGGGAAAACACATCACTAAAATCACATACTAAAATTTAAACAAAAGAAACTAAATATAATAATACACATAACCCCTTGATCACATTTACAGTGACTCCCCCATGGGAACCCTTTTCAGCAAGCACACACAAACACATAAACAAATACATGTTCCATGATGACCCTTGTTGAATTCACCTAGAATTTCATTATGGTTGGTCTCCAATCCCCCTATGTTTATTGTGACATGTTTTCCTGCAAAATAAAATAAATCCTTCAGCATCGTGGCCACATCAAAACATTCAAAATAAACATGAAATATTGCACTAAAATTATGTATATAAAAATCAAGCATCATCAAGGCAAATAACAATGTCATTTATAATTTCCTCGATATCCATATGATCATAAAATTAGTTCAATTTTTTAGGTTTACTCAATATGACAAACTATCACAAGTACGAAAAACACACACACACACACACACACACATATAACCATGTCAAGCAGTGTATGAACATCAATATCAAATGTCTCTAATAATCCACATGCATCATATATGAATCAAAATCAACCATAGTCCATGATCTCTAATGTCTAACATTATATCAATCTAAAAACTACAATAATGTCCATAAGTATAATCAACAGTATCATAATCAATAACAAAAGGTGTCTAAGGGAAGTGGGCACTAAAAATCATGGGATGTTATTGCACAATAAAGTTAAACATGATCTTCCATGTAATGTGATTAAACCATCTCGCTATGGATAAAACACTTATTCATATACAATACTTCTCGCTTGCTAATAAATCTATAAATGAGTGAAAGAAACATGACCCTAAATCCTTAAACAAAAAAAAGTGAACTTCACATCCTTGGACTTACCCTTGTTTTGTTGTGTAACAAAGGTATGATATAAGACCTAGTAGTCTTGTGTGCAAATAAATTCCCTATTAATGAACGAGTGAATTAAACAAGTAATTGAAATAATCTTGATGATCCTTATTTAATGAGATGCACTGTAAGTTAAATGTTAAACTTTATAAAGGAAAGCGTACATACCTGAATTGTAAGGTACTATCTTTGCTAGAACAACGTACCAAGTGCCCCAATGATGATACAGTCTCCTCGCGCAAGGTGTTCGAGATCCGGAAAATCTCTCCAAGTATGCGTTAACATCCTGCATGCCCCACATAGCCCCGCGTGCCTTAGTATTTCCTTTTTCCCTCTTCTTTTAGCCTTTTTCTCTTTAGTTATTTAAACCGCCACCACCGAACAAGGCGGTGGTCAGTAATTCCACCCCTTTCGCAGAGCAGCGATCCTTTACACATTTTCCAGAAGGCTATTTTTACACAACTCACATAAATTAAGTGTTTCACCAGCTATCTTTTTACCTGCCATGAGCTTGCATTTATGATTCTGGTTCCCTGGAATAGTGTTTTGCCATTGTTTATAGTTTAAGAGTTCTATTTGGCTTTTACCTTGGGTAAATGCAAATGCTATAAATAGATGGCTTGTGCTCAAGCAAATGGCCCTCAAGTTTTGCCTCTGGATTTCCTTTTGCAATAGATTTAGTTTTCCTTTTGCTTAGAATGTTTAGTTTCTTTCAATGCATGCTTAGTTAGCATTGTTTTGCAATTGGTAAGCCACATATCCATCTTTTGCAAGTGTTGTCATTACTTGAGCCCCTCATTCACTCCTCATCTTCTCATTTAAGTAATTCAGTCTTTCATTTTGCTTAGGATTTATAGTTTAGCTCATTACATGCTTAGTTAGCATTGTTTTACTATTGGTAAGCCACAAACCCATCTTGTGCAAGCAGTATTGTTGTTTCATCCAATTCATTGGAATAGAATAGCTTAGGAAGCCATTAAAGTTGCAGGTTTTGCTCCTCAAACGGGATAGTTTTGGTTACGGATGCTTTATGTTGCACGAATCACAATAAATCCCACTAGGAATTGCATAAACCAAGCTCTGTACTCTTGCGATATCCCTCTTTTACTCACATTGTATTCGGTGTGTATTCCGAGCTGCCTTTATCCAAATATCTACTGTTGATGCTAGCATTACACACTTTTACGGATCCACGTGAACATGAAGGAACAAGGAGATCACACCTGAGGGGACAAGATCACACACACCATCGGATTCGCCACCTGTTCTCCGAATCCAAGTTCTAGCTTTCAAAGTTTTAGTTAGAATCATATCAAATAGAGTAGTTAATTACTTTATTTCAGTTAAATTCTATTCTCGGTATTGCCAGGGAAGCTGTGAGGATTGATAGTTTCTGAGAAACTATGATTCACTCCTCACTTCTAAGGTAGGATCGAGAATCTTGCAAATAGATTAGATAAGCTATTATTTAGAATAGATCTACAAATTGCACAGACAAATAGCTACACTCGGTTATTTTGTTTGTTTTAAATTATTAGTTTAGCTATCAATTCTAAATATTTTAAATAGATACTTTCTTAAATTCATATAGTTCGTCAGAAAATACAAAAATAGAGAAATCATATAGGCTATAGATATAGTTAAATTTCACTTTACTGCAATTTGTTTATATTATTGCTTTTGTATGACAATTACGGGACCTAGGGAGCCCAGAGAATACATTTTTGAGCCAATCGTGCCTCAGCCCAATCTCATCACAGCAATAACTGATATAGACCAAAATCTTAGGATTCAAGTCTTCCGAACAATGGTAAGCTTGCAATAAATCAATTCTCAATTAAATGGGTTAAACAGAGAAGACGACCAAGCACACACGTTTTGGTCAAATATGCCAAACTACAGATTACCCTAGGTATATATCCATATGACTGTAGGAGGATTAGAAAGAGAACAAACCTTTGGCTATGATCCTTTGGTCCCACAGCCAGGTGCAGGAGATACCCTCACGGACATAGATACCAGTTTAAGGATCCAGGTTGCACGAATGCCTGTGAGATATTCCAAGAAAATCACATAGTTATTAGCCATGAATATAGAAGCTGAGAAAGCATATGATTACTGGATATTAGGGATTAGGAATTGATTCCATACATGACCATAGCAGGTCCAAAACAACCGCGAGTCTACGGTTGTGACCCAAAAATCCCGCAGCCTAACGAATCCATAGGCGAACTAGACATAGATACTAGCCTACACACACTAGTATTCCGATCTACTCCACTTCCACCTATCATCATCGAACAATTATCCTTGCTAGATACAACAATGACTAACAAAGCTAGAGAGTTTGGACCAGGCGAAGAGAACCATCCATAGAATTGACTACATTTACCACCATATGACCACAATCCGAGAAATACACAAAACTATCCTGGTCATTTCCCATGTATCCCACAACCCATAGATCGAATCACACTAAAGCTCGATATTGATTGCAGCCTTGAGCGAGTCATCATGCTGATCGATCTATCACACCGATCTAGGTTAGAAGGGCCTTCTTTTCCTTAGATTCACAAATTCCATTAGTGCGTGTCAAAGAAATTAGATTACCAAACTAGCTTGCCTATATTCCACGCATATTCCATCCCCACCGGCTGTCTCTCGGCACGACCTCGGGAGGTCGGCACGTGGAAGAGTTACTTGTAGATTCCCACGCTCGCTTGTCACTTTTCCAGCATACAAAATTGGTGAACCTGACGTGAACAAACAACTGTTTCACCTTCTGTACCTCATTAGCCTTCACATCAGCTTCACCAACAAAATTGGTGAATCCGACGTGAACAAACAACTGTTTCACCTTCTGTACCTCAATAGCCTTCACATCAGCTTCACCAACAAAATTGGTGAACCCAACATGAATCAAACAAAATTAGCAAACTGACATAAAACTTTCTCATCCGGAGTCATAGCATTATGTTTTCGTTCAAGTTTAGTACACTTCTTACCCGCCTCATTAGCTTTCACAAATCACCTTCGCTCCTTCCCATTATTCTGCAGGTATTCATATACCCCCGAATATGTCGGGATTCGATGCATATGGCAGACCCCTCTTGGGTCTTGAGGCATACTACGCCCAAAGAATAGACAATCATCACCCTCGCTCTTAATGTGGGGTGACAACTATTCAACTAATCAGTTGTCAACACAAACTCCAAGGATCAGATATAGCTCGTCCTTCCAAACAGAGGGGTTGGAACAACTCGCTCAAATGCAACAAATAGAGTCTTCGAGGCTCAAACAATATGACATTCACCAAATAACTGGATCATCTCCTCAGTACTACTTAGACCACAAATTAGTAGACAATGATTCATACCAAGGTTTAGATGATAAATATTCAAAGTACGTTATGCCAAGAATGACCAATGTTCTCAAGGCATGTATCCACCTGTAGGAGGTTTACAACCACAACCCGAGTTCTCTTTTCAAGAAAATACCTCTATGCCACTGCATATAGGAAATACTCTCGGAGAAACTTGGCAAGACAACGATAAGTTCATAGCAAGATATCACATGCCTATACAAAACCATGGTATACAACAAACACCACCAAGGCAGAATATTGTGACTTCACCAAATGAGGTCATTTCAACTCTAATAGAAAAGGTTAGAGGGTTAGAACTTGCCCAAGCAAGTCAAAATTTGCAATTCGTGCAAACAGGGAGTTCCAATCCTCCACACCATCCTAGCCAAGTAGATCTCCTCACAGGAGTAGGCACGTTAGGCATGACTCCTCAGTATTCACAACAAATGCCAACTAGACCCACCATCTCTAACACTGTTCCTCCCAATCTAGTATAGAACAATCCATTCTGGACAAGACTACCCGTCATACTTAAACATATACTCCAAATCACCGCATGAGGGATATGTTCTCCTCTCCCGGCATGTTTGCTCAAACACGGGCGCTTCCTTACGCCCTGCCAACATGTACGATACACCATATCAACAACCCATTCCACCACCACTCCCTCGCAGACACCATCAATGGTCAAAACATATGCAATAAGGACTTATTAAGAATATTTGAAAGAGCCCTTAGATTTCACTATGAAGCGTCATGCTTCCAAGACCTCTTCTGATTTTCCCAAATACAAAGGTGAGGGAGATCCAAACGCGCATATCAAAGCTTATGCTACATGACCATTCGAGAACTACTCCCATGGGATGGGGTTGTTTGCTAAAATATTCCCAAAAACCTTAGAAGGCATCGCTCTCTCGGTATTATAGAATACCTCGAGGAAGCTTCTATACATTCATTCAAGCAAATTGTATCTCGAGTTCATCAAGGCCTTCGACATGAACAAGCTATTAAGAACAGGAATCAGGGAGTTCTTACACATCAAACAAGAACACAACGAATCTGTCACCCATTTCATCCAAAGGTGGCGTACAGTCCTTTATTCCTCGACAAGTGTTTCAAACATGGATCAAATGGAACTATGTGATTTATTCCTTCATTTTCTTAGCAGAGAAGTGAAGGAAGAAGTCCAAAAGTTCCCATTACGAACTTACGATGAGGTACTAGAGAGTGCTCTTCGAATAGATCAAGCCGCGATTGATAGTGGTTGCAAAACATATGGAGCAAACGGGAGGTTAATCACCCCCAATCAGAACACTACAAATTATCCCACTACCACAAACGCCAATCAAGGACCTAAAATCCTTAACAAAAATCGGGGTGTAACAACAGATGGAGTAACCGACCAGCCCAAGAAGGTAAATGTTGTCAATACTCCATCACAAGTAAACAACCAACGAAACAACAACTTTACCCCGACAATCAACACAGTGGATTTTAACCATCAACAACAACAACAATGGAAAAATCCCATACAAGGGCCAAGCCAAAATTCAACTAGGTATCAAGACCAGAATTCAAACCAAAGACAACAAACGCAAAATTTTAATAGACAACGGTTCGATCAAAATTACGGGCCACAATACACATCAAACCAACAAACTAGGAATTACAATCCTAACTCATATTGTGGTTTCCACAAAATTTGAGGTCATGACACTAGAATGTGCCGTGATTATAATAAATTCATACAACGCTTGCGAAATGAACAAAAACAACTTTTCATGGATATGTTCTTAGCAGATCCTACATCACCAACGTCAAATACTTTTTCAGTGCAGTTTCCCCTCAAAACGCACCCCTTAAGATCTTTAATGATCCACTCCCAAATCACGATAACAACAAACTAAATTCAACTGGGACGAACAAGGGTGCAATGACAGGAAACAATGATGATGAAGCCTTGACTTCCCTAAGTCCATTAGTTGCACCGCAACTAGGAAGTCAGCCACGACCTAAGGTAGTTGGATTAGTGGAGTAGACACTTTGAATTACCCATCGAATCTATAACAAGGACACGAGAGTATTTCTCCCAGCTGAGTCCAAGCCACCTGCCAAAAACGGATAACATCCAATAAATCGTAGCAAAGCTTGTGGGTGCTTATGATTTAATTAATGATCTAACAAAAACCTTCTCGCATATTTCATTTTTAGACTTACTAAAGAACTCTCCTGCCCACAGGGCTGCTCTTTTGGAAGCATTAGGTTTAGGTCATTTAATCAACATCACTCCACCTCCTGAAACATAGGTAAATCATATAGACTTTGATGTTCATCCTCCAGGACAGGCAGATAGGGATGTTGAATTCATATTCGAGATAAATAAAATGCCAACAGATGCTGAGATCACACGTCGGGGTGATCCGGCTTTACATTTGCAAGTGTGGGTTTATAATAATTAAGTAAAACGTGCAATGGTAGATGATGGGGTAGCGGTTAACATAGTCCCCTTCTCTTTCCTTCAAAAGTTAGGGTATGGAGAAACCAATTGTTCCACAACTCGAAACATGCTAAGAGGCTTTGACAGTCTTAAAGCCAATTCAATTGGAACTATAATATTACCAGTCACCTTAGGACCCAAAACCATTTTTATTGAGTTTTATATTATAGATCAGGAAACTAACTATAATATGATCCTCGGCTGACCATGGATACACTTGCGCATGAAGGCAATCCCTTCTACACTATTTCAAGAAGTAAGGTTTTTACATCTAGGAAAGGTATTTGTGGCCAAAGGCGATCCAAAACCATTTGATGTACACCTAGCCAACTTAAAAAAGAGACCAGGCGTACACTCGGAGTTTGAACTCCCAACAAATCAACTTAATAAACCTACTAACGCAAAAACAAAAGAAAATTTGGTACCTACGACAGATCTTGAAACTGTCAGCATAGCCAAAACAACCCCAACCCCCAAAGATAAGGCTAACACTATAGAAATAGTGTCATTAGGGACTACTGCAAAAATCGTTGAGTTAATAGAACAAGATCAACCAATGTTCTTACCATTTGATTCAGTAGGCATAGGATATTCCCTAGGTGTTGGTTCTCTTCCAGCAGAGGATCTCTGCATGGTGGAAGTAGAGTGCGCAAACACAACAAATACCCCAACATCTATACTCCTAGCTAAGTATTGGACTCTCCATTTTGATGGGGCTAGGTGCCATTACGGAGTAGGGGCAGGTATAATTCTTACTTCACCCGAGGAGAAAGTCATGCCATTTTCCTTTAAACTAAATTTCGAATGCACAAACAACGGCGCTGAGTACGAAGCCCTCCTCCTTGGCCTCACCTTAGCCAAAAGAATTGGTGTTGATAACATCAGAGTCTTAGGAGACTCGCAATTAGTGGCAAACCAAGTTTCGCGTATATGAGACTCACAATTGGTGTTGTGACCATCCGGAAGTACTACTGTGTCATTCTCTCATGTCCGATAGAATACGGAGTCACGCTAAATCCGAAAAATGCGTCTTTGGTGTAACGGGAGGAAGCTCCTAGGTTACATCATATCATCATGAGGGATAGATGTTGACCCAACCAAAATCCGGGTTGTCCTCGAAATGGTTCCACCTTTGGATGAATCGAGTCGGGTCATTTCTCGGAAAGTCAAAAGCTGGAGTGCGATCCGGAGATTCATCTCGGACTTAAGCTTCGCCATTCATCCAATCAACAATTTGCTCAAGAAAGACTACAACATCGATTGGACCAAAGACTGCAAAGAAGCTTTTGACGAGGGTTAAATGTTTCTTGTTGTCACCACCTACGCTAATGCCGCCTAAGCTAGATCGCCCGTTAATTTTATATTCACGAGCTACCGGTGTCTCGGTAGCTTGTATGTTGGCCCAAGAGGATGATGATAAGAGAGAACGTGTGATTTATTTCATCACCGAACAACGCTCGACTATGAAACACGTTATACACAAGCGAGAATGAGAATGTCTCGCCATAGTCTTTTGACCAAATGCCTAAGACATTATATGTTAAATCAAGAAACAAGGGTCATGGTAAAATGGACCATTTACGAACCTTCCTCACACAAGGGTCCTTGTCTAAAAAGGCTGGACATTTTATAACCTTAATGGGAGAATTCGAATTAACATTTGTAAATCAGAAGTCAGTTAAAGGACAAATCATTGTGGATTGGTTAGCTGATAACCCATTAGATGGAGGCGATCTAGTAGATTTAGATTTCCCAGATGAGTGCGTATACTACATCGAAACCCGACCCTCTATCTCCGAGTGTCCCTAGTACACTGATATCATTAACTATATCATGGACCATACATATCCAGAAGGGGCTACACCACAACAAAGAAGGCGGTTACATATTATCATAGCTAAATACGTCATTATAGAGCAAGTGCTCTATCAAAAAGTGTTCGACGGAATGCTCCTAAGATGTGTTGACACAGAAGAATCCAAAAAGATTCTCCATGAATCCCACAGTGGAATGTGTGGAGGCCACTTCGGTGGCCATGCCACCGCTCGAAAAATACATCGAATGGGCTATTTCTGGCCCACTCTAGAACATGACGCAATAGAGTTTGTACGCAGGTGTCATAAGTGCCAGAATTCTCCCATGAAATCCACATGTCGGCACAAGCTCTGCAACCAATTGCTACTCCATGGCCCTTTTCCACATGGGGCCTAGACTTAATAGGGAAATTCTCTCCCTCATCCACTAGATGGCCATAATTTTATAATCACGGCCACTGAATATTTTACCAAATGGGTAGAGGCTATGCCTCTTACTACTGTACCTAGTTCTGTAATCACCAAGTTCATTTTGAACCAAATCATTTGTAGGTACGGTATCCCGCAAATCATCATCTCCGATAATGGAACTTCTTTTAAGAATGAAGAAGTTCGCGAACTATGCAATAATTTTAAGATAAGCCATCATACGGCTTCCTGTACTACCCTCAAGCCAATGGATAGGTCAAGCGATGAATAAAACACTAAAAGCCATTCTCCTTAAGACGGTGAAAGAAAACAAACGAGATTGGCACTTGAATTTGTATCCGGCCTTATGGGCCCATTGAACCTCAATAAGAACACCAACGGGAGCCATTTCTTTCTCATTAGTATTCGGGGCGAAGCGGTTCTCCCACTCGAGGTTGAAATACCCAGTCTCCGCATTTCATTACAAGGGATTCTGGATGAAGATGCTTACAGAGAAGCATGTCTTTCCCAACTAGAAAGCCTAGATGAAACTAGGTTAGATCGTTGAACAATGACATAGAGTCTATGCTGACCGGATGTGCCGGCAGTACAACAAGAAGGTCTATGAATGTGACATATACGAAGGTGATCTAGTTCTAAGGCTAGACAGCCGGATCGACAAGAAGACCGGCGAAGGAAGGAAATTCCGGCCCAAATGGTTGGGCCCATACCGAGTCATGAAGGACTATGGAAATGGTGCATACCTCTTATGTACGCTAGAAGGTGAGGAGTTTGGCGAAAAGCAGTCAATCCTGCACCTCAAGTGTTTCTACGCATAAGTAGTAGCTAGCACTACTTATAGGACTATCTACATTGCATTTTCATATAGATTAGGATCATATTGTCCACTTGTTTTGTACACAAATTGTGATCAAAGAATCTATTCTCAAAGCAATTCATTACAAACTCATGATGTTGTTGGCATAAACCCTTTAATCATACTTCTCCATTTTCATGATATCATCAAATTATCTCGGAATCATTTTATCAAATAAAGCTAGACATGACAAAGTCTTAACGGTAACCATACAAAGATCTGCGGAGTTTATTCTCACTTTGATTTCTTCTTAGGGTAGGTGTCTTGCCTATGGTATGTTATAGAAGCTTCATGGTGTTACATCTATCCCATATGTATATCTCTTTGGAAATAAGCACATACGACATGTTACTCAAATAAACAAGTCAAACGTTGATCAAAAGCAGAAAATTTTAATTTTACACATTTCCTGCCCACCAACCTTTGGTGATGAGCTTACGTCTCTTACTACCGACGTAGGGTTGGGAAAGGATGGAAATTCCCTTACTCACCTACGCTTTGCCCACGGTGATAAACCCACGCTTCTTACTAGTAGCATGGGGCAAAGTATAGGTGGTCCTCTTGACAAACAAATGCAAAAGGTCATACACAAACAATTCAAATTTTGAAACTTTGAGTCAAAAACAAATGAATCAGATGTTCAAAATCTCAAGAGAGTTAAAATCCTAAAAACCCAGATTTTGTCTACTATGTGGCCATCTACGGGTCTAAGTCTGGATAAACCGCAAAGCAAGTTGCATCCAAAACTATGAAGTCACTCGAGTGGAGTAGACTTGTGGTGTCCTAATTTGGTTCCACCAAAGCTTTGTCTGTCTTTCATCACTATCATTTCAATACATTTCATAACTTGTGCCCTTCTTGACTCTTGGTGATAAGCCCTCGCATCTTACTAGTTGCATGGAATTAAGAGTGGGGCAAGTTTATCTATTCATCATACTAGTTTATTTTCATCACTTTGCCAAAACAAACATGAAGTATCCAATAATTGCTTACAGAAACTAAGATTCAAAATCACATTATTTCTATATTATCATATATCAGCATCATGAAACACAAAAGGAAAGTAAAACATTTACATCATTTGTTCACCATTTGCATACATTCTAAAAAGCATATAAAACATACATCGTAGTATACATGAAGAAACTGGAAATAGAAAGGAAACCATGAGTGCCAAGATTTTGATCCAGAACGAATGCATATATATAAATAATCAATGTTTATATACAATGCCATCATGCACTAAGCATGGTCAAAACGCTCAAAGAGCTCGTGATATACACAAGAATATATAAAATAAAATCTATGAGAGCCAAGTGGCTTCTCAATCCCTACGAGACCCCTCCGAGGGTGCGCGCCCATGCCTGGGACTGCGGCTACGCCGGTGATTTGAATGCACGGAGGGCTTACAGGGCCCTGAGGGCAGCCGTAGTCTCACCACGAGAATGGCTCCTCATGAGGCGCTCAGCCGTCCTATAACCTGCTAACTCTGTGTGGAGGGTCGACACCATCCTGGCCACATGCCAGATGGGAGCGAAGACATCGGTATGTCTACCAAACCGCTAAAGGCTCCCCGGCGTCACGGACATCTCCGCGCGGGTCCTCTCCATAGGGATCATCAGGGTATCAGTACATACCCTGCGAATCAAATCGCGCCACTCATCAACAGTCTCTGCAAACAAGGAAGAAAGTGAATTAGAAACCAAATAAGAAATTAGAAAATACAAGATAGCAACTAAGGAGAGCCTACAAACAAACATTAAAAGGGAGAAAGGGTAACTTACTCAGATCACCGGGCCTCCAGGATGGGTTGCTTGGGGCCAAGACTGCCGCAGATGTCGTTGCTCCTGTGGTAGGAGCAACGTATCGCCCTACAATGGACTCATCCTCTCCACCACGGCCCTGGGAGAGTGGCTCCTCTAAAACCAGAGTCACCCTCTCCGTGCTCTACCGGCCCTCTCTACCTGCATAATGTCCTGAGTGTCATGCCACTCAGGATTGCTGTCATCAGTTTCCTCCTCTGACCCTCCCTCTGTGAACTCCTCATACTCGGAGTCAATATCAATAGGGTTGTCACTGCTATGAGCAAGACCCACAACAATCTAAAGCAAAGGTGCCTAAGGTGCACCAACTCTCCCTCTAGCACGAACTATCCTCTTGGTTGCAATGGGAACGCCGGGAGTAACGACTATCCAACCTCGGCCTCAGGCCCCCTCCGGCCTCACGGGTGATCGACGTGCCAGCGGCGCCACTGGGGGAAGCATGCCCATGTATGGTAGACCAAACTACTGAGGAACTCGGCCAAAAGGATGCACCTCCACTCGTCCCACTCGATCAATAAGCTGCCTGTGGTGGAGCAGGAGATCGGGGTAAGAGTCTCCTCGCCCATATGTTGGCCATGTGTTGGTATGGTGTCGCCTCCATATCGGGGTAGTCAAGGAGGGAGGCAATCGTCGATGAGTTGCTCGAGCACCGACATGTCCATCCATTTGGCTGCCCTCACGGCCCCGGGATCTCGCCACCTCCACACCCCCTGCCATAAGCGATGAAATGCTCGTAGACCCAACTCATGACTAGAGTCAGGTGGCTCAGTGACTGCCCCTATAGATGGACCACCCTGTATAGATCGTGATAGGTGGTCCCAAGAATATCTGCACCCCAAGCGTATATCTGACCATGCCCCTCTATCTGTGTAATAATGGGGGCCCAGCAGTATAATAATGTGTCACCTCCCTTGTCCCCAATCAGTCTCAAGGCAAGGATCCCCATGATGGCCTGACGAAGTAAGGGGATAGGAAAAGAAGGAATAGATTGAACTCTCATCCCCTTCTTCGACCCCGTGGAGATGACAGCATCTCCCATATATGTGGCCCACAATGCAATCTGTGCCCGTGAACCTGCTGTCTCTAAAGTGAGTCGCCTCCCGATGATTGGGACCCCCATAATGCGGTGGACATCCTCTAATGTAATGGTCCACTCACAATGGACCCCTGGCAATCGGAAGGTGTTCCGATCTGCATCCTAGTATGAAAACAAGTCACAAAGGATGTGACTAGATGGTGCAACATGGGGCACGCACGATATGCGCAATATGCCAGCCCTCTGAAGTGTGTCCTCCTCATCCTATGAGAGGGCATCTAGTACCCCTGAGAGCCAATCACACTCTCTCTCTCTACTCCATCATCGATGTACTCCTCTCTCGCTTTGCATGCACCCAAAAACACACAAAACAGAGCAAGTTAGTATCTGAATAATACTAGAAAAATCATGTAAACATGTAGAAATGCTAGAAATACAAACACAATCTCAAAAAAGGGTTCCTTTTGCATTCTGTTCAAAACCGCCGCCCTGAACAGAGGGGCGGTTTTGTAACCACCGCCTTAAGGGCGGCGGTCGTGTAACCACCGCCTAAACAGGGGCGGCGGTCATGTAACCACCGCCCCGGCTAGGGAGGCGGTCGTGGTCCGAAAACCCACGCGGGTTTTTAAGCTAAAAAGACCTAAAAAATGCAAAAAACGGCCATTTAACCTAAAAACAGAGCCTACCCAGTAGGCGCCCCCTAGGTGGACCTTTTAACACTAGCATTTTCAAAAATGACCCCCCCATTGCAAAGTATTTAGCATTTCAAATTTAAAGGGGTAAAAACAATAAATCAAAGAAAACCAACCTGTGATCTCGCGGGGCGGTGTTCCACACGTGGAGGCATGATCGCTATCTCGCTGCGGACGTTTCGACTCTACTCACGCAAGAAACCATCACCGTGGGTCCCAGAGCTCAAAATCAATCAAATCGACTCGCGCAAATGAATAGGAAAATGGGCCCACTTTCATATATATAGCGCCCTGATTCATTTTAAATGCCTTTTTCATAGGTTTTGGAGCGCCGACGGAGGTAAGTTCCTATCCCCGCACAAATGGTACGTTCTCATTCCCTATTACTTTAGCATTTATTTTCCAAATTATTGTGTCTATCTGCACTTGAGTTCTCTTTTCATTTTGCAGGTAGCGGGAATTTTAGACAGCGTCATTTCGACACACGGACGTATCAGGTATAGCTTCTAACTTCCCATTTCGGGACCGCCATACTTGGACCCACCGTTTACAGCTCTTCATGGCTAAAACGCTTCTGCGAGGGGGCAATATGTACGTACCCAAAATTGTAGAGGTCAGATCTTGCCCGAACAACGTAACAAGTTCCCCAATGATGATACAGGTCTCCTCGCAAGGTGTTTAGGATCCAGAAAATCTCTCCAAGTATGCGTTAACATCCCGCATGCCTCACTTAGCCCCCGTGTGCCTTAGTCTTTCCTTTTTCCCTCTTCTTTTATCCTTTTTCTCTTTAGTTACGAAACCGCTGCCCTGCCTGGGTAGCATCCTTTACGCATTTTCCAGAAGGCTATTTTTACATGACTCACGTAAATTCAATGTTTCACCAGCTTTCTTTTACTGCCATGAGCTTGCATTTATGATTCTGGTTCCCTGGAATAGTGTTTTGCCATTGTTTATAGTTTAAGAGTTCTATTTGGCTTTTACCTTGGGTAAATGCAAATGCTATAAATATATGGCTTGTCTTTGAAGCAAATGGCCCTCAAGTTTTGCCTCTGGATTTCCTTTGCAATAGATTTAGTTTTCCTTTTGCTTAGAATGTTTAGTTTCTTTCAATGCATGCTTAGTTAGCATTGTTTTGCAGTTGGTAAGCCACATATCCATCTTGTGCAAGTGCTGTCATTACTTCAGGCCCCTCATTCACTCCTCATCTTCTCATTTTAGTAATTCAGTCTTTCATTTTTCTTAGGATTCATAGTTTAGCTTGTTACATGCTTAGTTAGCATTGTTTTACTGTTGGTAAGCCACAAACCCATCTTGTGCAAGCAGTATTGTTGTTTCATCCAATCCATTCGAATAGAATAGAATAGGAAGCCATTAAAGTTGCAAGTTCTTGCTCCTCAAACAGGATAGTTTCAGGTTCGGAGGCTTTATGTTGCACGACTCATAATAAATCCCGCTAGGAATTGCATAAACCAAGCTCGTACTCTTGTACTATCCCTCTCCTACTCGCATTGTATTCGGTGTGTATTCCGAGCTGCCTTTATCCAAATATCTACTTACATTGATGCTAGCATTACACACTTTTCGGATCCACATGAACACGAAGGAACAAGGAGATCACACCGAGGGGACAAGATCACACACACCATCGGATTCGCCAGCGCTTGCAGAATCTAGGTTCTAGCTTTCAAAGTTTTAGTTAGAATCATATCAAATAGAGTAGTTAATTGCTTTATTTCGGTTAAATTCTATTCTCGGTATTGCTTAGGAAGTTGTGAGGATTAATAGTTTACGAGAAACTATTATTCACTCCTCACTTTTGAGGTAGGATGGAGAATCTTGCAAATAGATTAGATAAGCTATTGTTTAGAATAGATCTACAAATTACACAGTTATTTTGTTTGTTTTAAATTATTAGTTTAGCTATCAATTCTAAATATTTTAAATATTTGCTTTCTTAAATTCATATAGTTAGATGGAAAATACAAAAATAGAGAAATCATATAGGCTATAGATATAGTTAAATTTCACTTTACTGCAATTTGTTTATATTATTGCTTTTGTATGACAATTACGGGACCTAGGGAGCCCAGAGAATACATTTTCGAGCCAATCATACCTCAGCCCAATCTCATCACAACAATAACTGATATAGACCAAAATCTTAGGATTCAAGTCTTCCGAACAATAGTAAGCTTGGAACAAATCAATTCTCAGTTAAATGGGTTAAACAGAGAAGACGACCAGGCACACATGTTTTGGTCA
This sequence comes from Taxus wallichiana var. yunnanensis, assembly GCA_018340775.1. NCBI lineage: Eukaryota > Viridiplantae > Streptophyta > Pinopsida > Cupressales > Taxaceae > Taxus > Taxus wallichiana. Next base: position 79,352,955 of record CM031233.1, on the reverse strand, counting down.
AATCAACCAAACTACAGATTACCCTAGGTATATATCCATATGACTATAGGAGGATTAGAAAGAGAACAAACCTTTGGTTTTGATCCTTTGGTCCCATAGCCAGGAGCAAGAGATACCCTCACAGACATAGATACCAGTTTAAGGATCCAGGTTGCACGAACGCCTGTGAGATATTCCGAGAAAATCACATAGTTATTAGCCTTGAATATAGAAGCTGAGAAAGCATATGATTACTGGATACTAGGGATTAGGACTTGATTCCACGCATGACCATAGCAGGTCCACAACAACCGCGAGTCTACGGTTGTGACCCACAAATCCCGCAAGCTAACAAATCCATGGCGAACTAGACATAGATCTTGGACTACGCACACTAGTATTCGAGATCTACTCCACTTCCACCTATCATCATCGAACAATTATCCTTCTTTGGATACAACAACTAAGAAAGCTAGAGAGTTACGGACCGAGGCGGAGAATCGTCCATAGAATTGACTACATTTACCACCATATGACCCCTGTCCAGGAGAAATACACGAAACTATCACGGGTCATTTCCCACGTATCCCACAACCCATAGATCGAATCATGCCAAAGCTCGATATTGATTGGAGCCTTCGAGTAGTCATCCTGGCTGATTGATCTATCACACCAGTCCCCTAGGTTAGAAGGGCCTTCTTTGCCTCAAATTCACAAATTCCATTAGTGCGTGTCGAAGACATTAGATTACCAAACTATCTTGCCTATATTCCACGCATATTCCATCCCCTTGGGCTGTCTCGGCATGACCTCGGGAGGTCGGGCACGCGGAAGAGTTACTTGTAGATTCCCACGCTCGTTTGTTGCTTTTCCAAAGCATACGAAACCTAACAAAAAAGGGAAAAAAATGTATGATTAATATATTATGAGCCTTTATATAACTTAAGTTAAATATTGGAACACGATTGTAATAAATGTGTAATCCTAAAAACATCATGTTGTGGGAAGACTATATCTATACGTCTATATTGTAGTTGAATCATTATGTCATGCCTTTTCATTTGAATAAAAAGAGTGACCTCGATGTACATAGTGTGTCTTCATGTTATCCATGTGGGTTAATGTTTGGGAAAACATCTAATGTGTTGTGTGTAGTCCTAAGTCATCCCCGTAGTGTCATGTGTACCACAATGTAAGTTACAAACAAATTATTCCACCAATTTTACTATTATATTTGTGTGTGTAAAATGTGGGCATTATAGTATGGGTGAAATGAGTTTTGTATATTATATTATATATGTGATTTTGTAGATTGTAAATTGGCTAAGTGACATTCATCCAATAAATGTGAGAGTCATCACTTATGTGTGTAAAATATAGATATTACTAATTGAACTATATAAAAAGAACAAAAATTAAGTTACAAATGCCTAAAACCAAAATAAGGGTTTTTACAAGAAATATACACAATTATATATGGTTTTAGGGATTTGGGTAAAAAGAGAGTACCATCCTAGAGTCCTACCTACATACACAAAGAAACATTAATGTTTTACCTTTTTCAAATTCCCAATTTCCCACAACTAATTTATCTTCATGGTTTGAGGATACATTGTTTTAGGGTCATTTTTCTACGGTGTAGACTCATGAAGTTGAGTAGACAAGTTTTAAGGCGAGCGAAGTAAACCAACCCTATGAGAAATATGGGGTTCTGGGAAGGGAGGTAGGTCATGAGCGAGGTTAATTACGCCGAAAGGAGTTTTCTTTTTATATGGCACTGGAGTGATTATGACAACCATAAGGGAATGAACACACAAAATTTCATAAGTACATGAGTTGAAAATCGCATGGTCTAGAGTGTACCACATCTAGCTCACATATCTCGATGAAAGAGAAACCGGATGACCAATGAAAAGAAAGAACGGATTGAGCTTTTGTTGGAGAAAAGCTGGTCGTTGATTGCGAGTAGTGTGTTTGTCTTGTCGATGCCTTCAAATTGGATTGGCAGCATCGGTTGATGCACCATAGCATTTTTCTCGATCCTAATTTCAAAATTATTTCTATTTATGTGAATTCTATGAGTTCGTTACAAGTAGTATAGGATGGTACTTTATCGTTATCTTAGATGGAAATTTCGGGGATATTCTAAATCGCCACATTTTCTAAATTTCTTAGGCATTTGATCATTTTCTCACAAAACTATCCAGGCATTTGATTAAAACATGTGACAAAATTGTAAGTGAAGTTAGAAGATTATGATTTGAGAGTTCACATAGAGGGACACCGGCTTGCTTATTGTTATCTGTAATAAATCAATTATTGGACCTATTCACCACTTTTTCTATGGTAAATAAAAGTCATTACCAGGTTATATTTTTTTGTGTTTTGTTTAGATTGAAATTTTTTATCCTGGAGCTTGTCGAATGATTACATAGTTGTTTGTTGAAACTTCAAAATATATGTTCAAGTAATGATGATTGACGAGGCTTGAAAAATGAAATCATGGAAGTGAATCTTGCTTGGTCAGCCACTCTCCTTTGTTTTCTTATAGGCGGGCAATGGTTTGAATCCACTGGAGCACTCTAAGGAAATCCTCATAAGATGAGAGGATTTGGTGCTCTGGAACAAACATGTATTCCACCAAAACGATCACTACCCATGACCCATTAGAGAGATGAGAATATAAATAGTAATACATTTGAAAGTTAGATTGGCTAAAGTTGAACCCTTAGTCGTGAAAATGGATGACCAGTGGAAGCTTGTCGGGAAAGAGGTTGCTTATTTTTCGGAGGTATATGCAAACCCAAACCTAGGTTTGGTCATTTACAAGAACTTCATGAGTGGCAACTTGATAGATGAAGGCATGATTAAAAAAATCTAGCTAGTGGATCGTAGAGGAGAATGTGTTTCTATGGATCTATCGCTAAACAAATTTAGCACTCCTAGAACCTCCTCCATAACTAGGTTGTCCGTCATACTCACTAGTGGTGGAAACACTTTGTGAGGATCATTTTCCTAGTTTGTTTCTTTGCAATTTATATTCACCTTCTTTTACAAGTGGGACTCTCGGAGGCCACCATGTAGAAAACCCTTGACTCCTTCACTTCCACAATCACGTGATTGTCTTTTTAAAAATATATGTTGTTCACCTTGAAATAGTGGCTCGATTCGATTTAAATATGAAGGAATTTGTACACATGCAATTACATGTCCATAAGTGCATATAATAATTTGTGAACTCTACTCCCCATTGGGAATCGTTGGATCTTGTTTTTGTGCCCAATAGATTATGTTGACTATAACCCGGTCTACTCCTCTAGAAAGACATGGAAGACCATCTCAACTTCGTTGGACCTCCATTTCAACAACAAAGTGAACCAATTTTTGTTACTTAGTGGAAACAAGAGTTTTAATTTTCCTTACGCAAAATTTGAGTACGACAATCCTTGGATTTTTATGTAAAAATTTATGTAAAAATTCCTCCCATGATATCCAAGTTCAAGGATTCTATATCCCAGATTGACAAGCTACTTTATTAAATGTGGTAGAAAACTTTGAATCTAAATATATTGAAAATAAATAGGAAATGCGGAATGAGGTGTTTAGGTAATGGCCAAATTATATCATATATAGAAAAATATATATGTAGCATGTTAGGGTTCCAATATTAGTAAACACATTAATTTTTAATTCAATAAAATATTGGAAAAACATTGAGATCTCTAATGTGGGGTGTAACTCTAGTTTCGAGAATGTGTTTGTGTTTGTCTCTCTCATTCCACTTTATTCTTAGGGTCACTATAGTAGTAGTGCCCGCTTCCCTTCAACACCTTTTTTATTATTGTTTTTGATATTTTCGAATGCACTTATGGTTATATTATAGTTTTGATTTAGCATGCTAGTAGATATCAAAGATACTGAATTGTTATTGATTTGATTCTTATATGATGCATATGGACATTGGAGACATTTGATGTTGATCTTGATATATTGTTGACATGATTATTTATCTATATTTCTGACATGTGATATATTTAATCATGTTTAGTAGACCTTTGATAATTAGACTAATGTTGTGATCATTTTAACTTGGATAAAATGTGGAATGGAAATGTGCTAGAAACTTTTAGTGATATCGTATCTTGCATAGATGATATTAATTTGTATATAGTTGATTTCATATTTATATTGCATATTTGACATGAATGTTTTAATGCGGCCACGAGGCTGAAGGAGGTATCCTCTGTTTTGTAGGTATATTATATTCACAACAACATCGGGGGAGTGGAGACCAACCACATCGGAATTTGAGAAGAATTCAACTAGGGTCACCATGGAAACATGTAATTGTGTGTGTATTAGAATTATTGGTAGGAGAAAATTGTGACCTAGGGTCATGTGTTGTTTTGTTTTAATTTTCCCTCTTTTATAATGTTAGTATGTGTTTTCCTTTAGTAATGAAATTTACATGTTTTATTATTTAGATTTTTGGATATATGTTTACCCCTTTATTATTCATGGGTTGTAGTGTCTTAATTAAGCTAATGTAAATTTATCCTAAACTAATTAAAGATGTGACCAAAAGGATTTCATTTATTAGGCTTGATTTACTTTTGGATTTTGTGTTGAGTGAAGTGTGTTTGAGTTTTGAGTGTAGCACACTCTACCCTTCATGGGAAACTCGAATTTGGCCTTAGAGGCCAAATTTGGAAGCTTGTGGGATAAGTAAAACTTGTCCCACACCTCTTAAATACCCATGCCAACCCTACCTATGGGTTGGGGGGTCAAATTTAGGCTCTTTTAGGTGTTTTGGGGGAATAAAAAGGTGAAATGTTAATTGCACTTTCTTTCAAATATTTAATTTTTTCCTTTGGGGGAGTGGGCTTAGACGAAGTGTGTAAGGTTTTTGTCATTCCTCCAACCCCTTATTAATTGTGCATGGAATATGAGGCTGACCAAGGGATGTGGAGTGGAAAGGAAATAATGTGGCATCCTATTTGGAGCCACATCATCCCTCCCCTGTCCTTTCTCTATTTATTGAGTTCTTGTTGCTTGTTTTGGGGTTGGATGATCATTTTTAGTCTCTTGAATTTTTGGAGAGTGAGAGGATTTTGAGAGAGTTGTGGATTTTTGGAACTTTTGGATGCTTTCTTGATCTTTGGAGAGGCTTGGAACTTCATACTTGGAACAAGCTCTACCATGGAGAGGTAGGAGCTTCACCTTAGTTTAAAATTATGTTATTTGTTTTATTATATGTGTGTATATGTTGTGTTTCATGTTGTTGTCTCTTTGAAATGCTTGTTGGGTATGGGTAGAATGCCTAAGTTGGGAGTGGGAGGAGACTATGGGGAATTTTTCTTATAGGGAGGCATAAGAGATCACTTTCTTGTGGAGGGATTTTGGGTTGGGTGCCCCATCTAGTATGAGGAATGCTTGCATTTCTTCTTATTCTTACTATGAGGGAGGCATAAGAGATTGAGGGAGGCATAAGAGTATATGGAGGCATAAGGGGTACTTGAGGGAGGCATAAGAGTTTGTAGGGGAATTGTGTTTTTCATTGGAGGCTTTTAGGTGGGCACCCATTCCCATCGGAAGGCATAAATGGCTTCCCCATAGGTCTTACTCTTTTCGCTTTCTTGATAAGAATTGTTATATTGTTGTTTTGATTTATTTTCCTCTTGTTGAGTTGTTGTTGTGCTTTGTATGTAAATGGAATGAATGTGAAATTTTATGTTATGTATTGTGGAAGCTAGTAGTTGCCATGAGTTGAGATCTTTTCCCATTGTAATGTGGTTGGGGCTCGGGGCCAATGGGAAGGATGTCTTCTCCTCTCCATTGGGTATCTTGGTTGGGTGGAGAGTGTTTCCTCTCTCCCGTATTTTGTTGTGAATCAAGAAAATTCTTGGAAATGCTACCTTGTTGGTGGTTGGAGCATTACAGTCTTGTTGGTGACCATGTGAAACTTCCTTGTATATTTTACCCACTTAGAGTGGAAGAAATTGTAAAAATGATTCATTCTTGTATTTACATTTTGTATGGATTCCCACTTCAAGTTGAGTAAATTTTAATGTCTTTGTAAAGAAAGTTGTAATCCAAATTGTTGTTATTGTTATTATATTGTATGTGGAAGGAAACTAATGAGAAAAGAAAGAAGAAAGAATTTTATTGTAAAGTTAGTTTCGCAAATAGGGAAGAGAGTATTTCTCTTTGTTGAAATCTTGAATGTATTGTGAGAAAAATAGTGCTTGTCTGAAAGATTAATCGATTTTACAATGGAAAGGAAAGTATATTTTCATTGAGTAGTTATTCTATTGTAAATGTGAGAAAGAAGAAAATGTAGAGATTGTTATAAGTTAAGCTTACTTGTGTAATAAACTTGAATGGAAAAATAAAGTTATATTAGCTATTTTGAATGTATGTACATTGTATTGAAATAAAGAGGAAACTAAGTTAGATTTTATTGCATTTAGCAATGGTAATTGTATAGTAAGGAAATGAAAAAGTAGTGAAATAGATTTATGTCCTTTTCTCTCTTGTAATGGAAAGAAGAATTTAGTTAAACAAGTAGAAATTTTTCTTGTAAGTAGATGAATTTTTTAAAAATGGAAACACTTTAAAATGACTAGAATTAACTAAGAAATGAGCAATAAATCTCAGTGCAGGACTTTAAAATGACTAAAGACAACTTATAATGCATTTTTACATCCTTTGTGACTTTAAGCTTTTGGAAAATATTGGTTTTAAGTTTGTTTTCGAAACAAGACCGCCGCCCTATGAAGAGTGGTGGTCCGTGAATCGCCACTTAGGCGGTGGTGGTAGTCTCAAAACTACCGCTCAGTAGGGCAGCGGTTTCACAACCACCACTGACGGAGGCGGAGGTCCACTATTTGTCACCACTGGTAGGGCAGCGGTCCCGTAACTCCCAGTCTGCTTTAGGTGGCGGTCCTGTCACTTATGATAGAATTCTATGGACCTGTGCCTATGCGTTAAATTTATCTAGTTTTCACTCATTCCTAAGTTGAAAAAATTAACCAATTACTACCAGCAAGAAAAATAAATACAAATGCTTAGGAATGGTACAACAAAACACTCAAATGGTGCATTTAAAAGCATTCTTTCATTTATATCATAGGGGAAGGGTTCGCCCCAAATTTAAACCCAATACACTAGAATCTTGGAATAAAAGTACGTTCTGGAGGAGGAAACTCCTCCCAATCTTTAAATGAAATAGATTACATAAATAAAACTAAAACTAAACTAAACCTAGACTAAATCTTCATGTAGAATTCCTCCATGGCTTCTTCCCTTTGCTCCCATGGCTTCCTCCTCTCCAACCTACAAATTTAACAAAAGAAAAAGAACCAAATGAGAAGAATAGAATGAGAAGAGGTTTTAATAGAATTTCATAAGGATTTTTAGGGCTATGTTGAGAACCCTAGGATCTAGTGGCTAAGATGGATTTGATCCAAGGGTGGAGAATTGACCCTACCTTTATTAAGAATAAATGTAATTTAAATATTTTAATTTGAAATCCTTAGGGGTATGTGTAAATGGGTGAGTGGGGATTTTTAATTGCCTAGGAGTGTGATGTTCATTTTTAACCCTTAGTGTGTGTAGAAATTTATTAAAGGATCCTTTAAGCCATTAAAGTATTGAGTTCAATAAATTGGCATAAGGTTAACCTTGTTAGGATTGAACCAAATTGAATAGAAAAAAAAATCTAATTAAGTGAATTAAACCTTGTTACCTTCCTATAGAACTATTGACAAATGTACCCTAGAGATAATTGTGCTAACATGTAACTTTCAACTCGACCCGTTGCTTCAATCATAAAATTGAGCTAAGTAGTGTAAGTAAATTAATGAACTCTAAAGGATAAGCACCCTTGTAACATCCTTGTACCTTAACCTTTAACATCTTTATAACTTAAACGAAAAAAAAAAAATAGTCACATTTTCGGGTTAAGTGTTAGGTTAAAATGAGTTCCTAGAGCTTCGTGTTTACGGGTGTGACACTTTGTATCGAGCCATAAGTTCAAATCTTGGACCCTTGGGCACACCTAGAAAACATGAAACATGAACATTTAACCTAGTGTAAAGTTGATTCTTTTAAATCTAGAAAACCACAATGTCTGATAATTGTATAAAATAGAAAACTTAGAAAACTGAAACAAGACCTAGAACAATGAACTAACTCTCACCTTGATCTATGTATGAGGTGCGGATTAGGTGAGTCTTTTTATATAGACCTAAATACACCACCGCGGAGAGTAGGATGTAGTGGCCATTTTACCTCAAATTTTACAGATACTTTAGGACGTCAATGTCACTATATGTAGAGAGGCCTTGGGAGGATGATTTGCTAGACATGGTATGGAGCCGTCAATAGATGCCCAGGTATCCCCTCGAAACAAGGAGGAGCATATAGGCGAGAGAAATTCCATGGGGGTCAGCTATGGCGGAGAGTCACCATAAAGAGGACATGGGGACAGGATCTCAGGACATAGGGACAGGTCTCGAGCCCTAGATATAGGGAAGAGCATACAGAGAGAGACCTAGGGTTTGTCAGACATCAGCAGCAGACCATATTAGGGAGATCCTAAAGCTACGACCATCTCACTATTTAGGTGATACAGGAGGTTTTCATGAAGAGGCCTAGTTGGTGAGCTTCAGTGGATGCTTCAAGCTCTATCCTTGTACTAGCAACACAAAAGCTTTTGTTGCGATCAATCTTCTAAGGGATGGAGCAAGAGTCGATGGAGGACCGAAGAGTAGAAGCTCCACGTTGATTCAGAGATAGTGACCTAGGAGCTTTTTGAGGAGCGTTTTAGGAGCAGGGTATTTACCCAGGAGGTTTTAGGCAAAGCAGAGATAAATGAGTTTCACGACCTCCGTCAGGCATCGATGATTGTAGCCCAGTATGAGAGTCAATTTCTTGACCTACTCCAGTACGTCAATTATATGCGGGATGAGAAAGTATGGATTCACGGAGTTTATCTGAAGCTGAACTTGGATTTGGGTGGCATGGTGCACATTCACTACTCACAGACATTAGTAGAGGCTATGGAGAAGGCTTATATTGCAGAGGAGACATGGTGGAAGATGCGGCGAGGCTAGAGATAGAGTTTATAGCCATATCCAAGCAGATACATGATGGTAGGTGGAAGGGATAAATTCCTCCTCCACGGGGTGGACAAAGTTTAGGGTAGGATTCATTCGAGGCCACCATAACAGCAACAACAAATGAGTGAGACCCACCCACCTTACAGACCTCCTCAGATATTTGATGTGCAGAAAGGATGGAGTATGGGGCCTCCACCTAGGGGTCCCGCCAGGACACAGGGTGTGCAAGAGCTCAATCGAGAAAGAACTCATCAGCGAGAGACCTCAAGCAATTCATAAACAGATCATCGGGATGCATAGCTCAGACATCTAGAGTACCGGCTAGAGCTGTATCCCACTAGAGAGGACCAGGAAGCTATTATGGTTGTGGTGTTGTTGGACATCATTGGAGAGATTGCCCACAGAACCCTAACAAGGGTAAGATGTAGATCTCAGATCCTACGGTTGGAGATATGGCACAGAGTCATTGAATCTATGTAGTGGTCAAGAACCGCCAAGCTGAGCACCTGAGTACCGTGAGTGAGATGACAGGTAGTATTGGTGGTATTTCTGACTCTATTTTATTTGATTCTGGTTCTTTTGATTCATTTATTGCACCATCCTTAGTAGAGCATTGCAGGCTAGTGGCAGTTAGGTAGGGTCATAGTTGGGACGTTGAGATGGCTTCTAGAGCCAAGATTTCTATAGACTCCTTAGTTAGGGAGCGTGTAGTAGATTTGGGACCCTTCACCACTACTTCAGATCTTCAAATCCTTCCATTAGGGTATTATGGTGTCATTTTAGGCATGGAATGGTTGTCTTCTCATAGAGGTAGAGTGGATTGTTACCATAAGACTATTGCTTGCATAGATGATCTGGGAGTGGAGACAGTGATATCACAGTTAGGAGGCCCGTTTCAATTTGCACCATCTCTGCTATGCTACTTAAGAGGTGTACTCGATGGGGTTGTCGGTTGTATAATGTTACAGTTAGTGATAGATTTGGGGATGATTCTAGTGGAAAATCCCTCGATGACCATCCCATATTAAGAGAGTTCACTGATGTGTTTCTAGGAGAGCTACCGGGGTTACCTCCCCCACGTGAGATAGATCTCCATATAGATCTTGTTCTAGGTGTAGATCCTATCTCACGAGCACCTTATCAGATGACTACTCCTAAGCTATGTGAGCTCAAGTTATAGCTTGAGTGCCTTTTGGAGTATGCCCTTGGGGTGAACCGGTGATCTTCGTAAAGAAGAAGGATAGATCTCTACGGTTGTGTATTGATTACCATCGGGTAAATAAATTAACGATCAAGAATCGTTACCCCCTTTGACGCATTGATGATTTATTTGATCGGATGAAGGGGGCTAGAGTTTTCTCTAAGATAGATCTTAAGTCGGGGTACCATTAACTTAGGATTCGAGGTGGATATTCATAATATTGCTTTCGTATGAGATATGGCCACTACGAGTTCTCGGTGGTACCTTTCGGTTTGATGAATGGGGTATCCAGAACTTTCCTAGATCACTTCGTGCTCATCTTCCTTGATGAAATTTTGATTTACTCACTTACGTGTGAGGAGCACAAGGAGCACCTTCGCCAGGTTCTTCAATGTCTTTGTGAGAAGTGCCTTTACGGGAACTTGGAGAAGTGTGCATTCTTTCAGATAGAGGTGCAGTATTTGGGCCACATCATTTTTTGGGAAGGTATCGAAGTTGATTCTTCTAAGATTTGAGCTATCATGGATTGGCCAGCACCCACTAGTGTGACTAAAGGTGCATAGCTTCATGGGATTAGTAGGATATTACAAGATATTTTTTCAGGACTTTTCTTAGATTGCACACCCCATCACTTCCCTTCAGCGGAAAGGGAATAAGTTTCTTTGATCAAACAGATGTGAGAAGGCCTTTAGTGCACTAAACGAATGCATCACGACAACACATATTCTTCTAGTACCGAGATCCTCGGGGTGAGTTATATACATTTGCACCGATGCTTCTTTGGCGGGTCTCGGAGGTGTGTTGATGTAGGAGGGAAGAGTAGTTGCTTTTGAGTATCGCGAACTCAAGGATTATGAGCTCAATTATCTGACTCATGATCTTGAGCTTGCAGCAGTTTTACATGCCTTAGTGTGGTGGAGACATTTTCTTCTTGGCCATAGATTTACACTTAGGACTGATCACTTAAGTCTTCGGCACCTCTTCATGCAACCCAACCTCAACACTTGGCAATGACATTGGATGGAGTTGTTTTGCGATTATGACATGGAGATATAGAATGTGAAGGGGAAAGAGAACTTGGTTTTAGATGCCTAGAGTAGATGAGAGACATGTGGCTATGGCCACTTCGGTGAGCACAGATTTGCGGAGTAGGATTCTGCAAAGTAGCTTCCTCGGGACAACTTCTACCTTGCAGCCAAAGCGAGAGATTGAGTAACAAAGACCCATTAAGGGGAGATTTGATGGAATTTCATTAGAGACAAATGGCCTTCTTAGACACGAGAGGTCAGATATATGTTCCTAGAGATGGATTCTTGAGGTAGGATATTTTAACGAGAGGCTTATCGTGCACCTTATTCAGCCCATTCTAGGGTGAAGAAGATGTACACCACCTTGAGACAGTTGTATTTTTGAGAGGACTTTAGAGAGATGTGGCCTTGTTTGTGTCACATTGCTTAGAGTGCCAGAGGGTGAAGGTCGAGCATCAACATCCAGCTGGCCTTCTCTATCCTCATGCCATACCAAAGTGGAAGTGGGACACCATTTCCATGGACTTCATCATTGGGTTACCTATGTCGAGATACCACCACGATGCCATCATGGTCATGGTGGATAAATTGACGAAAGTAGCTCATTTTTCTCGGTGAAGACCACCTATACAGCTAGTGCAGTGGCATGAGTATATCTTGATGAGATTGTCAGATTACATGGGATTTTGTGGAAGATCATTTGCGACCACAATCCTTTGTACACTTCCCATTTCTAGACCACCATGCAGCATGCTCTCGGGATCATGATCAATTTCAGCACAACATATCATCTAGAGATAAATGGAAAATGGAGCAGGTGAATCAGATCCCGGAGGACATGCTTAGGATGTATGTTATGGTTCACCAATTGAGATGGGAGGAGTATCTGTATTTGGTGGAGTTTTCCTATGATAATAATTTTCATAGTTGGATAGGCATGGCTCCTTTCAGGCATTATATGGCAGAGAGTGTAGGACACCTCTTAGTTGAGACAGGTTAGAGGACATGGTTTCTCTTCGGAAAGCATTATTATAGGATATTGACTAGTAGGTTACTTTGATCGGATAGAGATTGCAAGAGGAGCAAGATAGATAGAAGAAGTATGCGAGAATATCATATGAAAAATCATAGTTTTGAGGTGGGCACGAAAGTGTCTCTTCATGTCGAGGATCGTATAAGAGCACTATCCAGATTACGGAAAGGATTCTAATCTTACTCCTAGGTTTGTGGGTCCCTTTGAGATCTTGGAGCACATCGGTCCCTTGGCCTATCGTCTAGCATTGCCACCTAGCTTGTCTCGCATCCATGATGTGTTTCATGTTTCTATGCTTAGGAGATATATTTCTAATCCTTCTCACGTGCTATATTGGACCGCATTGTAGGTGCGGGATCGGGCGGTGTGATGGTGGAGCTCATACGCATTATAGAGCATAGAATCTTAGGCCTTCACGGTAGAGAGATTGATCAGGTTCAGGTCCAGTGGGATAGATATTATGAGACTGCAGCTACTTGGGAGGATGCTACTTTACTATGAGTCTAGTTTCCACACCTGTTCCAATGACTTCTCTGAGGAGCTCGAATCTAAAGGGAGGCGGATGTAGTTCCCAGTTCCCTTCGACACCTTTTTTATTATTGTTTTTATACTGTCGACTGCACTTATGGTTATATTATAGTTTTGATTTAGCATGCTAGTAGATATCAGAGATACTGAACTATTATTGATTTGATTCTTATATGATGCATATGGACATTGGAGACATTTGATGTTGATCTTGATATACTGTTGACATGATTATTTATCTGTATTTCTGACATGTGATATATTTAATCATGTTTAGTAGACCTTTGATAATTGGATTAATGTTGTGATCGTTTTGACGTGGATAAAATGTGGAATGGAAATGTGCTAGAAAATTTTAGTGATATCGTATCTTGCATAGATGATATTAATTCATATATAGTTGATTTTAGATTTATATTGCATATTTGACATGAATATTTTAATGCAGCCACGAGGCCGAAGGAGGTAACCTCTCTTTTGTAGGTATATTATATTCATAGCAACATCGGGGAGTGGATACAAAGCATATCGGAATTCGAGAAGAATTCAACTAAGGTCACCATGGCAACATGTAATTGTGTGTGTGTTAGAATTATTGGTTAGGAGAAAATTGTGACCTAGGGGTCATGTGTTGTTTTGTTTTAATTTTCCCTCTTTGATAATGTTAGTATGTGTTTTCCTTTAGTAATGAAATTTACATGTTTTATTATTTAGATTTTTGGATTTATGTTTACCCCTTTATTATTCATGGGTTGTAGTGTCTTAATTAAGCTAATGTAAATTTGTCCTAAACTAATTAAAGATGTGACCAAAAAGGAGTTCATTTATTATTCTTGATTTACTTTTGGATTTTGTGTTGAGTGAAGTGTGTTTGTGTTTTGAGTGTAGCACACTCTACCATTCATGGGAAACTCGAATTTGGCCTTAGAGGCCAAATTTGGAAGCTTTTGGGACAAGTCAAACTTGTCCCACACCTATTAAATACACATGTCAACCCTACCTATGGGTTGGGGGATCAAATTTAAGCTCTTTTAGGTGTTTTGGGGGAATAAAAAGGTGAAATGTTAATTGCACTTTCTTTCAAATATTTAATTTTGTCCTTTCGGGTTGTGGGCTTAGATGGAGTGTGTAAGGTTTTTGTCATTCCTCCAACCCCTTATTAATTGTGCATTGGAATATGAGGTTGACCAAGGGATGTGGAGTGGAGAGGAAATGAGGGGGCATCCTACTTGGAGCCACATCACCCCTCCCTCTTCTTTCTCTATTTATTGAATTCTTGTTGCTTGTTTTGGGGTTGGATGATCATTTTTAGTCTCTTAAATTTTTGGAGAGTGAGAGGATTTTGAGAGAGTTGTGGATTTTGGAGCTTTTTGGATGCTTTCTTGATCTTTGGAGAGGCTTGGAACTTCATACTTGGAACAAGCTCTACCATGGAGAGGTAGGAGCTTCACCTTAGTTTAAAATTATGTTATTTGTTTTATTATATGTGTGTATATGTTGTGTTGCATGTTGTTGTCTCTTTGAAATGTTTGTTGGGTATGGGTAGAATGCCTAAGTTTGGAGTGGGAGGAGACTATGGGGAGTTTTTCTTGTAGGGAGGCATAAGAGATCACTTTCTTGTGGAGGGAGTTTGGGTTGGGTGTCCCATCTAGTATGAGGAATGCTTGCATTTCTTCTTATTCTTACTATGAGGGAGGCATAAGAGATAGAGGTAGGCATAAGGGGTACTTAAGGGAGGCATAAGATTTTGTAGGTGAATTTAGTTTTGCATTGGAGGCTTTTAGGTGGGCACCCATTCCCATTGGGAGGCATAAGTGGCCTGCCCATAGGTCTTACTCTTTTTGCTTTCTTGATAAGCCTTTTTATATTGTTGTTTTGATTGATTTTCTTCTTTTTGAGTTATTGTTGTGTTTTGTAAGTAAATGGAATGAATGTGAAATTTAATGTTATGTATTGTGGAAGCTAGTAGTTGCCATGAGTTGAGATCTTTTCCCATTGTAATGTGGTTGGGGCTCGGGGGCCAATGGGGAGGATGACTTCTCTCTCCATTGGGTATTTTGGTTGGGTGGAGAACATTGCCTCTCCCCCAATTTTGTTGTGACTCAAGTAAATTCTTGGAAAGGCTACCTTGTTGGTGGTTGGAGCATTGGAGTCTTGTTGGTGAACATGTGAAACTTCCTTGTATATTTTACCCACTTGATGCTCTCCCCCTATTTTGTTGTGAATCAAGTAAATTCTTGGAAAAGCTACCTTGTTGGTGGTTGGAGCATTGGAGTCTTGTTGGTGACCATGTGAAACTTCCTTGTATATTTTACCCACTTAGAGTGGAAGAAATTGTAATAATGTATTCATTCTTGTATTTACATTTTGTATGGATTCCCACTTCAAGTGGAGGAAATTGCAATGAATTTGTAAATGAAATTTGTAATCCAAATTGTTGTTATTGTTATTATATTGCATGTGGAAAGAAACAAATGAGAAAAGAAATAATAAAGAATGTTAATGTAAGGTTAGTTTGCAAATAGGAAAGAGAGTATTTATCCTTGTTGAAATCTTGAATGTATTGTGAGAAAAAAGTGCTTGTATTAAAAGATTAATCTATTTTACAATGGAAAGGAAAGTATATTTTCATTGAGTAGTTATTGTATTGTAAATGTGAGAAAGAAGAAAATGTAGAGATTGTTAGAAGTTGAGCTTAGTTGTGTAGTAAACTTGAATGGAAAAATAAAGTTATGTTAGCTATTTTGAATGTATGTACATTGTATTGAAACAAAGAGGAAACTAAGTTAGATTTTATTGCATTTAGCAATGCTAATTATATAGTAAGGAAATGACAAAGTAGTGAAATAGATTTATGTCATTTTCTCTCTTCTAATGGAAAGAAGAATTTAGTTAAACAAGTAGAAATTATTCTTGTAAGTAGATGAATTTTATTAAAAATGGAAACACTTTAAAATGACTAGAATTAACTAAGAAATGAGTAAATGAGCAATAAATCTCAATTCTGGACTTTAAAATGAACAAAGACAACTTATAATGCATTTTTACATCCTTTGACAACTTTAAGGTTATGTTTCTCATAAATAAGATTGCCACCTGCATGCGAAGTGGCGGTCCATATTTGTCACTGCAAGCGGTGGTGGCGGTCTCAAAATCGCCACTCAGTAGAATGGCGGTCCTGTGTTTGTCACCCAGTAAGGCGGCGGTTTCACAACCGCTGCTCTGGAGGGTAGAGGTCCACTGTTTTTCACACAGCGGAGGTGGCGGTTCCGAAGCGCCAAATCGCTCTGGCGGCGATCTGCCACTTATGATAGAATTTTGTGGACCTGCGCCTATGCATGAAATTTAACTATTTTCACTAATTCTAAGTTGTAAAATTTAACCTATTACTACCAGCAAGTAAAATAAAGATAAATGCTTAGGAATGGGACAACAAAACACTTAAATGGTGAATCTAAAAGCATTCTTTCATTTATATCAAAGGGGGTAGGGTTTCCCCCAAATTTAAACCCAATACACTAAAATCTTGGAATAAAAACTAGATTGGAGGAAACTCCTCCCAATCTTTAAATGAAATAGATTACATAAATAAAACTAAATCTAAACTAAACCTAGACTAAATCTTCTTGTAGAATTCCTCCATGGCTTCTTCCCTTTGCTCCCATGGCTTCCTCCTCTCCAACCTGCAAATTTAACAAAAGAAAAAGAACCAAATGAGAAGAATAGAATGAGAAGAGGTTTTAATAGACTTTCATAAGGATTTTTAGGGCTATGTTGAGAACCCTAGGATCTAGTGGCTAAGATGGATTTGATCCAAGGGTGGAGAATTGACCCTACCTTCATTGAAAATAAATGTAATTTAAATATTTTAATTTGAAAACCTTAGGCGTATTTGTAAATAGGTAAGTGGGGCCATTTAATTGCCTAGGAGAGTGATGTTCCTTTTTAACCCTTAGTTTGTGTAGAAATTTATTAAAGGATCCTTTAAGCTATTGAAGTATTGATTTCTATAAATTGGCATAAGATTAACCTTGTTAGGATTTAATCAAATTGAATAGAAAAAATATATATCTAAATAAGTGATTTAAACCTTTTACTTTCCTATAGAACTTTTGACAAATTTACCCTAGAGATAATTGTGCTAATATGTAACTTTCAACTCGACCCATTGCTTCAATCGTAAAATTGAGCTAAGTATTGTAAGTAAATTAATGAACTCTAAAGGATAAGCACCCTTGTAACATCCTTGTACCTTAACCTTTAGCATCTTTATAACTTCAACAAAAAAATTAGTTGAATTTTTGGGTTAAGTGTTAGGTTGAAACGAGTTCCTAGAACGTTGTTTTTCGGGTGTTACTGAGAGGTAACATTTTTTTAACTGCTAGAATTCCCTTTGTAAGTTTACATGTCATACTTTTGCTAAAAGGAAATAATAGGTTTTTGTCTATTACATGTTTCTAAAGGAAGGAAAGCATGGAATTTTGAATAAGTCATTGTTTGGAGTAGGTTCACCTAAGGATTTGTCTCTTTGAGGTGTAGCTCTGCTTGTGATAGGATGCAAAGATCTTTCCGGGTGTTTGATAACTCTCGGTTGGAAGAACTTACTTCAATGTCTCTTTTACAATCTATAGTAAGAGTGATTGAAATATTGTACCCATCTTTCCGATCCCACCTCCCTTACCCCAACACTTTTCATATTTCTTGTGTTGTTTATGTAATTTTAAAACTAGGAATGATTATAATGTTGCCTCTTCTGTTCTTTTGGCTTCATCTCATATAGATAATGTACATGGTCATTCCATTTGATAGAACATTTATGTGGCAATTTTGGGGTTGTTTTTTATCGATATATTTCATTTGAGATGACTCTCATATATATGTAAATATTTGTTTTCAATAAATAGAAATTTATTGTTTGCAATTTTTGTCTTCAAGATTTGTTGAGTGCAGTCCTTCTGTTCCTATTTTTTCTTCTCTACGTGAGGATTTTTAACATTCCATTGTTCTATTTATGGATATAAAACTATATCATGGAAAGAGAAATTTAAAAGTATATCATGGCAAGAAAAATTATAAAATGAGTTGTCCTTAATTTTTAACTATAATCCAATACTAATCATTTTTTTACTTGCAGAATTCACGTACTATCGTTAGCCCTTTCGTAAGCACGCTACTTTTCACACACTCTTTTTTAGGGCCTAGAAATGCCACACTATAATGTTATTTTCAAGGTTCTCACAATTTTTGATTAATTAGACTCTTCTTACTCAATACTTGAAAAAGGTCCATTGTGTAATTCTCCTTACCCACTACATTATTAATTTTATGAGATAATCCCATTACTATGTTCTACTTGTTCATGCATCATCTTTCATTACATTAAAATTGCAAGTAATGGACCCACTTTAGTGTATTTTTGTTCTTTTGCACACAATAACATATGTTGGCCTAATCTTGCTCAACACATCATCTCATGCCAAGTAAACCTTTTCCACTCCAATGTACAATGATTGGAGCTACCATGAAGGATGCATTGAAAAAGTAAAAATTCGAAGGATTTAACGTCAAACAATTTCATTCTATTTTCAAAGCAACAAACATAATTTTCTCTATTACACATTTCCATATGCATTCTAGTATTTCCGGCTTTGCCTAACAAGCATCGGAGAAATGAAAGACCAAGAATTTGTATCAGTAATCATTGTTGAATAAGTTGTCTCAATTTCTAATTTGCGAAGTTACCAAACAACACCGCATCATCATATTTCAGTTCTTTAATATATCCCTTTCGTTGTTTCCATCACACTTTCACAAGCGATTACTAGTCGATAGTTGCCATCCAAATATGGGGTTCATGGGGAGGCAGGGAGAGCCAACATCCCCCGGGTCTATGAGCAGAGTTAATGGATAACCGCCATTCAAATAGGTTTCGGGTCTCCCATCACCAAGAATTATTTACGATTGATTCCTAATTAGAGAAATCAATCAAACCATATTTCTTTTCCCGAGCTAGTTATGTGATCTTTCAAAAAATATTACGATTCCTATGTTTTAATTTGCCAAATGGTTGGTTCTCCACACCTACACAAAGTAGGCACCGGTTGTCCTCACCTACAATTTGAAGTCGACGAGTAAAATAGACTAAGTCCCACTGTTGGGTACACTATCAGAGGCGTAGAATCTAAAGTCGAGGGGTAATTCTCGAAGATTGCACTTGCCCCGACAAAGCATGAGCAATGAACTCTACTAGTTCATCCCACCGCATGCCCCCATATATGCCCAATCCCATACATGCATAGGCGGGACTGTTAGATTTTGTGTATACCATAGTGGGTCCCACCTACACATGGATGGGGTGGGGCCCAGACATTTTGTCTCCTAGATATCCACATGCCTCGAAGTAGAGAAAAAAATAGTACAATAACCTCGAGTAAGATGTGATTCGGCTTTTGACCTTGGCGCAAGGCCACGTCGTTAATATTTACTGAAGTCAACTTTCTAGTCCCAATGTTGTATCATGGAGTGTATTCTGGAGTGTTGCCAATACCCATGCAAATTATGTAAAACAAAACAAAAATAATCCAAGTCCAACTCCGCGGCCAGCCATTCCATACTGAATCATCTTGAAAATTAGCAACACTGAAATAGATTATTATGAGAATACAGTGAATCTAAACATACTCTTACAAAAATTGTGTGGGAAACAAGAAACCTCACATGATTCCAACATGTTCCCCTGATCATCACAGGTGGATTGAAGAAAACTAGACATATCACATCCGGGTATTTCGCTTGAAAGCTCCGAGGCGCTATAAAGCTTCACGACCTCATCCATATCGTCCATGCTTTGTGGCCTCATGGCAGCCTTATAAGAGGAATTAATAGCAGGTGAAATTATCAGGTAATGTTTTCTTCTCAATATGTCTTGTTTATGTTCCGTTTCTGCAAAGAATGACTATTTAGCTTTGTGAGGCTTTTGTTTCATCTCAAGGCAATGCTTTTGGTGACCTAATTTCTTAGGGCGTTCATTGTCATAGATGTTAATTTGTAAGAAAAACTGTTCTCTGATTAAATTCAGTGAATGCAGAGGAGGCAATGGGTTGTTGCATCTCTGCTCCTGCTCCTCTTTGCCACATTGATCATCGAATCAAATTAAAACGGAAACATATTAATCGTCGGAATGTTTCCAACATTCAAAAACAATTCAATGGTGCTTATGCCCTTCGCAAACAAGCGCTGCAATATCGTGCAGCTTCTAGGCCCCTTCGGAATTGCAAGGCGACGCAGAACGATCAGATTGAGGTATGCGTGCCCAAACATATTTGTTTTTCTCCATTTTATTTTATCTTCTGTGGGTGGGGAATGTTTATGCTTTGACGTTGTACTTGACCAGATTAAGGAAAATAAGCATATTGTTTGGCATAAAAAACATGTGGGGATTAAAAAATACAAAGACGAGGATATCGCCGAAATTAGTTCACGCTCCTTCGGAATTGTAAAGGCTAAATATTAAATTCCATTTCTCAAGATTGTTGTGGCACGGTTGATGAATGCTGGATGTGTATTCATGTATTATGACTATATTTATATGTCTCTATGCAATCAAGGCTGCTACATTCAATTTTAAGACGCTTATCTGCAATTTATTTAATCTCCGGTATTTATTTCTGGTTTTACTTATGCACATTGTCACTTAATTTAGAGAATTACCTGGTCCCAGGACACGCTGAAAAACATCATCGGAAGTGTCAATCCATCTTAAAATTTTCTGCAAAAATAATAATAATAATTTCTTGTGTCTGTTCACTATGATGGCCACAGTTTTAAATAAGTGTATGCAAATGAATTAAAACATAATAGTATTTTGCATAGAAGAAAATTGCATACATAAATTGATATTGCATTTGTATTTAGGTAATATAAATAATATTTAGACTGTTTTTATCAATTCGATTCGTTCCATCTTAATAAATATTCTCTTATTAGCGTATACAAGACACATTACTACACGGCGGGGGGTTGACGGGGGTGTGGTGTTATTTGAGACATTAATAGAGACAAAATTTGACTAAATTGTCTCAAATAGAGACAATAAAAAAGTTGTATATCGTCTCTATTATTGTCTCAAAGCGGGTGTCTCTAATATTGTCTCTAATTATTGTCTCTCAAGAGACAATAATGATTGATACATATTTTGTCTCTTGAGAGACAATATAATTTTGTCTCTCTAGAGACAATATCATTATTGTCTCCTTAGAGACAATACCGAATACTAACATTTTGTCTCTCTGGAGACAATACTAATTTCAATTTTTATTGTCTCTCTAGAGACGATACGAATTTAAAGAATGAAAAATATGAATTTTAAAACTACACAATAACCAAATATCATATAGTGCAATCAACGAAGTTACATATCATCTATGATGTCGGAGTGGTCTGGTAATTAATATTATAAATTAACAACAATTTGATTTAAATATTGTGCCCAATAAATGGGTCCACAAATATTTTATTAATATCAAATAAGATAAGATACAAAAGGGTGTCTGAATTCCGTTAACCCTTGAAATACAATGATAAAATACAAAAGGGTGTCTAAATTCCGTTAACCCTTGATATACAATATATACAAAAGGGAATGCTACACAAGCTCATTATACAGGGAGACATCGAGTTGTTTCCTGATGAGCCCGACATGCATTGTATTGCTTGTCTCACTAGAATGTTCAAGGCTTACTTGCATGACCTCCTTGCTGCAACAGATGTACTCTCCATGGATAAGTTTCTTGTTGAAGAAATAAGTTTGCTGGAAGAGGCGTAGGGAGTTAGTCTTCCCAACTTCTTACCTCTTTCTATTTTCCTAAACCTTCTTCAGACTCATGTTTATTCATTTGCTGAGAGGAGCAGAGATTTAGTTGTGCAGGCCTGTGATTATTTAGACAGAATCATATGTCGTGTGATAGATCCCCAGCTGCACACCGAATTCAAGCACAACAATGAGATCTATGAAAATGAGCAAGGGGACTTTGATCCTGACATAAGGAGCTATGCATATCATTTTTTATTTTTAACAAACCGAGCTACTATTAAGAGTAGAAACTAAATACTCACCAAGAAAGCTACGCAAAGAATGGTTTTACACAAGGATTAAAAAAAATAGAACTCACCAGTGCCAAAGCTTTCTTCACCAAAAACAGAGCACAATCCAACATCCATTAAATTTCCAAAAAACTTCCAACCAGTGGGCACCTAATAGATGAGTAAAAAACAATAAACCTATTTTTACAAGACTCATAAAATAGTAGGAATAGGCAAATATGCATATAAGTAGGAGTAATTTGATACCTCAAAAAACTTAAGATTCAAGTTTTTGGCAACCACATCAAGTGCAGCCGATGTTGGCATGCTCCTGCATTAATCATTACCAACAACATAACATGAGAAAATAATAATGCATAACATGAATGATATATAATGTGTTTTTAATTCAAAATTATTTGTAAAAGAGATCATATAGATATTACAGAAGGCATGCACTCAACAACATCCAAAGTCTTGGCTGCCAATAACATCACAAACATTCTATATAAAAAATATGAGTACATTTTCAAGTCTCATCACCACGCACCAACAAAAAAGTGAGGAACTTTAACCTTTGCAATTTGTTTTAAAATCTATAATGCATGACAATTCATATTTTAGCCGTGCATGCATATAACTCTGGGTCTCAGCCTTGTAACAGTGCCATCAACATGCACGCGTATGGATAAAATTACACAACAGAAATTCAATATGGCATATGATATTCTCGAGCTTAAATTGTAGGAATTGTGACCTTGAAAACCTCTTGCCTATACAGGATCAACTATGTTCAAGGAAAATCAAAGGATCACAAGAGATACATAATGACTCATAATAGTCACAAGAAAACTATCATATTTCCTTATGAGTCTATAGCAGTGATCAAATGACTTTAGTACCTTTCAAAGGCAATATCAAAGTTTTAAAGACTATAATGTGTATCATGGATTGGACAGTTATGTGAAATGTTGCTACAGGTTGCAGGGTATAGTTTCTCTCATCATGATATGTCACGGTGTGTAACACCCCAAAAATCCACACATGAACAACACGGTGAAATACAGATAACTTTTTTTTTTTCGACTTGCTTGACACATAACATGATGCAACATGTCGTCACCAAGGATACAACTAACACTGTGAACAACTTGATACAAGGATGGCCATAAAGGAAACACGGAAACGTTCACACCTATCAAGGACAATTTACTTCTCTTTTAGACATGACAACATAGAAGTCCAACCACAAAACACACTTACAGTTAGGGCCAACCACAATGAGATATTCTTGAGGGTTATTTATTTTAATAAGACATCTTGCAATTCTTAGCTTACGTTTTCAAGGAGACTCAAGATATGATTCATACAATTCATCTTACCCAGCTAAGTTTATTCCTTTTTCACTGAGTAATTAACTTTAAATCTTCTCTATTATGACATTTATTTGTTTAATTCAATTATTTAATAAAGGAGGTAATTTAATTCCACAAGGCCATCTATCCTCACTTATGCTACTAAAACTCGCTCATAACCTTATTACAATATGGATTCGCTTTCAACATACTCAAGAGAAAGATTACCAAGCACCTTAAAAAAAAATAGGTTAGAGGAAGAAGGTCGAGTTGAATTCATCTTTATGACCTCATTAGTTATTAACCCGGTTTTTATTGAAGCTTGAGGATTTATCGAAAATTATTAAATATTTTACTTAGGCTTCACTGGATGATTTTTACAAAAGAAAACAATTTACCTTTCAACAGGTTAAGAGACAGATTTCGTGGTTTCGAAACCGATTCCTCCTACTTATTAAATCTTATTATCTTATATCAACTAACAATTTGTTTCACCTTAGGATCATTCTAAGAATTCACCATAAAAAGGATAATGTTCGCTAGTGTAGCTAGGGATATCAAGTTATAAAATTTTTACTTCACAAAGGATGGTTTCATTTTGATCACTCATGGAATTATTTGATTTCAAATAGATCACCTCTACATTTATTTGTTGAGTATAAAATTATTATTTTTGTTTGGCTTCTTTAAGGGTTAACCGACCCATTTTTCTTTACTTATAATATATTATCACTCAGTCTTAGAAAGATTTAACTTTACAATTTATTCTCAAGATCAAAGTTTTACAATACTCATATCAATGTAAAGATTGAATACCATTTCTCACAAAGGTAAGTTACCAGTTTACCTACAAAAGGACAAGACAACATCATCACGAAATTTCAGAACAACCCAAGGCAAGAGGTCTTCTAAACTCCTTTGCAAGCACTATTACAAAATTTACCTCACATTGGACATTTTTACAAGGAACTTCATAAATTGCACTGATGAAACCTTTACAACTCTTTCCTTTAATCTACTCACATAATCCATCTGCACAAATACTAGCTAGAATCAGTTCGCGAGAACTGAGCATGTTAAGGCTACACATTGCAACAGTAAGCTAACATTTAACAATATCAAGAAAGGAATGTTCTAATTCAAAAATGGATTAAAACACAACCCACAACTCCAAAATTATTCACATGAGAAAGAAATCTAAACCATCCAACAAGGAGAAAGTCAAAATACCAGTAAGAACAAAATCACATAAATCAAGGCAAGACCTTATGGGTTAGGAACAAGAAAGTCAAGAGTGTTGATATTTCCTTCATGTAATCCTATGGATTACGTGATTGGAATCCAATACTCAATCCATCCATCTAAAGAGGTCCAAGAGAAGACAAAACATACTAATTATGATCGTAGGCGCGAAACAAAACGACGTTATCCAAATCTCCCAAGGGAGGCTTCATAGTAATATGGGTTCGACGCCCTAAAAGAAAAACAACTAAAGTTTCAGTTTTAACCAAGGAGTTTTACCACTACCTTCTTATAGGATTTCTTAAACGTAGTACTAGTTAACAAAACAAATCCACTTTTCCAAAAGCGTACAAATGAGACACAAAAAGGGCCATTATTCTACCAACAAACTTTATCCTAATCGTCAACTTCTCTACATAATATAAGGGAAGGCTGAACCCAAAAGTCGTTAATAATTTTTATATATTTCCGACAGCGTCAATAAGTATTTTAAAATAAAAATAAAAATTGATTTCTTTAACAAAGCCACAAAATGGGACTTTTAGTAACCAAGTTTGAAGAATAAGATATTCGAGTTCGATAACAAAGGGATTCGATACACGGTGGGTAATACAGCAGCGATGCCCCAGACTCAAAAGACCTTACCACGAGTGCAAGCACAAAAATAAGAACCAACACACATATCCATCAGGAAGGTTATGCAGTGCAGTCAGGCCTATAAGTTCTATGAGCTCCTTGTCAATGGTATAGAAGATGGAAATTTTACCCGATCCATGTGGGCTTATCAAGGAAATGTCTAGCAAATATCAAACAAATGAACATAATAGCCACCTATTATATTATCACTGTAATCAGCTGTCATCTAATAGGAAACGAGTTCACGAGTCCAATACCATGGATTCACCTACAAATTTTGTTTCAGTCGAGCTATTAATAGCTTGCTCACGACCCTTAATAAAAATTGTAGAGATTTCATTCAATTAAACTTTCAATTTGTCCCCTTACTTTAATCAAACAAGAGTTTGAACTAGGAAGTAGGTATAGTAATTCTCTCAACATGTAGAGGCCAAAATAGATGTCAGGTTATTCATCCTCTAGAACTGGGTAAAAAGTCAACCATGTACAGTTCTAAAACAAAACCCTAATGCCATTTTCTAATTAAACAAAAAGTAAGGAATTCCCACAGGCTTAAACAAGTTTTAGAACACAATGTCACTATTAATGTACCTTTTAGCAAAATAGGAGAGCCCTAAATAGGAAATACGTATTTATTCAACCACATAGAGATATGAAGGCTTAACCTTCCATATAGTAAGCCTTCAATTATAAATACCATCATGAAATTCTTGTAAAAGAGAGTCATATAAGCAAATGAAACTCTAAAATGTTTGCTTCCCTACGAACTAGATTGCATCACTCAATATTGCAGTAGCCCATTTTGACAAATATAAATAGAGTAATCTATAAGAGAGGAAAAGAACATTCCAAGAAAAACCAGCAAAATTGGGACGAGATTTAAAGGAACAGCCAACACATTCAGGCAGCGATTTAAACAACCACGAAAACATTTTGTCTAGGCACCATTCAAGGGGAAAGAATATTCATTTCAAGATACTGAAAGAAGGTAGAAAACTATTACAAGGAGTAGATTTAACATGCCTGATTAGAATTCTTCCAATCCAACAAGCACGTCGACCAGGGCTCGGGCAACAGCAACACAACTTGCGCAACTTCTCTTCCTCAGCCTGCTGAAGGTCCAAACTCTGTTAACGGCCATGCTCTTGACTTCATAAAATCAATTGTATAGTCCGCAATGTGCATCTCTGCCCATAGTTCGGTCGGGTCGCATTGACACCCGATTATCATTCCCTCATTGATCTTCTGGCGACACCCTATCTCCTCTTCCCAAAGATTGTTGCCATGCATCCCTGGGTTTCTCAGAAGTAGATCCAAAATCCTCCAAACACCGCTCCAAATTAGCCCTAGAACTTCTGTAGGCCCCATTTTTGGCAATTGAACTTGATCCTTCGTCATTCATCCAAACACCTCCACCATCTCCATATGCATCTGATTGTTTCTGATTTGGACCTCCTAACCTTGGTGCTCTCATATTAGGAGCAGCCCTAGTCTGAGATGAAGCAAAAGAAGATGGCTTTATAACCAAAAAAATCTCTTGGTACAGACTCCATA
Organism: Taxus wallichiana var. yunnanensis; assembly: GCA_018340775.1. NCBI lineage: Eukaryota > Viridiplantae > Streptophyta > Pinopsida > Cupressales > Taxaceae > Taxus > Taxus wallichiana. The sequence continues at coordinate 79,326,196 of CM031233.1, read as the reverse complement.
TCCATAAAATAGTCCCTAGACTTAGCATCCTCAATTAAGGCTGACCAGTCACTAGATTGCTTCAATGCAGCTGCTTTTCCCTTAACCCAAAGTGCTCTGCGAGCTCGTGCTAGTGCCACATTCATGCGGCGAATATCAGCTACAAAGCCAACCCCATGATTTGAAGCTCAGACACAAGACATAATGATTACATCACGCTCCTGGCTCTGAAAGGCATCTACCGTAATGATATATAAACCTTTTCCTTCATCAGATTTGAGGACAACATCAAACTCTCGGTGCAAACATTTCAGTTGTAGCTTGAAGGTGTGATAATTCCAACAGAAACCTTTATGCCTACCAACTTAGTGACTCGTTGAAGAAGCTCACATAATTACAAAGCAAATTGTGCTTCATGAATATTCTGATATGAAATAGATCCGCCTCTACGAGATCCTCTTCCATGAGTTACATCGTAAAACAAGTAAGGTCTCAGTAGAGAATCTTTGCAAATGAATTTCATCAGGTCTCCTGGTAACACTCTCACTGTCACATAGTCGATTTTGATAAAAATATCTTGAAGGAGAAACCCGAATCTGAGGATGCATCGATACACAACAGAAAACAACATAGTTGGACAACCTGCTTGTTGGAAGCGCCCAAAAAAAAACTTCTACTAAATCGTAACTCCGCCCGCCACTGGCTAATTCCTACCGCAGCCGTTCTTCTGTGGATCCTCGCAGTAACACACCTCGCAGCAAGGAGAATAAATCAGAGTGGAAAGAATAAATTCAACCCAAACAGGTATGCGCCGAGCAGGTAAAAAGGAGTACAAAAAGTCTTGCGCAATCACCAAAAATCTATGCAGCTAGCAAGAAGAAAATCTGGGAAAGATTTGCTAAAACAACTCAAATTAAAGTATGCGGCCCACTACCAAAAAGGGAAGAGATATTTCTTACCCAAAGCACGTGGTACAAAACAAGCATAAATGAAATAATTAAAGAAGTAGGTGGCCTTCATTTTCATGCACCCACCTTGCCAGGTAACATTAAAATTCAACAAGAATCCACATAGAAAACAAGATATGGCGACCCAGAAGAGAGTGGTCAAAGCATTAGGAAAATGTGTTTCAGCCTGCACATACAATCAATAAAATAAAGGAAAAAGACTACCACCATGCCACGCCAAGTATGGCATAAATGAGAAACAATAAAGCAAACAGTTGGCCAACAAACTCCACCCACCCACTAACTAGAAGACAAGGAAAAAAGAATTCAAAGAGAGGAAATGGAACCCACATCAGCTCACGCCAAGCAGCAGAGAAAATTGACCAAAAGATTTACAAGCCGGTGGATGAGAAACGTGGCCTGAAAAGGCTTAGTTTATTCGATATAAAATTTTATTAATTATTCACACAATTAAAGTATAATTGATACCGATCCATTTATTATCTATTCTTATTACGCTTTAAAAAGTCATGACACCTAAACGGGGTTCGAATAATCGCTTAGGACCTAACACGATAGTGACAAAATAAAATAATTTGATCGAGGGGTCGAGCACAAGAGCGATCAACACTACGGTTAAATATCTTGCAATTAATTAATACAATATTGCTAAAAGAAATGACACTAACATAAATAATCGCAAATTGACAAAATAATTTAAAATGTTATTTTTATCATTATTTTTATGATAGATTTTTTTTGCATGACTTTTATTAAAAACATAAAATTATTAATCATATTACTAGCAACCAATAGTTAAACTCGACAAGGCGAAAACACTAACGTTTCAAAGGAAACGCAACAACGTTCAACTCTAAGAAGCACGGTCGTCGCAGAAGCAAAGGAGCAACGATGTACGGGGCATTACATGGTGACAACTTGAAGATGTTCGGTATTCGAACCGAAAAATATAGTGTGTACATGCAATATAATGAATGGATAAGTTGTTGAAATAGAGAATTGAGACAAGGAAGTCTTGTAACAGTGATTTTTAGTATTCCCAGGCTTGAACAGTGTTCTTGCAAGCCCCTAAGTGTTTGCAAAGCTACAACCAGTGGATGTAAAGTGGCTTGTATGAACTATTGTTTGAGCATGTTTCTATGAGATTTTGGTGTTTTCATTGAATAAGGAAATCATTCTCTTGTGAAAGGATCGTTTAAGGGTAAAAATATAAGATATAATGTGGTTTTCAATACTTTAAAGTGCCTATGAACATCACATATAATCTTGATTGCAATTTTCTATGAAATCAGGTATATACAATTTGCTTGTCAAGAAGAAACATGCATTGTAGATGATGTTGTAGATGGTTTTTGAGGTAAGTCAAAGAAGGAAAAGTGTAGAGAAGTTGTAGGAAAACCTACAGGAGTAGTGTGAAGTGTTGAAAAGGAATTTGAAACTTTTAAACAAAGATAATTGCAAACTGGGTGCTTGCTGTCCTGTCAAATCCTTGTCTAGAGTTGAAATACTAAAACATTGATATCTGGAGTTTCCCTCATCCAAACCTAATGAAATTTTAGGAGCATATTTGGATGGTTTAAATAGGACTTTGGAAAAAGTTTTAGGTGTATTTTAGGTCTATAGAAGGAGATATTGCAAAAATACAGACAGTAGGCCTGTAGGTGATGGTTTAAGAAGGTTTTAAGGTCACTAAAAGTAGAATATATTTCAAGCATATGATCTAAATATTATGAAAATATATGGACATGATAAATGTGAATTTTATAACATGTTACAAGTTATTTTAGAGTTTTTGGAAACCCGGAGAGAGAGTTATGTTCAAAACTCAGTCATCAGGTCTGTAAGTAATGCAAACCCCCACTTTTAGCAGCTCTAAAAAGTGCATAACTTGGGAATGGATGATCCAGATAAGATGAAACTTTGAGGAAAGGTTTAAAAGGGATAAGAAATTTAGATGTGTGAAATATTTTGAGGCTTGGTAAGGTGTTTAGAGGGGTAAACCATGAAATTCTCAGTCAGTTGTCCTGTTTTTAACCAAACTTTTGAGAGGAACACATTTTTCAGACAATATACATCATCATTTTTATTTCAGTCAAGAAAAATAATGAATGATTGTGATATGGCTCAATGGTGAAAATGATTAGAAATTGATGAACTAATAAGTAATAACAATACATATTCTGCACAGCTAGTCTGAACCACTAATGTTCAATGCTTGTAGCAAAGTGATATAAGCTCTTTCTGAATATGAATGTTCACATTAGTAACATACCTGATGCATTATAGGAGAGGCACTTCCCCTTATGGGTACCAACAAATGCTCCCTGCTTCCCCACCAAAAAAGTAGCTTTAGAATACACTCATGGTGTATCCAAACATCCTAGCATGATTTCATATTATCAATTTTAATGTGTAGGTATTCAACTGGATGGAAGGAGGGATTTCTAAGAAAACATGTCCATTCGGAGTATAGCATGCAGCAGTAACCATTTCATGAGGCCACCAAAATTACGACTCCCATCTTGACATTAAACTGTGTGCACAAGTGGCATTTACCGATTTCCTAAATTTTGAAAGATTCATTTCCTAAACCATTTCCATTTCGGAAACTTACACCATTCAACCATTTTAGGCAACTTAGGGTAAAAATTAGATGTTCCCAAGCCCTTTATGGAAACCCCAATTGGCTTTTGCCACACAATCCAGAAATAAGAATTTCTCAAAATTGTGGTAAATATAATAAGGTGATTGCCATCTAATTACACACCTAGACCATTTATTTTTAAAAGACTTGTGTATACAGCCACAGACTCATCCACTCAACCTTTTCATAATGTGTTAATGAAGTTAATAAATAAATTGCACTGGAAAAACTATTATCTACAAGCACATAGAATAGGAGAAAAATGTGTTAAATGGTCTCAAGCCTGATGAGTTCACCTGGTGACTGTTGAGCAAGACAACTTACGTAGGCCAAGATTCTTGTGATGGTTTATCAACAGATAATACAACCATACTTGAATCCCGCCTAACAATAGGTTCTGGGCTTGAAGCAGAGGAACAAACCATTTTCAATTATGTGAACACTTTCTTGTATCAAAGCGAATGTTATAAATTTAATGCAAATTCATGAAGAAATTAAAAAGCAATATAAATTTTTGTAACTTTAGAGGAGTCCTTACAGCTAGGGTAAGAGATCTTCACATATTAGCAATTATATGTAGCCTTTATAACAAGATGTCACAATGCACGATTTTACCCAAAAAAAAAGAAACAGATAGGAAAATATTATTTCTAGTAAGCAAATGAAGGTTTAAAATTTGGCTAATTGAAAAAGTTAAATTCGAGGCACAATATCAACATGAAAAATATTTGGAAATCAAAATCATTTCATGTGGCCACCACAAAGTAGAAAGGCATCTTTTTCCTGCCTAACTTTGTAGGATTTCACTTTCATTAAATATATCAAAATAATGTGGTGCAATGACAAAGAAGCTAAAGTAATTTCTGACAATGCCGAAAGGCTAAAGGCATTTTCAATTTAATTCCAATGCAACATAAATTTACCCAGACCAAATTTCACCTTACCATAGTCATTATGTGAAAACACTCGTAGACAACTTTGGTGTGACATATGCCACAATCTCACAGTCTTGTCCATTGATGATGATAGCAAATACTGTCAAACAGTAAATTAGGTTTAGTAAAATGCTAACAGCTGAATTTCAATCACCAACTAGCTTCCAAGCTATTCTGACATATTAACCTGGATTGTATCACATAATAATTTTAACTCAAAAAAATATAAACCCTGTTATGAATGCTAGAAGTAAGCATTTACATATCTATGGCATTGCACAGAGATGCTTTTCTATCACTAGGTTAATTCAATTGAAAACTCAATTGCACATATAGAGTTGTGGGTTTTTCTCTCCTCCAGCTATATATCAAAAAATAGCTGGAGGAGAGAAAAACCCACAACTCTGCAACCTGTAAGATGTTTCGAGGTATAAATCAAGAACAGCTACAAACCTGGCTGTGCACCAAGCTCAATCACATGTAGCTTTGAAGTAATCTGCCCTCCGGTAATTGTTTTTGAAGCAAAGGAAATAAGAATCGAAGGATTTTCATTGCCTGCAACCTGCATAAACACAAAATCAATGCTAGAAAATACTTCACAGAGTGCTTCATATATTAAACACAACATATATATATTTATTATTATTATTATTAGGCATTGTGTCAAACAGTTCAAGTGGCCTGCGTTTTCTTCCACATTTCCCATACCTGCCAACCCAAGCACTTGCAACTACAATGTTTTGGAGGACAGAGAAAGGATAAACAGTGGGTTTCATATAGGGGAAGAGTGAAGAGGTAAAACTTGCAGAGACATATGTGGGATAGAAGGAAGGGCACTTTCAATGTCTTAAACTATACAACGACTACTCAAGGTAAAAGATAAAGCGCAGGAGGAGAGAAATGGTGGCTACAAGGGTTGTAGTGCACATAGCAGTGGTTCTCAGCAACATAAAAGTATAATCAATATAGTGAGACAGTTCGCCCAGAATGAAGCACCCATAGCCTTCAATATTCTTCTTATTTTTTTTGTATACAACGAACAAAGCAGTTGCAGGAAGAGTGAAAGAGAAAAATCTTACCGACACATAAGTGGGATAGTAGGGAGGGATATTTCAACGCCTAAATCAAAACAACATATCCTCAAAATAAAAGATAAAGGCAGGGGAAAACAAGAATGGTGCAGCATGGTTACAGTGCACGTAGCTCAACTCAGAAGAAGAATAAGCAAAATCAATACAACTATGCAAAACTCCCAACTAAAGCACCTCCTAATCCTCCATCTTTTTCTTCTGCATACAACAAACTAAATAGCAGCAGGCAACCGTTTCCTCTCAGAGAAAAATTGAACCTGCTTCAGAAGTAGATACAGATCCAGATTAAGCAATTTGTCTATGGTGAAATGAGGAGATATTCGGTTACAGATTTATCTCTGCGTGCAAAGCTGGTTTAAGCCATAACAAGACTGATTTTAAGACGTCTAACAACAACGCTCCATTTAGCACAGTTCACCATCAATTTCTGCATTCGCTGCAACTAACCAATTACTGCTAAATTTACAAAGTTAACTTATGTTTCACTATGGTTAATGCCTCGATACTCAAATAATTACTGCTACTTGGATGAGAGGCATCAATTGAGGTTTTCTACTTATTCTATTTCCTATTTATGTCTACTGTTCAGAAAATGTATCAATATTTTTTCTATAACACCAATCCATGTAATGCATCAAACAGAACGTACAACTAGAACAGGTGAAAGATCCACTTTATACCCTGAAGTGAGAATTATAGTTTTTTTGCAACAAGGTTTTGAGATAGACTTCTAATAGACAAAAAGCGTTCAAACTCAATGGTGGTGTCAAACCTGTGATATGCTATTCCAGCAAGATAAGTCAGGGAATTCTGAGGTATGTTTGATTCATGTAACAGAAATATCTATCGATACTCAATCAAAAATGTGCTGAGACATATCTAGAAATCAAAGATGTATTCCTAAAAGTAGCATGTATCTCTTAGGAAGCTAAAAAACTACCCAAAAAATGGAAATTATCATTCAGAGAGTAAAGCACAATGGCATAAAAATATTGAATAACAAGAACGATAATTATTGAAATATACAATCTAACATATTGAATCACAAATGAGCACAATCTTTAACCATCTCATAAGCAACAATAATGTTAAATGAACTAGAAGCTAGTAAAAAGACTATTTTAATGTGATGATTTTTAGGATTCAACCGTAGTCGAGTCAATCACATTGACCCATATTTGGAGTCAATCTCTCTTTACCCATATCAATTTTGTTTTCCTTCATGGAAAGGAAAGGAGGCAGTCCAACATTCAAACTAACAAGTTATAAAAATACTTCTAAATGCTCTTTCAAAATTAACATCATTCAATGGGCTTACAAGTTCATTTCCGGTCTTGGCTCAAAGGCTTCCCCATCATAAAACACTCCAAAATTTATGTTAAGTACAACTGAAAAGCCAACTCTACAAGCCCTTAAATTATATATAGTCGCATCTTGAGTTCCAATCTTTATACAACATATGTTATCCCCAACCAGGTTATCTCCTCCCAATGATAGTCATTTGAGGAGTAAAAGTGAAGCCTCCAAATTGTATCTGGATTTGAAAACATGATTGAAGGTAACCAGGAATTAGCTACAAAATAAGGAAAGGGCATAATAGATAGGTTGAATGTACCATGGACCATAATTCCTTCAGAGACTTATTATACAAAAAAGGAAACTATTGGAGATAAAAAATGTGAGAGCTCAAAGATGATAAAGCTTACTTTTCCAGAAATTTAAAAATGTAACTGCAATTGTAATGTTGTGCTTTTCTAATTTCTTGGTTTTTGCAATTAAGACTGTTTTTGTAATTCTAGACCTACTTTTTTAAAGTATATTTTAGAAGAATGTTACAACTACGAATTTATCTATAAAACCTCTAAACAGAAGATTTATACCATATCTACATACACCTACCATGATAAAGGACCCAATTTCTAAAAGTGACACTACAACTGAGCATATACTTCCACAAATTGTAGGCTAAAGAATATTCCAAAACTCTGTGCATATCAACATACCTTCAGTAACTCTTCCCTTCCACAACCTTGTAACACCTGTACTTTTCTCCTTGTCCTTTCTTGTAACAAGGGCTTCACAACCTGCAAATCAGCACATGAATCTAGAATCAACAGTTAGCTGCTGAGGGACAAGCTGAAAAATCAGGATATAAGGGCTGTTATAACTTGATCAATGGGACAAAAATATAGCTGTAAATTAGCACAAACAACAATGAAGAAAATGGAAAATCATGAAGTTGAAAGAAAATTTGACTGTTTCACATAAAGAAATCTACAAAGTGTATTATAAATCATATAGCAAAGCCAAAATACTTTGGTTATCAAAATTTCTATCAGTTTTATTTAAAACATGAATAAATTCCAATTCATCATGCTAGTACATTACAAAACAAATATTAAGCAGAACCTCAAAAGAAATCCAAAATCGCTCCATAACATTACAAATGCAGCATTAGAAAAACAATGCATTGCTTCCTCTTTTTTACTAGTTACATCTTTTTCCTCTTATCGGTGTTTTTTAATATCCAGTGCTTATTCCAACTTCATACTGCTGCACTTCTCTCCTGCGCATTCAACTTCCTTTTCTTTTCATTAACGTTTCCTACCATCCTGCATTTGTTTTTCCTGATTGCCAACACACAACTGCACTTACTCTATAAAATAAATGGAATGTTTCCCTGCCAACCCACACCTGTCTGTTGACAGACGTAGCCCAGTCAGAAACATTTCCCAAATCAGAGAAAAAAGATTAGCCAATTTAAGACACGGACAATATAGCTATTAAGCAAAAATCTTAACCTCCCTTAGGTAGTAAAATAGGGCACATGCTTATGTTGCCGAAACTAGTTATGTTGCAATAAAATTGTGAAAGATGAAAATTAATTCACTGAAAAAAGAAAGGCACAGAATTCGCTATTGCTTACGAAGAGCCCAATTTTTATCTACACTAAGCAAAAATTTCATTGGGGTTCTTGGAAACCAAAGATGAGTAGGTTCTCCATTTTCATGTAAGAATAAGCAACCTCAAAAACAAAATGGAGGTCTGAAGACTGCATAATTCTTTAGCTGGGAGATACCATGAAAGAAAAGTTGGAAGAAACTATACTAGTGTTCATGAGTGACCAAGAAAGGACAACGGAAAACAAAATTATATCAATAATCCAATAGTTGATGAGAGAATACCAAGGTTCTTCATTATGGGTTTGGATATTTAGAGAAAAGGCTTGAGTATCTGTTGACCATGCAGTCACACCAAGTTGGAAAGAATACTTGCAATATTTGGACCTTTCAAATATCTGCTAACAACTTGGAAACATTTCACCTAAATAAAATGGTCTCGCATTTGAAGCCTTTGAAAGATGATTCAGGTGATACATTGAACTCATTTATAGCAGTTTCACCACTGGACTCTATAGAATGTAAGTATTAATAACAGAATAGGACAGCAGGATGCTGGATTTGCATGCAAATTCACGTAGATATAAGAGAAGAATGGCTGTTGATATGAACCTTGATCTTTTCTTCTAACAATTCTATATCGTTGTATGTGTAGCATTTGGAAGCAACTATGTAACATAACGACAAAAGCCTAATTTGTGCATTGCATGTCCATAGTTCACATCATATTGTGTTGGGATTCATTTGGGTTATCAAAGATGATAATGAGATGTAAATCTCCCTTTTCATCACTTTTCATAGGCTTTATTCATGTATCTTAAAGATGATAATGAGATGTAAATATCCCTTTTCATCACTTTTCAGGCTTTATTCATGTATCTTAGTTTGAAGGATACAAGTATCTCTCAACTCAGTTTGTTTCCTGGCATGGAAGTGTGCTAATCTGCAAGAAACAAAAATGATATACATTTCCTATACATTTTTGTTTCTTGTAGATTAGCACACTTCCATGCCAGGAAAAAAACTGAGTTGAGAGATACTTTTATCCTTCAAATAAAGAAATAGTATATGTACAAAATCATAAAAATTGGTTGGTTAAAGTAATACCTTTCTAGGAGCTACACAAAATCATAACATATTTTTGTTTGAGGAGCTTCGTATAAAAGCAACAGTTCAAATATATACATTTCTAACATTTTCATCCCTTATTACTTGAGTCTTCACTTTCATTCAGAACATGTTTATGTCTATTGTGCTAAATTTTTCTATTTCTCATTTACAGTCCTATAGCTACAAATTTGATGATTCTTTCCTCCTATAACTATCTTGGATGTTCAGGGAAGAAAGTTGGAATAAATCAAGGAAGTATGCAGTGTATACAAAGTTCCTGTGTTTTTTTGTATAGGCGAGTAGAAAATTATATAATATAGTGGCTATTGCAAGAAAGACGTGAGATCAAATTACAATGACCTTCTACATCACCAATATGTCACTTTTAATGTGCAATGCTACTACATTGACTCTAGAATTGTTTGGAAATTTTAAAAGAGCAGGAAAACACAGCCTGGAATAAACATAAAAACCTGTAAACCTAGAACTTATGAGGTAAAAGGTTTTTATCAAGACACTCTAGCAGATCTGCATCTTCCTGACTAGTTCTCACGTTGCAATGGAAGATAGGATGCATGGATACGCCCAGGCCCCTGTCGAATCCCCCTTTATACATATCGGAAATGGATACGATACGAAGGCATTCCAGTGAGTTTATTTATTGATAATTATGTTCAATAATGTCTAAGTTTATGTTGCCAAGGTTATTCTATATACACACCTGGAAACACCCTTGCAAACCCATCATCTTTCTCAATTAATTCATCAACAGGAAGAGCCGCAATAGACTCATCCTTTGCCCCTCCAAGCAATGTAGATGATGGATTCACACCGCACCACGCTCGCCATGGTAGAGATATCTACTATACTTTATAATCATGAAAATTGCAAACGACATTTGTTGCATGAAATCTAATCTCTAGAAATCCATAATATGTTTCAGTTCTTCTCCTTCATGAACTTTGCATTGCATAATGACATGCACAGTGCACACATTCACCTCTAAATAACCATCTACATGTGTATGTTATATGGATTTCCACATTTACAATGAGAAATTTAAAGGATCGCAATATTTTGTGCCGGCATCTATAATCTAAGCTTTAAATCAGGGAAAATCTATACAGTTATGTAAAGGGACAGAAAAAAATCATAGAGGCTATATTTTGTATACAATTTGATATGAATTTCAATAATTTAAAAGGATGTGGATAATTGTAATAATCTGCCCCATGTTGATTTGGTTGTCATGGCATACAAACCTATGCATGTCGGTGTTTGTGAAGTGAGAAAAGAGCAACAGTTAATTGGCAAAAGGAGGTAATGTTTTAATCTTTTTTCCATTGAAATGAACAAGCAATAGAAAAACGTAAAGAATGTAATCATATGCACTAGTTGAAAAGACTCGCATAACTTAAACATATGTATCCTAGAAGCTTCATGACAGAACGAATGTGCAGCTACTAAGTATAACATACTTGTCATAGTCGAGAAAGGATGGCCACTCATCACTGTATTATCCAGGCAATGGATCTAAACCTGCTGCCATTCACAGGAAGGATTGTAGTCATTGGTGTCTTCCTAGGTTTCAGATACATGGAATGAGCTGCTATATGCATTCCTGATTGCAAGAGAATGTGGAGATTAAACCCTAGACTTTGCAATTGGTAACACGTAGATTTTTATCACATTCTTTGTAGAGTAAAATTATCAATGTTATTCTATATATGAAATGTGTCTTAACATGCAGGAAGGGAAATCTTTGTCCAATTGTAGAGGATACGGCAACATTGGTCATCTGTCATACCCTTTAATAGAATTTGAATCACCACCCATATCTTTCATCTTGGGATGCAAGTTGCAGAAACTACTGTAAACTCATACTTACATGATGCATCTTACATTCACACAATCATATCTCACATGGAGAATCTATATGTCATATATTCTATGGTGGTGGACAACTTGCTCTGTATTTATCTACTAATATCTATTTTTCTTGTTCGGAGTTGTTTCGATAACAATTTGACAATTCCATTTTGTTGATAGTTTTCCCTAATATCGAGTATTTAATTTAGTTTTTTCATACTTTCTACATGAAACAACATTCATCCAAATTCATGTTTCACAAAGAAATTTTTGGTTTATAAATGGTGTTAATCGCTACGGAGTCTACTTTTGGGCACCGACACATTTGGCCATATAGTTGGTACACGGAAGTTTTTACTTTTTTTTAATTAAAATATTTACATTTGTAGATGCCTTTACATCGAGACTTGATCTCTATGGAAGGAATGAGAACTAATTTTTTGGGTTCATTTTTAAGATGTTATGTTCCATATTTACGTTGAAATTTGTAAAATTCAATTGAAATAGTAGCATGTTTCTAGTGTGGTGTGATGGGTAAATGGAACATAATGCAGGTTCCAGGGTATTGGATCTCATACTATACTCCATTATACCATAAAAACTCTCAAGAACAATAAATTTGAAGCCAGTGCATCAACTTAACTTCATACAACATTGAATTGATGTAAAAACCTGCGAGTGGTAGGCCACTAATGAATGCAGTGATTAAAATGTCTTTTTACAGCAATCGGTCATGTACCAAATCTGTACACCCATAGCCACTCATGAAGTATTCATAGGTGATGTTGTATTGTAGGTATAGAACAAAATGGCATTACCACTTTGGATATTTTTCCTTCAATCTGACTGTTATGTGACTGCTATGATTCCTATCATTTTCTGAGATCACTAATTTAGATTATCATGAAGGGATAATGGTTCACAACATGGAAATCGTAATTGCCCTTGGAAAATACTCAGTGGACCAATTTTTGTTTTTGAAATTTCAACTTGGTATCACTTGGCAACTTGGAAAATACTTACATTATTTTCTTTGCAACTCTTAAGTTACACCCTCTACATCTCTTGTTGTGTTTTTTCACCCTTCATCCACCTATATTATTATTGTCCTTTTCCAGTCCATTTCCATCCAAAGACATTTTGATGTTCATGTCTCTCATCACAAATGCACGATGAGCTTTGCGTACTTGGCCATGACCTTAAAATCATTTTTTTTTGGCCACAGATCAAGCAAATTAGATCAAATTTCTCACTATAGATGTACTATTATGAGCTCGGGTCCATATCAGATCACTTCCTCAATTTTGTGACATGAATTTGAGGTATTATTTTTGAAGGCCCTAATAAAAAACAACTCATGCAGTCAGCACCTATGTTTAAACATGGCCGAAAGGATTGCTTGGATCAGTGAACATAGTTTGAATCAGTAGAGGAGTTAAAATCCTATGTAACGTAGTGTGGTTTTATTTTTGAATATTTAATTTAAAACTATATTTCTTGTAGTCAAATTTAATCACAAATTTTACTGTTGATTTTTTAAACAATTTTTTTACAAATTTTATCCTCAGAAAATTTGAATGTGAAAGGTTGTGGAGGCTGGATTTTCTCCTATCAATTGCATTTTCATTAAAGTTTCCAAGGTCTTAACGAAAAAGTCATTATTTTCACATCCTGTGATAATTGCAATCCATAGACCACATTTTTAAGGAATTTTGTTGAACAGTTCACATGCTTTCACATTTTGCATGTATATCTAGTAGAGCACTTCTAACTAAAATATCTGACCAAAATCCCTTCTCCATAATGTTTTGTTTGGTCGTCATGAGATGCGTAGGATGGATTCTCAGTAAACAAAGGATTTACAATTTAACAATTTTAGGAAAACTGTAAAATTTATGGGATTATGAAATTTTACAAATAATGAATTTCGTAAGTTATAGGCCACATACAGATACAGATATATTATAGGCCACCACTAAGATAACAATTTTAAAAACTGAAACAATTTAAAAAATTTTCCCACATGCATGGTGGAGTAGAAATGTTTTATGGTGTAGGACTGGCCATTTCTTAGCAACTTACTTGTGCAGGATTAATGTAAGTGAAAATAACAGTAAAACTGAGTGCACTAATACATTATTATCATTACACACATGTTGATTTTCTATAGCATGTACATTGAATCGGTAATATAACTTGGAATGTATCTATTTGGTGAGTTTTATAAACTCATAGTGAACATGCATGGCATAAATGCATAAGCAACTCGTAGCAGGATTTATAGTCAAGCATACCAGATATAAAGTAGGTGCAAATAATTCTAGATTGCTAATAAATTTTATCATTCACCCAATTTCTCAATTTTTTTCCAAGTTCTTAGTTTACAAACTTTTGTGACTTAAGAAACCCAGCTATATCCCTTTTAAGTACACTCATACTACCATATAAGTTTCATAGGGTGTGTGTCAATTGGTGTGATTTTGTCAAAGAGGAAATGTTGGAGCAGATTCAATTCATTTACAAGGAGAGAAAAGGGATGTTTCATTGTCCTTCTATACCCTATTTTCTAGCATTCAAAGCCTTTAATGATAGTTGCATTCCTCACACTATTATTGGAGATGGAGAGCCATATATTAATGTATTTCTCAACCGTGGAAGTGATTCTGCCAAAAGAAAAGGGGAGAAAAGAGTCAAGATAGATTAATAAGGGGATTTAATGTATAATAGACAACATTTTGAAATAGCATGGGCATAGGTGCCCCAACCATGGATGTATATGAAATACAAACTACTGTGAAAAAATCGAGAGAAAAGAACACCATGAATAATATTTTTTGTGGTATACAAATTAAGAAAGGCAGTCCCATAGCTCAGTCAGTTAGATCATTGTTCTTATGATTAAGTTCTTTAAGAACATAAAAATGCAAAGTAAGGAAGATGATTTCTTCAGTTTATATTTCAAGGAGATGTCAATATCGAAATGGGGATGGAACGCCTCTTCCATGGGTGTCATAATACGCAGACCCCACAGAGAGTAAGTAGTGTCTCAGTTATAGAAAACAATGGGTTATTATGTAGAGGAAAGTATGGGCGATCATCTGGCACTAATCGAAGGCTTGCTAGTAGGCTTCAATTATGATTTCAGTCATGTCAATGCTTTTACTAATTCAAACCTTGTGTATGATCAAATTTCCTACGGAAAATTCATGAGCTCCCATTACCATGTGTAAAATCATGAGCTATTGTATGATGTTGAATAGCGAGTTTTGGAACATGTTAGGAAGCTCCGTGATTTTACGTTCACAATCATGTTGATGTAATTCGATGAGTATAAAATTTGGTTCAAAGAAAAATTCCACAACCTCTCAATGTTAATGTAATTTCCAGGCCTACCTTTCAGCTACAAGAGCAAAACCTATTCCATAATAAATCATGACCACCCAAACAAATGTCTCCACAACTAATATCAGTATACTCAGGAACAAGGAGGGAATAGAAAAATCCCATGCAGGATATAGAAGAAGGTATTGTTGTATAAAAAATACAGGTATCCTGTTAAGTGTAAACTGCAGTTCAGCGACGTCATTAAACATGATTGTAAGGAGGGCGAAAAAGTGGGCTCCAAGATACAAGTTTGCATCCTCCTGATTCCTTTGGCACATTCGTGTTCTCAATAATACTGTTACTACTATAAATGCTACAATTATAATCTACATGATCAAACAAATTCCATGAGCTATAAACAAGGATGATTCATTATCAGGAATATCCTGTCATTGTGCATAAAGACTTATACAGTCTTGAATATGTAAATGGAAGAATTGCATTTGAGAAGAAGCCATTCTTTAGCAAATCAAGCCTTGAAGATCTCCATCTTAGGGACTGAATATTTACTCAATACCAAAGATGCTTTGTGGATGGTATGCTTGTCATACGGTGCGAGCACTTCACCCAACAGCCCTCTGCCTAAGTGAAACCTCTTGTACATATTTACAAATTCAATCATAGAGATATAGTGATATGGTCTATTTCCGTCAGCCCAAAATTGTTCTTTGTCCATTGAACTTACCTCTAAAGAAAACCCAAGGTCTACGTCTATTTAGTGCGTTTCCATTGTTACCAAAGAACCCAATTTAGTCATTCGGGTAAGGATTGGCATTTACAAGTAAAAGGTTAAGAGTGTTTTCATAAAAAAATGTAGCTTGGTCTCGGACATGGAAAACTTGATGGGCATATTTTAAGTATTTTCTCAAATATTAGAGTACCTGTGGATCTAAAAACTGTAAGCCAAATTGGGTGAGATTAAAAATTTGCAGCTAACAATTAAATACTTACAAAAAAATCTAGTCTTGGTAGAACCACGTTAAAATTTATTATACAGAGGTTCCAAATCTGTAGGAAATCTGCAATACTCTTTCTCTAAGGGCATTGGAATCCACATATTTTAAAAAATTCAAGCACATGTTGTCTTGGTCCCTGGTAGACAACTTCTCATTCTGAAATGAGTATTATGTTGTCAAATAATTCATCCAATTCTAGTGCAGGTTGAATTAATGACATGAGAATAGTTGCATCTGCAAGATAACAAAATTGTTGGGGGCATTTAACAACTTGATAGGTTGTCAAACTGTCAAGGGAGGTGGAAATTTCATCCATGAAAAGAGTTGTCAGTGGCCCAACAATCATCTCACCTAGAGGCAGAAAAGTCATAATTACAAAATCTTGGATCCTTAAACACTAAAAAATATTCTAGTCAAGATTTCATGCATATTTGATTTACATACCTATTGTAACATGTTTCCTCTGTCCTCTTGATATTCCCGTATGCATTTCATCTCCCACAATTGTATACATTTTGAATTGAGATTGAGGAAGCTTATAAGAAGCTTCAAGGTCTATCCATTCCATCCACTTCCGAAATTTATTAAAGTCATGAACATGTAATGAACCTTTGTTTAAAGAGACGAGTTTTAACTTATTCTGATATTTGTTGCTGCAACATGTCACATAATGCTAATAGAATGTTGATGAAAGAAATGTAGGGAAAGGTATCACGCAACAAAGAGATCTGAAAAGAGAAAAATTTTAAGATAAAAAAATCTGGGCAGATTCAATAGCCAATTATGGAGTATATATGCAATATACAAAGATGAGCAATGATACGGTACATATTTTCATGAAAATAGTGAGGTATGATGACAGCTAAGAGTTGTAAAAGTATTACCAAGTTTGCAAATATGTACACATGTTTGGGTTAAATACTTTAAGATTTTAAAATTGTATGAAAACATCTGACATAATGTTAATGTCTTCTTCTACTCAGATCTTGCACCAGTTGTCCGGGAAATGCCCTTGCAACTCTATTGAAAAAAATAGCTGTGAACATTAGGAAAACTATTCAAATCATATGTAAATAATAAAAACAATGAAAATTTATTTTATACATAATGTTAGTTGTCTATGTAACTTGTAAATATGGAATAGACGAAATCATTTATCTAACAAAGAAGTTGTCATGGTGGTTTGAAATTAGTTAGGCAATGGTTGCAGTTTAGGGCTCTTTGGGCCTTTTTCAGGGGCAAAAATACCTAAGAGTTTGCACTTGCCTGTTTTAATGACATCAATACTTTCATTTTATGCTTGAGACCAAGTTTTGTAGAGGACTGGGTTCCCATGCCGGGGATAAAATTGCAGAGTTAATTTCTTACAAAACAGAATGACATATAACAAAATCCATCAGATTACAAGATTTGCATGTAAGCATTAAAATTTAATTACTTGTAAACAATAACAAGCAAGACTATCAATCTACTAACCTGGAATTTGCAGCTTCCATAAGACTTGTCATTGCTGGAGGAGGGAGAGGCCAGATGAGGTTTACACAAGGCATCCTGCATGGCATTTCAAAACCAAAAAAAGAATCAAATTAACAAAAGGAAGACTTGTAGTTTTTGCTACTTTCACAACTACCCACCTTGAAAATAACAAACCCAGATCAGATTCTCAACAAAGAAAGGAAATACTAAACCCAGAAAAAATTCTTGTACCAAAGTCTGTTTGATACCCAAAACTGCAGAGACCATAAACAAGATAAAACAGAGCTTGATCACAAGAGAGAAAGCCATTTCAATCAGAGATCAAAGTGCAGACCTGATCAACATATAGATCCTCTTGCGGATTTCCTTAAATCTAAGTTGTAAGAATCAGGCTAGGGCCTAAAATTGATCTTTTGACCCTTAGGATGACATTGAAGAATACGTTTTGCTCTTTCTAAACCATTCTAACAGGCTTGTAAATCCCTGTGAAGGATTAATATAGATGTTTTTTTCTTCCACTCAAAATCTCAAGAAAAAGCACTCCAAAATTGTAGACGTCTGCTTTAACCGATTGTATACTCTGGAGCCATGTAACCACTGCAACACATCAATAATCACTTGTTTAGAAAATTCCCCACAAAATGATTAACCAATGTTGAACTCCCGTGGTGTTCAACATCTGAGGATCTACCAGGTTGAAGTTGGAATGATTTGTTTGTGGATTATAGTTACCAAAACCCTGACCCACAATCTGAAGATGTATAGGATGTTTATTCCCGTCTGTACACTACTATTAAATTTGAAAACTTTGAATTTTGTCCCCAAAACGGGCTCCCAAATACTCAGTGGCAGATTTTTTTGAGAGTATTTTAATGTAAATAGAGGGTTGTCTGGGAAATATCTGGTAAAAAATCCATTGAGGCCGTAATGATAAGCTTGCAAAATAGTTATATCTGGCGCGAGGAAGCCTCCAACCGCCCTTCCGCTGTTGATCCCCATGCAGGAGTTATTGGGGCATCTCAAAAGTCTAAATCCCTCTGTTATCAGCATTTCCTCGTCTACGACCTGCGGAACGGACCACTGGAGACTTTTCAGGGAGGTTGCAAAATTGAGTGCAACGTGGTTATCGATGAATGCGGGAAGAGAGGGCATGAGGGGAATAGAGTTGTTAGTGGTGGTGCCCCTGTATTGTAGATTGTGGTCGCACTTGTATTTACGAATGGAAGTCCTCGCAGAGGCTAGATATTGTATATGTAGCGGGGTGATTGTTTCACTTTTCCTCTGAAATAACAGGTTTGGAACAAGAAATCGATCCGAAAATAACAGACCCTAGTCCGTGCCACAAATCCCAATCCTCCTTGCATTCCTATCTAGCTTTTCTAAGAAAACGAGCCACTGAAACAATTTGTGCCACAAACACTGGTCCTCCTTGCATACCTCTCCAGCTCTGTAAATTATGCTGCGGATTCGGCACTCGGTGATCTGTTTGAAGGGTTGATATGGCCGTGTGTGAGTGACATTCTTTGCTCCCCGTATAGGGTTCACTTCTTCTAATTTACCCCAAACTTGATATGGTAAAAGTCAATTTATTTTTAAAATTAAAAAGGGGAAAAAATTAGAGACAATATTAATTTTGTTGGAAAAATTTAGAGACGAAATTAGATTTTTGTCTCTAACTTTTGTCTCAAATTAGGGCCTTGTGTAGTAGTGACACAAGTATAGAGTGGGAACAAGAAAAAGAAAAGGAAAACTAAAATGAAGGCATTAAAATGGTTGAACATTATCAAATGCACGAAACTAACCATACCGAAATTGGAACTCTAATTTAGTTGTGACGAAATTTGTTAATTATGAAGCAAAAAATGAGAAAACAAGAAAACCATGGAGACAAAAGTCATAGAAATTCGCTAGAATAGTGAGTATTTTACAGTCCAATGAAAATGATTGGTGTCTAAAAATATAACAATGTTGATTTTGAGGTGAATATGACCATACGTATGTGATCATTTGGACCCAATCTATCAAATTCACTCTTAGTTTCTTTTCATATGTTAAGAATCACTAGGAATCTTGAATCCTTTGTCAAAATACTAATTAATTTTCATCTCCTTACAAAACTGATAAAAGCAAGAAATATTAATGGTAACACTTACATTTATTTCCTCTTTTTTAATCAAGAGTCTCATGTTTTGAAAAAATAGCAAGCATCACTGATTCACTTAAACAATTGATCAATGTAGAAGAGATTGTATAAAACATTAGGATTCAATTTTGGAACACTATCATTTCTCAAATTTGTGGACTTACATTTTTCATTGAGATTATCTTGAAAACAATAAATTCCACTATTATAACCACAATATAAATCTTGTTTGAACTAATAACTCAATGCATTATTTTTCATACAAATAATTATAAATAAATGCAAAAATGTATTTATAGAGTTCATGAATTAAAAATTTGACTAAGATACATAAGAGTAATATGAAACACTATAGGTGGGAAAGACAACAAAAGAAACCCAAAAAAATAAGAGAAATTTTTAAAAATAACTAAATGTGTAAAAAAACTACACATACAAGGATTTACCAATAATGTAAGTATGATTATATTTAAAACCTTACATAACTTGTCATTTACTTAAGCCAAAGTAAAAAAATGGTAATGGAGAAAAACTTGGAGAATGGAGAAAAATGGACATTAAAGATACAAAACATGATGACTAAGTCGGTGAGTTCAATTCGATTGGAAATAATTAAGGAGCAAAAAATTTGATAAAGATAAAAAAAACAAAAGGGATTGTAAAAATACAATGTACAACAAGACCATAATGTTGTCTAATAATCATTAAGTACATAAATAAAATTACCTAGTACTAATCTAGAACTAGGTATCTACATAATGCCCCACTTTTTCTCTCTGTCTATATAAATATTACAATATTGAAAGAAAAATACATACCCTATTACTTCAATATTTGTTATTATTTCTTCCACATCTATTATAGACTTCTAAAAGGTAGTAAGAAAAAAGAAAGCATAATGTAAAAGGAAAGAGATACTACCTTATCTCCTATGTGAGGCATATGTTCTAGAAATAGGGAAAAATGATTGTACAAATAAAAAGAAATGTGTGAATAGTTTTTTAAAAATGTTTGTATTTTCAACATAAGTTTTGAAATAGGATCAAATAAAAGCTAGGAAATTATTGTTACTCATTTTAGAAGTTTTGGAACATGATTCGAGTCAAGAAATACTTGTTAGAAGCGGTTCATGGAATCACTATTTAGGACACACTACACAATATATTCTACTAGTAGAAACCAAAACTATTTGATTTATAGTCCTTAAAATAGTGCACAAAAAGTTAGAATAGATCTTAACATATGCACACATGATATGTACACAAAAATGATGCATATCATATAAAAATGAAGGAAAGATAGAAATGATAGAAATAAATAGAAAATAATATTTTACATTTATATTATTAATTCTATTGCATAGACCTAAATTTAGAGCATATAATAAAGATTAAGCTTTCACACAACACTCGCTTACATTGTTTTATACAAATTTTAATGTGAATTTTTTCTTATTTGTCCCATCTTATTCCATTTCCTATCAATAAAGAATATTTACGTTATCTACTTACAAATATTTTTATTATTGGTAAATGGATTTGTGATGGGGACCATACCTGATACATCAAAAGGCTCAAAACCTAGATACAAGAAAATAACATTGATGATAAAATGTCTAAGAACCAAGATATACAATGTTGTGCTAAACAAAGCAATGCAGAACACTACTTAATGAGAAAAAAACAACAACATAATAGGCCTAGAGCCAAACAAGCACCTATCCATAGTAGAACAACATCCAAAAACACTAGGCCCCCAACCCGGATAAAGGGATAAAAATAAAAGGAAGGATATCACTTTATCCTTGTAAATGTAACGATGGTGGGTTTTAGTTTTTTATGCCCTTTCTTCCTCCTTTCCACCACTGTCCAATCCTTGTTACATTCTTATTAAGTATCGGTAGAAAATTTTCAATATTTTTGATAGGAATGTGACCCTTAATGAGGGATGGGGTACAATCAATTGTAGATAAGACCTCTTGGGTAGAAGAAACATGAGCTATCCTACTAGATTCAATAGAATGTGAGTTTTATGGTTCCTTCTCTAGAATAGGGGGAACATCTACCCTAGAGGGCTTTGATGGTTTCGTCAACCAAATCTGAATGTGAGCTTAGAATTAGATGTTCTGCAGCAGAGATTCCTTGCACCACACAAGTTTTCCTTACATCCGGAATGTTTGCAATCATATGAGAGATGCCCAGTTTGAAATAAATGCTTTGACATCTAAAGGCAAAATCATCATAGTCAATCCTATGAACCCAATGTCTGTCACCTATTTGTACATTAAATTCTACTTGAATGGTTTGAGAGGTATTAAGGTCTAATAAAATTCTAGCATAATTTGTATGAGTATGATCATAGGTTTTGCGATCAAGTTTCACAAAATATCCTACGTTATCTCCTAAAGGAATGAGAGAAGATTTTTTTTAGAGCTGTAATTGGAGTCCTAGTAAGTGGATACATAAAGGGTAGGTATGAAAGGATTCTTTTAGCAGATCAAAATATGGATACCATGGCTGAAACACGAGTCCATGTTAATCTAAAACCCAATATGACCCTCGTTATTAAATCCCTATTCTCAGGTGTTTCAAAAAAACAAACAAATAGGCTTTAGCATAGGACTAAAGTTCAATCTTACCCTTAATATTTTCCCTCCATCTTTGAGATATCCAATCATGGAGGTGACATAGTTTTGGAAAGAACTTGTGAAATCTACAAATGTGGCCTAGCGGGGAGAGGGTCTCCTCCTCCTTGAGAAAAATTTGAAGAAGATCCTCTTTTATATTCAACACCGAAGTTTTTAGTCATGGTTTTAATAACTTTTCCACAATTCCTACTTCTTCTATTTGGCGACCACTTCCACGCGGTATTTAGTGGAACCGTTAATCCCAAAACCATTTTTTCCACTTCCCTATTTCCCCTAGCTTGCAGTGACATGAAGGAGGGTCTCTATAAATCCGTGCATACCTCCACTTGTAGGATTGACCCTTGGCTTACCTGTTGCTTGAGGGCCTTTTGCTATAGAACCATTGCTACATCCATCCTCTTATTTTCCAAGTGCATCCTCAACATCACCATTCCTAGAGAAAGCTTGTTTGATGCATGATAAAATCTCATTATTCTCCCATATGTTCTCTACATGTACAAGTAGAGTACCATTGCCACCACCAGTTCCATTAGCTTTAAATTTTTATGAAGGGAAACAATGATTAGGGTTTATGGCAAGCTTATATTCCATAGTGTGAAATATCTACTTACACTTTTGGAGATATATATTCAACCTTAATTTTTCCCATTATAAAATGAATATAATATTGGTATTGTGCACTATATAATGAATGAAAAATAAATATGTGTATGATTTTTGACCCCTCTACACTTCCAACACTTTTTGATACATAAATAATTGTATCATCTTGAGATAACAGATGCTTATCTTGGTGGGAAAATTCCCTCCAAGAATAGTTAGTTTTCTTTGCTAAGGAAGATTTAGATTCAAAAGAATTTGCTGAATCGGTTCTAGAAACTCGTATTAGTGAAATTCATGTTGATAGAAACATGGGAAATTAAATGATGAAAATTAGACAAATAAAAAATGTTGAATCAAATACCTATAAAGCGGGAAAGGAAAATATCCCTCCTATCTTTCCTTTATAAAATAATAAATACATGTTGATAGATGATATTGAAGTTATTCTTCCCGATGAAAAGGTTTGAGATGGGTGGAAAACAATATAAAATAAGAAAAATAATTTTCACAAAAATATTTTCCTCCTACCTAGTTTCTCTCATGCTACTAGGAAGTTTCTTCATTTTGTAATCTAGCATGTCGGTTTTTATCTTGGATTTCAAGCCATCTATGTACATGTGTAGGGCCCAAGTCATAAAAAATTTACCTTAAAAAAACATGCTTCCATACCATGGATAAGCTTTACCCTTTCAAACAAATTAATAATGTTTTTCACTTAAATAATTTTCTCAAAGTCAACATAGGGCGTGTCGATTACCATTTTTCAACTTCTTCACACTTTGGTTGGCCACTCTATTTGGTTTTCGATTAAATGTATTTTCCAATAGTCATTGATTTTAGAATTTTGATCTACGTGAAACTCCCCCATAAATCACCATTTCATGTTTTTAATGCATGTGGGTATATTTACAAATATATATTAAGAATTTTCAGAATTGATACTCCAACATTTTACCTTCTATAATATTGTGTCACATATGAGCCTATTTATATTTCTCTAGTTTCTTATATGAGACTAGATGGAAATGTTTTGATGGAAGAATGGATGGAGGTGATAGTTTCTATGCTTACGTGATCTTATGGAGCATTACGTGAGGTATGATTTAGTTGTATGAATGCTTCATATTTTTGACAATTGGTAGAAATAAATCCACTTATAGTTTTTATACATTCTAACATGTGTTATCTTTATTCACCCTACCAAAATATAGTTGTAATTTTACCAACGCTTGCATTAATCAAAAAAAAAAATTATTATATTATATGCACGTGGTTAGAAGCAAGGAGAGGTTCTTATTTTATAATTGTCTGAGTTGACTGTGTTTATGGAAATATTGTCTTGATATCCCCCATTGGTGTTTCCTTTGTGGTATTTAGCCCAAAGATATAGTTTTAGTGTTCTTCCATTGTTCTAACTGCCTCGAGTGCTCCTTCGTGCACTAGATCTCTCCTTGTGGTATTTAGTGAATTATATCCATGGTCTCTTGATATACCTCTTTCTAATGAGTAGGGTCTGGATACTTCATGTGCACCACCTATTCTCTAGTAACCATCATCCTTTACTTGGGTGTCTCTCTTGTGCATGCAGCCTTAGATCATGTCGTTACACGGAGTTCCAAATCTAACTCACGTGCCACTGTTGGCATCCATTATGAGTTTACATTCTTCAAACTTACCATCACAGTGCTTTTTTACATCCATTGTAGCAAGTTAGGGCATTCATACTTGTTATTTTATGTGGACCCATAATTATAACAAGTCCCACAATGAAATTCACTTCTTTACGCCTCCGTGAAAGCCTCTTCCGCACAAACCTCCATTTTCGCACCCATCATAATAGTGACCATAATCCTTTGAATTATTTGCAATGCTGGTCTAGTGCACACCAATATCACTAGCATCATGTATTTGGTCAATCAATCTAAATTCCTTGGTGTCATGAGTGTTGGAAGTAAAGTTTTTTTGGTAGAAAAACACATTCTTGTGGATTGCGTGCTATAGTAGTGGGCACCTACTTGCATCATGGTCTCTATGGAAAATTTCATTTTCAACCAACACAATAAGAACTGATATTCGCGAGTCAATTGTCCTTTGTATGTCCCTCTATTTCAGATTCTATGCATCGTAGTCCACTGCGAGCCTCATGTGCTTGAGTTCACAAAAATGTTCTCGGCTACTTTTCCATGACAGCAATCTAGGCTTCAAGAAATGGATTAACTCTAGTTTCCATACTTCTTATGGCTTCGACATGTAAGGTGTAATGCCACCTAAATACTCCCCACTTGAGACCAAGGAAAACCTAGGTTTAGTTAGAAAAGGTTAAGGAATAATATTTTTTTGAGTGTTCCCAACAAAATTTCTAGAGTCAATGGCTAGCGATTATCAAAACATCCTACAAAACACTAAGAGAGAGAAATTCATCCCAGCGTAGATAGATTATCATCTTGCGGGGTGCATGGAAGAAATTTCCACAGGCACGAGAAGAAAGGTGAGGAAAGAAAATTTTCTTCAAAGTGCGGTAGAGAGGTGCAGGAGAACATATTTTTTTTCTAGGCATGCAAGACAGGCGCAGAAGAGACTCATTTTTCTCCCAGGTGCGTAAGACGGGCATGAAAGAGACTCATTCTCTCTCGGGTGCACAAGAAGGGTGCAGAAGAGACTCATTTTCTCATGGGCATGCAAGATCCTCATTTTCTCATTTACACGTAAGAGGGTGTGCAAGAAGCTCTGCGGGTGTGCAAGACAGGCGTGCAAGAGGCTTTTCCTCTTCTATGAACTTCATAAGGCCATAAATTTTGATAGGGAACTCTGTTTTTGGAAAAAGAATACTTTTCAGAAATCTCTTGACATCCTCTTTGCACAAAAACCTTAAGAATTTAATTTGGATAAATTTTTAAGGGTCAATTTTGAGAAAATTCTCTACAAGATTATAAAATGAAAATTGGTAACATTTGACTTATAAATTTTGTTCAATTCAACTTCCTTCCTTTCTCAACATGCCAAACAGACATGGAGGGTTGCACTTAGGTAAATTTAGGATGGATTTCAAGGGTTAATTTGTTTGATGGATTTGCAAATCAAGATTTCCAATTGTACACAACAAGAAGTCTGTAATTTTTCCTTTGCTTGATCTGAATGGTTCTTTAAAATTTTCTTAAGTATTTTAGTTTGGTTGGGGTCGTTTTAGTCATGCAACTACAATTTAATTGTTTCATTTCATTTCCTAAGGTTGCAGGGTTGTTCTGTTCAATTTCTGATTAATAATTGCCAGTATGAAAATTATCTAACAACGCTCAAATTTGAATAGATTTACATTTACCAAATTTAATCTATGAATTCATTCCAACCAAATCTAACATAGTTGATTAAAATCAAAATGTGCAAAAGAAAAAAGACATAGTTCTGATTTTCAAATCATACATTTCTCTAAACAGAGCATTATGACATTTCTTCATACGTATTTCCAGACTTTCAATGGAGATCTCATAATGCATTTCAACAATCAGATTTTAAATACAATAGTGCCATTTGAGGAAATATAATAAAATCTTATATTAATTCAGAAATTATATGCTTATAAATTTCTCTTTCATTCCTTGAAATACAACATACAACATTCATGTCTTTCATATTCTTTCAAAAGCAAAAAAAAGAGTATATCTCTTTTACATTTCGAATTACAACTTTCATATCAATACAGAACATCATTCCATCACCAATAATATAAAAGTTCATCCACTTCAAAGTGGGAAAGGTTTACAATAAACAAAAATCTCAACAGGGAATGTCAAAATTGTCTTTTCCTTTGCTCCAGGACAGCAACATGCAAATCCATCATTCTTCAATTTTGATCACAACAAAGGAAGGGGAAAGGCAACACTCTCTACCCAACTAAGACATCCAATGAAAGTAGAATCCATCCATCTTCATTGGCCCAGAATCCCTAACCATAATGCAATAAGAAATGTGTTTCAACTCATTGTAATAACAGGCTTCCATAAACACACATGCCAAATTCACATTAAAAGCATAGTCCAAAATAGAATGTAGTTCCAACCACATTAATACATAACAAACAAAACTCAGGATTCATCATGCAAGCCAAAGGAGAAAAAAACTATGGGGGATGCTACTTATGCGTCCTAAAGGGGAAATGGGTATCACCATGTTATCTCTCGAAAGTGCACCTGTAGAGAGATGGTTGCAGGTTTTTAAGCTTGCAATATTGATCTCTCTCTTTCGTAGATACAATGGAAACACATCGGGTATGTGGGTATACCTATATTGAGGGTGAGTCTCGGTATCAAGGCCCTAAACTACTTACGGGGTTTAAGTGTAAAATATGACTATAAAGTAATTAAAACTAAGGTGATACACCAAATTTGTATGAGGGCTTTGACTGAGTATATGCACAATTGATATGTGAAAGGATTTTTGATGCACAAACCAACAGTTCTTTTGTAGAATGTCAAGGGAAAAACACTTGGAGGTATTGAGGGAGATTATAACAACAATAGTGCTAAGCTAAACATGCACATTAATATTATGCAGAAACTATTAAATTTTGCAACATGGTAAGATGATTAATTAGGGAATTTGCATTCACAAGACTAATAGAAACATACACAAGACTACAAGTAATTAGGAAGGCAGAAATACTTCACACTCAGAAGGCAAAACTAGAAAAAATTTCTTCAGTACTCCTATATCCAAAAAGTCCTCCTTGTGCTTTTGCAAAGGCACACAATATATAGCAAAATAAATTTTCCCACCCTTCCTAAAAATAGACTAAGGTTGTACTCACCCATGCATCCTAATTTTATCCTTTATTTAATAATAAATAAAGGGATAAAATAATACAAACTAGTACAAGAGGCATTAATAGCCTTTAATTACATCTCATTCAATTGAAGTTGACTATTCTATTTTTAATAAGGTTGGGTGAATAATTTGTTAATAATAAGTTTTGCGCTTAGGCAAGTCTCTCTCCATGAGCATGTAACTTTTTCTCCTTCTTTGTTGTGTCTTCTTGTGAAGCATGCAAAAATTTAACTCCTGTTTGCAAGAACAAAATAATTACAATAATTGTAATATTTGCAAGGTATGAACATCCACTGTGGGGACCACCTGCCCATGTGCACATGTTCCTTTTCTCCTTGCAGTATGTGGGGCCACCCTTGCATTTGATCACTGGTCTCCATTTGGTTTGGCCACCTTGTGGATTTTAGAAAATATAAGGTCTACCACCTTTGGGTAATATACATGCCATACTATAGCTCTGCCCCCTTTTGATAAATACATGCATGTATATCTTTCACCTTTTGCATTTGAAAGTGTATAGTTTGATATTTCACCTTTTTGGTGATTATTGATGGCATGATTAGGTCAGCATTTGAATTTGAAATCATACACTATGGTTAGACTTTGAAAGTCATTGCGTAATGATTATTTATTTGATTTGATGACGTGGGTTGGCCCCTTCTCCACGGTGACTCACCCCTCAATCATGGTGTTGGTGGCATGGTTAACTCAGGTTGAGTTGCTTTGATGACAGTGATTAATCTTGGGTCGTTGATTTCTATCCTCTTGTATTTGATGCCGTCGATCTTTGACTATGAGTTAGGGTTTCAAACTAAGCATTTAATTTGGTTGGTGGGAACTACCCGTGGTTAATTTTTTTGAGGTTGGGGCTCGATCCCTGGCCCTTGATCTTTGTACTTGGTTGAAGCTTGATCGTTGATGCTTGACCCTCGGTTAGGGTTTTTGACTCTCCTCTCGAGTTGGTATGGTAAAGGGGAACTCGAACTTGATGATCATTTCATTTGGATTTGGTTTCGGGCAAAGCGCTGGTAAAATGTTTCGATGCCGTGATGGTTACTTGAAGCTCTAAACTTTGTCATTATGGGTGATTTTTAAACCCGACCCCTTTGTATTTTATTCTCTGAGCTCGATTGGAGATGTATCATGTGGTTGTTTCTTTGTTGAGCTCGATTTTTGTATAACTTTGAACACTAGAGTTTCTTTATTAGCCGCCATTGATCAAAATCTTCAAGATCATTCACTGTAATAAGGTAAGTGACTTTTGAATACTGGTTTGAGCCAGATTTATCTTCAATGGGTGTCATAAAAGAAGAACTTCTATTTACTTGAAGTTGGTCTATATTTTATTATTGTGATCTCTGTGATTCTCCTATTAGCTTACCTTGAATGGTTGTGAAGGGTTTGTTGGATGATTTCCATTCTGGGTAATCTTTTATCTGTCATTTTTAGAGATCTCTAGGTTTGACTAACTTGGAGAGTTAGATAAGGGTAAGTGCAGCAAGTTGGGGGACAAAAAAGGGGTCATAAGTGGATGTCATATTGCAAATAACAACATAATATCAACTTGTAGGGATTATTAGCAATGCATACACTCAAAATTAGAAAAAAATATATCAATATGAATCGTAGCATCCAAAATCTAGTTTCTAAACTACTTTTTTAAAAAATGGACAAGTTTAGCTATATTAAACACTCAAAATTCAATGACTTGGTATTTTTTTTTAAAAATGCCTATAAGATTGTAGTCCATTTGCCCGTGATTTGGATGACCAAAAATTGATATATATTTTTTTCCTTTGGTGAGAAGTTATATGCCACTATCTATCTTGGGATAGATTTTATTTTGTATTTTTTGAGCAATATTTTATTTTTATGATTTTTTTCATGAAAGTGGTCTGAAAACATAAAGAAAACAGAGCACTTTCTGTTTTCCTACCATAACTTCATCAAAAAATATTTAAATCAAATTCTTTTTTTGAACATGTATATAATTTCACCATGGTTGGGATGGTATAAGTTTTATCACATTCTGAAAAGTGAAAAAAATTTATAGTCTTAAACGTAGACATAAAAATTCACAGGAAAAAGTGTCTTAAAGACCTACTATTAGTAAAAAATTATAAAATGATATTTATCCTATTCTATTCACTTTAAAATCAATATTTATACAAAGCTAACAGTCTCCCCTATGTGAGGGTACCAGTTTTATGACATATTTTTGACTTTTCGGCATGGTTCAAGTCTACGGAAGAATAAATTTGATGTTTTACTATTTTTGATGTAAAATTCAGGATTTGATGTCCACTTAATTGTCCACCAAATTGTTGCACTTACCCATAATGGTTTTCCGAGTTGATTTATGAGAAATGACCATCATTCGGGATTTTGATGTTCCATTTTAACTCTCGCCATTATTGAAATATGAACCTCTTCTACTCTCTGGAAGCTTTGCATTTTCTGTGCTCGAAATCCATTTGGGTTCCATTTTCATCGCAACCTTACTCTGCCCTTAACTCCAAATCTAATGTTTTCGATTTGGGTATTTGTGTTTCACACACTATAGTGTCTTTGATTTGAAGTTTGAGCTCGTGTAGATGTGTTGTCAAGAGAAAAATTTGTGGGTGAATGTTTACCCTTCTCCACTGGGACTGTTTCCCTTTACTTTGAGTCGTAATAATAATAATCGTTGATGGGTACCTCAACTCTGTTGGATTTTTTCTTTTCAGACTAGGGAATAAAAATTTATTCGGGTTCAAAGTGCTGACCCATGTGGTAAGTTGCATAGTTTATCTCTGATATTTTGATTCAAACCTGATCTACTGATACCCATTCATGGGTTATTCGATTGTTGACTGGATCTCGCACTCTTCTATGATATTTGTTTTATGTAGAGGCTTTGTATTTACTTCGTTTTCCTGTGGTGGACATAAAGTAATTTCTTCATTCTGGATACTTACTTCTACCTCTTCTCTGTATGAGTTCTTTGTGCTTTAACCTCAGGACAACTGTTATTTCATTTGCATTTGTTGAGAATATTGTAGAAATGATGGTTATGATTTTTCGCAAATATAGGTTCTATATATTACTTCAGTCTGTTCTGAAATCCTTGGCTCAATTTTGTATTCTAGAGAATTTTTTTTATAATTCATTGTTCAGGATCAACTTGATTCTTTGAAAATTCTGTAGCACCCCTTTGAGAATACTTTCTTTAATCCTTTTCAATCTGAGATCACTTGAACATTGAAATTCCCCATGAGATGAGTGCTTGAATGCAATTGGTTTCTCGTACTGTAACTTTTGCAATATTGGTGGCTTCGTAAGGTTACTTGGTGTTTCCCCTTTGGCTCAAGACACTGATAATTCATTCTTCCTTTGATTGTTCTCCTGAAATGATGATAGTTGTAGCATGCCTTTTGTATTTGAGATTTGTAAGTTGTGCTTATTTCAATGCTAAACTGAAAACTAGTGCTCTAAGATGAGTAAATATGGATCTTCTGATTTTCTATTTTGTAATCCCTCTATTCTAGAGCTCTGTTGAGATACCAAAATCTCATTTCCAAAATAATTCCATCATTCTTTTCCTTGTCCTTCAGAACTAGAATAGTGGTCTTTCTTTGATGGTTGCCTTGACTTATTGCACTACTTATTATGAAAACACCATCTTTGAACTTGGTGAGCTTTGAATGTTTCTGAAAACTTTATCTATTGACTGCTTGACTGTATCAATGTTCTTGACTGATCTAAAAATAATGTAACTCTTATTCTTGAAAACAGTGTTATAGGATGGCTCCATATTGTAAAATTATGAGCTTGACTTTGATTCTCTTGTTTTCTGTAACTCTGCATTGGACATATTATTTCTAGAAACTCTGTTCACAAATTCCTGCATGTTGAACAATTTAAGTTTTGTCAAAATAATGTAGTTCCATTTCTTTTGTGCTTCAATACTGTATTTGAGCTTCATTACAACTTTATATGCATGCTGGAAAATTTGAAATGTTGATTTTTCATGGCGAAGCCTTGGAAATTTTTTTCGAATTCTTTCTTGCTTCCATCATGTACTTATGACTTGTCTATTCTTCCTGGCTGCAACTTGTACCTACACACTTAAGAAAATAGTTAGAAAATACTTAGGCTTTTGGTCTTTCTTATGTCCATGTTTTCTTCTTTTCTTTTCCCATTCTTCTTTCTAAGTAAGTATAGCATGTATGCAACCTAATATTCAAGTAAATTACATCTTTTGTTTGAAGAGATTCATATGCGAGAACTAGGACAATAGGAATATGATTTGATCCCTGAGCTCATAGCTGATAGTTATTCTTTTCTTATTTTCAGGTATAGTGGCTTCTACAACGGAGATGAAGAAGGAACAAAAGATGGAAATGGAGATGCTTCAATCAAAGAAAGAAACCCCCAAGGCAATTATGGGTTCACTCATACTCCTTTACTTTCTCTTTCATGCATGTGTACCTTTTATTTCAATAGCTGTACTTTACTTTCAAGTTACATCCCACGGCTTGTGTGGGAAACATTTGAAAATTCCTTATGAATAAAAATTGAATTCTGTAAATGAGTTGTATATTTCTTTCTACATTTTAGCTTTCTCTATGGATTGTATGATGAACTAAACAACTCATTCATTTAATTTAATGTCTTAAACATGAATGAAAGAACATTAGTGAGAAACTCTGTAACATTCAGTAATGAACTATGATTTCTGCCGTCTGCACTTATGTTTGTTGTCCCAAAACTCAACACTTCACCTATTTTGCAATCCGAAAGTGTCTTCATAAAGACAACACAACTGTCCTTCGGGGCCCTTGTGTTCTTTTGTTGAAGGTATCATGAAAATTACAAACTATGTGATCTGTTATGTTTTGTAACAACACACATAGCTTCAAATTTCACTTAATCATTAATTAATTCATTAGCAACCAATAACATCAAAACTCCTTAGCTTACATATACTTCACCCAGAATTTCATCGTAACAATGAAGTTTCGAGTTACCCATTTTTGCACAATTTCAAAAATTGTCAACAACCACTTGAGAAAAAATTGCCAAAATACATATGATTTAAAATCCTGACATACCCTTATGCCTCCTCCAAGTACCCCTTATTCCTCACATTTTCTTATGCCTCCCCAACCTCTTATGGCACCCCATAACAAGTAAATAAATGCAAGCTATTTAATTTTACAAGGTGGAACCCAAATCCCAACTCCCTCCACACTTATACCTCCCAAAAAAACTTAATCCTCCCTCAAGAGTACCCCATAGTCTTCTCCTACACCATCCCTACACCATCTACCCAACTAGCCAAACAAACGATAACAAACATACAAACATTTACATAATCATAAAAGGGAAAGAAGAGCATTTCCAAGAGCCAATCGCCTACCTCTCCGTAATGGAGTTTGTTATAAGTCAAATACAACACGCTTTCAATGCAAAATAGTCCAAGATCAAAAATCCACAAGCATGCAACAATCTCCAATCTTCTTGAAAAAAAAAAGAGCTCTCAAAACCCAAAAGAAGTCTCCCAAATATGAAGTGATAATAGTGAAGCAACCCAAAAATAAGCTAAGGAATTACAACTTATAGAATAGGAAGGGAAGAGAATGAGGTGGATCCATGTAGGATTCCATATCACAAATCCTCAACCCCAAAACAAAAATTCAACTTCATTCTCTAATGCATAATCAATAGGTGGGTGAATAATATGATAGTTTTACTTTCACAATCAAATCAAACCCACACCCCAAAGAACTGAAATCAAAACATGTAAGAAAAGTGCAATAAAAATATTTAACTTGACTTACAAAAATGCATGAAAAAAGTCTAATTTTAACCCTCCAACCATAGGCAAGGTTGGCATAAAAATTTAAGAGGTATGGGACAAGTTTAACTTGTCCCACAAGTCTCCAAAATCAGCCTCCAAGGACAAATTCGAATTTCAAAGAAGATGAAGTGTTTCTTACTCCAAAATCAACTTACATATCTCTTACACATCACTTACACATGTCTTACAAAATTTTAATTCAAGGCCAACAACTCTATTAATTACCTTCTTGTGACATATTTTAATTAACTAACTTTACAACATGATTACTCACAATATTAACACACCATTTAATAAATAATGAAAGGGGTCAATGCACCACAAAATAAACACATGAAAACATTAACAAAGGGACCAAATAAAATAAAATACATAAAATCCCTTGGTCACATTTGAAGGTAATCCCCCCATGGGAATCCCTAACACAAACAAACACATGAGACAAATAAATACAATTGCCATGGTGACCCTATTGAATTCATATAGAATTCCAAAGTGGTTGGTCTCCAATCCCCTGATGTTTGTTATGATATTTTAAATCTACAAAATACAAATACTTCCTTCAACCTCATGGCCGCATCAAAACATCCAAATGAATATAATATACTTCTAAAGTCATCAATATATATATGAATCACAAAAATCATCAAGACAATCAACAATATCACTTACAATTTCATCAACAACTATATCATCATCAATCTTTAATTCAATTTTCATTTTCTAGGTCTACTCAAAATATCCAATTATCGCAAGTCCGAACAACATCTATAATATAACCATGTCAAACAGTATATCAACAACAATATATAAAATGTATAAAATGTCCCCAATAACACCATGTATCAGATATGAACCAAGTCAACAATAATCCATGCTCTAACATCTAACATCATACTAAATCAAAACTATAATAATGTCCATAATATAGTCAATAGTGTCATGATCAGTATCAAAAGGTGTCAAAGGGAAGTGGGCACTATATCCCCCTCCCCTTAGACTGGGCTACCTCCTAGATGTCATTGGAACATATGGGGAAATTGAATTCGTAATAATGTAGCATCCTCCTAAGTAGCTGCAGTCTTATCATATCGACCCCTTTGGACTTGAACTTGATCAATATCTCTTCCTTGAAGGCCCAGGATCCTAAAATCTATAATGTGAATGGGATCCACCATCACCTTCCCACGATCCTGCGCACTGTAAGGAGGTCTAATCTAGCACATGAGAAGGATCTGCAATATATCTCCTAAGGAATGAAACATGAAACACGTCATGTATGTGAGATGAGTTAGGTGGTAATGCTACATGCTAGGCCAACGGAATGATACACTCCAAAAAATTTAAAGGACCAATGAAGGAACAACTTCATGCCCACATCAAAACTACGGTCAATCCTATCTTTGATTTGCATACCTCTTCCTCCTGTCCTATGCCTCCTGCCATCTTTGTCTGATCAAAACCACCTGCTGCTCCATGTCATGTAACATAGCTTTTCTAAGTGAAACCCTGTCCTCTAACATGTCCCCTAAGAGGTGTCCTACACTCTCTGTCATCAAGGCCACGAAAAGGAGCCATGCCTATAGAACTCTGAAAACTATTATTGTAGGAAAAATCCACCAAGTACAAATACTCCTCCCATCTTGAATGATGATCCATAACATACATCATGAGCATATCCTATAAGATCTGATTCAACTATTCGGTCTATCCATCTATCTCGGGGTGATATGCTATAATGAAGTTGATCTTTTCCCGAGGGCATGTTGCGCATGGTAGTCCAAAAATGGGAAGTGTAAAAAGGATCACGGTCACAAATTATCTTCCGCAGAATCCTGTGTAACATGATGATCTCTTCCAGATAAACCTGTGCCACTGTACTAGTTGTATAAGTGGTCTTTACTAGAGAAAAATGAGCCAATTTTGTCAATTTATCCACTATGACGATGATGGTGTTGTGGTGATATCTCGACATCGGTAGCTGAAAAATGAAGTCGATGGAAATGGTGTCCTAATTCCATTCCAAAGATATAGCATGAGGAAATATAAGGCCAGCTAGATGTTGATGCTCAACCTTCACTTTCTGGCACTCTAAACAACATGACACAAACTGAGCCATGTCTCTACAAAGTCCTCTCCAATGGTATAACTATCTCAATGTAGCATGCATCTTCTTCACCCCGGGATGGGTTGAATACGGTGCACGATGTGACTCTGTTAGAATATCCTGTCTCAAGCCTCCATCTCTAGGAACATAAATCCAACCTTTTTGCCTAAGAAGTCCATCTACCTCTAATAAGAAACCATCAAACTTCCCCTCAAGGGGTCTTTGGGACTTGATCTCTACTCTTGTTGCTTGATGTAGAAGTTGTCAAGAAGAAGTTGTTGTAAAATCCTTCTCTGTGAATCTGTGCCCATGAAATATCATACTCATAAAGTAACTCCATCCAATGGCACTGACGAGTGTTGAGATTGGGCTACATTAAGAGATAGTGAAGACTCAAGTCATCTTTCACGAGTGTGAATCTCGGACCAAGAAGAAAGTGTCTCCATAAAATCAAGCCATGAACCACTTGCCGCAAGCTCAAGATCATGAGTTAGATAATTGAGCTCATAAACCTTGAGTTTACAAGACTCAAAAGTCACTGCTCTTCCTCGTGCATCAACACACCTCCAAGTCCTCCCAAAGAAGCATCTGTGCATACAAAAAACTAACCCCGTGGATCTTACGGTGTAATAATGGGTGTTGTCGTGAGGCACTCCTTGGTGTCGTAAAATTTGCTCACATCTATCTAACCAATCGAACGTCTTCCCTTTCCACTAAAGGGAAGTGATGCGGTGCACAATCCATGAGAAGTCTTAAACAAACCTCCTATAACCCCATGAATTTACACACCTCAGTCAAAGTATTGGGTGCTAGCCAATCCATAATGGCTCTAATATTAGAAGGATCGACTGTGATACCTTCCCTAGAAATGATGTGACCCAAATACTTCACCTCTGTCTGAAGTAAGGCACACTTCTCCAAGTTCCCGTAAAGCTACTGATCATGAATAAACTAAAGAACCTGACAAAGGTGCCCCTCACGCTCCTCACGTGTACGTGAGTAAATCAAAATTTCATCAAGGAAGATGAGAACGAAGCTATCTAAGAAAGTCCTGAATACCCCATTCATCAAACTCATAAATATTGTGGGGGAATTCATCAAACCAAAAGGCACCACTGTGAACTCATAGTGCCCATATCTCATACGAAAAGTGGTCTTATGAATATCCACCTCCGTAATCCTCAGTTGATGATAGCCTGACTTAAGATCAATCTTAGATAAAACTGTGGCTCCCTTCATCTAATAAAAAAAATCATCTATTCGTGGAAAGGTATAATGATTCTTGATTGTTACCTTGTTTAACTGGCAGTAATAAATACACAACCACAAGGATCCATCCTTCTTCTTCACAAAAATCACCATTGCACCCCAAGGGGATACACTAGGATGGATTACGCCTTTCTACAAAAGGCCCTCAAGTTACAACACCGAGCTTACAGAGCTCGGTGTGGTCATCCGGTAAGGTGCTCACAAGATAGGATCTTCTCCTGGAACCGGATCTATATGGAAGTCAATCTCATGTGGGGTAGTAAACCCAATAGATCCCATGAGAAATACATCAGAAAACTCTCTCAAAATGGGATGATCATATAGCGATGGCCCACTAAACCCATCCTTAGAATCATCACTTGTTTTGTGATAGCAAATATCTGACAACACTGCTTGAGCTACATAGCGGAGATGGTGTGAATGGAAACAAGTCTCCTAACCCCTAAGATCATTGAATCAACTCCTAGATCATCTACACAAGATATAGTCTTATGGTAACAGTACATCTTGGCCCTGTGTGCAGATAACCAATCCATACCCAAGATGACTCCATACGAGCCCAAAGGAAGGATACGAAGATTTGAGGTAGTGGTGAAAGGTCTCAAATCCACTACACACTCCTTAACTAAGGAGTCAACTAAGATCTTAGCTCTTGAAGCCATCTCAATCCCAGCTAAGACCCGCTAACTACTTGTCACCAGCTTGCATCACTCTACTAAAGATGGTGTAATAAAAGAATCTAAAGAACAGAATCAAACAAAATAGAGGTAGGAATACCACCAATACTAATGTGGTCGTAATAATTGTAATATGATGCTCACTGGTAGTTCTCAACCGCTACATAGATCTAATGACTGTGTCCCATGTCACCAATGGTAGGCTCTGAGATCTGTGTCTTACCCTTGTTAAGAGGGTTCTGAGGGCAATCTCTCAAAAAATGTCCATCAACACCACAACCAAAACAACCACCTAATCCTCTCCCATGTGTAGCAAGTCCGACCGATACTTTAGAGGTATGTGGTGTGGATCTTCATGATCTGGCTACGAACTACCGAGGTCTTTCTTTGGTGAACTCCTCTGACCGAGCCCTCAGGTACCCCGTGTCCTGATCGTACCCCTAGGAGGAGGCCCCATACTTCGACCTCTGTGTGCATCAAATCTCTGTGGAGGTCTATAAGGTGGGCGGGATTGCTGCTACTGCTATGGTCTAAAAGATGATTGTGCTAAACCCTGTCCACCATGAGGAGGAGGTATTGACCCCCTCAAGTTATTGTCCTACATCTGCTGGATATGGCTCCAGACTCGGTCTCTATCCTGCTAGGTCTTTCCTTGAGTCTCCTCTGCTATATATGCCTTCTCAATAGTCTCATCTAATGTTTATGGACAATGGATCCAAAATGCACCTCCAATGTTAAGATTTAGGCCCTGGAGGAACCTGTGGATCTGTACTATGCATCCTGCATGTAATCAACTTTTGGTCTAGATCTAGAAATTTGATCTCATACTCACCACCGTAAGAGATTCTGTCGGAGGTCATGAAACTCATCTATCCTCCTAAACTTCTCCTCAAAGAGCTCCCAAGTAACTTTACGAGAATGAACATGGAGCTTTTTCTCCTTTGTCCTCCACTGGACACCTTCTCCATCTCTTAATAGATGGATCACAACATGAGATTTCGTGTTTCTAGAACAAGGGCAAAGCTTGAAGCATCCGTTCAAGCTCACCAACCAAACCTCTACCTGAAATCCACATATGCCATCGAATAATGTGATGGTTGTAGCTTGATATCTCTTTGATGTGGTGCGAAGTTGTAGTTTCACGAACCCTAGGCCCCCCGTATGCTTATCTCTAAGCCTAGGGCTTTGAGACCTATCTCTTTGTCCGAAACTCGGTCTCCATGTCCCCTCTATAGTGACTTTTCTCTGACCGACTCCACATGGGAGTTCTCTCCTCTATACTCCTCGCTATCTTTGAGGAGATGCATGAGCCTTAAAGTATGTCACCCTATCATGTCGATTGGATGTGCTCCTATGGTCCCCCTCGCATAGAGCGGCATGAACATCCTAAAGTGTCTTTAAATTTGTGGTAGGATAGCTTCTTCTACAACATGATCACAGTGGTTATAATTCTAAGTCTATGTGAAAATACCCTCGTCCTGTCTGTGCCTCCTACACATACCAAGGTGAGAGTTAGTTAATTTTCTAGGTTTTATTCAATTTCCATGTTCACTAATTATGCAATTTCAAACAAATTTGTTCTATAGATTTGAAAGTGTGCTAGGTTTAATATTGTACTAGGTTTAAAGTTTGTGTCTCAAGTCTTCTAGTGTTCCCAAGGGTCTCGGATTTTAAATCTTGCTCGATACCAAGTGTAATGCCACCTAAATACTCCCCACTCGGGACCAAGAATGACCTCATTTAGTTAGGAAAATTTAAGGAATAATTTTTTTTAGTGTTCCCAAAAAAATTTCAGTCAATGACAACAGTTATCAAAACATCCTACAAAACACGGGAGAGAGAAATTAATCCCTAGTGTAGATTATCTTCTTGTGGGGGCATAAGAGAAATTTCCCCGGGTGCAGAAGAGAGGCGCAGAAAGAAAATTTTCTTCTAAATGTGGAAGAGAGGCACGAGAGAAACCCTTTTTTTTTCTGGGTACGCAAGACATGCGCAGAAGAGACTCCTTTTTCTCTCTGGCATGCAAGATAGGCATGGAAGAGACTCATTCTCTCCCGGGCGTGCAAGATGGGTGTAGAAGAGACTCATTTTCTCATGGGTGAGAAAGATGGGTGCACAAGACACTCATTTTATCATGGGCACACAAGGCAGGCACGTAAGAAGCTTTGGGCACACAAGACGGGTGCAGGTGGGGCTCTAGTGCACAAGATGAGCGCGCAAGAGGTTTTTCCTCTTCTGTGAACTTCAAAAGGCCATAACTTTTGATAGGGAACTCCATTTTGGAAAACGAGGACTTTTCAAAAATCTCTCAAAGTCCTCTTTGCATAGAAACCCTAAGAATTTAATTTGGATAATTTTTTAATGGTCATTTTTAAGAAAACACACTGCAATATTATAAAATGAAAACTGGTAAAATTTGACTTATAAATTTTGTTCAATTCACATTCCTTCCTTTCTACACATGCCAAAAATAAATGGAGGGTTATCCTGAGGTAAATGTAGGATGGATTTCAAGGGTTAATTTGTTTGATGGATTTACAAATCAAGATTTGCAATTCTACACAGCAAGAAGTCTGCAATGCTTCCTTTGCTTGATCTAAATGGTTCTCCAAAATTTTCTTAAGTATTTTAATTTGGTTGGGGTCATTTTAGTCATGCAACTAAAATTTAATTATTTCATTTCATTTCCTCAGGTTGCAGGGTTGTTTTATTCAATTTATTATTAATAATTTCCAGTATGAAAATTATCTAACAGAGCTCAAATTCGAATAGATTTATTTACATTTACCAACTTTAATCTATGAATTCATTCCAACGAAATCTAACATACTAAGTTGATTTAAATCAAAATGTGAAAAATCCAAAGGATACAGTTCTGATTTTCAAATCATACTTTTCTGCAGAACAGAACATTATGACATTTCTTCATACGTATTTCAAGTCTTTCAATGGAGATCTCATAATGCATTTCAATAATAAGATTTTGAATACAACAGTTCCATTTGAGGAAATATAATACAATCTTCTATTAATTCAGAAATGATATCCTTACAACTTTCTCTTTCATTCCTTGAAATACAACATACAACATTCATGTCTTTCATATTCTTTCAAAAGCAGAAAACAAAGTATATCTCTTTTACATTTCGAATAACAAATTTCATATTCAATACGAACATCATTTCATCACCAATAATATACAAGTTCATCCACTTCAAAGTGGGAAAGGGTTACAATAAACAATAATCTCAACAAGGACTGTCAAAACTGTCTTTTCCTTTGCTCCAGGACAACAACATGCAGATCCATCATTCTTCAATTTTGATCACAAAAAAGGCAGGGGAAAGGCAACGCTCTCCACCCAACCAAGACATCCAATGAAAGGATAATCCATCCTTCTTCATTGGCCCCCGAGCCCCAAAAAAATGTAATAAGAAATTTATTTCAACTCATGGCAACAACAGGCTTCCACAAACACACATGCAAACTTCACATTAAAAGCACAGTCCAAAATAGAATGTAGTTTACAACCACATTAAGACATAACAAACAAAACTCAAGCTTCATCATGCAAGCCAAAGGAGAAAGAAACTATGGGGATGCTACTTATGCCTCGAGGGGAAATGGATATCACCGCTTTGAGAACATACCACCAAAATACATATCATTTCAAATACGACATACCCTTATGCCTCCCTAAGTACCCCTTATTCCTCACATTTCCTTATGCCTCCTGACCTCTTATGGCACCCCATAATGAGTAAAGAAATGCAAGCTAAATAATTTTACAAGGTGGAACCCAAATCCCAACTCCGTCCACACTTATACCTCCCAAAAACACTTATGCCTTCCTCAAGAGTACCCCATAG
Organism: Taxus wallichiana var. yunnanensis; assembly: GCA_018340775.1. NCBI lineage: Eukaryota > Viridiplantae > Streptophyta > Pinopsida > Cupressales > Taxaceae > Taxus > Taxus wallichiana. The sequence goes on along the minus strand of CM031233.1, from coordinate 79,284,906 downwards.
TCTTCTCCTACACCATCCCTACACCATCTACCCAACCAGCCAAACAAATGATAACAAACATACAAAAATTTACATAATCACAAATGGGAAAGAAGAGCATTTCCAAGAGCCAAGCTCTTACCTCTCTATTATGGAGTTTGTTCCAAGTCCAAAACAACAAGATTTCCAATGAAAAATAGTCCAAGATCAACAATCCACAGGCATGCAACAATCTCCAATCTTCTCAAAAAGCAAGAGCTCTCAAAACCCAAAAGAAGTCTCCCAACAATGAAGTGATGATAGTGAAGCAACCCAAAAATAAGCTAAGGAATTCCAACTTATAGAATAGGGAATGGAAGAGGATGAGGTGGATCCATGTAGGATGCCACATCATAGATCCTCAACCCCAACACCAAAATTCAACTTAATTCTCCAATGCATAATCAATAGGTGGGTGAATAATATGATAGTTTTACTTACACACTCAAATCTAACGCACACCTCAAAGGACTTAAATTAAAACATGTAAGAAAAGTGAAATAAAAAAACATTCATCGACTTACAAGAATGCATAAAGAAGGTTTAAATTTAGCTGCCAACCCTAGGAAAGGTTTCTATACAAATTTAAGAGGTATGGGACATGTTTAACTTGTCACAAAATCCTCCAAAATCATCCTCAAAGGACAAATTCGAATTTCAAAGATGAAGTGTTTCTTACTCCAAAATCAACTTATATATCTCTTACACATCACTTACACATGTCGACAAAATTTTAATTGAAGTCCAATAACTCTATTAATTACCTTCTTGTGACATATTCTACTCAACTAAATTTACAACATGATTACTCAAAATATTAACACACCATTTAATAAATAATGAAAGGGGTTAATGCACAAAAAAAAACACATGCAAACGTTAACAAAGGGACCAAATAACATAAAATACATAAAATACCTTGGTCACATTTATAGGTTATCCCCCACGGGAATCCTAACACAAACAAACACACAAAAACAAATACGATTGCCATGGTGACCTGTTGAATTCATGTAGAATTCCAAAGTGGTTGGTCTCAATTCACCGATGTTTGTTGTGATATTTTAAACCTGTAAAATACAAATACCTCGTTCGGCCTCATGGCTACATCGAACATCCAAATAAATATAATATAATTCAAAAGTCATCACATATATATATATATATATATATGAATTATAAAAATCATCAAGACAATCAATAGTATCACTTAGAATTTCATCAACAACTATATCATCATCAATCTTTACTTCAATTTTCTTTTCTAGGTCTACTCAAAATATCCAATTATCGCAATTCTAAACAAAATCTATAATATAACCATTTCAAACGGTATATAAAATGTCCCCAATATCACCATGTATCGAGATATGAACCAAGTCAACAATAATCCATGCTCTAACATCTAACATCATACTAAATCAAACGGTAATAATGTCCATAATATATTCAATAGTGTCATGACCAGTATCAAAAGGTGTCAAAGGAAGTGGGCACTACATGACGCAACTACCAAGGCCTTGTGTGGGTCTTGAAGGTCTTATGTGAAAGCTACCTTTTAAATGTGGCAATTAACCCACCAACGAACCAGTGATCATGGTGAGAAGGATGAATATCATAAGATTGTTTCGATAAAAGAGTTTTAAAGTGCACATCATACTCCTGCACACTCTCTGCCATCCCTTGCTGAATTTATTTCAATGCACTAATGCTCTTTTGCTCGAACTCGGGAATGTAGAACTCTACAAGAATGCATCACACAACGCGCAGTGTGATCCACCATTTCTCGTGTGGGTCATATTTTTGGTACCAACTACATGCGTGCCCTTGTAATGTGGTCACAAAATAACTTTCCTTCTTCTATAAGGAAATGATTCCCTTCACGTGCCATAATATCACACACTTATGCACATGTTCAAGCAACATCTTCCACACTCTTGTAATCGACAAGTGTAAGGAAATTTCATAAAACTCCTGCTTTGAGGTGGTTGAGGTCCATGCCTTTTGGCTTGGGGCCTTGATAGCTTCTACCACCACGATCTTCTTGATCCACTATCTCTTATTCATCTAGATCCACTAGATCCTCCTCCTATAGTAGGAAAAGGTCCTGAAGCATTAGCACCTTGTGTCCCCACCGTCATGCTAAATTGTGCACCAATGGTTTGAGCTACTAAACCACTCCAAGGTGTGCTTCCCAGTCACTCTAGATGTGATACCCAAACTTTGTAAACCTTGACCTTTCCCAAATGTTGTGCCACAAAAATACCTCCAGATATAGGAAAAGACTATATGGCCATAGATAGAAATGAAAATGTATACCTCCTAGGTGTCGCTTGACCAATGATATCAATACCTCTAGTGATCGAATAAATAAATTTTTCCTTAGGGACTAGAAGGCTAAGCGCGAGGTTTGATCACTAGGTGTCCCAAGATGCATGCCTACTGATATATTTTTCAAGTGAAAAAATCTCATGAGAAGATGAGCGGGTAAATCTCGACACTTGCTAGGATTACGTAGCGAGAGACCGCTTGGATCTTGCACCTTCTACACACATCTCAAATAATTCCCAAAACGTCTGTCTCTATATGTCCATTGTTCCAACAACCTTGCATTGTCTTGCAAAATCCCTCTCTCAAGATTCATCATACCCGATTCACCTTTCTTCTCTGCCCTTCTCTATCGTAGGAGACTCCATCCTTCACCACACTAACTTCATGTCACGTGCCTAGTAGAATTTTAGCCATCTATACGGAAATCTTCCAAACTTAAAGTAATGACCAGGATCTTGATAGTTAATGGGATAGCATGCATAAAGGATCCTCTAGTGTCCCTCAAGATCTCAAACTTTGTAATCTTGAAAAGAATACGTAGAAATAGCATATTCTAGGGTATAACTAGTCAACACTCTTCTCCAGTAGTGATCAATAACATAGGTCCAGGTTAGATTGGCATCAAGTAGCTTTTGATACTCATCTTGGGTCCATACATGAGCTCTATTTCACCAAATTGAACTAGATACCTATGTTGAAATCCATTCATATAATCTGCACTAGAAAGTAAGAAAATAAATTCTCATACAACTCATGAGACATGTGGTCTTCAACCCATTTATGCACATCAAACTCATGTCTGTTATTGAATCTCTGATTAAATTCACCCTCTGTTCTCTTAAACCATACTTCGAATTTGTCCAACATCAAGTGTTATATGATACGTACCATTATCACAATAGCTTCGAAAAGAGGTCCTGGAAACAACACCAAAATGTAGTCTCTATTTGGTTCCTTAAAAACAAACCCCAAATGTCTTTGGCATATCATCAAGATTAGTTTTGAATCTCACCCAAGGCACACACTGAGCACTAAGCCCCTCCTTTTTGTGAGCTTCATGAGAATTTTCTTTCTTAATACGGGGGTCTAATTCAACCAGAGAATAAGTGCATTCATCCACGAGATTTAAGATGCAAGCATTAACCATAGTCTAATGCATTCCAAGCATATATTAACATGATCAACTAAATGAAAGTAAAATCAACCCATGAATATCATCAAGAAAACTCATAACACACACATGAACATAAGGGAAATACAAAGATCAATATCCATCACAAGAGTGTTTTACAATCACTTCATTATATTCTAGAGCCAAAGTATGGTAGCCAAGTTTGCATCAAAAAGAGTTCCATTCATGGAAAATGTTCATATTCGTAGAGCTTCCTTTACATCAAACTACTCGCCATTACATATTACATAATATATTTATCCCTCCCAGTCCACTTTTCACTCATCTCTACACCCGTCCTACTGTCTCTCCCTCTTTGTCTAGAAAATACCCTTTATATTAAGCATTCAAAGGAATATTCTCTTAAAAATATATCATCACCTGCAAAATCTTGAAGGAATCCTTTCATCATTATTCTACCACTACCTAAGAATGTGCGATTTCACCATATTTTTCCCTCAATCGAATTCCTTTTTCATGCATGTGTCTGTGATTCCTTAACAACCTTGACTCCTTATCATTTCATGACAGCCATATAGATTCTCTAGAATATCCTTTCCTTGAGTCACAAGTCTCTATAGTTTAGCCTCATATGTATCTCGGTGGCTTTTACATTCGTTTCCTATGCACATCTTTTCTTGTTGTCCAAAACTCACTAACTCCCAAATCCATCATGCCTAGACATGAACCTTCATGCCTCTCTAAGAATTACTTTTGTGTGTTCTTTCACTCCATGATTTCATGTGCCATAAAGCTTCATACCTTAGGTACTTGGTTACTTTTAGGGGTCCAACAATGTGCTTTTATAATTCTGTAAGGAAAATGATAGGTCTAAAAAGGTATTTATGTTTATCCACACTCCAAGATCTATAATATTCTCATAAACGATGTTGACTAAGACATTATAGTCAAGCTTTACCCCTATCAACTACATTGTGAGAAATTTGGGGCACTAAAATTACAAAAATTTTGTGGAAAACAAGAAATGTCACATTATTCCAACATATTTACCCTACTCATCACTTTGGTGGATTGAAGTAAACTAGAAAAACCACATTCTACTATTTTGCTGCAAATATCTGAAGCACTATAAAGATTCATGAACTCCTCCATATCATGGCATCCTAGTGGACTTTATTATTCAATTTTAACAAAATGTCTTGTTCTTGGGATCTAAAAATAGGTTAAATAATTAGGTAATGTTTTTGCTAAGAGGTTTAAGAAAATTTCACAATATTTTTGTTTTTGTTTCAACGAGGAATAACTATTTAACTTTGTGGAGTTTTTGTTTCATCTCAAGCTAATGCTTTTGGTGACCTACTTTATATAGGGCATTCGAGTGTCTTAGATGATAATTTGTAAGAAAATTTGTTTTTTAATTTAAATTCAGTTGATGTAGAGTAGGAAATGGGTTATTACATCTCTATTCCTACTCCTATTTTCCATCTTGATCATCAAATCAAATTAAAGCAGAAAAATATTAATCATCGGAAGGTTTCAAAGACTGAAAACTAGTTTAATTGTGTTTATGCGCTCTGCAAGTGGTCACTACAATATCACGTAGCTTCTAGGCCCATTCTAAAATGGAAGGCAACACAAAACGATCAAATTAAGGTATGTGTGTCTCGAAAACATTTTTTTCTTGATTTTATTTTATCTTATGTGGGTGGACTTTTCCTAACATGTCATGAACCATGTGGCCGCATTTCCCCTTTGGTAAGCCCTTATTAAAATTTTCATCGGTTTACATACCAAAAAATACTTTTCTACTAATTTTTATGTTTTGACATTGCACTTGACTAGATTAAGGAGGATAAACATATTGTTTTGCATAAAAACACGGGGAATTGAAATGAAAAAGAGGAGAAAGGAGACAAGTTGGACAAATGGTTTAGGCAAGAAGCTTTTCTTTTCCTATTTTTGTGTCTAGCCCTTAAAAGGATAAGAATTGACAGAGTAACCTTTTCTAAATAAGAATCATAGTTTATTCTTGCACCAATATTAAATTCCAAATATGTGCATCGAAACGCAGTATTTTCATTATTTCTCATGTTGTTCCCTAACATACGTTGTATATTGTTCATGAATGATGTAAATTTTAGTTTGGTCTTAAAGAAGTGTTGTTTCACCACATAGGAGTACTGTATGAAAAAATGATTTAAAAGGTAAAGGTAAGGTACGTGAGGAATACCTAGAGGTCATGAAGAGGTTGCACACCATTGTTGAAGACCAAGATAATTATAGAGCACTCCTTTTTGTCTTGGAAGGACTACTTGAGAAGAAAAATAAGACCACAAAATAGAGTTAATAACATTGTCGGTGGATTTCCTACCATGAGCTAGGTCCGGGAAGAAGGATGCATCATCAAAGGTCAATCCTTGTCTTAATATAAATTAATTCTAGTAAATATCATTAAATGGAAGGTCTTATTGCAGTTCTATGACTTTGGTATCTCACACAAAACAATAGTCAAAATCTAATATAAATGATGAATATAAGATTAAATTTATGAGAATGGGCTATTGGCGATGAGTCTATAGGAATGACAGAGGGAAGAAAGAAGGTATAAGTGATATCTTTTGAGGTCTAAGAGAGTTATGGGTACAAGAATGAGCTCATTTGGTATGAGGGGATTGTTGGTGTCGAATCACGGCACCCACAGGACTCCGCAACGTGATCATTTGAGACTTCCAGTGTGATTGCACAACATGGAGCTTTTCCCAAGTGTGGGACCTCGCGAAATCAGAAAATCTCTCCGGATGAAGGCCGGCTCCTATTCCTCTGTTCAGATGCACCAATGAAACGCAGAGGTTTACCCAAAAAACCTAATCTAACTACCAAGGAGACAGGGAGAGAGAAATGCATGAAAAATAAACCTAAGCTAAGGAGGTGATGCACCGAGGAATGAAGAACATATGTTTTGCCAATTAAACACAGACCACAGAAATGCAATGCAATATCATGCACAGATAAACATATTCACAGTGAAAGATCAGGAGGATGCAAAATGAAACACATAGAGGGTTGAGAAACATCCACAGTCATGCATTTATTTGCTCCGAAGGTTGATACAATACACTGCAAAAAATGCCCAGAGGCAAAGGTGCATTACAGTTTCAAATGGGAGGTTTGAGCTCCACAACTCCACCTGCCAAAGAGAAGAAGGGAGGAGGCACAAAACAAAAATGTTCGACCTTTTAAAAACAGCCCCTTCCTTACATTTTATATGGAGGAAAAGAGAGGGAGAAGAGAGGAATTCGAACTGCCCCAACCACCTCCAAGACTGCACTTAACTCTTCAACAACCATGGTGGTAGGTGAGATCCCCAACGCCTGTCGGGTTCGGAACTCCCTTGTGCATTTGCATCGGGTATAGAGGACTGCTCGACATGCTTCCTTTTCATGCTCTTCCGACGTGTTTTCCCGATTTGCTTTTGCGTCGGGTTTTGGCGACCCGAAAACATATTTTCTTGTGTCGGGTTCTTTAGAGCTCCCGACATGCTTTTTGACCATGCGAACCCGACTTGTTTTCCCGCCCCGGAAACCTGATTTCCTTGTGCGTCGGATTTTTTAACCCTTCCGGCATGTCCTTTGGTGTCGGGTTTTGGTGGGCTCGACATGCTTTTTGACCATGCGTTTCCGACCGAAAACCCGACTAGTTTTCCCGCCCGAAACCCGATTTCCTGGCGCGGGATTTGGAGGCCCGCATACATATTTTCTTCTTTGTCGGGTTTGGAAGAAACCCCGACATGTCCCTTTGCCGTGTCTTTCCGCACGGTTTCGCTGGATCTGTTCCAGTCGGGTTCGGGAGGTGGTTGTGCATATGCATCGGGCTTGGGAGGATGTGCAACATGTTCTACGCTCGTGCTTCTCCGCCCTGTCCTCCCGACTACCTCAACCCGTGTTTGCCCTGGTGTTGTTTTTTTTTTTTTTTAACCCTTCCGTCATGCCCCCGCGCCATGCTCTTTCCCCGGCTTCCGATTCCTCCGCCCGCGTGGTTTTCGCGACTTGCCCTGGTGTCGGGCCGGAGAGGGAAAGATATACAACAATTTGGCGACTCAATGGGATTACCTGCCTGCTAGGTAGAAGATCAGTGGCCTTTCAGCAATCCATTGGGCATGGAGTCATAAGCAATAACCCGAACTAATCTGATCTCTGATTCTTCCCTCTGAACCGCTTGAAACCCATTGAACTTGGAGTTGTTCTCACCAAAATGCCACTGAAATGAACCGTGCCAGAGCAAAACCAGAAACACCAAAAACTATGTACAAAACTGAAAATCATACATGCCCCAAATGGAACATGCAGAGTGTGCACAAGCACTTCTTCTGCTGAAAGCAAACCTACCTACTCTACTCTTACTGGAAGCAAAGGCAAGCTAAACAAACCCTGCAACTGGTTGTGCAAAATAGCTTCCTTTCTTCAAAATGGGCAGCCATGCAATCGATTTGGCACTGATCACGGCTGTTTGGATGAGTGGGAAATCAACGAGAAGCTGGTCTTCCACCCAAATCATCAAGGTGTCAGCTGAAAACAAATCCAATACCTCTTTTAGTTGCTCTGCATTTGGATTGAAAAGGTATGGCAGCTGATCCTTGGTACTCTGTAACTCACCCTCATGCTCAGAAGCGAGCATGACCGGTTGTGGCTTCTCCCTTGGCTCCAATGAAGCCAAGTATCTGATTGGGCACGGCATGATCCTTTGAGTATGCCCATTGCTCTGATTTTCAACTCCAAAATGGAGTTCTCTTTGAACCCTCCGAGATGGATGACGTGGAAGAAATGGTGGAATCCTTCTGTCCTTTCTCTTCCTCCAATGAAGAATATGGAAGATTAAAATCTTCCAATTTTGATTCCAAAGAGCTGCTGCAAGATGCAGGCTGCTGCAAATGAACGTTCTCCTCCATGACAGCAGGCTCTGGCGTTTGGAATGTGGATGATGAAAGAGAGAATGGTGAAAACTCAACCGGTTCTTCTCCATCAAAACAGTCCTCCAAATCTGACAGGTAAACTGCCTCATTGTTGTCCCGCTGTTCGTGTTCAACTTCCTCCATGGTGTCCTCTGGATCTGCAACTTGACCACCATGGTTTCCTTCACTCTCCGACATTGAGTTCGAGAGATAAAACTCTTCTTCAGCACTAGGACTCGAGAGAGATGAAATAGAAAGAAGAACTGAAGGTTCTCCCATAGCTTGATTTGTGCTCAAAGCCCTTGGATCCGCAATTTTCTCCTCCACAACTAGGATGTACTCCTCTTCTTTTGCCTTTAGAGCAGCTTCTCCCTCCTCTATTACTCGAAGGCAATCTTGCTCTTGAATGAGCTCCTCTTCCAGCATGAAGTTTGTCAAATCAAACTCTTCGATCTGCTGCTCTAGAGGACAAGTTGGGACTGCAAGATCTCCTTCTTCTGCTGCAATAGAATCAGTCCTGACCATCATTTGTTCTCCAACCCCAACCTCTTACGTAGGCCTAACCATCAAGGGATCTTTTTCATCCCAAATCTAAGAGCCCAACTCTTCAGACTTTGAATTTCTTCCTCTTTGTTGGCACTCTCTTTTTGCTGTGGTTTTCCTTGGCTGGCATTCTGATTTTCATCCTCCCAACATGGATTAGGGGATGCAATAGGAGGGATAGGTTGAAACTCAACTGATTTGACAATTTTGTGTGGTGGTGGAGGCGGTGAAACCTCTTGTTTCTTTGGAGTGGAAGGTACTTCATTTAGCTCTTGTGGAGGGGTTTGGATTTGGAAGAGAAGAGGCGTAAAAAGCGAGATGGGATGGAAGACTAGGGGGTGGAGGGATGGATTCAACATTTAGGGCAGCAGATGGTGAGTTTAAAACTTGACACTTGCTGAAATGATATAGATTGAGAAGGAGGAAAAAGAAAGAGTATGAGGTGGTGTGCTTACCCATTGTGACAAGGTTGCAGAATATTCTCTCATACACCTCTATTCCTTCAATCCACCTTGTAAGTAATGGCGGTGTTACAATCATGAAGTATAACTTCTCTTGAGAGCTGTAATGCCTTGGAAAAGGTCCCACCCATGGACAAGGTGCTCGCAACCAATTCCAAATGCTTTCATTTGTGCACGAGCCCTAGATTATACCATGTTCACCTCCATCTTTTGAATTTTCCAAGTGAGATCTGCATTTTGGATCGATGGTCTTCATTGTATGCATACTCTTGCTCTTGGAAAGCTCCATAGCCAAACTGACTTTGGCACTGCTGCTCATATGGGTATGCATACTGATCTTGAATCTGCTCAAAATGCTGATTTGGAGGATTTGTAAAACATGTTGGAGGTGGAATATACTGCTGTTGTTGATGTGGATTCCATGATGGAAATGAAGTCATGGTTGCACAACTTCATGGAATGGAAAAGGATGAAAGAGATGGAAAGAAAGATGGGTGGAAATGGATGGGAACGGGTCTGTAACTCAGAGAAATGGGTTGCTGATCAGGTGGAGTCGCCAGATGTGTTTTTTGAAAATGCCTCTAAAAGGCTGGATGTTGCCAAGTTACACACCAAACTTGACAATATCGAAATCGAGATTTAAAATTTGAAAGACCCGGAGGAATGCAATCTTCAGTTCGGAACTCATGTCATGTTGTGCAGTTGCGGATTCCCGAAAAGCACAATCGGAACTCAGGTCATGCGATGCAACTCACAAAACCCGAATTGCTATGTGTCGGAACTTGGAACATGTCCGACACCCCTCAAAACCCGAAAGGCTGTTTTGATGTTTTCGGATCCCGAAATCCCGAAATCACTGCTGTCGGGGGTAGGACCATGCAATGCATCCCCCGAAACCCGAAACACTACTGCTTCTGCTTTGATGCTCTCGGATCCCGAAAACCCGAAATCACTAAAAACCCGAAATTTTGAAAATCAAAATCTCAAAAATCTAAAGATACCCTTTTGAAGATTACCCTCAGATCTACCAACTGCTGAAATTTTGACTTGTTTTGAGCAAGTTAAGCCCTTGAAAAATGATTTCGGAGTTCAGGCTGGGAGATGCAAAATTCGAAATTTGTAAAAAACTGCAATTTTTAGTGCAAATTTCATGAAAACTCCTTCAAATTTTTTATGGAATGACCTCTTGGTCCCACCGGGCGTGCCAAAACTGTTGGTGTCGAATCACAGCACCCCTGGGACTCCGCAACGCGATCGTTTGAGACTCCCAGTGCGATTGCACAACATGGAGCTTTTCCCAAGTGTGGGACCTCGCGAAATCGGAAAAGCTCTCCGGATGAAGGCCGGCTCCTATTCCTCTGTTCAGATGCACCAATAAAACGCAGAGGTTTACCCCAAAAACCTAATCTAACTACCAAGGAGACAGGGAGAGAGAAATGCATGAAAAATAAACCTAAGCTAAGGAGGTGATGCACCGAGGAATGAAGAACATATGTTTTGCCAATTAAACACAGACCACAGAAATGCAATGCAATATCATGCACAGATAAACATATTCACAGTGAAAGATCAGGAGGATGCAAAATGAAACACATAGAGGGTTGAGAAACATCCACAGTCATGCATTTATTTGCTCCGAAGGTTGATACAATACACTGCAAAAAATGCCCAGAGGCAAAGGTGCATTACAGTTTCAAATGGGAGGTTTGAGCTCCACAACTCCACCTGCCAAAGAGAAGAAGGGAGGAGGCACAAAACAAAAATGTTCGACCTTTTAAAAACAGCCCCTTCCTTACATTTTATATGGAGGAAAAGAGAGGGAGAAGAGAGGAATTTGAACCGCCCCAACCACCTCAAGAGCTGCACTTAACTCTTCAACAACCATGGTGGTAGGTGAGATCCCCAAGCCCTGTTGGGTTGGAACTCCCTTGTGCATTTGCATCGGGTATAGAGGACTGCTCGACATGCTTCCTTTTCATGCTCTTCCGACGTGTTTTCCCGATTTGCTTTTCCGTCGGGTTTTGGCGACCCGAAAACATATTTTCTTGTGTCGGGTTCTTTAGAGCTCCCGACATGCTTTTTGACCATGTGAACCCGACTTGTTTTCCCGCCCTGGAAACCCGATTTCCTTGTGCGTCGGATATTTTAACCCTTCCGGCATGTCCTTTGGTGTTGGGTTTTGGTGGGCTCCCGACATGCTTTTTGACCATGCGTTTCCGACCCGAAAACCCGACTTGTTTTCCCGCCCCGGAAACCCGATTTCCTTGGCGCGGGATTTGGAGGCCTGTATACATGTTTTCCTCTTTGTCGGGTTTGGAAGAAACCCCGACATGTCCCTTTGCCGTGTCTTTCCGCCTCTGGTTTCCATCTGATCTGTTCCAGTCGGGTTCGGGAGGTGGCTGTGCATATGCATCGGGCTTGGGAGGATGCGCAACATGTTCTATGCTCGTGCTTCTCCGCCCTGTCCTCCCGACTACCTCAACCCGTGTTTGCCACAGTGTCGTTTTTTTTTTAACCCTTCTGTCATGCCCCGTGCCATGCTCTTTCCCCTTGGCTTCCCGATTTCTCCGCCCGCGTGGTTTTCGCGACTTGCCCTGGTGTCGGGCCGGAGAGGGAAAGATATACAACAGGAAAATGTCGAACACGAGATCGATGCCAATTGGGCAATTGATGCAGTCAATGCTTATAGCTGGTATCAATTGGGTAGGCAATCATGATAGGGAAATTAGGTTTTAAAGAAGGTAGGAAGTTCACTTTGGTTATCTGTTATTGAATAGAATATTTAGAGGTATTAGGTAGGTTGTGGGAATTTAGGTGAAAACTCATAAGAGGTAGAAGGGGTGGTTGAAAGGGGAAAGTGATTATAGTTGGTACTTCGTTAGGTGAATGGGCTATGGAAGATATCCGGGAGAGGAAAGAGGTGATTAGAAAAAGATAAAGGATATAAAACCAAAGATAATTAAATCAATAACCTAGTTAAGAATACTTATTAGAGATCCAAAGACTAGTAGAAAGTGGTGCTTGGTGGATTTTCATAGGAGAGACTAGTGAGAACTAGTACCATGGAAACAAAGGTTGAGTACTTCTCTATGTGAATGGTTCAAGCCTATGAAGCCATAGATTGGTTTCTCGTTGAGATTTTGATACTTTGGTACTTACTTGATCATTAGTTTTTCAATTTAATGCCAAAGATGTAAGACCAAATAATGTTAACTGAAAGAAGAACCAAAACAAGATCTCAATAAAAGAGTTGAAAAATATTATTTAAAGGAGCTGATGCTACTTCATTGACCGACATCGGTAGAGGAAAAATTGACATCACTTACGGAGAAATAATATTATTGCTAAAAAAATTCTCTCCTTTTTTTGGTATGAGTCAAGAATGTTTATGAGTTAGAGTCTTTATTCTCGTTAAATCACACAAGATATTTGTGGTAGGGGTACTTGGAAATTAATATTAGGTTTAGAAGAATTATCAATTGGTTAGGGGAAGTGATGACTCAAGTATTGGTTATTAAATGGGCTTGAAATGGGTCCAAGGTGAGATACAGAGGTTAGGTGGAGGGTGAGGTAATAATTAATGTAATATAGGTAATTAAATTAATAAAAATATGAGAAAGGGTTCATTGTAAGGGGGTATGTAATAAAATGGGACCTAAAGGGTGTCGTTGCAATTTTGGGTGTCCATATTTGCAAACTTTTGTCGCGTAGCTTATACTAATAAGTGAAACCGAAAAAAAAAAAAAAAAGTGGATGCACACATATGGGTGGAGATTGTTAGAACATAATGATTAAGTTATCTCACCAACCTTTAATGTATATGGGTCTATCACTAATATATAGCTTAATATTTAATGATATGAAATATTTATATTTTTATTATTATATATGCTAACCTAGGTATATTTTCTATGTTAAATATTTAATATCATGAAATGATTATAATTCTAATATTAATTATTATAAACCTAGGTGTATGTGTCAACCATTTTAGGTTGAAAAGGTGGGTCGAGAGACATACCCAATCACCTTATATAAAAATGAATTTAGGTCCTCATTTGATATATTCGGGAAATATATCAAAGGTGTGCAAATCAAGTGATTTGGTTTTACCCTTGGTAAATAGGGTTTTAAAGGAGGAGGTGATCTTACTATGGATGTAAAATAAGTTCTTTGAAGTAAAAGGTTATTTTCAAAGTGGTTTTTACCCTATTGGGTTTTCCACTATAAATATTGTGTCACCTGTGTTATTTATTTCTGTAAGTATTTCTTTATTTACTTATGTTATGATGTAATATTTATTTAAATATTTATTGTAACATTATATAATATGTAAGTTGATTAAATATGTATTTATTAGAATCATCAAATTCTAACATGTTAACAGAGTGAGGTAAATTAAATAAATTAAGATAAAATGTTTTGTATTTTAATTATTTAATTTGTACGGGTTTTTTCAACCAACCCGAAAGGGTACTCAAAACTATCTAGTCCCCTTATTTTTTTCCTTAATTTATTTTGGCACTACATTTGTGCAATTATTCTCTCCGTAAAATTTTTAGGGTTTTTCAATTTTAAATTTGTGTTCTTTGGACTCCTCAACAAGAATTTGATTTGAAAAGTATAGTTTATAGTTAATCTATAACTATATTTTTTTAAATTAAAAAAATATAGAATAAGGTTTATATAATAACTTATATAAACATCGTATTAAAATTTATATAATTTGAAAACTATATATTTTATATAGTTCTTATACTATAGTTTATAACTACCCCATTCGTATGGGCTCCGTAAAAAAATGTTTTGAACATACCTAAACTATAAAACATTGTTTTAATCTTAATGCCCGACATGGTGAATGGTGGGTAGTTGAAGGTTGGTGGCCTTAGTAATCAATATTACTAAGTTTAATCCTATACTTGTTCATTAAAAAAAAATGGACACCTAAACCATAAAGTAGCCCCATTCTTTTTCTAAGTGAGATATAAAAAAATTAAACTTAAAACCTAAGTAGTTTTTTAAATCATATGGCATTTTATTAGGTTTTTCACGTGGCATTGGTAAGTATGGCATGTTTAATTAAAAACTAATATCCTAACTTATGTTTCCAAATTATCATGCCATATTAATGTGAGCTACCTTGACATAGTTTATGTTTATAAAAACTTAAAATAATAATTACATACCAAGTGGCTAATGTTTTTTATTTGGTCATTGTATTTTTTTAATAAAAAAAATACTATAGTTTATAATTTTTATGAACTATATGTTGTTTTTTATTTACATTCTATAAACTATATACCTTTTTTTTCAAAAAGTGTATATATTTTTATATTATAAATTATAATAGGATAAAATATAACCTCCCTAATATTATACGAGAAGAATAAATTCTAGAATTTAACATTATTGAAATACACAAAAAGTGTTAAATTCATTAAATTTGAAGGTCAAATGACCGTCATGGTAGACCAAACATAAGACAATATGATGGTCATTTAGACGCCAAATATAAGCTCGTAGGTTTATAAAGCTTTCATTGTGTTAAAATTGACGGTCAAATGATATTATAATAGACCAAAAATAAGCCATTATGATGGTCATTTAGACATCAAATTTAAGTTGGCCGGATATTTTTCTACATTAGTTTGTGTTTCAGAAATTTGAAGTTGTTATGCATTATTAGGGTCTTTTCTTCACTTCTATATAGTCAGAAATATTTTTATATAAATCGGGGTATAAGGAAGAGCCCTTTCTATGCAAGTTATTATTTTGATCATGGGAGGTTAATTATAATGCATTGTAATGACATAATTAATTATGATCAAATAGTTTTGTAGATCTATTAAATTTAGATATGATTCTATTAAAAGTGTTCATTTTATTATCGATAAATATGTATCTAACTCAATGGTACATTATATATTATAATGGGTGTGTGTTTTACGAGTAATTAGGAAAACAATGGCGCCCAACTATTTTTGTTTTGAAAACACCCATATCCTGAATGAAACCAACTAAAACGTTTGGGTCAAAACAGAAATTATGGTGAGGAAACTCTGGACGATTGTTTCTAGATTTGAGGTTGCTCCCACCGGTCATCAAGAAACTGTAGATAACATGAATGTATTCTTACAACAAATGCATGAGGCTCTTTCTATGATTTTTTTGCAATGTGAACGACGAGTACCTTCTACACATTGGTAATATCGAACATCCGAAAGAGGTATGGACACAACTAGAATCCATGCATGAAGGATACTTGGTATATCAAGGATAGTAATGAGAGTATAATAGCTAAAGGAATTCAAAGAAATGGTCTATATTTTTATGATTTCTCTTCTGCATCTTGTTTTATATCTCAGATTTTTAATAATTCAAAACTATGGCATGAGAGGTTATGACATGTTAATTATCGAAGGTTATATGAAATGTATAGATATAATCTAATGAAAGATTTACATTTGTTGTCTTCTTCTTTTGAAGTTACTTCATTAAATGCTTCTAAATAATGGTTTTGATTCTGATTTAGTAAATGGTCATGATGATGTTTTGATGCTATAGATATTTTTGAAACTCTTATCTTCCTAGATAAGAAATTAAATTGGGCTCAATCTATGTTAGAAATTTCAAATCCTATTAACCTTAGGAAAATGACCAGAAGCCATCATATGTACCATGCATTAATGAACTTGTATGAACCTGAGCCGCGAAGTATTATAGGCTCTAGGTGGATATACAAAGTAAAGTATAATTGTGATGGTAGTAGTAACAAATATAAACCTAGACTAGTTGCTAGAGGTTTCAATCAGAAACCTGGTATTGATTATGTTGAGACATTTTCTCCTATAGCTAAAATGAGTATTGTTAGGGCCTTATTTGCAATTGCTACTCAATTTGGATGTGAAATCCACCAAATGGATACGAAAAATGATTTTTTGAATTGCAATTTAAAATAATAACTTTACATGTTTTAACCTAAAGGATTTTAAGTAACTAGTAAAGAAAACTATGCTTGTAAGTTGAGAAATCCTTTTATAGTTTAAAAACAAGCTCTTAGAGCTTGGTATGTGAAAATTATTTCCTTCTTTAAACTATTAGGTGTTGTTAATTGTTATTCTAACAATGATATATTCACTAAGTAATAATGCTCACATATTATCATTATATGTATATATGTTGATTTGCTTTTGACTTGTGACAATTTTGATTTAATCCATATGATTAAAGAGAAATTGAAGTAGTACTTTGAAATAAATGAGTTAGGTCTCTCATATCATGTTCTTTTATGGATGTGTATTTCATTCTATTGTTATTTTTCAAAACAAAATATGCAACCATTGTATTGAAAAAGTTTATTATGATTGATTGTAAACCATTTTCTACTTCAATGGAAGTTGGAATAAATATTGACCCTAAATTTACATATGAAAAAGGTTGATCCTATTTTATATACGATGTTAGTTGATAGTTTGATTTATCTAACTATAACTAGATTATATATTTCCTATACAATAGGAATTACTTCAAGGTTTATGCAGAACCTTTTTAGAGATCATTAGAATCTTGTAAAAGGAATTTTTAGATATATTAAAGGAACAATCAATTATGGGTTGCATTATACTAAGAATGAAAATGCTATCTTATATGGATTTTGTGATTCTAACCATATTGATGTTGTGTTATAAATTACACTAGATATGTGTTCAAGTTTTTTTGGTGTAGCAACCATTACTTGGAAAAAAAAATGCAATCAACAGTCTCCATTTCTTCTACTATGGAAGAAGTAAAGAAGCCATGTGGCTACAACAACTATTGGTAGAGATACACATGGAAATTAAAGGAAGTATTCCTCTTCTATGTGGTGGCCAAATTTGTATTACTATTTATTAAGAATCCGGTTCAACATCATAGGACGAAGTACATTGAGATACATATACGCTTCACCCGTGAGAAGGTGCTAAGTGATGACATAAATCTCAAGTTCGTGTTGACTGAAGAGTAGGTTGTTGACATATTCACAAAGTCCCTGAGTGCTGCAAATTTTTGTCACTTTCATGAAAAGATTGGATTGTTGGAGTTTCCATTGAGGGGGAGTGTGCATGAAAATGTCACCTCCTAATGGAACTTGGTTTTTGTAAAAAGACCTTCGGCATTTGTAAAAGACCTTCGGGAAAGTGTAAAAAAAGACCTTCAGAAAGTGTAAAAAGACCTTTGGGCATGTATACCTCCTCGGATTATTTTTAGAAAGAAGTGTAGAAATATCTTAAAGGTGGTCTTTAGTAAACTCTTTAGTGCTATTGAGTTTACTAGTAAACATCTAGTACAAGCATATTGTTAAGGAGGTCCTTGGTTGTAAAAGGATCTTATATGCTTGGGTTCAATAACCTTTTATGAATACTTGTGAGAACATTTAAAATTCACACTCATACTTAGCCACCGATCATGAGATGATCTTTGGGATTCCAAATCCTTTTGTACCAAAAGGTAAATTGAGTATGATGAAGGTGTTATAATTCCTTCAACCGATATGCTAGCCTAAAACCTTTATGGTTTAAGGATTATAAATCATGTAGTGTACCACGAGTAGGTAATCTATTAACATATGTTATGGTATTCCACTTAACATTAGGGGGAGTGTTGGAACATAATGATTAAGTGGTCGGCCAACCCGTAATGTATATGGGTCCATCACTAATATATAGGTTAATATTTAATAATATTTATATTTATATTTATATTATTAAATATGATAACCTAGGTATATACATTAGGTTAAATATTTAATATCATGAAATGATTATATTTCTAATATTGAATATTATAAACATGGGTGTATGTGTCAACCATTTTAGGTTGAAAAGGTGGGTCGAGAGACATACCCGATCACCTTATATATAAAGGACTTTAGGTCCTCATTTGATATATTCAGAAATATATCAAAGGTGTGCAAATAAAGTGATTTGGTTTTACCCTTGGTAAATAGGGTTTCAAAGGAGGAGGTGATATTACTAGATGTAAAATAAGTTCTCTGAAGTAAAAGATTATTTTCAAAGTGGTTTTTACCCTATTGGGGTTTTCCACTATAAATATTGTGTCACCTGTGTTATTTATTTCCTATAAGTATTTCTCTATTTACTTATGTTATGATGTAATATTTATTTAAATACTTATTGTAACATTATATAATATGTAAGTTGATTAAATCTGTATTTACTAGAATCCTCAAATTCTAATAGAGATTACCCCCTCAAACCGCAAACCGATGTAGTTGAAGGAAGAATCAGTGATGGGTTTGATAAGGTGGTAGGTGATGAAAAATAGTGTAATGTGAAGTCATAGACAAGAGTGATTATAGGGTGATCAAGAGAACAAATATTCTAACTCGTCAATGGTTGATAGTTTATCCAAACAATAGTGATGTGGTCTAGGTATCCAAGGTATAGGGTGTGATCCTAGAAACACAATTAGGATAGGTGCAAGAATGAGTATAGGTATGTTTTGAAACACCAAAAGGTTCAAATCTGGTCAAGATAAATGTCATTAAATTAGGCAAGGTAAAGTGGTATGCTAAACAACACATGTAGCATTATCACACAAGAGACCAAGTAAATGATTTTTATTGTCATATAGGAAAGGTTGTGTTGGAAAAGGTATATAGGTAAGGTCATTGGTAAGGCCTAGGTGAAGGAATAAAGGCCCCTAATTAGCTGTAAGGAGTTGTTGAAGTGATGCGGTTGTTAGGTGATCTTGTAGGGAGATTTTAGGGTTGTGTTAGTTAGAAAAAGGAAAGTAGGGCTAATGGAATAGATTCGGTTAAATGTAGGGTGATCGATGTCTGCTCAAAGGGAACCAATGGTAGAATGACCGATGCTAGTCACCTAGGGCATGAACTCGATTGAAATCACCACCAAAATGACAATGCAAAAATGGGATCCCACCCAAAATGTGCACATTTGAGCATTTATTGAGTTAGAAAATGATTAGTGGAGAGGTTATTTTTAAGGAAGATGATAAATAGTGATAAAAGACTAAATTGGCAAGAGATAAGTGAGTGGAGGAGGTAATGTCGTGCCCCACGTGTAGCTATATGATTAGTTTGAGATCCGGGAACTATTTGACATGGCAGAGGTAAGGGAAATATCTTCAGTGCTCTAGTTCAGTGCTCTAGCCATCCCAAAATGTAGGTGCTAACAAATAGAGGTAGGATTTGGGCTTTAAACTTGGTTTTGTAGAATTATAGGTAATGGAAATAAAAAAATTATTGTTTTGTAAAATGTGATTGAAATTGGGGTGAAATCAGGGTATCGTAGGTGTAACTAGAATAATTAAGGGTGAAAATGAACTTAGGATCAATGGTAAGGGATTTGGGTGGGTTATTTGGGTGTTTTTTTAATTTTTGGAAATTAGTCGAGAAAGTAACTCGACATTGGTCGGTTATCATCCAACATTTGTTGACTAATTTGTTCGCAATCATATGAAGGTGACCAACATCGGTAAGGGAACCGATGCCGCTTGTTCGAGTAAAGAATAAAATGTAAAAAAGGTGATTTTAGGTCATCTAAGGAAATGTGGGGTTGGGTTTGTAATAGAGAGAAGTCTTAGAGAAGGGTTTTGGGTAAAATATGTTGTTATCGGATGATTTAGGGAGGAATGGGGTTAGGTAGGTCAAGAGGTGAACTAGGTGGAGGGAAGGTTGGTTAGATTATAAACAGGGAATATATTGGAATGGAGTGGGCCAAAATAAAATTTGAAGACCCCATCTCTTCTGAGTGTTACCTACATATCACTTGCAAAAGGTTATGTTGATGCAAAATCACAGAACCCCTAAATGGCCTCAAATCTAAGTGGGGCATTCTGTGATCTGCATAACATTGGACCATCTCTCAAGATGTGAGACTTGCAAACTTGAGATGGACCTCTAGAGAAGGCTAGTTCCTGCTCCTAAACTACCTACCACAAGTTATTCTAATGCAAGTAAACTATCTAATCCTAATCTAACCTTCCAAGAGACCAGGGAGAGAAAGTGCATGAAAACAAAGCCTACACTAAAATGGTGATACACTAGAGAAGAAGGTTGTTGGTCACAATTACAGCTGCCTGAAGTGGAGAGAGGTGAGAAAAGGAGAGGGTGGACAAGATGCACCACATACCAAAGATAAAATTCACACGGAACACCACTTCAACCCATTAAACATAGCTCCCAAAACTACAATAGACATCAGAGATATGCACAGTATACCATGCAATGATGAGAGGTGAGAAGAGATAATAAAATAAGCAAAGATGGAAAAAATGCATCATGAAACATATTTTATTGCTCCAAGAGTTCACATGGTACACCATCAATGGGAAAGGGGAAAAAAATGCCATTACAGAGCTAAGAGAGAAGGCTTAGACTCTACATTATACCCTATGGAAGAAAAGAGAGGGGGTAAGGAGAGAAAAGATGACCAAACTTTAAAAATATGCCCTTGCTTTATAATATATAGAAGAAAGAGAGAAGGAGAGAGGGAAGACTTCAAAATCTACTTCAACGCCCCCTACAAGAGCATTGAATTCAATTACTCCAACCACTCCAAAAATCATTAATATTCACTGGAACAATGACGGCCTTCATTGTAAGACCCATGCCTTCATGCGTTATTCGTTGCTAGGAAAGAAAGGAGTTTATTTTTCATCATGGTGATAGGTGAGAGACTTGAGAGCCAAAAAAATTGTGGACTGAATCATTAATGGTGGTAGGCGAATAGCAGTACCATGAGATTTCCAAAAGTCTTCCCACTCAATTCCGAGATCTCGGTCGAAATTTATGGCTTCCTGAAGGTGCTTTGGGTTTGGGGTCTATTTGCGCAAGGTCCACGTGGTAGCCCCATGCATCTTAAGATTTCATCCCCCTTTTACTCTTGAAGTGTCACCAAAGAGACATGTGGAATCGTCCATGGGCCTACTCTATTTCCTTTGTATCTCCGCCTAAGCCTTTCTATTGGCGGGCAGAGACACTATGTATGACCTTGGACATTTGGAGGCTAGGCGCAAATTTGGGACCCGCTCCAGATTTTAAATTTGAAGTTGTGCAGATGAGGCACATGAAAGCCTCCACAAGCTTTTTGGAATTTTCAATGGCCGGCTCTGCAGCCTTTTGATTCTAACCACATGGAAATCCTGCACTCATTTTGGAACCCGCTCTTGATTTTAACCTTGAGGGTGCACCAAGTTGACACGTGGAGGATTCCTTCAGCCTGTCCTAAGCTTGGAATTTTCAATGGCCAGTGTATCCTTTTAAGACATTGCACACATGAAGGATTGGTGCTAGTTTAGAACATGCCTCTCGGATTTTACATTTGAAGTTGCACCAAGTCGACACACGGCTCTTTTTGCTAGCCTTAGAATTTTCTACACTGATTAAACTTCCTCAATCTATGACCACGTGGCGAGTCCACGCTCATTTGGGAACCCGCTCTTGATTTTAACGTTTAAGGTGCACCAAGCCGACACATGGAGGATTCCTTCGGCCTGTCTCGAGCTTGGAATTTTCAATGATCAAGTGTCCCCTTTTAGACATTGGACAGTGGAGGGTGGTGCTAGTTTGGAACCCGCCTCCGGATTTTTCCTTTGAATTTTTTTCGAGTTTACATGTGGCTCTTCTCGCTGGCCTTAAAATTTTATATGATTGATTCAACTTCCTCAGACTCGACCATGTGGAGGGTCGACGCTCATTCAGTTCTCTCTTTAGGCCGCACCTTTGAAATTGCACCGATGAGGCACATGGCACCTTCCGTGAATCTGTTATACCTTCCTCATGTTCTTCCCAAGTCCTTTTTGTTTGATGAAGGATTTATGTCGACCTAAGACACACGAAGCTTCCCACTCATTTGGAGACTTTGTTTGCACTCGACCTTTAGAAATGTGCCATTGAGACATGTGGAGGATTATGCGACTATCTTATACTTAGATGATTCAGGACCTCGAGTGAACACTACCTTTATCCATTTTCTCATGTTCTCTCTCGATCTCCTTTCACATCGTCACCTTCTTCGCCGACCCTGCTCCTCAATTGTCGAGCCTACCTACCCCTTCATTATTGGATTTGAAATGAGGGCTTGCATGAATGAATTGACCCTTCCGATTTTCTTCATGCGGGGTCATGTTTGATCTATTTTTGGGGGAAGTATTGGGGTAACAGTTCCTCAAGCCAATGTAGTTCCCCATAAGATAGGGAAGAATATGATTTTTGTAAGTATGTTGTGTAAAGGTGAATAATCTAGGTAAGACATGGTAAATATTATTCAAGGGTGAGTTTTGAATAGAAATTCAAAAGGGAAAATGATTATCTTGTGTGGGTGTTGATGAAGCACGTTAGGTAACATATGACTATGATGGACTGACTTCCACCGCTTCTAGTATACATGAAACCCACCATTTCATACAAGGAGAGGGAGCACATGTAGGAATTTACACTAGGCATGGTGAGGACATATATGAGGATTACATGAGACCACACGGTATGATGGTAACCCTCTTCAATCCATGGGACACAGCTACCAACACCTTCCATCTACCGATGGGAGAAATGGCTATCATATTAGAGAATGGATATAAGAATGTGTAGCTTAAGATCGTTAGAGAGCCACTTTATTAGGTGTTTTCTAATGATACAATAGACCATATTTTTATGGTGTTTGGGCAGGCCATTACTGAGCTAACATACCATAGTGCAAGTATAAGTTATGGTGCGATGTATATGGTGCATACCGAGGAGACCCATCTTGGTTCATGTTAATGATGGTTGGAATCAATGTTTTCACCCTTCAAGGTTCATAGGGTGGGAGGTTTCTACACGAATTGGTGGGATTTATATAAGAAATGGTTTTTATAGGGTTCATTTTGCATGGGTCCTAGCTTACTTGGTTCAGCTATAAAGGGAGCTTTAGAATTACATGAGGATATGGTGATATGGTATTTGTTGCACTTATTTGTTACACTATTGGGCATATGAGAACATTATGTTCCCTTGTGCATAAGGTCTACCATGACAAGGGTGGCATGTGGGTGTATCTATGGTAGGATACATGAAAGGGCTACCGATAGAAGAGTAGGAGATAGTGGATGGGGTTTCTTGGGATATTGCATATTATCAAAGAATATTGGATATCTTGTCACCTTTAGAGATTCTAAGGAGGTTGTACCTCACTTACCCAAAGTGTTCACAAGAATGGAGGAGGAGTTGGAGGGTCTCAATATTTTTAGATGGATCCAAGGGCATAGGGCGAAGTAGCACGAGTTCATACCCGTAGATCGGTGAGACAACAATCGAACTTATAGCAGGATGTTCCTCAATAATTTCCATAGTACGGTCAAGATGATTTAGAGAGGTAATTACCTCTTCCACAGCTAGCACCACTAGTAGGAGTGGAGTATTAGGTAGTTGATGAGACGATAGACAATATTGGGTTCATGGTTAGGTATTGGAAGTGGTGCAGAAAATAGTTGCAGGAAGCACCATCAAGGCCAGACAACCATATTTGGCCATTTTTATGAGTGAGAGAGACATGTTATGGGTGTAGGTTACATGACCTGCGAGAACCAAGTTACTTCTTTACAGGAATAGGATCCCACATTATGCAGACACAATTAGTGGAAAAAAGGAACAAACCAGTGATAGGGGACACATAGCTACCCCTCCTTCACCTCGAAGGGGTCATAATGGGACACCGATATAGGGACATGATCCATCATCACACATACAGAATCTTGTTATCCCAAATTCACCACCCTGACAAATTTGGTCAAATTTGACCCTGCATAAAAAGAAATAGAAGAAATGGTTCTTTTGAGCATTTCCACATCTTAAATCTATTTAAAGGGTCAAGGGAGGAATCAGCAATGGAGGGGAGGAGACAGAGAATTATTAAACAACCCTATGCAAAGAAAACGACTCTATCAAGTCGTTTCTTGTCTTAAATCCATTCTCCAAGTTACAGCGGGAAGAACTATAAAATAGCAAAGTTAGACAAGAAGGGAAGATGCTACAAAGGATCCAAAAGCAAGAAGAAGGAAGAATGGTGAAGATTCAAAGTTCTCAAGCTCAAACAGTTTAGGAAAGGGTCCAAAATCGACTAATTATGGAGGAAGAAGCGGAAGAGACCATGTGTCCTTGCAGCTCTTCTCTAAAGATGGATTCAAATAGAGGGGCTCAACCAAGCACTGTATCTCCATGTGTCTCAGGGTGGAATGGAGGTAGGGTCAAATGGCCAAATAGAGTCCAAGGTGGACAAGGTGGGCCTAAAAATAGGCTAAGTATAAATGTGCAATCAAAGAGTTCCAAGTGTTAGCGTAGTGAATCTCCAAGAGTTGGTCTCAAGGCAGAGACCCAAGTGAGTGCAAGCTTGCCATGTAGCCCAAAGTCAATAAGTAAGAGGGACCATTAAAAATTCCAAAAAGTAGTGGAGGTTGACAAGTGTCAACTCGACACTCTTCTAAAGGAAAAATTTGGGTCGGGTTTGCAAACAAGTGCGGTTCCTCCACGTGTCCTCCAAGGGGGGTAGAGTTAGTTGAATACTCAATGCACAAATAGGTCGGTGGAGGTTTCTAAGTGTCTCAATGGTGCTGATTCAAGGGTAAAATAGAGAAAAGGTTCCCAAGTGAGTGATAGATTGATGCATGTCCCAAGGGAAGGTGGGAGTCGGGGAAAAAGTTAGTTTTTCACCCTTTGCCCCAAAAGAGTAAAAGTTACAAAATGTCCTACAACTTTGCCAAGGAAAAAGTCAGCGTTTGAGCTCAAGTTAAAGTCAAGGTGGGGAGTCGGGGGAAAAAGTGAAAGTTTTTCTTTTGTCCAAAAGGCATAAAAGTAAAAAAAGGAACATTTTTCCTAGCCAACCAGAAGGAGCCACGTGTCAATGTGGAGCTTCAGGGCTGCGGGAGTTTTCTGGATTTTGCGTTTTTGTAAAAAGGAGAAAAGTTAGGTTCTGAGCCCACAAACCTGATTTTTCCCTAATCTGGGAGCCACATGTCCTCAAATAGGGGGCCCGTCATTTAAACTAGTTTTCCCACCCATTTGTATAGAATTGATGCAAAACTTCAAAGGGGCATATCTTTCGGAAGAGGGCTTGAAATATTGCAAATTTGACACCATTGGAAAGATATTGATGTCATCTATGCCATGGGAGTCTGAATCTTTAATTTTAAAGAGGTTAGGTGGGAGAAAAATGAAGAAAAGTATTTCAGGCCATTAATGCAAAATCTAATCTCTTCAACTACCATATCCAATTCAATACGATCGATTAGGGATCCGTGGTTTACATATTGTGGGAAGATTTATAGAAGGAATTGATTTTTAGTGGTTGAGCTTTCAAAATGGGATTCAATGTGTATCTCAGAGTGGTTGGAGTAGGATTCAATTCTTTCCTTCTTCTCTCTCCCATTCTTCTATATATTGTAACAGAGGCATCATTTCAAGAGGTTAATTAGTTGTTCATTTTTCTTCTCTGCCTCTCCCTTCTTTTCTTCCCTGGGGTTGAAATGGATTTGAACTCTCCCCACGCTTTGTAAATGGAATTTTTGCCTCTTTAACATAGATGATGCTCTATGCAAACTCTAAAGCAATAAAAAATGTGTTTTGTGATGCATTTTTCCATCCTTGCTCATTTTTGGTTGTCTCTTCTTGCCTCTCTTCATTGCATGGGTATCTGTGCATGTTTTGAATGTTCACTTACAGATCTAGGAGTTGTGTTCATGGGGTTTTGGAACATTTTCTATGTGAATCTGATCTATGGTCTGTGATGCTGCTGTCCATCCTTTCCATTTCTCACCTCTCTTTGTTCCATGGCAGTTTGGTAGATGATCAACATTTTCCTTCTCTGGTGTATCACTGTTTTAGTGTAGGCTCTATTTTTCCTTGTTTTCTTTCTCTCCTTGTCTCCTTGGAAGTTAGATTAGGATTATATTAGCTTTCCTATACTATAATATCTTATGGCAGGTAGATTAGGAAGAGGAACCAGCCTTCTCTGGAAGGTCATTCCCATTTGTAAGTCCCACAACATGGGGAATGATCCAATGTGATGCAAATCAAACCAAATGACCCTACCTTAAAAAGAATATCCTTATGACTCATTTGGGGTGGCTTTGATTTCACACTAATATTTTTGGCATGCTTGGTGGGATTAGAGGTCTTCATTTCATTTCATCAAGTTGATGTGTTCTTGGTGAGATTCAGCCTTTAGAGGCACATTTAAAGCACATCTGGCAACTCCATCTAGTCAAAAACCCATTCTCTGAGTTGCAGACCTTTTCCATCCATATCCACTCATTTTCATCCATTTTATTCTTCCATCTCTTTCATTTTCTCCCATTCCATGAAGTTGTGCAATCACGACTTCATTCCCTTCATGGAACTCACACTTGCAGCAACAACAATACGTTCCACCTCCAATGCTTTTCATAACTTCTCCAAATTAGCATTATGAGTAGATTCAAAATCATTATACCTATCCACAACAACAATGCCAAAACTAGTTTGGCCATGAAGCTTATCAGGAACAGGGATATGCATATAATGACAACAACCAAATGGAGGATGTTGGTCTGTTGGAGAAGATTCAAAAAATGGAGGCTAGCATGGTGCAGTCCAGAGGCATAGCACAAATGAAGGCATTCAAGATTGGTTTCAGGGCACCTTGTCTATGGGAAGGCCCTTTTCCAAGACACTACAGCCCTCAAGAGAAGCTTGACTTCATGGTTGAAATGTTGCCCCAACTTGCACAATGGATTGAGGAGATAGAAGCATATGAGCAAAGTATGAATCAACCTTGTCAATGGGTAAGTCATTCAACAACTCCTTGTCTTTCTTTTTCACCCTCTCAAGCTTTACCATTTTAGCATGATCAAGATTCAAGCCCCTCAGTTGCTGCCCCAAGTGTTAGTTTCATCCCTCCATCCCCTAGTCTTCCATCCCATCTCATTTTTTCTACCCTTTTCTCTTCCAAATCCAAATTCCCTCCACAAGAGCCAAAATAAATATCCTCCCCTCCAAAGAAACAAGAAGTTTCATCTCCTCCCTCTCCACCACAAACAATTGCAAAGTTGGTTGAACCCCAACCTGCCACTCCTCTTGTTTTCCCAAGTCCATGTTGGGAAGAGTCCCAAGAAACCAGTCAAGGAGAAAAACAAGAAGAAGATCCCAACAGAAAAGAAATGACAAACAATCTGAAGAGTTGGGCTGCCAAATTTGGGTTTACAAATATCCCTTGATGGTCAAGCCAATAGAGGAGGTCAAGATTGAAGAACCAAGTGGTGGCTGAGGCTGAGTTTGTAGCAGGAGAAGAGCAAGAACAAGAAGAAGCAGATCAACAATCAGTTTTCTCAGAATGTAGTGTCTATGTTGGCACTTTGTTTGAAAAGAATGCTGATCCAATTGAACTTGCACCATCAGCCATGGAAGGAGAGAAACAATCAGCTCAAAGTCCCATTGGAAAGGAGCAAATGGGTGAAACCAAATCAGAGTTTGTAGCAGCAGAAGAAGAAGACATCATTGATGTTTTCTTGCTTTCATTTGAAGGGCCTGATTTGGTCAATAAACCCATCATGGAGGAAATCTCTAAAAGAGATCTTGCAGCCCCAACTTGTCCTCTAGAACAATAGATTGGAGAGTTTGATTTGACAAACTTCATGCTAGAGGAAGAGTTTGATCAAGAGCAAGATAGTCTTCAAAGCAAAGGAAGGAGAAGACTCTCCAGATCCAAAAGAAGAGGAGTACATTCCAGCAGTGGAGGAGAGCATTCATTTGCAGCAGCCTACATTTTATAGCAGCCCTCTGGAATCAAGTTTGGAAGATCTTGATCTTCCATGTTCTTCAAAAGAGGAGGAAGGAAAAAGGCAGGAGGATCTCACCACTTCTTCCACACCATCCATCCAAGAAGGTCCACAAGAAGACTCCATTTTTGGAGTTGAATTTTAGAGCAAGGGGCACATTCAAAGGATCAGACTATGCCCAATCAGGTACTTGGCTTCATTGGGGCCAAAGGAGCAGCCACAACCAGTCATGCTTGCTTCTAAGCATGAGGATGAGCATCAAAGTACCAAGGGTCATCATCAATACCTCCAGAAGTCTGATGCAAGTCAGTTGGAGGAGGTATTTTCCATTAATGCTGATACTTTGATGATTTGGGTGGAGGACCGACTTATTGTTAGTTTTTCACTCATCCAACCAGCCATGTTCAATGCCAAATCAGTTGCATGGCTGCCATTTTTGAGGAAGGGAAGATATTTCTCCCGCCATATGCGTGTTTTATTTTATCTCCCTTTGCTCTTGGTTAGAGTAGTGTAGGTAGGTTTTTTTAGTAGAAGAAGTGCTTATGCACACTCTACATGTCTCATTTGAGACATGTATGATTTGATCTTTATATATAAGTTTTTTTTTATTGCTTAAGAGGGGCATGAGGTTAGGCTCTTAAACTATTTAAGGAAAGAAGGCTCATGTTTTCTGTGTGATTTGCAAATTGAAATAGGGAACAAATGCAAAGCAACTAAAAGCCATTTTGAGATAGTCCATTTGAGGGATAGATGGAAACCATGGGTTGAATCAATTTTCTACTCTCAGAAATCATTGTCTCAAGGTTTTCTTATGAAAATTAAGAGTGTAGGCTCGGGGACAGGAAAGACATAGAAAAGGCTTGCAGTCAGGCTCGCAGTGGCTCTAGGATTAGTTTCATGTTTATCAAGTACACTCCATGCCCAATGGATGCTTCAAGGCCACTGGTCTCTTCATCTAGCAGGCAAATGTCCCCGTGAGTCACCACCCTAGAAAATTTGGTTAAATTCAATCCCGCACAAAAAAGAAATAGAAGAAACGATTATTTTGAGTGTTTCCACATCTTAAATCTATTTAAAGGGTCAAGGGAGTACTCAACAATGGAGTGGTAGGGGCAGAGAATGATTAACTGACCCTATGCAAATAAAATGAATCTTTCAAGCCGTTTCATGTCTTAAATCCATTCTCCAAGTTACAGGTAGGTAGAACTATAAAATAGCAGAGTTAGACAAGAAGAAGGAAGAATGGAAAATATTCGAAGTCCTCAGGCTCAAAATAGTTCTATAAAGGGTCAAAAATTGACTAAGTATGGAGGAGGCAATGGAAGAGACCACATGTCCTCGCGGCGCTTCTCGATCTCTCCGGATCCAAATAGAGAGGTTTAAAAAAGTGTCGCATCTCCACGTTTCCATGGGAAGAAAGGAGGTAGGGTAAAATGGTCAAACAGAGTCGAAGGTAGACAAGGTGGGCCTCAAAAAATTGGGTAAGTATGAATGTGCAAGTGAAGAGTGCCATGTGTTAGCGTAGTGTATCTCCAAGATTTGGTCCCAAGGAAGAGACCTAAGTGAGCGCAAGCTCACCACGTAGCCCAAATTTAATAAGTAAGAGGGACCGTTGAAAAGTCCACAAAGCAGTGGATGCCAAAAAGTGTCAACTTGATGCTCTTCCAAAGGCAAACTTTGGGTTGGGTTGACCAACAAGCGTGGTGCCTCCACGTGTCCTCAAAGGGGGGCATAGTTAGTTGAATAGTCACTGCAAAAACAGGCTGGTGGAGGCTGCCAAGTGTCTCAATGGTGTTGATTGAAGGGTTAAATAGAGAAAAGGTTCCCAAGCGAGCACCAAGTTGACGTGTGTTTTAGGGGAAGGAGGGAATCGCAGAAAAAGTTAGTTTTTTTCCTTTTCCCCAAAAGGAGTAAAAGTTACAAAATGGCCCGCGAATCTGCCAAAGAAAAATTTAGCGTTTGAGCCCAAGTCAAAGACAAGTTGGGGAGTTGGGGAAAAAAGTGAAAGTTTTTGTTTCTTCCAAAAGGCATAAAAGTAAAAATAGGAGTGTTTTTCCAAACCAACCAGGAGGAGCTACGTGTCCAAGGGGAGCTTCAGAGCCGTGGGAGTTTTATGGATTTTGTGATGTTTGCAAAAAAGAGAAAAGTTAGGTTCTGATCCCGCAAACCCAAATTTTCCCTAATATGGGGGCCACGTGTCCTCAAATAGGGGGCCCATGGTTTAAGCTACTTTTCCCACCCATTTGTACAGAATCGATGCAAAACTTCAAAGGGGCATATCTTTCAACCTAGGGCTCAAAATATTACAAATTTGACACCATTGGAAATATATTGATGTCATCTATGCCATGGGAGTCTGAATATTTAATTTTGAAGAGGTTAGGTGGGAGAAAAACAAAGAAAAGTCTTTTAGGCCATTAATTCAAAATCCAATCTCTTCAACTACCAGATCTGATTCGATTCGATTCGCTCGAGATCCAAAAGCAACATATTGTGGGAAAATTTGTAGAAGGCATTGATTTTTGGTGGTTGAGCTTTCGAAATGGGATTCAATGCATATCTCAAAGTGGTTGGAGTAGGATTCAATTCTTTCCTTCTTCTCTCTCCCATTCTTCTATATATTGTAACAGAGGCATCATTTCGAGAGGTTAATTAGTTGTTCATTTTTCTTCTTTGTCACTCCCTTCTTTTCTTCCCTATTGTCAAAATAGAGTTTGTACCTCTCCCATGCTCTATAAATTAGTTTTTTTGCCTATTGTCTATAAATGATGCTCTGTGCAAACTCTGAAGCAATAAAAAACATGTTTTGTGATGCATTTTTCCATCCTTTCTCATTTTTGGTTATCTCTTCTTGCCTCTCTTCATTACATGGGTATCTATGCATGTTTTGAATGTTCACTTGCAGATCTAGGAGTTGTGTTCATGGGGTTTTAGAACATTTTCTGTGTAAATCTGATCTATGGTCTGTGATGCTGATTTACATCCTTTCCATTGCTCACCTCTCTTTCTTCCATGGTAGTTTGGTAGATGATCAACATTTTCCTTCTCTCGATGTATCATTGTTTTAGTGTAGTCTCAATTTTTCCTTGTTTTCTTTCTCTCCTTATCTCCTTGGAAGTTAGATTAGGATTAGATTAGCTTGCCTGTACTGGAATAGCTTGTGGTAGGTAGATTAGGAAGAGGAACCAACCTTCTCTAGAGGTTCATTCCCATTTGCAAGTCCCACAACTTGGGGAATGATTCAATGTTATGTAAATCACACCAAATGACCCTACCTTAGAAAATAAGATCCTTATGACTCATCTAGGGGTGTTTTTATTTCACACTAATAGGTACTAGGATAGGGTCCATAGCCATAGTGATAGGGACCACTTCCACATGGATAGAGTCCATAGCCTCAGGATAAGAACCACAGATAGGTAGTACAATGATGCCACCACAAAAAGTCTGTATCGATGGACTAATACAAAGATATTTTGGATAAAGCTAGATATTATGAGGATTAGATTACAGATCTTGGTCTCCCTATTTCCAGGTTATGTGACCAACAGAGCACAATAGGTAGCCATTCAAAGGTCTAGCTCATATACCCATAGTTCTGGTAGTTCAAGGAGCCATGTACTCATAGTAGTACGGCCAAAAGGAGATGACCGATGCATAGAGATATATGGTATGTGAGGGGACATGAGAGAGTATTAGAGGCACCGAGCCATCCCAGATATGATGATATGATGGATATTGTTTTAAAAAATTATTTATGACTTATATATACCAGCATGCATGCCGAAGAGGCAAGTTGTACATGAGAGTTTTTTATAGACTTATTTATATCTATGTATATAGTGTATGGACACACAATTTCCAATATATAGATGATGGTATTTATATCTTTTGTGTTTGGTTTCATTTCTATTGTATTATTATCATGGAAATTATATGTAGGTATGATTGATAATGTTGTGTTTTGATTAATTTCCAATGTATTTATATAATGGAAATTAGATGTGTAGACATGGTGATGATGTATGGTTTGGTTTGGGTTTAATTTCTAATGTATTGATATTATGGAAACTATATTTAGCCATGGTTGATGATGTATGGTTTGGTTTAGGTTTAATTTCCAATTTATTGATATTGTGGAAACTATATGTAGGAATGGTTGATGATATTTTGGTTTGGTTTAAGTTTCCAATGTATTGATGTTATGGAAATTAGATGTAGGCATGTTTGATGATGTTTTGATTTGGTTTAAATTTCCAATGTATTGATGTTATGGAAATTATTTATGGCCATGGTTGATGTATGGTTTGGTTTGGTTTAAATTTCCAATGTTCTTTTGTTATGGAAATTAGATAAGGAATGGCTAATGATATATGGTTTGGAATGGGTTAAATTTGCAATGTATTGATGCTATGGAAATTAAATGTAGGCATGGTTGATGTCTAGTTTTTTTGGTTTAACTTTCCAATGTATTGATGATATAAAAATTAGGTATGGGGTGAGAGAACATATGGATAAGATAGGAAAAGTTAGAAATATTATCTAGGAGGGGAAAATAATGGCCGAGCTAACTTCAAGGCCCTGTGCCTTCAAAGTAATGCCTAAATAGCCCATGTTAAAGGCACCTCAAAGCCAATGTAATTCTCCCATAAGATAGGGAAGAATAATATGATGATAGGTAAGTTTGGTAGGACTAGGTAAGGTAGATTGTGGGAAGGTAGATAGGGTATGAGAGATTGTGGAAAGGTAAGTGTTATCCCAATGTTACCCCCAACAAAATTGATCAAAAATTACCCCGCACGAGAAGAAAACCTAAGGGTCAACTCAGTCCCGTGAGCTCATAATCAAATCTAACATTTAAGGGTCGAGGTGAGGCTCAAATGAGGGAAGAGAAGGGTCAAAGAAGGGGCCAACGGCGTCAAAGAAAATAGAGCCTGATAGAAGAGAATCGAGGAAAAGCTCGAAGTTTCCAAACTTAGCCGCATACGATTCAAATCGAGGCCCGAACTACCCAAGTATCGTAGACTTGTGGAAGGTGACATGGTCGGCTCAGCACATCTTCAAAGGTAAATCCAAAATTGGGTCTCCCAGATGCGTGCCAGCTCTACATGTGGCCATGTTTTAAGTCAAGAGGGAAGGTGGGTTTCCTGAGGCGTTTGAATTTTTGGCTTTTGGTTTGAAAAGGCATAAATTATAAAATTAAGCCACACCTCCGATGAAGCCTAGAGAAGCCATGTATTAGGCCTAACTTACATGTGGGAAGGTGGAACATAGAAGGATTTTTGCCAAATGCGGGCCGACGAGCACTGGGAAGACTTTTCGCCCAAATGGAAAATGTGGGATGGCGGGCTTGAGGATGATAAAATGAAAATAAGAAGTTTGCGGGATGGTGGGGCTATAAAATAATTTTACACTTTTGTGAATTTTGTGCAAAATGCACAAAGTGAATTTCGGGTCCGCAGACCCATTTTGTAAAACTAGTTTTTGCCATTTTTGTATTGATGTGATTCAAATATTTAAATGGGATTATCTTTCAATCCAGTGCTCAAAATTCAACAAATTTGTTACCATTGGAAATGTCTCAACCTCGTATATGCCATGGAAGCCTAAAAATTTAATTTTGATAAGGTTAGTTGGGTAAAAAGTAATTTAGAAAATGTATTTCATGTCATTAATGTATGATCCGATTGCTTCATCAACCATATTAGATTTGATTTGCTCTATTGTTAGTCCTTCTTCAACATGCCAAATAGATATGGGGAACTAGAATTGATAGATTGTAGGTGGATTTGTAGGGGAATTAATGGTTGGTGGTTGAGATTTTAGAGCAGAGTCTAAGTTTTCTTTTCTCTCTATCACCTAGACATTCTATATATTGTAAATACTTCTCATTTGGGATGGGGAGAGACATTATGGGTGTGGGGAAACTCTGTAAAAAAAATTTCCCAACTCCATTTTGAGTTGTAAGCCTTCTCATACACCTGGCAAGCAGATTTTATGCCTCTGATCATCAATGTAATGGTCTGTGCACCTTCTAGAGCAATAAAATTTTGTTTTGTGGTGTTCTTCAAACCTCTCTCATGTTTTATTGTTTCTTCATGCCTCTCCCTTTCAGATCTATTTTTTTTGCATGTTCACATTTGTAGGTGTAGGCTGTCATGCTTCGTGGAGTTTTGATGGCATATTTTGATCTAGGTATATGTCACTTGTTTGATCTCCCTCATCTCCATTTTCCCTGTTTCATCCTCCCTCAACAAAGTATCTTACCACTTCCTTTTCTGGTGTATCACTGATTGGTGTAGGCTCTCTTTCACACTCTCTCTCTCCTTGTCTCCTTGGAAAGGTTAGATTAGGATTAGATAGGTTTTTTTGCACTGGAGTAGCTTGTGGCAGGTAGATTAGGAAGCAGGAACAAACCTTCTCTAGAGGTCCATCTCAAGTCCGCAAGTCGCACAACTTGAGAGATGGTCCAATTTTGTAAAATCACACTGAATGCGTCATTTCAAACTTGAGGCCATTCGGGGGTTCTATGATTTTGCACTAACAGTTTTGGCACACTCAGTGAAATAGGTCTCGAAGAATCTTACCACTTCATCTTAGTAGGTTGGTGTGTACCTATTAACATTAAGCTTTTTGAGGCACATGCAATAACATATGGTGACTCCATCTAGTCATCAAACCATTATTTAAGTTACACACCTTCTTCCCATTCATTTTCACCCATTCTTCCTTCCATATCTTTCATATTCTTTCTTCCCATGAAATTGTGCAATCATGACTTCTTTGCCACCATGGAATTCTCATCTATAGTAGCAGAACTATTTCCCTCGAGCTCCACAGTTTCAAAACCCTCCTCTAAATTAGTTTTATAAACCCCATTATCCCGAAAATGCATATAACCCACTTTTTTCTAACCAAGATGTTTATGAAGAACATGTTTATAGAGATGATGGTGGAAACTCCTTGGCCAAAGCTGATTTCAAGAGACAGTGCAAAATATGGAGATGGACATGATGTAGCTTAGAGTCAAGTGCTCCATAATAACTTGATTGAAGCTGGCTGCAAGGTCCCTTGTCCACTGTGTCAACCCTGTACTAGGCTAGTTTAGTGCCCAACATAGGCTGCACTTCATCACCTAGATGTTTTCCCAAATTACAGAGTGGGTGGGACAAATGGGGGCTCAAAAATATAGCATGCCTTCCATCCCTCCTACATCCATCCTCACATTTTATTCCGAGCCCCCTCTACCTAGTTGTACCATAAATGAGTAGTCCCTACCAACACACCTTCCCTAACTAATGTCATCATGTTCTATGACTAGAGGAAAATTGAATAATGGCATGACTCATATGACTCTGATTGGGAAGAGGAGATCATACAGGAACCTATTCTAGAAAAATTAGTTAGCTCCCAGAGGCGCGAGTTCTAGAGGAGAACCATACGGTTCTAGAGGATCCAATTGTAGTGGAGGCCATAGAAGAACCTTCAGTTCTTCCTCCCAAGTCATCACCTTCAATCTCTAATGTTAAAGGAGAGTTTGATCTTTCAAACTTCATGTTTTAGGATAAAGAGAATCATGGTGAGCAAGTTACGTGATCGGGAGGACACCATGGAGGAGGTCGAGCACATGTAATAAGACAATAAGGAGGTAGACTGTCTATCGGACACTGGAAGATTACTTTGATGGAGAGGATCCTGAGGAGATAACATCATTTTATCCTCCATCATCTACATTCCAAGCACATGATCATGTTGTCATGAAGGAGAGCATTGAATAACAATAACCCGCACTTCATAACAACCCTCTGGAACCAAGGTTGGTAGATATGAATCTTCCATGTTATTTAAAGGAGGAAGGGAAAAGGCAAGAGGATGTCATCATCTCTCTTGCACCATCCACCCAGGAAGGTCAACAGGAAGACTCCATTCTTGGAGCTGAAATTTAGAGCAAGAGGCACATTCAACAGACCAGATCTTGCTAAATCAGATACTTGGCCTCATTAGAGCTAGAGGGGAAGCCATAGCCATCCATGCTTGCTTCTAAGCATGAGGATGAGTGTAAAAATACCAAGGATCAGCTATAATTCCTTTTCAACCTAAATAAAAACAACTAAAAGAGGTATTTGTTTTTTTCCAGTTGATACCTTGATGATTTGGGTGGAGGATTGGCCTATTGTCAATTTTTCACTCATACCAATAACGTGA
The DNA here is from genome assembly GCA_018340775.1 of Taxus wallichiana var. yunnanensis. Classification (NCBI taxonomy): domain Eukaryota; kingdom Viridiplantae; phylum Streptophyta; class Pinopsida; order Cupressales; family Taxaceae; genus Taxus; species Taxus wallichiana. Next base: position 79,248,455 of record CM031233.1, on the reverse strand, counting down.
TTAGATTTGTCCGGCTCACATTTGAGGGAAAGGATTAGATTTGTGTTTACCAGGAAGACTCCATGCCCAATGGATGCTTCAATGCCACTGATCATTTCATCTAGCAAGGAGATGTCCCCATGAGTTGCCAAAGTGTTATCCTAATTTTTCCCCCCGACAAAATTGATCAAACACGACCCCACAAGTAAGAAAACCTATGGGTTGGCTCTTTCCTATGAGTTAACATTCAAATCCAATAATCAATGGCTAGGCGGGCTCAAATAAGGGAATAGAAAGGTCAAAGAAGGGGCCAACGGCATCAAATAAAACAAAGCCCGACAAGAGAGAATCGAGGAAAGGCTCGAAGTTTTCAGACTTAGCCGCGCATACAATTCAACTCGATGCCTCAACCACCCAAGTATCACATACTCACAAAAGGTTCCATGCCTCATATCAATGCATATTCAAAGGTAAATCCAAAATCGGGTCTCCCCTGCACGCGCACCTGACTCTACACGTGGCCATGTTTCAAGTCAAGTGGGAAGGCAGGTCGCCGGAGGGAGTTTGATTTTTTTTTTTTGTTTCAAAAAGGTGTAAAGTATAAAATTAATCTACACCTCTACTGATGCCTAGAGAATCCAAGTGTCAGGCCTAAATTACATGTGGGAAGGTGGGCTTTGGAAGATTTTTTTGCCAAATGTGGGTCGACGGGCACTGGGAAGACGTTTTTCCCAAGTGGAAAATGCAGCCGATGGGCCCGAGGATGACAAAATGAAAATAAGAAGGTTATGGGCTGGTAGGGATGTGGGAGACTTTTCCACTTTTGTGAATTTTGTTTCAAAAGGCACAAAGGGAATTTTAGGCCTATGGACCCATTTTATAAAACAGGTTTTTTGCCATTTTTGTACAGATTCAATTCAAATATTCAAATGGGCATATCTTTCGATCCAATTCTCAAAATTCAACAAATTTATACCATTGGTAAGGTCTTGACCTCATTTATGCCACGGAAGCCTGAAAATTTAATTTTGAAAAGGTTAGGTTGTTAAAAACAAGAAAACATCTTTAATGCCATTAATGTATCATTTAATTGCTTCAACAACCAGATCAGATTTGATTTGATCTACCATTCTTCCTTCTTCAACACACCAAATAGACATGGGGAACCAAAATTGAAATATTTTAGGTGGATTTATAGGGGGCATTAATGGTGGGTGGCTAAGATTTTAGAGTAGAGTTCTAGTTTTCTTCTTTCTCTCTCGCTTCGACGTTCTATATATTGTAAATACTTCACATTTGAGGGGGGAAACATTCTGGGTGTGGGGAAACTCTATAAAATTTGTTTCCCAACTCCATTTTGAGATGTAAGCCTTCTCTATACACCGAGAAAAGTAGATTTTATGCCTCCGAACATCAATGTAATTGTCAGTGCACCTTCTAGAGCAATAAAATTGTGTTTTGTGGTGTTCTTTAACCCTCTCTCGTGTTTTATCGTTTCTTCATGCCTCTCCCTTTCCGATCTATTTTTTTCCATGTATTTCACATTTGTAGGTTTAGGATGTCATGCTTCATGGAGTTTCGATGGTGGATTTAGATTTGGGTCTGCTGTCACTCACTGCCTAACCTCCATCATCTCCTTTTCCCCCTGTTTCATCCTCCTCAGCAGAGTATCTCGCTACTTCTTTTCTAGTGTATCAAAACTTAGTGTAGGCTCTCTTTCACTCTCTCTCTCTCTCCATGTCTCCTTGGAAAGGTTAGATTAGGATTAGATAGGTTATGCCTGCACTAGTGTAGCTTATGGTAGGTAGATTATGAAGCAGAACCAACCTTCTCTCGGAGGTCCATCTTAATTCGGCATGTCCCACAACTTGAGATATTTTCCAATGTTGTGAAATCACACCAAATGCCGTATTTCAAACTTGAGGCCATTTGGGGGTGTTGTGATTTTGCACTAATAGTAAGTTGGGTAGGATTGGGTAGGGTAAATTAGGTAAGATAGATTGTGGGAAGGTAAGTGGGTAAGATTAGGTAAGGTAGATTCTAGTTAGTAAGTGTATGAGGTTATTTAATTTAAATTCCAATGTAGGATGGTACTATGGGAACTAGATGATTGGTATAGGTGTGGGTGAGATGAGTATAGAACCAATATATCTGATGTTAATGGTCTCATCCTATTAAAGAGGCAACGAGTAGATAGAGAGGAACCAAAATTAAGAGAAAGGCTAGATAGTTAACAAGGACCATAACGACCATACCAAATAGGATTATGAGCATAAACCATTTGATATGTTGCAAGATTGATAGGTATATGGTTTAAATACATTGCATGATCATAAAGTGTTGTATGAGAATTGTATCCCCCGAGTAGATGGGAGAAAATAAAATAGGGTAGGGTGGAGTGGTTTGTTTAGCGTAAACTCATCGTTGGACATCATGTCCCTTCGCAAGATACCCAAAATCAACATAGGAAATTCCATGACCAAAATTTTGTATTTCTCCTAATTTTTCCTTTTGCATTTTGCATTTGACATTCATAGACTGATTGATGTTGGAACTCTATTTTGGAATGAATAGTATTGTCTCCTTGAGGTCTTGGTGAAGTTGATCGATGTGGGAATCTCCAAGATAATTTTTATTTTCACAAATACAGATTAGTCTATTGTTGGGTAGACTAAGTACAACATGTGGCTAGTTGTTTATAGCTATGCTTTGAGGGATAAATATATTTATATCACAAATAGAGAGATATAAATTTTCATTTGAGGGAATCATCTATTTGTGATAATTTTTACTCAAGGAGTAGAGTTTTTGTTATCCAAAAATTTTGCATTATTTTTGACTTGTAGTCATGGAAAAGATGATAAAGGAGTATAGCCCTATTTATAAAGGAAAACCATAGCCAAAAAAAAAAAAAGCTATAAAAGAGGGGTTTCAAGTAACAAATTACCATGGGATTCAATCCTAAAAATTACAAAAAGTCTCCATGAGAAGCATGCCATGAGTAGATCCATTGTACTTATATTCAAGATAAGGCTGAATGGTGATGGATAATCACATAATTCTCTTTGAATCATTGGTCCTTAAAAGAGATAGGTGAAAGGAGATGTTTAGTCAAGGGATGAACATATATGAGACATAAACTGATGTATTACTTTAATCAACAATAGAACAGTCAAAGATGTAAAACATTAAGGGGCTCAGAGAAGATAAATGATAAGTTCTTGATCCATAGGTATGGGTGATAATATAAGGTCCAATCCAATTAGGAAAAAAATTGCCTCATTTACTTTTCTCCATTTTTGTTACATGTTTATTTTCCTTCAGGACAAGATCGTTAATCTTGAATGTTCATTCTCGAATGTATTTTTCATATGCACGATTAATGCACTTTTGGTAGATTTAGAGGTGGTCTAGAGCATTTAAATGATGTTTTTACAGTAGCTCAAGTTGTGCCACACATTTTTGGCAAAAATCATTATTATAGATGAAATATTTAAATAATATACATAGAGATGGAATTCGGACTTCGAGAGGTAGGATGAACTCTGTACCATAGATCAAAGAGAAAGGTGTGGCAGTAGTAGAGGTGCAAATGCTAGTACGATAATCCCATAAGGTGAAAGAAATGTGTGTGTGCCAATCCTTACTAAAGTCATCAACCACTTTCAGAAGATTGTTGTCAAGAGTTTTACTAGATGATTCACTTAACCATTTTCTTGTTGGTAATATGGTGAGGAGAAAATGGGTTAAATACCAAAGTTTTCACACATTTGGCATTGGTTCTTTTTAATTGTTTTCTAGTTTCAACGATGAGGCGATGAGGAATACCAAACCAAAAAATGATATGGTGGTTGATAAATTTGACTATTTTCTTAGATTTGGTAGAAATGAGAGGGATGGATTCCACCCATTTAGTGTAATATTCATTTTCTTTGATGATCCAGCGATGACATTGTGAGGAATGAGGGTTAAGCTCCCCAATGAGGTCCAAACCCCACTAAGAAAAGGGCCAAAATTCTTTGGCGACTTGTAAGGCATGACTAGGAGTATGATGAAGGTTAACATGCTAGTGGTAGCTCACACAACATTTAACATAGTCAGAAAAGAATTTGTAAAGTGTTGGCCAATAGTAACTGAATTGAAGGATACACTTTACAATAACAAGGCCACTAAAACTTCCCCATAAATCCCATCATGAATTTATTTGATGTTGTAAAGGAGTTTAGAACTAGTGAGGCATTGTAAGAGGATACAATCAAAGTTGTGTTTGTAGAGAAGGCCTCTCATGATGGTGTAATGAGAGACACTATTTAGGAAGCCTCTTCATCCATTGAGCGAGATTGGGAGGTAGGATTGTATGCAATAAGTAGTCGAAAACTTCTTATACCAAATAATGCATGGGTTAGTATTGATGTTACCAGAAAATTAATGTTGGGGATAATATAAGAAGGTGACTACAATTGTTGTATTATGACAATTTTTTTTTGTTCGAAGATGAGGAAAGTATTTGAGAAGAAAGATAAGTTATGGTATCTTCAAATTTGTTAGCGGATCGTGCAAAGTGGATTGAATAGGGAAGTGTTCAAACGTGGTCAAAAGTACGTCAACATGATGTTTATACTTTTCAATATCATAGTTACGGCATTGGTATGAACCATTTATATGATTCAAAACTAGTTGATATTTACCAAATATGTTGATGTATTTAACATCTAGGGTAATTGAAGTTTGAAGGCCTAACACAAGAGATTCATACTCAAATATATTATTTGTGTAGTTGAGGTCTAGTTTAAAGGATTGTGGCATAGGCTCACCATCAAGAGGAATGAGGGTGCCACCCACACCTTCCCCATGAAGACAGTTAGATACATCAAAGAATAATCTCATTTGATAAACAATATCATCAAAGTGGAGATGGGGCGGTGGATTCGTAAGGAAAATAAAAGTTTGAGGATTGATTCTCGGGAAGAGGAGAATCTAAAAGTTGATCCGAGATGGTTTTTCCTTTTACAAACTTTTTATGAATGAAATCCAACTCCATGTATGTAAGAATCATGATCTAAAGAGCGGTATGTTTGTTTTGGTAATTTTTGCATACATGTAATGAAGAGGGTTGGTGTTGATGATGACAAATGATTTTAATTAAGTAGATAGTGGTCAAGTTTGGCAGCCACAAAAACTAGGGCTAAGAGAATATTTTCAGCGTGAGTGTACCAAGTTTTATAGTTTAAAAGATTACATCTTATGTAATAAAATTTTTATTCCCTATGTTGCTCATCATGATGAGTGAGAATGACGCACAAGGAATGGTCAGTAGAAAAAATGTAAAGGTAAAAAGTTTGATCTTATTTAGGTGGAATGAGCACAAGAAGCCAAAGAAGGTAGTTCTTAAATGCTTCAAGGCTTTAGAAACTCATCTTTCCAATGGAAAGGTGGAATGATTTAAATAGGTAGAAGAAGGTAGTTCTTAAATGCTTTGAAGGATTTGCGGCAGTCATCATCCTAATGGAAAGAAATGTCCTTTTCAAGGATGTGGTGAAATGGTTGGCATTGGTCTGAAAGTTGAGAGATGAAGCATTGGATAGATTGCAATTTTCCTTGCAAGCTATAAAGTTTCCAAAGGTTATTGGGTGCAGGCATGTCAATAATTTCCTTGATCTTAGTGGGATCAACATCAATACCCCATAAATAAATGATGAAAATGAAGAGCTTACCCAAGATAACTACCAAAAAGCACTTCTTTGGTTAAAGGTGAACACTATATTTTTTTAGGTGAGTCAAAGATAATTTTAAGAATGGCTAGGTGTTTGGTGTGACGCTTAGACTTACCAAGAAGGTCATCAACATATTATTCCAATATGTCGTGCATGATGTCATGGAAGATGTAAGTCATAGTACACCGATAGGTAGCATGAGCATATTTAAAGCCAAAGGGCATGTTTTGATAATAGAAGGTCCTCAAGAGGTGATGAAGGTGGTTTTTATTAATCTTCCGGAGTAAGTAATATTTTATTATAACCATAAAACCCATCCATAAGAGATAACATCTCATGGCTGGCTATAAGATCAACTATTTTTTCAATGCTTGGTAGAGGAAAGTCATCTTCCGGACAGAAATGTTAAAATCGTGATAGTTAATGTAGATACAAAGTCTCCTAGTTACTTTCATGATAGGAATAATGTTATAAACCCATTGTGGATAGTCAATATGTAGGATGAAGGAAATAGGAAGAAGGCACTTATGTACTTCTTTCACAAGAAGAGAAATGTGAGGATACATTCTATGCAAACCTTCGTTAAATGGGTTTTCCATCGGGGTTAGTTACAATATTTTGAAACACGCTATTAGGGTCCATATGTAGCATATCACTATACTACCAAGCGAATGCATGGATATGATCATGAAGAAAAGATGTGAAATATTGTTGTTTTGTGAAGTGTAAAGATTGGACTATTTTTAGAATGTGTGGGTCGTCTGGGTGTGAATGTTGATTTCTATAGTATATTCATTCAACATGGTTTGTTTGTCAAAGAGTAATGACCTTTGAATATAACAATCCTCTGCACCTAAATAGGTGAGAATATAATCATCATCCTGACATTGAACGACATTTATAATAGGTGTATCATCATCCAACATGTCAAGATAAAGAAGAGGAAAGAAAGAGGGAACCTCACCATCATGTTGATAGGTCAGGGGTCCCAAGGAGATGGTGTTCACGAAAATAAAAGTTATATGCAATGGATTTGGGATCCATAGACACTGTGAGAGAAGATGGCATGATACGTGAGGAAGGTGGGGAAGCCTTTTCATCTTCTACAAGGGTGATTCGGGCCTTCTTAGAAAATTCAAGACCACAACAATCATTGTGTTTCCTAGTGCTACATGGTATGATGACGTGACAACAATTTTTATAACAACCAAATTCAGAGCCTTTCTAGGCACAATGGTGAAGAAAAGTAAGTGCAAAGCTGCATTTCGTGAGGTAGGAGAAGTCAGATGAAAAGGTTTGGTTTGGAAGGGAGGTTCAATAAACTAAGAGGAAGTGTTGAACCCGTATAGGTTAGGTTGGTGCAAAGGTGGGGAGGGTCATATGGTCTAACCTCTCTTATATAATGATTGTAACATGGTTTTTGTTATATTTTTCCATACTCCTGAGAAGTAAGGAATTTGTCAATGCTAAGGAGGTGGTATTCTATGATTGAAAGGCGTTGAAAAACACCTACCAAGGGGTATGTGGTTGGTACTTAGGTAGCAGGTATAGATGAGCTATTTGAATCCAGAGAAGATGGGTCATTAGTAGAGGACAAAATAGTAGGGTCGATAGATGGGCTAGATGAGGAAGTTGAAGTTCTAGAAGTGGTAGGTGTGGTAGATGCCTTAATTGGGATTACCCATCATTTTTATGGTAAGTAATATTAGAGGGTTTGAATGTGGAGGATCTTTCGAACATTATAAGGTTCCCCTTCATATTAAATTTTGAGGTAATAATTGAGGGTATAAGGTACAAAAGCCATGATGTGAATCCAGGGGATGACCTCGCAACATGTTATACTTGGAACTCTCCTTTGAGAATGTAGGAGATTTTTCTAATAGTTAGGGGACCCACGCAGATGTAGAGGACAACCATACCAAGGATAGTGGTTATGGCATTGTTAAAATACTGAAGCATGATGGGGTTTCTAGACATATAATTAGCCGGTATGCCTATTTCTCATAGGCATCGAAGATATGATGTTTATGTTAGTGCCCCCATCAATCATAATGAATTTAGTCCGAATATCATTAATTTAAGTGGAGATGAAAAGAGCAGGATTAGGATCATCATGTTGCAAAGGGGAAATATCTTATTTGGAGAAATTAATTGAAGCAATCTCATCAGGGGTAATGAGGGTGGCGATAGGTGAAGTTTCATTTTGTAGAACATTGATGGATTTTAGGACCTGAATGAGGGCTTGACATTGAGAATCAAATGTTTGAATCAAGTCATATACAAACATCTTCAACAAGTATTGGTGAAGTTGTTTTATCATTGAATGATGAGTAACCCTAGAAGAAGTAGGTGATACCAACCCAAGGATGGTTAACTTTGGGGGAGGTATAAGGTGAAGGAAACCTAAAAGGGTTACAAAATTTTTCCTTTCCTTTATATTTTTAATGTTGTGAACGAGTGGCTACATGCACCATGTTAATTTCAAATATATGAGGAGGAAAAGATGGATTTTTATGAAGGTAAAGGTTGATGTGCATTCCTAGGTTGATGTGAAGGTAAAGGTTGTAGAATGGGTTTGGGGCTTGGTTGTATGGTGACTTGTAAAGAAAGAATGAAATCCTCCTCCAACAAATCATCTTCTTCGAAGAGACCATCAAAATTGAAAATATGAAGGTGAATGGATTTAAGAGCCTTACAAATCTTGACATCGCGCCCGGTGAAAGATGTTAAACACAAAATTTTGTGTCGTCAAACCATACTTGTTTAGGTTTTAGAGGATAATAATGCTTGATAGGTGGAAGTGATATATCAAATGTCTCTAAAAATTGAGAAAGGATATTAGAGTAGAATCCTGTAAAAATATCACAATGAGAGGTAAAGATCATCTTGGGTGAAGGGGTGATGATGTTTTTGAGGGAGGTAAGGTGAGAGATTGTGTTTTTGTAACTAATTTTTTTATAGGTAGTGAAGGTTTGGGTTTATGTTGCACCTTCTTGGGTAAAGGAGGATAAATAACATGTGAGGGAAAAGGAGACTCGGAAGGTGTATGTATCCAAGTAAACTAAGATGAAAGTGTGGGTGTTGGCAAGAGTGAGGGTAAAGGTAGTGAATAAGGTGTGGGAAGAATGAAAGGTGAAGGCAAAGGTATAGGTTGTCACACTTTGGGCTTTCCTTATTAAATGGGTAGAGTAACCAACGTTGAAGAATGTTGACCCAATATTGATGGTAGAGGTGAAGCTGAGTGAGAATATGTGGGGAATACTGTGCTGCAATCCCTAAGAGGTTGTGCCTTTATTTTAGGTGACCGAGTATATTTTGTGATTGGTGGTGAAGAATCTAACAAGTATAGCTTCATAGGGGGTGTAAAAAAATTTGTACCGGTAAAACCCCTAAGGTGGTAGTAGGTTTTTAGTAGATGGAGGCCTGAGTGGAGGCGGTGCTAATGAAGAAGGGGATAATACCACCTATTCAGGTGTAATAGCCTTAGTTTCTTTGAAGATATTTGGATATATGGTCTAGGTATCAGGGGAGCACATATACATTTGTGTGGAAATAGGAATTCTAAGGTATCCCTAGAGGGTAGTATAATCAATGTAATCAAAATGGTCAACCAAACGAGAGAAGGGTTTTATCATAGATGAAGAGGACAATGACTTGGTGTTAAATCCTATGAATAAATTTGAGGTTTGCAAGATAGGGATTGTATTAGCCTCTTACTCGGTAAGTAAGAGTGAGTTAAATAAGATCGATGGAATCTTTGAAAACCTTCCTAGAGCTATCACAATTAGGTATAGTAGATAAGATTTGATCCTTTATGGGTTGAGGAAAAGGAAAAGTGAGTAATGTAGACTCCTCTATGGGTAGAGAAGATGATAAGAATGGCTCCTCTATGGGTAGAGGTGGGTTCCTCTATGGGAAGAAGAACAAGTAATGTGGGTTCCTCTATTGGTAAAGGACCGGAAAGGCAAGCTCCTCTAGAGGTAAAGGAACAAGTAATGTGGATTCCTCTGGAGTTAAAGGCATAGGTATAGTGGGTTACTCTATGGGTAAAGGAATAGATGAGGTGGGTCCCTCCATGGGTAAATGAATAGGCGAGGTAGGATCCCTTGTGGGTAGAGGAACAAGTGAGGTAGGCTCCTCTATGGCTGGAGGAACAGGTGAGGCATGCTCCCGTGGGTAGAGGAACGGGTGAGGTTGGGTAGTCTATTGTTGGAGAAGTTTGTGTAAAGATTTCCTTAATAGATGCTATAGGGGGATACTGGATAGAAGGATCAAACACTCTAGTGAAAAATCCTAAACCACATGCACATTGGTTTCTTCTTTTAATGTATCACAAGCATCGGTTGATGAAGGTGCATGGTTAGGAAAAGGTATTTTGAAAATGTCCAAGTTTTCATCATCATGCATGTTAGAGTTATCAAGGATGAGATCACTAGTGTCTAACATTCCTTGCATAATGTTTTTAAAGGTTTTAAAATTTGTTTCAATTTTTCCTTTTATGTGGTTGTAAATACATAATTCATTTTATTTATACCAAGCCGTTGTGGGGTGAGAAGGGTCAAAACCAGTATGTTGTTTGATGGGAGGAAGAGTGATGGCTCCAGTCTTCACCAAATTTTCCAATATGGAAAAACAAGTCTCCCTAATGGGAGTGTAACTCTTTTGTTCATACCGATATTGAAAATTTTTCACTGGTGAGATATTGGAAGGAGGTTTAGGTTGATTGGATAGATGAGAAGGGCCAGATTTTAGAACTACCATGTTAGCAGATCCTTTTGGATTGGGATGGTTGTTGGGTGGTTTGGAAGAAGACTCATTTGATTTGAAGGTAGCATTTTTGTTACGCAGTTTTAGTTTGTCTTCTTTGATAGTGTAGATATCAATCTTCCTAGCCATGGTAAAATCCTCATCAAATGTATGAAACATTTGAACATGAAGATTTGTGGAAATGTGTCTAGCACACACCCTCATAAACAAATCTATAATCTCAGACTATGGGAGAGAGAAAGAAAGATGATTGATTAGGATTCACCACCATTTGAAAAAATCAATGATAGACTCATCATCATATTGGTGAACAAAATATAAATTTGTATCTCAAGCATCTGCAGGTTTAAAATGATGATTATTTGAATTGAGACATAGGTATGTAGGAAGTAGTGGATGAGGAGGGCATATACCCCGAATATGCAATTGAGGTGATGGGTTACGTTTGAGGTAAGGTGGAATTTGGAGGGGCTTATGGAAAGATCCTCGTGGTGAAAGGTAGAAGAGTTTTGGGAATAGAGACCACCAAATTCTGAATTGGAGTAGAAGAGGTTGATGCTTATCGGTTGTTGTGTAATAGGAATAGGTGATAGTGTAGAATCATAGCACCCATGAATGTCTGCAACTAGATGAGTTAAGAATCTCAGTGTGATTGCACAACATGAAGCATCTCTCAAAGTGTGGGACCTTGCGAGTTGAGAGAGATCTCCGGATTGAGGCTGGTTCCTATTCCTCTATTCAAGTGCACACAAAATGAATTTGCAGAGGATCTACCCTAAAACCTACTCTATATTACCAAGGAGACAGGGTTGAGAAGATACAAGAAAATAAAGCTAAGCTAACGAGGTGATGCACCAAAGGAATGTTAGACACTCATTTTGCAATTTAACATCAGACCATAGAAATGCAATACAAACACCATGCACAAGTAATCCAAACTACAATAAGATATCAGAAAGATAACAATGAACACATGAGAGGGTTGTGAATCATCCATAGACATATACTATTGCCTAGGAGTCGATATAGTACATTGCGGTGGCCGAGAGGCACAAACTACATTACAAACCGAATGGGAGGTTAGGAAAGCTCCAACAATTCTCCTACGAGACAAGGGAAAAAGGGAGAGTACAAAATGGCTCACAAACCCCGTACAAAAGAGTTAAGCTCCTTATTTTATAGATGCATCAAATAGAGAAAATGGAGAGAGGGGAAAAAAATTTGAAACTCGCCTACCAACCATCAATGCCCCTACAAATCCACCCACAATCTGTCAAATCTCCCTTGATTACTTTTTTGGCACATTGAATGAGGAAGAACAGAGGATCAGATTAAATCCGATCTAGTTATTGGAGAAAATGGATCCTATATTTATGGAATGAAGATTTTATCCAATTTTTCTCCACCTAACCTCATCAAAATCAAAGTTTCCGATTTCCACAGTGTAGACGAGGTTGAGATCTCTCCAATGGTGCCAAATTTGTTGTATTTTGGGCCCTAGATCAGAAGATATGCTCATTTGAATATTTGAATTGGGTTCATACAAAAATTGTGAAAACTAGTTAGTAGAATGGTTCTGCGAGGCATGAAATTTAATTTGTGCCCTTTTTCACAAAAATACAAAAATGCAAAAATCACCCCACAACCCCACAATACCCTTTTTAAAAATCATCTTCGATTTCGATAGTCCGCATTTTCATTTGGGAAAAAAATTCACTTCAAGACCCACTGGTCCGCATGTAATTTAGGTCGACATGTGGTTCCTTGGGCATTAGCGCAGAGGGATAACTTATTTATATACTTTGTTTCTCTTGGAAACAAATCCAAAAAGTTAAAATTACTCCGGGAGACCCGCCTCCCCACTTTGACTTGGAATATGGCCACATGGAGGGCTGGCATGTGTTTGGGGATCACTTTTTAGATTTATCTTTTAAGATGCGCTGGGCTGACATGTGGAAGCCTTACACTCCTCTCGAGTCTCCACTTTGGGCCATGCCTTTGAATTTGTGCCATTAAGACATCTAGTGCCTTCCGCCTGTACTCTTATACTTAACCGATTTCGGTCCACTTTTATATTTTACCTCTATGACCCCTATCCATGTGAAGGGATAGGCAAGTTTGATTCTTTGCTTTGGGCTCCCATCTTGAAATGGGCCAAGCCGACACGTGGTTCCTTCTCGCTTGTTTGGAATTTTCAGCGGATGGCTCTTTCTTTTCAGGCCCGAGACACGTGGAAGCTCCGCATTCATTTGAGTCTACTTTTTGAGTTTAATATTCAGAGATGCATGAATGAGGCATGTGGAGGCTTATGCTAATTCTCCCATACTTAGCCAATTTTTGGCTCACTTTGAATCATTCATAGAGTCCGAAGACTTTGGGATTTTCTCCATTTATTTTCTTTTGAGTCTCTGGTTTTCTTTGCAGTGTTTTCTTCCTTCCCGATCCTACCCCTCGGTTTGAGAGTCTTCCTATAACCTAATTGTTGGATTTGAAACATAGGCTCATTGGATGAAATTTCCCTTGAACTTCTTTCGCGCATAGGGTCATATTTGATCAATTTTTAAGGTGCAAAATTGAGATAACAATTTGGAAACTCAGGGGATGTGTTCCTACTAGATGAATAGACCATATTTCTTGTTGTATCCATTGGGCATGGAGTCATGGATGGTGTCCTGATGTTAGTCCTGTTCTTCTAGAAATGAACATTTTGGATATGATTTTATTTGCTCGTATTTTTATATTTTAAAATAAGCAATTATTATGGCAACCATGGGCCTCCCTATTGCAAAATGTGAAGGGCACAGTGCATTCACTGGAGGCATGTTGAAGCGTATAACGATGTAAACACCGGAGCAACAAAAACTTGTGCCACAACACTTAGGGAAACAAAACCTACGCTACAATAATACAATGTGCATTCACACTTAGGGAAATTAAAATTCTATGCTAATATTTACAAGGCTGGAACCTTCCCTTTCAGAGCAAAGTGTTTGAGATGGATCCCCTATACTAGGATCTATAATTCTTCACCATCAAACTTAGCCAGCTGGAAGGCATTGTTGCTTTTGCACCTTTTGACCATGTAAGGGCCACTCCAAATGGCATCAAATTTGGAATGCTTTCTTGGTTTTTCCCAATTTGTATCCCACTTTAGAACTAAGTCCCCTTCTTGAAAGGTCCTTGTTCTTGCTTTCTTTTCAAAAATATTCTTGATCAATGCTTGATCCTTCTCCATGACTGCATTGCATGCCTCTCTTGCCTCTCCTACTTCCACCACTCGCCTACACCGATTTCCATAGGTTCAAAATCGGAAACTGCTTGTCAGAATCGTTTTTTTATGAGATATAGAGAAGGAAACTCCAATGATATGGGAAATACTACCTCTTTTCCATATACAAGCTTGTATGGGGAGCTACTATGGACCTTTTGGATGTGATCCTATCTTCCCATAGAGCTGAATTGAGATTTGTATGCCAACTTCTCTAATTTTCATCCAAATTCCTTCGATAATCCTTAATAGGTTCTTATTTGTGGAATCTACTTGGCCATTACCTTGAGGGTAATAATTTGATGAATTACCGAGGTATACACAATTCTTGATTGCCCATTTAGTGATCCTTGTACTAAGGAATGCCAATGTATTATACGATATAATAGTCATAGGGACTCCAAAATTGGTGGCTATGTCTTCATATAAATCTAAGATGTTAGATTCATTTTCTTCTTTTTAGTGCCACCGCCTCGGCCCACTTAGTGAAATAGCCTATTGTTATAAGTATCCACTTGTGGCCAAAGCTTGAAATTAGGTTAATCACCCCAATGGAGTGTATTCCCCATTGCATGAATGGTTGATCAACTAAATTGGGATGAAGGGGGTGGGGCTGGTAGATTTTCCTTCCTTGTGAAGAATGCACACTTCTTGTAGTTATTGATCCATGAGTAGCGAGTCCCTGAACACTTTGTAGGCCAAAAATAACCAGCTTTCATGATCTTGAGCTGTTATTCGAGGGGGAAAGTTACATCTTGTTTCTCCATCATGGAACTCATACAACACTCTCTCAATTTGGCCTGTCCCAATGCACCTCAATAGGACACTATTGATATCCTTCTTGAACAAGACTCCACCAACAAGCACATATGGGATGGCTTGTAGTATGAAGTATCTCCTTTTTCTTTGTTCCATTCTAGAGGGCACAAACCTATTTGGAGATAATGCACCAAGGCTTGAGTCCAACATGGAATAGGTGCATCATTAGCTAGTTGTTCTTGATCATTCTATAGTAATAGGACAACCTCTTCTTCATCTACTGACTCAGCTTGTTTTTGGAAGCAAGATGCTCACACAGACCCTTGCCATGAACTAGTTTGGTCACTTTGATCTCAATGTCATACTCCATTACATGAGTGATCCAACTAGCTCTCTTCTCATTCAAGTCCTTGTTCAGGAGAAAATCCTTGACACCAGCATGAGACACTAGTATTTGAATCTTATCGTTCGAGACTAAGTGTCCGAACATCTTCAAACTCCCAATGACAGCAAGGACATGCTTCGAATGAAATAATACTTTACCTCGTAATCCTCTAAGCTTTAACTGAGGAAGGATATGGCTTGTTATGAACCTTCTTTGTTGGGTTGAACCAAGATGGTGAGATGGTGTCTAACCCTCGAAAAGCATACATCATGAAGTCTTTTGAAAATTATAGGTTAATAAGAGTTGTGGCCTATGATATTTGCGAGCTTGATGGCCTCAAAATCTCTTTGCCTTCTCTGTCCATTTAAATGCAAGAATATTCTTTGACATCATTGTTAAAGGCTTCACAAGAGTGGAAAAACCAGAACAAACCTACGAACAAATTTTATTCTCCCAAGAAGCTTTGGAGAGACTTTTTTTGCTGTGGTAATGGAAGTGTCCGGATGGCTTCAACTCTTTGAGGATCAATTCTCAACCCCTCTCTTGAGAGAATGTGGCCCAATAATTTTTCCCTCATTTGCCAAGAACACACATTTCTTTGGATTCAAAGACACCTTAAACCTTCTACACTTCTAAAATACGTGTGAGGTGGAAGAGGTGGTCTCTGCAACATTTTTGAGAAAATGGTGATACCATCTAGATACACCAAAACTATATTATTGATCAAGATTTTGAATGCCATGTCCATAGCTCACTGAAATGTTTCTCTAGCATTTGATAGTCCAAATGGCATCTTCTTGTAAGCATATGTACCCCATTTGGTGGTGAATGCTATCTTAAATTGATCTTCCTCTTTCACCATTATCTTACTTTATTCTAAGTATCCATCTAGCAATGAAAACCTCTCGAGAGCCAATTACAACGTATAGGATTTGTTCCATTGATGAAAGTGGATAATGATATTTGAGTGATGCTCTGTTCATATCACAAAATTCCACACACGATCCGATTTCTCCATTTCTTTTTCCTTACAGGCACCAAGTTTGTGACCCAACCTAAGTGCTTGATAGGGAAGATGATGTTAGCCTCAATAATTTGATTCAACCATTTATAAGAGGATCTATGTGAGGGTTTATTGGCCTTTTCTTATGTTTGAAAGGCTTAGCCCCTATGTCGGCTCGATAGTGTGTTGTGCAAACTATGGGTTGAATCCCTTTAAATCTTTGTAAGTCCAGCAAAGACATCTAGGAATTCTTGACAAAGTTGAATAAATTCAGATATTTCTTGTTGAGTGCTTACCTTGCCAATCTACAACATTTTTCCTTCCTCTATGAAAATGGGCTTGGAATCTTCACCCTTTACCTGAATATTCACCTTCTCCTTTTAGAATTGGTAATTTGGATTGAAGATTGATTCAAAAGTGAAAAGACCCTTTGGTAGTTTGTTGGTTCTCAAATTTGCACCACTTGGTCGCCATACTATTCCAACATGTCTTGGTTTCTAGTGGAGAACTCAAATTATTCTTGTAGAAAATTGACAATTTTTTGATCATTCTCGAAGACTTGTGAACTTGTGTTATTATCAAAGAAAGATGGTCTTACAACCACTTTGATATGCGGCTGAGACTTATCACCCTTGATACTCTCTACAACATCAAATATTGCCCCTATTCTGCCGCAAGTCCTGTCTACCACTTCATTCTTCTTACTTGAGATGGAATTGATGTTGAATGCTTCAAAATCCTTGATGAGGTCCCATACCCAGTTCTTGTAGCTCTTTAACAGATCATTCTTGGAATTGTTTTGTCCTCGGACCTGATTAAAAACTAGTTCACTGTCGCCAAACACCTAAAAGTTCCTTATCCCTCTTTTCCTTGTCCAATGCAGTCCATGGACCAAAGCATCATACTCTACTGTATTGTTTTAACAAGAAAATTGGAAATGAAAGGCTCAGTAGTATTTCATACCTTTGGGAGAAACAAGAATATATCCTCCTCCGGCTCCTTGTCTACTTCTTTAGCCATCGAAGAATAACTACCATAGTTCATTATCATCTTTGTGGTCTGGATTAATGATGTCAGGAAGAGGATGATTCTCCTCATGCAAATAGTAGAATCCTAGCTCAGATTCCTCCATCTCCTTATAGGGTTCAAAAGAATGCCTCTTGTTCTCCCACTCATCGAGGGTCAAGTTTGGAATACACCCAACCTTCGTGTCTACATCATAAGTGCTTGGGAGGTCCTCCTAATCAAAGGAAAAACAATTGGCATTGATCACGCTGGGTACATAAGACTCAATATGGTAATCTGTAATGGGCTCATATCTAATTGTAGCCTTAGCTCCATACCTTGTTCTAAAATGCATGTGCGACCAATCAATAGAAAAATAGACTCCAATATTAGCGGTGAAGAGTCTTGACAAAAAAATGTAAAATGTGGTGTAGGTCTATGACTGATATGTTTTGCAATACTGATCACATCGGGGTAAGCATGTAGTATGAGGCTCAAACATTTGATGACTCCAACTATCATTACCGTTGTCCCATAAAATTGCACTACACCCCGGAGATGACTTCGTATTGAAGACCCAGTTGATTGGCTATTTGTTTTGGCATTACAGAGCTACTTGCCCCTGAATCAATCATGTAATTATGTACCAATTTGTCTCCAATGATCAATGAAACATATAATGGAGGGGGCTTCAGATTCTTACCTTGTTGTTGTCCATGGTTTCCTTCAGGCCGAGCCGCATTGGTAAACACTTTCTCTTGTTGGTTGAGGAGTTGATTTGAGGTTTACCAATTGGCTATAGTAGCCTACAATAGGTTAATCTTCCCTGGGATATCCAATGAATCCCACATTGAAATATTCACATTTGTTCTCCTCGTTTGTTTAATGATGTTAAATGGGGATGAGATATCTTTTTTTGCCCATTTTCTTGGTACATTTTTCTCTTACACATGGGTTGTTACAACTAGTGCTTGAGTGGGTTTAGAAGGTGGCTTGGGATGACTCTGCATATTGGGAGTTGCATTCTTAGTGCCAATACCTTGTGGAGTAATGGAGGGTTGAGGATTACCTGATTTTGGTGATTTTACCTCTCCAATATTCCTTTTTTAGACAGGGTATTGGCAGCCAAACTTTGAGAAGGGGCTTGATTCATACCACAAAAATCTTCAGCCTGCCAATTGACAAGCATAGTCTCACTTGGAGGTGCCTCTTGCTGAACTCCTTGCTACTAATTTTCCTCTTGGCTAGACTCTTGTGACACACCAATGGTCTATACCATCAAGGCTTGGTTTAGTGCACCATTGAAACACATTTATTGGTTGTGAGGTTGATTGTATGGGAAACACCAATCATATTCATGTGCCATGTTGTTTTGTGTTGGAACCAAGGCCCTTGATGTTGAAGTTGTGTTTGGATCATATGACCTGGAAAGGCCTAGTAGCTTGAGGTTGTCCTTGGTTTTGGTTTTGATTTGCAGCCTAAGCTAGTGGCCTATTTTTCTACTATTGGGGTCGAGCCCGATATTGAGTATTAGGATGATATGGCCTAGAACTCGAGATTACTACTTCTTGATAGCCGCTAGCTCATTCCCTAGGTTCTACAACTATTTCATAACTTATTGAAGCTATTTTGAAGTGCTAGATGCCAAGGTGGAGGCCTCGGCTGAAATTTGATTCCTAAGAGTAGGCATAAGAGCTAATGTGGTTTTCGACTAGTGCTTGGATCTCCTAGTTCTAGGTATAGAGGCATGGGTGGCCTAGGAGCAAGTTTCGTACCCTAAATTAAACAATTTTTAGCTCTAATGGAAATTTTATAGGCTATGGGTAAGGTAGTGCTTCCCATTGATTGAATCATTAAGGCAATATTAGAATTTAGAGATCTCATAAAGTATAAGACAACACCTTCATCTGTGGGCATTACAAATGATCGGAATCCTTTCCCATGTCCTTTGGAATCTAAAGTTTAAATCTGTCAACTACTCATTATGATCTCTTTTGGTTATTGTTAAATGCTCCAAAAAGAATAGATTATCTCCCTTCTCTCTAAATTCGTTATGAAGAGCTCTGCACGAGATGGTCCCAGATTCGAATAGAGCCTACTTGTTAGACTCTTGAACCATCATGAAGCTTTAGCTTTTAGTGAAGAAGATAGCAACTTGATTGCAATGTCCACCTTAGTGATCTTGTGAATTAATTTGCAATTTCTTGAATGTGGTCACTGGGAGAATTCTAGTTCTCTCCGGTGAAATGGGGATGCTCTTTAATGCCGCAACCGGGATTGGATTTTGTGCATTAAGAGCGAGTGGGTCGCCGCTGAATTTGACATAGGGCTTGGGTGGATTTTCCATTATGATTGGCCCGAGAATCCTTGTTGATTGAATGAACAACCTACTAGCTGGAGGTGTTGACAAGGTTTTGTTTGGTGGAGATTGAGACATTTGATGTCTTCTTCCCCTTCTCCCTCTATCTAGGGGAAAGTGCAAATAGACAAATAGTCCCTCATCTCTCGGTTCTTGACCTTGTTTGTATTCTAATCATGAACTTGAAAAGCTTGGACCTTTGAAACCAATGGATTTTGTCTCTTTGGGATTCACCGGATGTGTAACTTCAGACCTTCCTAAAATATGAAACATTGCAAAAAGTGCACATCAATCCTGTACGATAAAAATGGAGACTTCTTGGTCCCACCGAGCATGCCAAAACTATTAGTGCCGAATCACATCACCCCTTAATGTTTTTGCAACTAGATGAGTTGAGACTCTCAATGTGATTTCACAACATGGATCATCTCTCCAAGTTTGGGACCTTGTGATTTGAGACAACTCTGGATTGAAGATGGTTCCTATTCCTCTGTTCAGGTGTACACAAAATAAATTTGTAGAGGATCTACCCTAAAACCAAATCTATATTACCAAGGACATAGAGTTGAGGAGATACAAGAAAATAAAGCTAAGATAATGAGGTGATGCACCAAAGAAATGTTAGACACTCATTTTACAATTTAACACAGAGACCATAGAAATGCAATACAAACACCATGCATAGGTAACCCAAACTACAATAAGAGATTAGAAACACATTAATGAACACATGAGAGGGTTGAGAATAATCCATAAACATATATTATTCCTCAAAAGTCGATACGATACATTAAAGTGGCCAACAAGAAAAAATTACATTACAACCCGAATTTGAGGTTAGCAAAAGCTCAAACAATTCTCCTGTAGACAAGGGAAAAGGAAGGGTACAAAACGAAGCTGTCCAACCATTTACAAAGAGTTAAGCTACTTATTTTATAGATGCAACACGAGAGAAGAAGGAGAGAGGTGGGAAAAGTAATTTGAAAATCATCTACCGCCATCAATGCCTGGAAAATCCACCTACAATCTGTCAAATCTACCTTGATAACTTGTTCAACACGTTTTAGGAGGAAGAACGATGAGTCAAATCAAATATGATCTGGTTTTGGAGCAAATGAAGATGAGAAAATTGGACAAATAGGATCTTACATGTAGTGAAAATAGATGATTCAATCCATCAAGAGGACTTACATTTTGGATTTGGGCGAATAAAGTTAAAATAGCACTGAGTAAGTTGCAGAGAGTTACAAAAGAATAAGTTTGATATTCAGATTTTAGACTTGAAGGTGGAGCTTTTCGGACATGGGCTAAGGTGAATTTTAGGGACTCACCAAAGATAGAAAAAACTCGAATCCTAAAACTCTACGAAATTTTGGAATTTTGGGTTTTGGGTTTCGAACTCTCGAGGCGATTTGGGCTATGAATAGTGCAAAAGGTCCGAAAAGGAAAAATGTCAAAAAATCTGAAAGTCTGAAATTTCGGACATTCGTGGTTTAGAGTTTTCGGGGTTGAGAATTTTGAAACTCGAAGCCCCAAAATGCAAAAATATCAACTCAATGTCCGAAATCCTGAATTATGAAAGTCAAAATTTTCACACTTTCGGACTTTTGGGTTTTGAGTCTCGTAACTCTTAGGCCATTTTCGCAAAATGATAGCTCGACCTTCAAATGGCCATATCTTTTGAGTGGAAGATTAGATTTGAGTAAGAGATAAATTTTTGAAAATCCCTTGACGTTCTACACAACTACAATTGGATATCTTTAAGTTAGTGGGACTAAGTTCTTAAAAATGAAAAATAAAGTTCTACATTTTTAGGCATCCCAGGTTTCTCACCTACCACCATAATGAAGGTATGAGATTCCTTTCTTTCCCAACAAGGAACATAACATGGAGCCATGGGTTTTGTAGTAGAACCCATCATTGTTGCATGCAAATTTAATGCTCTTTTGGGGTAGTTGACGTAATTTTTGGATTTCTTCTATCTCCTTCTCTAATTCAACATATATATTGTAAGGAGGGGCATTTTTCTAAAGGTTGGAAATTTTTGCTTTCCACCCTCCCTTCCTCTCTTGTCTGCCAGTGAATTTGTGGATTTCAAACCTCCCATCTAAACTGTAAAATGCAATCTTGTCTCTTGGCATCATTGTAATGGACTATATCAAGTTTTTGGTTCAGTAAAATAATTTTTGGATGATTTCACCCCTCTCTTATGTTCATTTCTTCTTCTTGATCTCTCATTACAATCTGGTTATTAGTCCATGGTGGTTGTATTACAATTTTAATGGTTTATGTTTAATTACAAAGCAGGTGTTCAACATTCATTTGGTGCATCACCTCTTTTAATTTAGGTTTATTTTCTTACATCTTATTAACCCTATCTCCTTGGAAAGTTAGAGTAGGTTTTAGAGTAGATCCTCTACAAATTATATGTGTGCACCTAAACAGAGGAATAGGAACCGGCCTTCATCCGGAGAGCTTTCTCGATTTCAAAGTTCCACTCTTTGGGAAAAGCTTCATGTTATGTAATCACACTGATAGTCTCAACCCATCGAGTTGAATACATTCAGGGGTGTTGTGATTACACATCAACAATACCTTTGATGCACGCAAGGTCCAATATTTGATATGACAATCCAGAAATAACATTATTCAGGTCTCACTATCAATGGGTTTTTAAATCCTTGATAGATTATTCATGGGATTTTGTGAATGTTTAATAAATGTGTTATTTGTTTGAGTGATTTGGAAAAGTGTGTACAAAAGTGGACTGCACTTAATTACCCAATCATCAACGGTCATGACCTCCATTATATTTGATTGCTAATTAGACTATGTGAACTAAATGCAAGAATATGGAGGATGTAATGCAATAATTTTTAAACCCAAATCAAAAGATTGAGATTGGATGAAAGTAATAGTGAATAGGAACAAAGTATGGATTTAAATAATGCAAGCAAGAAAGAAGAATGAATGATTTGTTTTACTTTGCAACAAATGAAATGTGACTTTTGCAGAAAATAGAAGAAAGAATATTACCAAGGAGAGATTTAGTGAAGCTTTTTAGGAAGGAAACCATCAAAAATGCAATCCTAAATGAATATAAGGAATCCAAAATGATGAGGGTCCCACTGGGCATGCCAAAATGTTTCACTACATTGGAGTACCATATGAAAAAATGATTTATAAAGTAGAGGTAAGGTACACGAGGAATACCTTGAGCTCATGAAGAGGTTGTGAACTCCTTTTTATCTTGGAAGGAATAGTTGAGAAGTAAAGCAAGACCAAAAAATAGAGTTAATAGAATATGTCAAAGTGGATTTCCTAGTGCGAGCTAGATATGGGAAGCAAGATGCTTCCTTGAAGGGTTTCAATCCATGTCTTAATTCAAATTAATGCTAATAATTATAATGAAATGGAAGTTCCTCCTATAGTTATATGATTTGGGTATCTCACACAACATAATATTCTAAATCTAATCTAAATGACAAATATAAGATTAAATCTAGGAGAATGGTTTGTTGTTAGGGTCTATAGGTATGAAAGAGGGTAGAAAGAAGGTCTAAGTGAAGTCTTAGGAGGTTTTAAAGAGTTCGGGTGGAGGAAATATCTCACCGGTCCGAGGCAAAAATTGTGGACACGAGACCGATGTCGGTTAGGGAACAAATGTTGGTTAATGGTTATAGTTGGTATTGGTTGGGTAATAGATCACGGTAGGGGAAATTAGGTTTTAAACGTAGGAATGGGGTTGATTTGGGCTTTCTATGATTGAATAGATTATTGGGTGGTCTTAGGTAGGGTGTGGTAGTTTAGGTGAAGATTCAACAGAGGTAGAAGGGGTGCCGAAAGGGGAAAGTTTTTTTGATTGGTAGGGCATCGGGTGAATCGGCTACGGAAGAAATGGGAGAGGAAAGAGGTGATTAAAAAATGATAAAGGATCTAAAAATCAAAGCTAATGAAATTAATAACCTATTTAAGAATACTTATCAGATATTTGGAGATTGGTAGAAGGTGGTGGTTTATGGATATGTATAGGAGAGATGAGATGAGATCCGGTACCATAGAAACAAAGGTTCACTTCTTCTTCATGTGAGTGGTCCAAACGTATGAAGTAATAGGTTGGTTTGTGGTGGAGAGTTTTATGCTCGATTCTCGTTGATCATTAGGGTGTCGATTATTTACCAAGAATGCAAGACCAAAGAATTCTAATCAAAGGAAGAACCAAAAAAAGAACCAAGAAAAATATTGTTTAAAGGAACGATGACGGTTCCTTGCACAACATCATTGGCCAAGGATTAACCGGCGTCGGTTAGGGATAAATAGTCTTATTTGCTAAAAATAACCTTTTCTCTCCCTTTTTGGCATGAGTCAAGAATGGTTATGGGTTAGGAGTCTTGATTCTCGTTAAATCACACAGGAAATTGTTGGGAGAGCTAGTTGGCATTTAATATTAGGTTTAGAAGAATTTTCAGTTGGTTAGGTGGAGTGATGACTCATTCTTAGTTATTAAATGGGCTTGGAATGAGTCCAAGGTGAGATGGAGAGGTGAGATGGAGGGGTGAGGTAATAATTAATCTAATATAGGTAATTAGATTAATTAAAATATGTGAAAGGGATCATGGTGATGGGGTATGTAATAAAAGGGTACGGAGGGTTTCTTCCCAATTTCGGTTGTCTACAAGTGTATCATGATTATATTGATACATTTGGATGGAATCAAGACTTCGACATTCAATTTTAAGATGCTTGTTTACAATGTATTTAATCTAAGATAATTATATCTTGATAATTTTCTACAGTGTATTAAGGGGTTTTAACACATGTACAATACAAAAATATTCACAACTATATATCCATTACAACCTTTTTTCCCCCTCTTTTGATTATCCTCCTATGGGAAGTGTTAATCCATATCTGCTTTGATTCTCATAGATCATTTTTTGAAAAAAAAAATCTAGAAAAATAATAACAACAATTTCATATGTTTTTCACTATGATGGTATTAGTTTAAAAAAGTGTATGCAAATAAATTAAAACATAGGAGTATTTTGTGAAAGATAAAATATGCTTTACGCATTTATAAATTGATATTGCATTTGAATTTAGGTAATATAAGTAAATTTATGCCTTTTTCATTTTTTGGGTTCATTCCTTCATAGTAAACATTCTTTTATTAATTTATTCATGACACAAGCATAGATTGAAAAAAATTGTAAAATGAAGGTACAAAAGTGGTTTAATATTCTCAAATACACTACACTAACAATACAAAAATTGGAATCCTAGTTTAATTGTGTTGAAATTTATGAATTATATTTAGATACAAACATAATCAATTCAAATAACGAGATATAGTCATTAGTGATGAGTGAAATGACATATATATGATCAGTAATGTGAGTCATCCTTTTAACAAAAATGAGAAAATAAGAAAAGCATGGAGTCCAAAGTCATGCAAATTCAATCGAATAGTAAATATTATACAATCCAATGGAAATGATTGATTGCTACAAAAATAAGAATGTTAGTATTGAGTGAGTATGACTATACATATGTCTCCATTTGGCTCCAAGATATCAAATTGAATCCCATTTTGTCTTCATATGCTAACAATTACTAGGAATCATGAGTCTCCCAAAAATTCAAATTAGTTTCCATCTCCTTACAAAATCCATAAAAGTAATAAATAGTAATGGGAACAACTACCTATTTTCCTCTAATTTTTCAAGATTCTTATGTTTTGAAAAATAAAAAGCATCACTCTATGTAATTAAATAATTGATTCATGTTGTAAATACAAAATGTATGCACTTGGATAAATTTATAGGTCCTAAAAACATGCAAGCATTTACATGATTCCTAAGAAAGAAGACTAGTAATTGACAACACCTTTTAGTATTTTACTTTTTCTACTACACTTTTATTAGCATTATACATCATGCACTCTTTATGGAATTTGAATGTTTTAATTTTGTATGGCCGTGGAAACTAACACCTAGTTTGGATAGTGACGTCAAACATTCCTGTCCTACTAGGGTCTCTTTTCCTTTACCTCTTTCTTATCCTTTTTGGCCCCTTCTGTTTCTTGACTAGTTTTTACTACTTTGGGTCAACCTTCCAGCTGGAAATTACGATATTTAATAAAGGGAATCATATAAATAAATATTTATGTTTTCAAAATAAGTGGCCAAGCCCTAACAATTACTTCTATCAACTAGGTTTTCATCCAAAGGAAAAAAAGAAATTCAAAGCATCCATATAGTACATTGAATAAAGGGATAAGAGATACATAACTATCCATAGACAACATAGGAGGGGAAGTATATTCTATTCCATCCCACACATTCTATACATTTGCTAAATTTTAGATCTATCCTACTTTAACTATACAACCTGCACAAGGTCATAATTACACACACTCACACACACAACTATACGGGGTTTGAAATGTAGTGCAACACTCGGTACTAATTTCACTCTTCATGTGTCACCAAGGTCATCGATTCCACATACTATATCTTTATTTCTAGGATTTGATGTGTTTTGTGGGTCCATGTAACTAAACATTTGATTTGCAGGTTATAGGTACATTGGTGATCGGTAGTGATATCCAAGTGAAAAATAGAGATTAAAAATGAATCTCCTTCGCGCAATAGCTATTAGATCCGGACTATCTACATAGATTCTAGTACCGAAAAGATGCTAACACTCGTGAGATCCTCTCCTACAATGGGAACTTCCCTATATATTCCTATGTTTTGGAATGTCCAACAAGATTCAATGACACTTCCTATAATCAATTTCAACTATTCACCTACCAATATCACTTCCATATTTCTCAAAAATGATCTAAGCCATTATATCTCCTCCTCTTACTTAGGGTTTCACATTGTACGTGCTTTTTTCCTACGTCTTACTTGTGTATTGGAATATGTACATCATTATTGGAGTAATTACTATGTAATTATATTTAATTCCATTTATAATGAATCATTTGGTGAACCCATTTATTACATGCCCATTATTGGATCTTTCATGGATTCCCATTATATATCGAGGTTCAACTTATTAATATACTCATTAACAATGTCCTAGTTTATCCTAGATATTTTCCTAACATATGCACTCTATCCTTTCTCCATTAACTATGAATTTGTGCTACTCATCTCAATCCATCAACTCTTTGTATCCATGGCTAGTATAATATACCTAAGCATGCATTACACACAATCTCTTTCTCTTACTATAGGATCTTGGGTATTAATGTTCTATGACACGTTATGCCTCATGAATTTCCTTATATTATCCTTCTAAGCCATCCTTGGAGATAAACTATGGATACATTTCCTTTTACCCATGTCATAACATATAATTTCATTGTTACACCTTCTATGGATAATTTGTTATAGTAGATTTTGCAACTTATGTTGCTACTCCTTGTGATATTCCTCTTACAAACTATGCTCATGAAATTACCTACACCGCACTTCATTCTCCTCTTGGAATGCACCATAGTGCTCCAAATTTACATGATCAATTCTCTATTGGTACACACGATAATCCCCCATTATATATTTCTCTTTATACATCTCTATTGATAAAATGCTTAGTGATTCTAATGTTATAAATCTCTCTGCATCTTCCTCTAGTCACTAAATCCCACACTTTAGGTACTATTTAGAACCGGTCACATACTACTATTTATACGGTTTTTGCGTGATTAAAGTCTTGATTAACCCCTCGTCTTTTGTCCTTTTTATTTTACTTTGTCATTATTATCAATTTCATGCACACACTCTCCCAGTCTAATTTGACACTTGTCCTATTGTATACCTCTGTTTGGGGCACCTAGCTCGGATGGGGTGCCCCTGGTTTCATGGTCCCATCTAGGCACCCTAGTCCACTTTTACTTTCCCACCACATTTTGATCACTTTCTAGTTATTTGATAATTTCATATTTTTGTAGTTTGCCTCTTTGGGGTTAATTAGAAAATTAGAGCAAGAGAACCCTATAAATATAAAGTTATAAGACCATAATAAAGGACCAAGAACAAATCATTACTAATCCACCCGAGGTTGCATCCACTTTATAGGAATCTAGCTACTCCATTGCATCCATCTAGCTCCATCACAAGGGACAAGGCTTGTTCATAAGCATCAAACTACATAAGAGGTAATTTTATTCTATTCCATCCACCATTTATTTACATTCTACATCTATTTATCGTTAACTACTTCACAAAGTGTGAATGACACAAAAATACATAGGGCAAAATTTTCACACACACTCTCTCATAACAACATTTTTGTTTAAAATTTAGTGTAGCATCCATTAGTAAGCCGACCATTATGGGAGCTGAGCTCATTCCAACCCATTCATTTTCATATTCCTTACTTTACGGTTTTTATACTTGTCTTGGTATTTTACATTTCTCTTCCTCATCACCGATTACCAAAGTGACATCTAGCATAGTGTAGCGATATAGATGTGAAAAATAATGAGGGTTTAAGACACTTCAACAACCCTATAAAATTTTCCTTGGGACCTCCTTCACAGAACACGGAACCCCAAACACCCCCATCCCTCTCCAAGGACCATAGTCTACTCAAATTTCTCGATGTGTACTTTTTTACGTCAACACATTTATTTCCTCCTATTTATTCAGTCATCTTTATGACATATTCCCACGAGCTCATAAATCATCTAAGCTCTTTATAACTCTTCTTTGCACATTAGGTTTTTTTCCATTATATTCATCGCTTGGGTCACTTTCAACTTTTACTTAGCTACTATTTACTATATTTTACTAGTGTTATTTATAGTTGTTTATAGTTTAGATTGAGATAAATTTTTCTTTCGTTTACCACTTTATCTTAAACATTTTGGTGACCCGTCATAGAACCTAGAGTGGATATTTATTCCTATATTAGAGGTTTTTTTTATTATATTTTTTAATTTAATTAAAGATAGAGATAAAATAATTTATATGCTTTGGGAGCTTCAAAATCATCTTCTGATCATGAAACCATGGCTTCCTCCATGTTAAGCCTTTACGGGTTTGTTTTCCTCACCTTCCACTACACTTTTTGGGGAAGAGAGCTTTATTTCAATTGGAAATGATTTGGGAAAATGTTTAAACATAAATACGAAAATTGAACTATATAATGATAATACCTATGCTCGTATCTTGATAGATCTTGACACATTAGTTGAACTCCAAGAAGATGAAGGGTTACGTTTAGGATGTACGAAATGCTTTAGTTTCAGACACTTAGGTTTATAATGTAAGAGTTTGAAATGAAATATTAGTAGTAGTATTCACATCCTATTATATTGGTGGTGGGAGGTGATACTAATTATACCTTGAAAGATGTAGAACCTGTAGAAGGTGAAAATAAGTTGGCGAGTTGCAACTCCTCTTTCCCCTCATGTTGTGGGGGGCGATGCGTCAATTTATTCTAAACATAATTTGGTAAATATGTCTCCTTCAGGATTTCCCTTTAGTTACATTAAAATGGAATCCTTAAGGATTCAATTGTTGGAAACCCTAATACTATGGTGGGTTCTTCTTCTTTTGGTGCTATGGAGGATAAGGTTGGCCACTCCTCCTTCTCGAGGTGTTGAGGGTAGCGGTTCTCCCAAACCCATGGCCCCTGTTGACATCACACCGAGTGTTACATTTTGGGGATGAATTTCTTGAATTTGATTGTTTCTACCAAGAACACGTCCTAATCTAGAGATTTAATGGATTCTATTCCAACCTACTTGTTCTCCATGACTGGATCTCGATGAAATGGATCTCGATTCTCATAGGAAGGTTATATATTTAGTCTTGTATAAAAGATATGTTTATTGTTGTTTTTTCTTCAATAAATGACAAGGAACACTTAGCTATAAAAATTGGGTTTTTCAATATTGATATAGTAAAGTATTGATATTGAAAAACCCAATAGGGTTAGATATTGATATTGGGTTTTTCAAGATTAGGTACTAAAACCTTGGTTCCCATCTTTTTTTACTTGCATTGAATCCTTTACATGCAAACCAGTCTGGATTAGATTGCCTCATTTACCTCTACAATTGCTGGACCATTCTTGTCTAATCTCTATTGGAATTTTTTTGGGTCATATTTTATTGATTGATCCAAAAACTACTGATCTCATGTAAAAAACCTTGTCCAGAATCCTTGTTGAGATTTATACTTCAAAAAATCTCCATGTCAATATTGAGCTCAAAGTTCAAAATTGAACTTGGACAAAAACTTTAGATGATGAAGGCTTTCCCTTCGGATGTAGAAGGGATTTGCTATAGGACACACTACCGATGTTTCGGGATGTCAAACTATAAATTTACAGCCCCACATTTTTTTTAATTGAAGAAAAGCAATAATAAAAAAATGATAGCGGGATGCATGCTCAAATGGTATGGGCACCTTGAAGGACTTTTAGACTGTCGTTTTCTTGGAATAATAATACAATATCTTTATTTAAGAACTTGGAACATTAACGTTTGTCAAACCCAAGTTAACATTTGAATTTTAGCAGTAATTAGATAGTTGCAACAAGGGCAAGATGCATAAATGGTAGGGGATATATTGAACGGATCTCTCACCAATAGCCATCTCAAATCAATACCATCATGGGTTAAATCAGTCCTCCACATAGAAATAAATCTAACCTAATATCTCCTTTTTAACTATACACAAATTGATATGTTCTAATCTATATATGCATCTTAAGCCAATTCAATATATTCGAGAGGAAGGAGCTACATTCGGTGCATTAGCTAGTTGTATTGATTTTTATTATTTTGATTGAGTTGTGGTACGTGCGGTGTAATTTTGTTGCACCATTCTCCTAGTAGAAAAACCTATAACTTTTCCTCCCCTACCATTTATCTATTTTTTGAGTAGTATGTGTATTTATTAAGGCATCGAAAATTCCCTTCCATGTTATTTCTCTTATGTCTTAACATGTTTGATCTCTTTCACTCTTCCTCTACCCGAAGCCCTCGGTTGTCCATTCTTAACGTCTTCTTAGCCATTTTAGATGGGATCTTACTAGGATCCATCATTTATGTGGGTTATAAAATGTGAATGGAAAAGGTTTTGATTTTTTTATAACATGTTATTGATATATTCATTCATGGTAGACATGGTGTTGATTCTTGGGAAGGAAAAATATTTATATCATGCTAAAGGAAAATCCCAATTTAGAAATTTTCCAACATAAAAAATTAGGGGGTTTGTTTTATAATTATCTATGTTTAGGAAGATGGTTTTATATCCAATAAGTTAATAATTTAAATTCATTATTTCGTATATGAAAAAAAAAAGGAATAGATCTCGGTTAAATGAGCTTATAAAATGGTGTCGTAGGAAACGTTAGACATTTTTATTTTGGATGCTATGTTGAGATTTAAAGTTTTCTAGGCTTGCCTAGAGTTAACTCTATGAATTAATCCAAAAAAATCAAAGAAAGTTTATTTATGTTTGTGTTGGAACTTTTGGAAGGTGCAAATTTAATGGAGGATGTTTGTAAATTCTTCGAATGACATAAGTTCTCCAAAACATAAAAAAATACACACACAAAAATATGATTCAATACTTATGTTGCTGCATGGAGGGAATTATTTTCCATGTTAGTACCTTGAGAAAACTCTGAAATTTATCTTCAACATTTTATTCAAGAATGGGGTGGTTGTGTCAATGTGTTTGTGAGTATTCCATTATTATCTCATACTTAACTATCTTAAGAAAACACCAAAAATTTCCATCAACATTTTGTGAGTGTGTTGTTTGGTCTTTGAGGATCACATGTGCATGGAGTCACTTTGGATACAATAATGCTTGTAGAACCAATTGTAAAAATATTCTTCTTTTCCGTGATCTTTTGGGTTGGAAATACGGATCGCCTAGAGCACTTACTTATGCCACATCCCTTTACTCCCAGCACATGATCTTCCTAGATTCATATTTTGTAATTTTTGGATAATTTGGTTTTTCATTTGCAATATGCTATAAATAGTTAACCATTATAGACTTAAACAATTGGATATTCTAACTAGAATTTTAGTGTGAAACAATAAAACTTCACCTTGTTATTTATGTTACCGATTTACAATTTTACCATCAAATGTGTTACTACGACAACCTTATATATTTCTAACCTGGAGTATTATAAATAGGTGCTCGTGTCTATAGTTACTGGTGGGAGTTAGATGATTCAAAAATAAACACAACATTTTTTGTTTACTTGTAAAGTTAGAAAAACACCACATTTAGGGACTTTCAAAACAACATTCGAGTCTCATAGAAAATATGTCAAATGTCGTATGTGTTCCATGTTATATGGAGAGTCTCATCAAGCATTAGATAGATCTTGATTGACCGTATTTTCTCTCTTCACCACCCCTCTAGGAGCTCTATTAGCCCAATTTGTAGTTGTAGGGAGTTGTTAAGAGTGAAATGTTTGATTTCATTTTGATTCTTCATTCGGACCCTAATAAAATGAACACTTTTTCTCCTTCGAAAACCTCTTTTATTTCTACTAAAAAAATTCTTACAACTTCTAGTTTGGAGAAATTAATTTCCTATATAGTTTGTCGAGGAGTTTTGCAGCCTCTGGTCACAGTTTGACTAGATCACATAGGACCAATTACAATCGGTGGCCCTGGAAAACCTGTCACTGTTTGTAAATCATCCATAAGTTCTCGGCCCATCAACTCTAGTGAATAATCCATAAATAGGAGAGAATGTAGGAAAATTTCCATTATGTGTTCATCCATCAAAAGTCAGTTTTGGATGCGGTTTCAAGCCCACAGGCTAAAATTTGATTGATTTGCAACTTGGCCACTTAGGACCAATGGCCCCAAAAAACTAGTTGCAAATTGTAAACCATTCAATAGTTCTGAATTCCGTAAGTTACGGTAAACTCTTAGTATATAGGAGTACATGAAGGAACCTAACTGTTGTTCGCTTTCCCATTGGAAGAATATTTTTGAACGTGGTTCCTTAGCCTCCAATCCAAATTTAGACATTTTTGAAACTTGTAGGAAATTTGAAAAATAATGTCTTATGACATTATTTGAGAAAATTAACCATCGTGAAAACTTATTAAAACTTATAAATAACTATATGAAACTCTCCCTTGTGGCTTGTTGTGTGAAATGTGACTTTTGGAAAAATAGTGTTTCTCTCTATTTACTCTCTTCCCTATCTCTTTCTCTCTCCTCCCTTAGATAGGAAATAAAATGAAATGAAATGAATATATGTACCTAACCCTCTCTTATTGCATGTGCATTATTATTATTATGTAAAATGAAAAATAAAGATGATAATTATTCGGATTTAGGTGGATGTCATGCCAACGATTTTTCATTTGACTCATGCTCACATGGTTTTGCAGGAGAAATAAGATGGCGAAATGGTGTGGTTGTAATTTATTTGTGTATTGTTGTAATTTATATATGATAATGAAAAAAAAATGTATTTTTATGTTTATAGTAAAGTTTCATTCTTCTATTGCTTTAAAATAAAATATTGTCCTTATCGTGCATGAAGTTTAAATAAACTTGTAATTGTTCTTTGTTATCGAGTTTTAAGAGTTATCTAAATATTACTTAATGTAGACAACTATAATCTATTTGAGCAATTTAAATACTTAAATTGCACTAATTATACCCTTTCCCGTAAATTGACGACATATCGTCAATATCACACATTTTCTCTGCTATCATCATTAATTAATTACATTACGTTAGTTAATTAACTCTTCTATCCAAAAATGACGCCAATTAACGAAATTCCATTAATCAACTCTCGCTTCTATCTATATTAATTAATTATTTCTAATTAATTAACCTCCCCTTTTTATCTAGATTAATTATTATTTCTAATTAATTAAGCTCCCCTTTCTATCTACATTAGGTAATTATTTCTAATTAATTAATACCCCTTTCTATCTAGATTAATTAATTATTCTTAATTAATTAATTATATCTTCTATTTAATCAATAAATCATCATTTATTTGATTAAAATCCTCGCATTACATAAATCATACTAACTATTCCTCTAAAAATATTATATAAGCTTGCACACCTATTAATTAATCAGTTTTGTTAATTAATAAATCCCCTCAAACCCCATGAGTCACTAAAGAACAAAAAAACCTCTTCTAAGGTTGACTCAACCCTTTCTAAACCTCCCTTATCCATAGCTAACCCTACCTCTACATTTATCCCACATGAAGAGGGATGTAGAGATTCTTCTATCCATTGGGCTATATAAGGAGCCCTCCTCCTACCTTTCTATTTACACCTATACTCATAAATGAGCATAGAGAATACACTATATCCATTTATCATATTTTTGAATCATTCTTCCATTACAAGAGATAGCCTTCTCCATTCCTTGCATTTATCCACCCAAGTTCTTGAAGTCATATGGAGATATGTGAAGTGGTCTTGTAGTAATAATTTGACAAGACTCCATTATTAGAAACCTTGGGATTTCAAGTACATAATCAACTCTTTGATTGCTAAAGATCTACATAGGTTCAATCTCATCTCATTTAGTATTCAATAAGAGATAGAAGTTAATTTGTTTATCATATTAGCTTGAAATGTTCATTTCATGTTTAATGTAAAAATGTTGATAGGTTAGTTTTGCTTAAGCTCTTACAATGATGATGCATAGACTTAGTTTAGCATTGTATTGAAGCTACTAGGTGTTAGTTTCAATTCTACTTGCATAGCTAACTAATTCATGCATACATTTGACATGCCCGAAGTGGGAGTTACTCCATTTTCCTTTGCACTTAATTTCAAGTTTTTGTAGTTTAGTTTCAATTTTGGTTACTAACCCTCTTTTTGCATATATTGACATAACTTTTTTTTCTTACCTTGTTTTGTTGAGTTTGAATGTGTTGATTCATCCTTGTAGGTATGAAGGAGGTGAAGTGTTGTCAAAATTGGAATTGATGGGAAAATTTCAAGATTTCTTCATGTTTTCATTTTTAGATCTTGTATGATTTCTTTCAGATTGAGTGATCTCCACTATGACCATAACCATCCTAGGTATGGTTACTAGTGTTTATCAACTAATATCTCTTCTCTTCGGTGTCTTCCTTAGAGATAATCTCGTGATGTTGGGTCGTCCCCTTGTGTTATACTTTATAAATCTCATATCTAATATAAACCACTAAACTTGGTCCAAACAAGCTATTGAACCTAATGTAAATTAAAATTCATGATTCATCCCATAGACTTAGCATTAAGCATGTTATGTACTTATGAAATGAGGTATTGAAATAGAATTGGAATCCAAATCATAAGATACCTATCCATGAAACCATTTTTTTAAGCCCAGTCTCTTCACAAATAGGGGTGTTATCTTAATAAGAGTCCCTCTAGTTGTGCATAAGCTGCGATGTAGGCATAATTATTTTATCTAGTTTTTCCTATTAGTATGGTGTAAGCCCTTTTAGGTGATGATGGAAATTAGAAAAATTTGGATTTCTTTTGAGAATTATATTGAATTTCACATTAGTATATTTTTTCCAATGAGAAAGGTAGTCGCTAGAAGATCATAGGGTGTATAAAAGTACAATTACATATCACCTTGTAATAGACATCTTTACTTAGATTTCCTAGTAATAATCTAATCTTGGTTAAGTGTGAAATCATACCCCTTAGGATCCCTCGTGACTCAGTAAAGGATAAATAGTATATGCACCTTCCTTTTTTAACAAGAAGTATTTATGAAGTTAGTGTAATGATGTAAGGGTTATAATAATATGAGAGGAGACTTTGTACATCTGCTATTTAATGTCACTTATATTTGTATGATGTCAAAATTCTAAGATGACTAAGATGAATGTATAAAAATAAAAGTAAATTAATGTCTCCTTACTGAACTTTTAACCTTGTAAATTGGGAAACTTGCAATATGTAAGGGGAAAACATGATCAAAAAACCCCTCAATGTGGTTTAAATAGTATTATTAAAGGATTGAAATTAACGAAAATAAATTTGAAGATTGACCCTTTTGACTTGAGGTAAATCCTCTACTAAGTATCTTGATCAATGCAAACTAAGGATCTAAGTAAATTACTTTGAATATATGGCTAGTTGTAATAACTTAAAGAAAAATAGTGAAACCCTAGTCATCAAATGTTATTACAAATGGAACATGTAATCCATTTACTCTTGAACTAATAACATTCCTTTTTATCACGTGAACCTCCCTCATTGAAAGTACCATTACTTGAAAATCCAAGAAGCATACCCTTAGGAAAGAAATCCTTAGAAAAAACATTTGTACCTCATGGGTGTACATATGTTCCTTTCATCAATCAGGCTACATCATTATTTTTGAGACGGAAATAAGAAAAATTAGACAGAATCAAAATAAGTAAGATGTCAAGCAAATTAAAGATCACATCGTAAGTGTTTTTAAATAACTAAGGTTAATAACAAAACATGACTATAATAAATATGTAAAATAGAAAAATGTTGTGTCATGGATGACACTTATATGGGAATTATATTGTAGTTTAAATTTTATGTTGTTCCTTGTCATTTGGGGAAAGGTGGTCATGATGTGGATCATGTATTTTTCATGTTATCTATCTGGGATAATGTTTGTACAAGCATCTCATATGTTATTCATTGTCTTAATCAATCCCTTTTTTGCCATGTATCAAGCATTTAAAGTCCAAAAAAATTATTCTAGTATTTTTATTGTTGTATTTGTTTTTCAAATTTCAGGGCATTACATTTGGTATCAAAACAAAGGTTCATTCTCTAGAATATTTGGGATAGATTTTAGTTGTGATTTTCTTGCATGGTGGTGGTGGATATTGGAATAGTAATGTGATATATGTTGTAATGTGAATAATGTTTCCAATGTGATATTATGAATTCGCATGTTGTGCACGTCACTTAGTGTGTAGTTGTTATCATGTTGATGTGCTTGCGATCGAGCATTCAATCTCCTATTTTGTGGATTAAATTAGGAGTTCACATGTGATGAGCCACCTTGTTGTGTGTGAAAATAATGTTATTTTTTATTATGGAGTGTAGGAGTGTCTTGATATTTTGTGATATATATGTGTGTTGATGTGTTGCATGATAAATTTGGTGTATAATGAATTAGATTCTATCGTGATATCATCATTGTGTTGTGATGAATTATGTATGTCACCATGTTGTATTGTAATTGAATATATGTTGTAATGTCAGTCACTATGTTCATTATACTTATAATTTGTGTAATATGTGATGGTTCTTCTTGAGAATTAGAGGCATATGGTGATTGTATGATTGTGATGTATTGTAACTTGTGAAAGTAATGATTGTGTTATACCTTGTATATATACCAAGCATAAGACGTTATGGTCAATGTGAATGAATCACCGTTGTGTTAGTAATGTAGTTATGTGTTGTGTTGTGAACCTTATACTATATGACCCTAAGGGATAAAATTGGTAAAAAGTGTATGTTTGGAGAGAGGAATTGAGTACGTTGACTGATCAGTCACTCATGTTGAGCATGAGATAGGAGGTGGAGTCTTACATAGACTAAAAATCCACTTCTATTTGTTTGGTATGTATGACACATTTCCCAATGGGAATCATATATATTGTGTTTCATGGACACCTTAGGCTCACTAGATGGATGACGAGTTGTACCTTTCTCTCTCCCTATATTGTCATTGTATAGATGACCCGTGTGTACCCCGCATTAATGTACTTTTGACCTTCACTCAATCCAATTACAAGATAGGGAGTGGAGTCTTACATAGAATTAAAACCCACTTCTCTTCATTTTACACACATGGTAATTTACGAGTGGGCACCATGTGTATTTTGTATCACGATACCTTAGGATCAGTATATGGAAACATGTACCCTTCCCTCTAAGACTATGTTAATACTATGTTGAGCCTTGTGGGAGTATGGAGGGATCATTCAGATAGAGATGACGCAGCTTATATTTTTGATATGTTATTTTATAAGCTAAGCCTCATTGTCTAAGTGCCAAAACTCAATGAGTACCCATTTGGTTCCCATATAGGGCTACATAGTGATTGTAATGTTTTATTTATCTATATGTATTTTATTCATAAATTTAACTTTTCTTCTCTCCCTTTTATTAGAACCAACAAATTGTTCGATTTAACTTTTGGTTGAGATGTCATTTGCAATTTTTAGAATTTTATTTTACAGTTGCACTAACATGATGATTTTTGCGCTAATTACGGCTAATTATCCATTTATTTTGATTTGATTGAAATTTAAAATTAAGTTAGAATTCTGCCTTTAGTTTCAATCTATTTTCTCACGTGGCCCAAATCCATTGAATCTAATGCCTCTTGGAAAGTTCACTTATTGTTTTGGAATGCTAGTTCTAATGTCGTTATGTGTTAGATTAGGGTCATGTGATTCACGATAGAGTGGTTGGACCTATGGACCCACCATTTTCTATGGGGCATGCCTTGAGGGAGTCATAGTTCTTTAGAGTTTTTAGACTATCGGGTTACCATACCACTTGGGTGGGGTGATCGAGATCTATATGCCTAGGGCCATAGAGTGACCCAAACTCATTAAATGGATTAATAAGGAGATGGGGATCTATGGTTGAGTGATTATTTATGGAAAAATAAGGAGATGGATCCCCATGGTTGAGTGGCATGATATGGAGAAATAAAGAGATGAGGCTCGATGATCGAGTGACTTGATATGGATAAATAAGGAGATGGGGCTCTATAATTGAGTGACCCCACATGGTTTTGGCACTATTATTATTTCTCTTTTGGAGATATATGGAGATATTTTATGATGTTTGGGACCTATATGGAGTTATTTTGTGATGTTTTGGAGGTATGTTGAGTTGGTATTAAGAATTATATGTACTATTTCGAGTCTTGTTAGGCATTTTTATGAGTGAAGATTGATGGTACTCTTTATTATTATATACTATTGGATATTGTCTTGGCATTGGGTTTGATACGGTCATGGTATTTGGATCATGTGATACAAGTTGTATGTGTATTAGCGTGATCATTTTTTTGTTAGTCACATGTGTATGTTGGATTTATGTCTATGACATAATTGTTAGAAACTATTCATTATGTGGACTACTTGGTTGTTTTTCAATGGTGGAATTAGAGGTTTAATGTTGTGATACGGTTCTAAAAGTATGTAGAAAGATGTATAATGGGTCATTTGTGTTGTGTTGAGTATTGTGTGACATATTGAGGCCACTTACTATTGGGAACCCACAAACATAAGACAATTGAAATTCTAAAAAATGAATGCTAAGATTTTCATATTAATAAAAACTATAAAAGAAAAGACTACTTGAGTAGTAAAGTAAAGCATAACTACAACTAATCTTCAAAGAACATTAAAATTTAAGATATTGCAAAAATTTGTCTACTCCCATCCGGTCACATTACACACAAGTTGCTTTGTTAGATGACATATGCCATTATTTACTTTCTTGCCTACTTATCCGTCGATATTTGGTGTTGTGTCGCATCAAGGATGATGCTCTAGAAAGGGAAGGGAATCAGAGTGCCCAACATTATTTTTTTAAAAATAAGAAAAAAATAAAACAATAATGATAATGGGATTTGTCTTTGAAACATATGGGTGCCTTGGAGGACCTAAAAACATGTCGTTTTCTTGAAATAATAATCTAAGAACTTTATTTGAGAACCCGGTGAATTAACCCTTTTCGAACCTAAGTTAACATTTGAATTTTAATATTAATTAGACAATTGCGGTGAGGGAGGGATACAATAGTAGGAGGGGGCTGTAATGAATGGAGATATCACTAATAGCCATCTAAAATCGGAACCATCATGAGTTAAATCAGTCATGCACACAAAAATAAATCTAACCTAATCTCTATTCTTTTTACTATAAAAAAAAGATTGGTCTAAATCTATATTTGCATCTAAATCTCATTTAATGTATCCGGGAGGAAGGAGCTACTACCTATAATTATTTTCTTTATTGTATGAAAAGGAAGAAGAATATGTTTGTAAATGATTCAAATGACACGAGTCCTAAAAAAGGGGCTAAAACAAATATGATTCAATCCTTATGTGGCTGCATGGAGGGAATTCTTGGCCATGCTAGTACCTTGAGAAAACTCGAACTTTATCTTCAACGTGTTATTTAAGCATGGGGTGTTTTTGTGGATTTTTTTGCATGAGTACTCCATTCTTATCGTGCCCAACTATCTTAAGAAAACTCAAAAATTTCCATAAACATGTCGTGAGTGTGTTTGTCATCTTTTAGGAGCATATGTGCATGGAGTAAGTTTAGATACAAAATGCTCATAAACCGATTGGAAAAATCATCTTCTTTTATGTGATCTTCTTGGTCGTGAATGCGGACCTCTGGAGAACTCACTTACTCCTTCATTTACTTCGTGCATGGCTCATTAGCTTCATCTTTTATAATTTTCAAATAATTTGGATCTTAATTTGTAATATAGTAGAAATAGTAAACCATTAGATACTTAAAAATTGGATATTTTAACCATACTTGCTAGTGTGAAAAATTAAAACACCACCTTGTTATTTATTTTACCGATTTACAATTTGACCATCAAATGTGTTGCTAACACAACCTTATACGTTTCTAATCTAGAGTATTAGAAATAGGTTCTAATGTTTGTAGTTATTGGTGGGAGTTATATTATTCGACAACTAAACATGACATTTTTCTTTACTTGCAAAGTTAGAAAAACACCACATTCAAAGACTTACAAAACAACATTCTAAGCCCCATAAAAGAGATGTCAAGCATCGTATGTGTTCCTTTTTATGTGGAGAGTCACATCAAGCATTAGATCGACCTCAATTGACCATTTTCTCTCTCTTCTCCACCCCTTTTAGAGCCTGTTACCCCAAATTGTAGTTTTAGGGAGATGTTAAATGTGAAAAGCTTTTTTCATTCCACCTCGCCATTTAGACCCTGGGTGGAGGAACGATTTTCTCCTTTACAAAGCTCTATTATTTCTACTTGAAAATTACTTTCAAATTTCAACTGGGAAAGAATTTTTCTAGCTATTTTTTTCGAGGGTTTTGTAGGCCTCTCGGTCACAGTTTGAATAGGTCACACATGACCATTAATTAGGACCAAGTGGCCCTAGAAAACCTCTCATTGTTTTTAATTCATTTTTCAATTCTAAATTTCATTGACTCAATTAGTTCTCCATAAATAAGAGACCATGTAGGAAAATTTAATTTGCACATTCATCCATCAAAAGTTAGTTTTAGACATGGTTTCCAAGCCCATGGGATAAAATTTTGTTGATTTGCAACTTGGCCGATACGAAAAATGGCCCCTAAAACTAGTCGTAAATTATAAATCGTTCACCGTTTTTAATTCCATAAGTTCCTATAAATTATTTTTATATAGGAGTACACGAAGGACCTTAACCGTGGCATGCTTGCCAATCGGGAGACATTTTTCAAACGCGGTTCCTTAGCCTCCATGCTAAATTTATACATTTTCGCAACTAATAGGAAAGTTGAAAAATAAGGTCATATGACCTTAGTCGAGACAATAAACCATCACGAAAACTTATTAAAACACATAAATAACTCTATGAAACTCTCCCTTGTGGCTTATTGTGTGAAATGTGAATTTTGTAAAAATACTATTTCTCTCTATTCACTCTCTTCCCTACCTCTTTCTCTTTCCTCCCTTAGATAGGAAATAAATGAAATGAAATGAATATATGTACCTAACCCTCTCTTGTTGCGTGTGTATTATTATTATGTAAATTGAAAATTAAATATGATAATTAGACTAGATTTAGTTGGATGTCATGCTAATGATTGTTCACTAACTCATGCTCACATGGTTTTGTATGGTGAAATACGATGGTGAAATGGCATGGTTGTAATTCATTTGTGTATTGTTGTAATTTATATATGACAATGAAAAATATATTGCTATGCTTATATTAAAGTTTTATTATTATATTGCTTCAAAATAAAATATTGTACTTGTCGTGCATGAAGTTTAAATAAAATTGTAATGGTTCTTTGTTATCATTTTTAAAGAGTTATCCAAATATTACTTAATGTTCATATGGACTTCATTTATGGAAATGTTATGAAAATTATGTCATGTATGGTAGAAAGAAGTATTTATTTATAAATGAAAAAGAAATTATTCTTTAAACACCTTCAATTCTTCATCTTCCCTCGATTATTGCATGACTAGTAGGTGAGCTTTGACACTAGATGGTTGAGAAAAACTTGAGATTTCTTCCATATTGATTGATCTCCACTCTAACCATGACCATCCTAGGTATGGGTGCTAGTTTTTATCAACTAAAATCTCTTCTCTCGGGTTTCGCGCTTCGAGAGAATCTCATGATGTTGGGTCGTGGTCTTGTGTTTTTATTTTCAAATTATCTCATATCTAATATAAACCACTAGACTTGGTCCTAATGAGGTATTGAACCTAATGTAAATTAAAACTCATGATTCATCCCATAGAATTAACGTTAATCATGTTATGTACTTATGGAATGAGGGATTGGAACATGAGTGGAATCCACCTCATAAGATACCTATGCATCAAACCTTTGATTTTACATCCTTGTCTCTTCACAAATGGGGCAAGAGTCCCTCTAGTTGTGCATAAGCTGGAAGGTGAGAATAATTATTTTATATAGTTTTTCTTATTTATATGGTGTGACCTATTTGTAGAATTAGGTTGAATTACACATTAGTATATTTTTTCTAGTTAGAAGGGTAGTCACTACAATATCATAGGGTGTATCAAAGTACAATTGCATATCATCTTATAATACATGTCTATACTAAAATTTCCCAAGTAATAATCCGAGTTTGGTTAAGTGTGAAATCATACCAATTAAGAGCCCTCATGACTCAGTAAAGGATAAATAATATATGAACCTTATTTTTTTAACAAGAAGTCACTATGAAGTCAATATAATGATGTAAGGGTTACAAGAACATGAGAGGAGAATTCAAAAACTATTATTCAATTTCACATACATTTGTATGATGTCGAACTCTAAGTGGTGAGTTGACTTTATAGAAAATAAAACTATTGTAATGAATCTTTAGTGAAATTTTAACCTAGTAAGTTAGGAAACATGTGATATGTAAGGGGTGAACATGACGACCACACCCCTTAAAGTGGTAAAAATATTATTAAATGATAGAAATTAGGGAATATGAATTTTAAGGATTGACCCTTTTGACTCGAAA
Source organism: Taxus wallichiana var. yunnanensis (assembly GCA_018340775.1). Lineage (NCBI taxonomy): Eukaryota > Viridiplantae > Streptophyta > Pinopsida > Cupressales > Taxaceae > Taxus > Taxus wallichiana. The sequence goes on along the minus strand of CM031233.1, from coordinate 79,205,947 downwards.
GTTAAATCCTATACTGAGTATGTTGATCAATGCCAACTAAGTATCTAAGCAAAATTTTATACAAGATACAACATTATGTAATAAAATAAAGAAAAATAGTGTAACCCTAGTGATCAAATGCTATTATGAAAAGAACATGTAATCCATTTAATATTTAAATAATAAACTTCCTTTATGCCATGTGAACCTCCTTGTTCAAAATAAGATTGTAATGAAAAAAGCATTCCTTTAGAAAAAAACCTTAGAAAAAACATTAATATCCTCATGTGTTTACATATTTTCCTTTCAACAATCAGGATACATCATTATTTTGTGATAAGGTAAACAAGAAAAGTTAGATGAAATAATTACAAGTAAGATGCTAACCAAAATAAAGATAATGTAGCCTCAAAAAAAAGAATGAAGGATTGTATGATAAGTGTTTTTAAAATAATTAAGGTAAATAAATATATATGACTATATTAAATATGTAAAATGGGAAAGTGTTGTGTTATAGATGACACCCATATGGGAGTTATACTATAGTTGAAATTTTATGTTGTGCATTTTAATTTGGGGAAAGGTGGCCTGGATGTGCATCATGTATTTTTCATGTTATCTATGTGGGATAATGTTTTTGTAAGAGTATCATATGTTATGCATTGTCATAAGAAATACCTGGTGTTGTCATGTATCAAGAAATGTAAGAAAAATAAAATTGTTCGATATTTTTATTGTTGTATTTGTGTGTAAAATTTGTGGGAGTTACATATGGTATACGAGAAGAGGTGCATGCTCTCAAACCTATAAGATAGATTGGATTTTTTATGATATTGCATGGTGGTGGTGGAGATAGGAAGAGTAATGTGATATATGTTGTGATGTGAATAATGTTGTGATTGTGATATTATGAATGCACATGTTGTGCACATCACTTTGTGTGTAGTCATTATCATGTTGATGTGCTTGTGATGAGATCAATCGTTTTCATTTTTGGTACTTTTAATGAGTTCAAGTGTGATGAGATGCCTTGTTTGGTTTCAAAAGAATGTTATTGTGGATTGCGAAGTGCTTGAGTGTCTTCCTATTCTATGATATGTAGGTGTGCTGATGTGTAGCATGATAAAATTGGTCTATAGTGAATTGTATTTTATTGTAATGTCACCACCATGTTGTGATGAATCGTGTGTGTCACAATGTTGTATTGTAATTGGCTATATGTTGTAATGTTAGTTACTATGTTCATCACACATATAATTCATGTAACATGTAATGGTTCATGTCATGAATTAGGGGCATGTGGTGATTTCATGACACCTATTATACAAGACCTACACTTTGGTTGCATTATGTAGGAACATGATGTATTGTAACCTGTGAAAGTAATGATTGTGTTATACCCTGGATATATACCAAGTGTAAGACATTATGCTTAATGTGAGTGAATCACCATTGTGTTATTAATGTAGTTATGTGTTATGTTTTGAACCTTACACTAATCGACGCTAAGGGAAGAAATTGGAAAAAAATGTATGTTTTGAGAGAGGAATTGAGTATCATTTACTAGTCACTCGATCGACTACGAGATAGAAGGTGGAGTCTTACATAGACTAAAAATCCACTTCTATTTGTTTGGTGTGTATTTCACATTGCTCAATGGGTGTTATATATATTATGTTTCAAGGACACCTTGGGCTAAGTAGATGGATGAAAAGTTGTACCTTTCTCTCTCCCTATATGGTTGTAATAATGACCTATGTGTACCCATGCATTAGTGTACAATTTATCTTCACTCAAGTTGAGTACAATATAGGGTGTGGATTCTTACATAGACTTAAAACCCATTCTGTTTGTTTTGAATGCATGAAACTTATCGAATTTAAACCATGTGCATTGTGATTCACGACATCTTAGGCTCAATAGATGGAAACATGTACCCTTCTCTCTTAGACTATGTTGAGACTATGTTGAGACTATGTTGAGCCTTGTGGGAGTATGGAGGGTGATTCAAACAAAGATGATGTCAGTTATATTTTTGATATGTTATTTTGTGAGCTAAGAGTCGATGTCCGCGTGCCACCAACACGATGAGTACCCCTTTGGTGGCCACAGGTGGCCATGTAGTGATTGTGATGTGTTATTTATCTCTATGTATTATATTCATAAATTTAACTTTATTTCTCTCCCTTTTTATGGAACACAAAAATTGTTCTATTTAACTTTTAGTTAAGTTTTCGGTTTTAATTGTGGGAATTTTTATGTATAGTTGCACTAACATGATGACTTTTTCACTAATTGCGGCTGATTATCCATTTATTTTGATTTTATTGAAATTTAAATTTATGTTAAAATTATTACTTAATTTTATGTCTATTTTCTTTCATGGCCCAAAGAGATTTAATTTGATGCCACATGGAAATTTCACTTATTATCTTATAATGTTTGTTCTAATGTCCTTATGTGTTGGATTAGGGTCATGGGATTTACTATCAAGTTGATGGAGCTATGGACCTACTTCCTTGTATGGGGGTACGCCCCAAGGGGGTCATAGGGTGACTATACAGACCTAAATATGCATGTGCTACATTTTCATAAAATGGTTAAAAACCCCTAATGATGATTCATATCTTTTCAAAAGGTGTTTGAACTCCTAAGCATACTCACAACTTATATTTATAGCTTAGATTTCTTTAGTTATTCCCAGCATGATTTTTGGTAGCTTCTCAATTTTTTTTATGATAGTTTTGACTTTTAGTGTCAAAATCACCACCCTTCTGGGAGGCTATTATTTGACCACCACCCGTGAAGGGCGGTAGTTTGGAGGCTGTCACTATGAGGAGGGAAGTGGTCATGTAATCACTGCTCTACACAAGGTAGTGGTCTTGTGCGCATTTTTAGATTTTTCCAACGTGACTTTAGATGCATATTGTATCATTTAACTTCACTTTGCACACATGTTTCTTACCCGTTTTTGCCAATTTCAATCCTAAATGCATTGTGGAATTCACTTCTTCATTTGTAATTTGTAATTGATGATGAATGATAGTTCAAAATCCCTCTTCATTCTTGATGTGGCGCACCTTTTTGTGAAACGAATTAGACCATTTCCCGCTTATCTTCTATAAATAGATCACTTGTTTTCAATAAAATGGCCAAAGATCATTTTTGTATTCTTGCTTTGCTAAGTTTCCACATTCCTACTAGAGATTACATAGCCAAGATCTATTCACTTATATTATCTCTCTTCCACCTGCAATTCTACCATCATGCCATCTAAATACCATTTCTCTAGTGCCTTCCCACTACTTCTTTACTTGCATTCCCAATCCCTTGGACTCACATGAACACAAGAGAAAGAAAAGAAAAGCCGAGGGACAAAGAACAACACAACTCAAATTTCCATTACTCTATGCTTCTAGGTTGGATTTGATATTTTTGTATTCATTTCTTTACATTATTATTTCTAAATCAAATGCATACATTTATATCAAATAGAGTAGAAAGGAATCATTTCAATTGTTACAATCATTCGATAGTTACAAGAAATCAATTCAAATAGGAAATCCTCCATAGAAGTCTTCTTTACTCTTGTCGGGGAAGTTGTAGGGAAGAAAATATTTTGAGAATCTTTGATTTCTTCCCATTCTTCTAAGGCAAAGTATAGGATTAGATTTGCATCTGTAGTTCAAAGTGAAGTTTTCATTTAATTAAAATAGAATAGATACACTCAACATAGGTGAATAACTACACGAGGTTAATTACTTGTTTAGTATTAGTGTAGAAGTGTCTTTAATTATTTAGAATATAAGTAATTTGTTGTTTGTGTTTATGATAGTTAATTTTAGTTGATTTATTTAATTAGTTTCCCATTTAACAAGTAGACTAGATTGTAAAATTTAATCTTGGTTAAAATGGACACTTCAATGTAATTTCACACGATTTGATCTAGTTTTTAACCATAGGTAGTTTACACTACCCATTCATAGCCTCAATTTCCCTTTTCTCGATCTCGGCTACTAAGAAATCATAGTACCGGATCTTAGTCTCTGATTTTCCTATAGCTATCCATCCACATTTCCACATCTCCTGCCTAGGAATGACCTCGTCGAGTTAGTGCGCAGTTCAAAGTCACGTGTCATATTTCATCTATAAAAATTGTTGAACCTGATTTAAAGGATTAATTCCTTCTCATTTACTTTTCTTTCTTTTCTATTATCTCACCTCTCCATTTCTTCCTCTATTTGAGTAGGTATTTTAAACTTTATTAAATTTGTCTAGAAGAGAGTTTGGTGGGCCACTTGGCTCTAATTAATATTACATCAATGTTCAACCACAATAGTCCCCTTCCCTTTGTAAATGGGATGACAATTACACAAGCAACGTGAAAATCTCCCCTATTTACATCTAAAATATCATTAGCTATGTAAGGATGAAGAATGTTGATTTCCCGTTAAACATGTAATATGGTCAACCCAATGCAATTGATGTTGTTATCACAAGTGGAATAGGTCCTTACCTAGCGTCTTCTCAAGACCTCAAATTACCATGTAGTCGGTAAAAGATAACATTTTTACATGAAAAGATAATACTCTTCATCAAATAGACAATTATTTATATAAAATAAAGGTTATAGCTTCTGAGATGTCGAATACCTATTGTAATATTCCTATTTCTTAGGGAAAAAAAGAATTATAATACTGAGCAATTCATAACAGGTATCACGAGCCTTCTTAATCGAACCCTATGGAAAAGGCACCTTAACAAGGGACTCAATCCTCTCCCAATGATATCATTTCTACTTTAATAGGGAGGATTAGAGAACTAAGTGCCCAACCATCACAACCAATTATTGCGCAGTAGGGAATAACATTGGATATCTAGTAGATAACAAGGTATACCTTCCTACCAATGAACAACTAATGCAACATCATGTACAACAAGATTATCCGGTTCATTCGAACCATACTGATCTTCTTAGAGGATCAAACATGTTAGGGATGGGTCCTCATCATTCTCAAACTTATCCTACATAAGGGTTGGCTGGAAGTACATTCTTGAATGTCACTCCTTCAAGAAATGTGATGTTCCCTAGTTTTACGTTCAGTAGTCCATATCTTGGTATCACTCCCTCTTTCTTGCATATGTATTTGAAGTCCCTCCTTATAGACCCATATTCCTTACATGCTCCATATTCAATGCATAAATGAGCCTCATACATTCTCATCAACACCACTAATGTATCTTATTTGGATCCTCCTTCTCCACCTCCTCATCAAGGATCTTCAATGGTGGAATCCTACATAATGAGGACTTATGCTTAGTACTAAAAATAATCCCTTGAATTCACTATCTATGGCAACATGCTTCCATTCCCATTGCCTGATCTTCCCAAATGTAAGGGAGAAGGAGACCCGAATGCTCATATGAAGGCTTATGTTACTTTGCTATCACATAAATACTTTCGTGGGATGTTGTAGTAGCTAAATTTTTGTTAAAACCATTAAAGGAATTTACCTATATTAGCATTATTGTATTCGAGAATCCTCCATATATTCCTCTAAACAACTTGTTTCTGAATTAATTAGATCATTTGACATGAACAAGTTGTTGGGTACAAGGATTAGGGAATTTTTTGTATATTAGGCAAGAGAAAAATAATTTTTCCTCCCATTTATTCTATAGATGGCCTCAAGTTATTTACTCCTCTACAAGTGCACCCAACATAGACCAAATGGAACTTTATGATCTATTTCTTCACTCTCTCAATCAAGAGACTAAAGAAGAAGTACATAAGTTTTCTTTCCGTTGTTATGAGGAAGTATTGGAGGTACACTTTGAATCAATCAAGATACTACCAATAATGGGTGTAAGACCTCTTTGTCTAAATGGGAAATTGGTATATGTTAATCAAAACAATTATCAAAACAATGGGGCCAACAACCAAGGACCTAAGGGTGTGAATCACAATCATGGTGCTACCACAAATGGTGTTACTAATCAAGACAAGAACGATAGTTTTACAAACAACAATAACACCAACAACACGGTAAATTAAAGAGGCCCGAAAATGTCTCCTCTATCAACACGGTTGATTTGAACCGTCCCTCTCAAAAGATAAGTCAAATACAAGGCCTGAGATAATACCAAAACTCTAGCTAAGGGGCAACGGATCATGGTTATAACAATCAATTTCACAACTACAATCGAGTTAATAATCAAAAATAGAAAGACACTTATCAAAGGCCAAGAAATTTTTATCCTAACGTATATTTTGGTTTCTATAAGTTTCAAAGTTGTGATGATATAACTTTCTATGATTACAACAAGATTCTATAAGGACTTACCAGAAAGCAGAACAAAACTCTTTGTGGACATGTTATTATAAAATAATGAAAGAAACATGCATTCTAAATAGACAGGACCCATCACACCTCATAATGTAACTATTAAAATCTATCGGGATCCATTCCTTTAACATCTTGGGGATACTAAAGTGAATCCTCATAACATAAAAAATGGAATTCCTATAGGGTATAATGACCATGAGGCCTTGATTTATGACATCTCTTGAGTTTCTCCTAACATTGGGTCAAACGATAGTACGAAGATCTTGGTATTACTTGAGTTAGAAGTTGAACCCAAAATTAATGCAACAAATGGGAAAAGGGAATACATTTGACCACCCCCGCCCCTATCTTTCCTTCCTGTAGAATGATGTTCATACAAACGTAAAAGTAGTACGAGCCTATGATTTAATAGTTGACTTGAAAAAGACCTTCTCTCACATCTTGTTCCTAGATTTTTTGAACAATTCCACAATGAATCATTCTGCATTACTCGATACTCTAGGTCTTGGTCATCTAATCCATGTTACGCCCCTTAGTGCTCAAATAAATCATATTTAATTTGACATATATCCTTGAGGACATAGTGATAAGGATCTTTGGGGTTTATTTTCGATATAGAAAAGATTTAGTTTGACATAAAAATATCCTGAAGATGTGATCCTACATTATATTTACAAGTATGGGTTTACAACAATTACATTAAGAGATCCATGATCGATGGTGGGGCTGTTATAAATGTGATTACCTTATCTTTCTTGCAGAAGTTAGGATATGGTTAGACTAATTGCTCCTCTAGAATAAACACGTTGCAAGAGTATGACAGGTCTTAAGGCTTATTCGATTGGACCCTTAGTTCTTCCTATCACCCTTGGTCCAAACCCCATCTTACCTGATTTTTACATCATCGATAGTGAAAAAATAATAACATGATTCTTGGGAGACCTTGGATCAATCGAATAAAGGCTATTCCTTCTAACTTGTTCTAGGAAGTTATATTCCTCTATTTGGGAAAAGTCTTCATCGCACAAGGGGATCAAAACCCTTCAACATAAACATATAGAACTTCAAGAAGAAAAGAGGGGTTTTAGAATATGAGCTCCATAAAAGTAATTAAATAAAACAATTCCATGAAGAGAATTGATCATGATCACCTCGATCATTCCAAAGGATGAAGTTGTTGACCCAAAACCATTCGAGGCAGAAAAAACTCATAAAGGTAAATCAATATTGGTGGAAGCGATATCCACTAACACCAACGTAGAGATCAAAAAAATCCTAGAGAATGATGATCCAATTTTCCACCCATATGAACCACAAGGAATTTGCATCCTTCTTGTAACGCCTATGTTCTTGTCGATGGTCTTGGCCTATGTGTAAACATGAGAGAACTAACAAAGGAACAATAGAGTGATGAAATCAATACATTTCCCATAAAATCCATCCCTAGGGATTGTTCTATTCCAAACCTTGGTTTAGAGATGAATGTGTCAAAATTACGTATGTTATCTTGGCGGAATGTTATCTCGTAGGATGAAAAAGGTCATGTAAAATCACTATGGTTCATGCAAAAGATAGGGTTGAGCAGAGTAGTAATGCTTACCTAAATGTGATATGTGAAGAACGTGACAAAGAGGTTCTCAAATACCTCCTTCAAGAATTAAAAATAGATAAACATACATAGACAATAATAGGTAGGGGTTGTAATTCTAAACCCTAGATTTTATGTCCTTTTAAGAGAATGGAAACTACAAATATCTTGTTTCTTCACTATGTAGTCTTAGGGGTGAGGAATTTGACATCCTTCACTTCTCTACACCTTAGAAATTTTAGCATGTAGTTCATTTTCATTTCCACATATACCATATTGCATCTGCATTACATTTCATCTACTAGCTCATTCTATGAAATTTGTAATCAAGGGAATTATTTTCAAGTGACCCTCAAAAGTTATGAAAACATTAGTAAAAACAAAATTATATCTTTTCAATCATTCATTAACATTTCTTATCACTTCATTTGTACTACAAGACAAGACAATATTTGGAAAGCAATCCTACCAAGGCCTGCGCATATTTGGTTCTACCTATATCTTTCTTCTAGAATAGTTTTGTTTTCCCATACTGCTAGAAGGTTCATGATGTAACATATTTACAGAGAAATACGTCTTTGGTAGGAAAAACATTTTAAACATTTTCACCTAGGACACTTGTTAACCTATCTCAACATTTTTGTTGAACCCTCACATATTATTGGGTTTGTGATGTTAACACTAGTGGCGAGCCTTCCTTCGCAAAAGAGCAAGTAAAGTTTAAAACCAAAAACTTAAGTATCTCAAACCAAAATCAATCAAAATTTTCACTTACACACTTCTTTGAACCACCAACCCTCGGTGTGGATCCCACACCTCTTACAAGTGGCGTGAGGTTGGGAAAGGAGGGAAGTTCCCTTACTTTCCTATGAGTTTTCCTTAGAAATGAGTTCATGCTTCCTACTGAAAGAATGGAAAAAGGTGTATGGGGTCTCTTAAAATAAGTTAATAACTTAAAATAACTTCATTTGCTAAAATTTATTTGAAAATCTTAAAATGCCAAGAAAAATGAATTATATGTGCACGTTACAAAAGAGATTCAAAACATTTTAAAAAAAAATTATTCAATAAAGAGGTCATCTACAGATCTAATTCTAGATAAAATTGCAAGAAATCTAATTCTAGGATGTGTAGTAAACTATACGCAGAGGTTAAGTTGTAGGTTCCTAAATAGGTTTATGTCAAAATCTTGTCTTTCTCTCATCATTTCCATCTCCATAAAAATCATAAAATTCTTGTCCCTCCGGCTCTCGGTGTTGAGTCCTCATATCTTACTAGTTGCATGAGGTTAGGAGTGGAGTGAGTTCATTTTATTATCATAACATAATTCATCACATATTGCCAAAACAAGAAGTTGTACCAAACATTACTTGAAAAGCTAAAGTTCAACATTAGAATGTGTCTGCATAGTCATCACATATTACCATTACAAAACAAAAAAATAAATCATTTTGTTAGCATACATCATATATTTCATACACTCTGAAAAGCATACAAAATCAAAAATTATAAACATCTAGAGTACACATGTGAAGCAATCCAAAATAAAGTCATCTCTAATGCAAATAATACCTTGACCAAAAAGAGATATTTTTATATATCATGGAATAAAGTTTTAGTACAATGCCATCACATGTGTAGGTCCTGGTCAAAATGCTCACAAGGAACACTAAATCGAAAACACATCATTTATGCAGCTGAAAATGGCATCACAAGAAATGAAGAGGCCTATGGCCTATCCCCCTTAGGTGTAGTTATTTAATATTTTGAATTTTATGTTTCAAAAATATATCTTATAAAAACTAATCTTTTCTCGTGTCCCTGGTTTTCTCATTCTTGCGACCATAATTAGCTTGTTGTACTAGTCGTCTTGACAACACTCTTGTTCAAAATGGTCACTTTGTGGGCCCGGAGGTCAAACATCACCTATAGGATATGTGCAAATGAATTCAAAAATGATTTGTTTTGATATAAATATATGCTTTGTATTTAGCTTCGTTTTGAGTGTATGTGTCATAAATGGAGCGCTAGAACAATTATCTTTCTATCCTCATGCAAAAGGTAAGTCCTCTTGTATTTTTATTTTAGTTTTTTTAGATATCATATCTATATGAACTTGAGTTTTTTTTTGTTTTACAGGTACAAGAACTTAGATGGTGAATTTTCGACACACGGGCATGTCGTGTATAGCTTCTAACTCCCCATTTTAGGAATGCCATAATTGGAATCTATGTTTTACACCTCTTCATGGTTAAAATGCTTCTCCGAGGGGAAAATATGTACGTACCAAAATTTAAACATGCTACATTGTTCAAAAATGGTTTAAAAACCCCAATGATGATTCATATGATTTGATACAGTGTTCGATCTCCTAAACCTACTCACAACTTATATTTCTAGACTAGATTTCCTTATTTATCTAGTGCATGCTTTTTCCGAGATTCTCACATCATTTTAGGCTATTTTTGAATTTTAGTGTCAAAACTACCACCTTATCCGCGGGTGGCGGTTTTGTGATCGCATCCCTGGAAGGGCATAGGTTTTGTAATCGCTGCCATGAGTAGGTGGTGAACCTATAATATCCACTCTACAAATGGCGGCAAGCCCCATGCGTATTTTCCATAATGTTCCAATGTGACTATAAATGCATGTTGTCTCAGTTAATTTCACTTTACATGCATGTTTCTTACATGTTTTAGCTGATTTCAAGCCTAACTACCTTGTGGCATTCTCTTGTTCACTTGTAATTTTTAATTGATCCTGATTGATAGTTCAAACTTGCTCTTCATTGTTGATGTGGAACCCCATATCTACCAAATGGCTTGGACCATTTACCAGCTTAGTTTTTATAAATTGATTGTTTATTTTCAAGAAAATGGTTGGCGATCATTTTGTGTATTCTTGCATTGTTGAGTTTCTACATTCTTACCGAGAATTTCATAGCCAAGCTCTATTCATGTGTGCTATCTCTCTTCCACCTACATTGCTTCTATGATACCATCATCGTAACACATTCTCATTACTTCTTTACTTGCATTCCCAATGCCTTGAATGACTTGAACACAAGAGAAAGAGAAGACAAGATAAGGGGACAAAGAACAAAATAACTAGATTTTCCATTACTCTATGCTTCAAGGTTGGATTTGATATGGGTTTCTTCATTTCTTTACAATATTATTTCTAAATCATATGCATAAATTTATATCAAATATATTATAAAAGAATAATTTCCATTGTTATAATCATTCAATAGTTATAGCAGTTCAATTCATATAGGAAATCCTTCATAGAAGTCTTCTTTACTCATATCAAGGATGTTGCAGGGAAGAAAAGTTTATGAGAAGCTATGAATTTTTCTGTGCTTTTGAGGAAAAGTAGAGGGTTTGATTTGCATCCATAATTTAAAGTGAAGCTTTCATTTAATTAAAATAGACTAGATATACTCAGCATAAGTGAATAACTACATCAAAGTTACTTATTTTTTTACTATTAGTGTAGAAGTAGCTTTAATTATTTAGAATAGAAGCAATATAGTGTCTGTGTTTGTGATGATTTAGTATATTATTTTAGTATATTTATTTAATTAGTTTCTCATCAAAGCATTAGATTAGATTGTCAAATTTAATATTTGTTAAAATGGACACTTCAACGTAGTTTCACACATAGATTTGATCAAGTAGTTTAACCATAGGGAATTTACACTACCCAATCAAAGCCTCTAATTTCCCCTTTGCCAAATCGGCTACAAGGAACTCACTTTGCCAAATCTTAGTCTTTCATTTTCCTATCTCCATCCATCCACATTTTACATCACCTTCCTTGGCATGACCTCATCGAGTCGGTTTGGTTGATGGTCACATGTTGATTATCATTTGTACAAATAGATTAGATACACTCAAAGGTAAAAAACTACACCGAGTTATTTACTTGTTTTAGTTTAAGTGTAGAGTTATCTTTAATTATTTAGAATAAGAGAAATATGTTGTTTGTGTTTGTGATAGTTTAGTTTAGTTGATTTATTTAATTTTTTTCCCATTCAACGATAGACTAGATTGTTATTTTTGATTTAGTTAAACTAAACACTGCAACTAAAATGAAACTCAATGGTAGAAAAATGTTCTAGCAGAGAAAAGCGTGTGTAACCGATATGGATAGGTTTTCAAGGCAATACAATGTCTTCAACTCAAAATAAAGGGATCTGATTGTCCGGAGCACAGAATGCCTCTCTAACTTGGATAGGTCGGGTGGATGTATCGAAAAGAATGGAAATGAGGAGACTCTAGTAAATATCAAGGTCTGTAGATATTCTCTCCGATCCATCCATCCGACCCATCCAAGTTAGAGAGACATTCCGTGTGCTAGGCGAGTGAATCCCATTATTAAGAATGAAGAAATGGTATTACCTTGACCACCTATCCATATTAGTTACACACAATTTCATCTAGTTCTATACCATTTAGCCATCCATATTTTCACATCGGCTACCTAGGCATGACCTTAGGAGTCGAGTGTAGTTGAAGGTCGCTTATCGATTTTCATTTGTAAAGTGACACGGCCTCATTAAATGGACCAACAATAAGATGGGGCTTTATGGTTGAGTGACCCGATATGGATAGAAAAGGAGATTCAGCCTTATGGTTGAGTGACTTGATATGGAGAAATACAGAGATGCAACTCTATGGTTGAGTGACCCGATATGGAGAAATAAGGAGATGGGGCTCTATGGTTGAGTGACCAGGCTTGGTAGTGGAACTATGATTCTTTCTCTTTGGGGGGGTATATGATGTTGTTTTGTGATATTTAGGAGGTATATGGATTTTTTTCATGTTTTGGGAGGTGTGTGGAGGTTGTATTAAGAATTATCTGTACTCTTGTGATTCTTGTAACGCATTTTTAAGATTGAGGCTTGATGCTCTTCTTGGTTAGTATGTACTATTGGATATTGTCTTAGCACTATCTCGGTACAATGTTGGTCTTTGGGTCATGTGATACTAGTTATATATGTATCAACATGATGATTTTGTTTTTAGTCACATGTGTGTGTGTTGGATTCATGCCTATGACACATAATTGTTTGAAGTTCTTCATTAGGTGGACTATTGATTTTTTTTTCCATGGTGGAATTAGAGGTCTTATGATGTGATACAATTGTGAAAGTATGTAGCAATATGTCTCATGGGTCACTTGTGTTGTGTTGAGTTTTGGGTGACATTTTGAGGCCAATTACTATTGGGCATCCACAAACATAAGACAATTGAAATTCTAAACAATGAATACTAAGAGTTTGACATTAAGAAATACCGTAAAAGAAAAGACTAATTGAGTAGTAAAGTAAAAGATAACTAACTACCAATCTTTGCAAAATAGTACAATTTAAGATATTGCCAAAACTAATCTACTCTCGTGTGGTCACATTATACACACAAGTTTCTTTGTTGTGTTGCATCCAACACGATGCTCTAAAAAGAAGAGGTAAATGTAGTGCCAAAAAATTTTAAAAAAGGAAAAATAATAATAATAAATAATGATAATTTGATGCGTGTTGGCGGGTTATGGGTACCCTAAAGGACCTGAAGACCTGTCGTTTTCCTGGCATAATAATCTAAGCACTTTATTTGAGAACCTAGAGAATTAAACTTGGTCAAACCCAAGTTAACGCTGGCATTTTAACAGTAATTGGATAGTTGCAGCAAGGGTAGAATAAGGGAGTGAGAGGGGGCTATAATGAATAGATCTCTCTCCAATATCCCTCTAAAATTAGTACCATCATGCGCTAAATAAGTATTGCACATAGAAATAAATATAACCTAATCTCTCCTCCTTTTACTATAAATAAATTGATAAGTATGAATCTGTATCTGCATCTGAAGCGGGCTCAATGTATCCGAGAGGACGGATCTACTTCTTGTCATTGTTTTGTTTTTTTATGCAAAGGAAGAAGAATACGTTTGAAGAATTGGAGGGGCTACATTCAGGCATATTATCTAGTTGCATGGATTTTTATTATTTTTATTTCGAGTTGTGCTACGTCCACTATAACTTTGTTGGACCATTATCGTGGTAGATAACACCTGCCACTTCGCTTCCCCTGCCCTTTGTCATTTATTTTGAGGAGTCAGTGTATCTATTAAGACAGTGAAAATTCCCTTCCCTGTTATTCTGCTTATGTCGTAGCAAGTTTTATATATTTCACTCTTCCTCTACATGAAGCCCTCAGTTGTCCATTCTCAACATCTTCTCAGCCATTTAAAATGGGATCTTAGATCAGGTTATAGGCTCCATCATTTATGTGGGTTATAAAACGTGGAAGGCTATGGTTGTGAGTTGTTTATGCATGTTATTGATACATACGTTCATGGTAGACATGGTGTTGGTTCTTGGGAAGGAAAAAAATTTATATATGATGTTTAAAGATATGCTAAAGGAAAATCCAAATTTGGACATTGTCGAGCATCACAAATTAGGGGGATTCTTTTATTATCAATTGCGTTTATGAAGATGATTTGATATCCAATCGGTTGATAATTTAAATACATTATTCTGCATATGGAAAAATAAAATGGATTTTTCTTAAAATAGCTTATCAAATGGTGTTGTACCAAACTTTAGAGAATTTTATTTTGGATGTTATGTTGAGAATTACACTCTTGTAGGCCTACCGAGAGTTCACTCCCTAAATTAATCCAAATAATGCCAAGAAAGGTGATTTATGGTTGTGTTGGAACTTTTGGAAGGTGCAAATTTACTGGAGGAAGTTTGTAAATGCTTCAAATGGCATGAGTTATCCGGAAGAAAACAAGAAGCCCCAAATAAATATGATTCAATACTTATGTGTATTCATCGAAGGAATTTTTGGCCATCCTAGTACACTGAGAAAACTCTTAACTTTAATTTCAAAGTGTTATTTAAGTATGGGGTGGTTATGTGGATGTGTTTGTGAGTATGCCATTCTTATCTCGAGCCCAATTATCTTAAGAAAACTCAAAAAAATCCATCAACATGTGGTAAGTGTGTTGTTTGGTCTTTGAGGAGAACATGTGTAGGGAGTCACTTTGGCTACAACAACGCTCATGAACCCTTTGGTAAAAATCCTCTTCCTTTGTGTGATGTTCTTGGTTGTGAATACAGACCACTGGAGCACCCACTTACTCCTGCTTTGTTTAATCCTAGGAATGGTCTCGCTTACCTTCATAATCTACAATTCTAGGATAATTTCGTTCATCATTGCAATATAGTAGAAATAGTAAACCATTAGATACTTAAACAATTGGATATTTTTACCAAACTGTTAGTGTGAAACAATAAAACTCCACCTTGTGATTTATATCACCCATTTACAATTTAACCGTCAAACGTGTTGCAAGACAACCTTATAAGTTTCTAACCCATAGTATTTGAAATAGGTGCTCATGTCGGTCATTACTAGTGCGAGTTATATTATTTGACAACTAAACACGACATATTTTTTTACTTGAAAATTTAGAAATTCACCACATTTAGAGACTTGCAAAACCACATTCTAAGCCCCATAAAATAGATGTCAAGCATCGTATGTGTTCCTTTGTATGTGGAGAGTTGCATCAAGCATTAGATCGACCTCAATTGACCCTTTTTTCTCTCTTTTTGCCCCTCTAGGAGCCCTATTACCCCGATTTGTAGTTTAAGGAGTTGTTAAAAGTGAAATTTTTGTTTTCGTTTCACCTTGTCGTTTGGACCATGAGCGAAGGAATGCTTTTCCTCCTTCGGAAACCTCTATTGTTTCTACTAGAAAATTTCTTACAACTTTCAATTTGGGGAAGTAAATTTCCTAGATAGTTTCACGGAGGGGTTTTAAAGGCCTCGCGTCGGACCTTGACTAGGTCACACAGGACCAATTACAATCGGTGGCCCCGGAGAACAAATCATCAAGCCAGAATGGTTTGTCAATTCTCAGTTCCATCGACTCTAGTGAGTTCTCCATAACTATGAAAACATGTAGGAAAATTTCCTTTGTGCTTCCATCTATCGAAATTTATTTTTCGACATGGTTTCCAAGCCCTCAAGCTAAAATTATGTTGATGTCCAAATTGGTCGCTTACAACCAATCACCCCGGAAAAATAGCCACAAATTGTAAACCGTTTACCATTTCGAATTCTATAAATTCTTATAAATTATTTTTATATAGTAGTACACAAAGATAAATTAAACTTATGTATTTTCCCATCGGAGGATATTTTTCAAACGTGGTTTCATAGACTCTAATCCAAATTTAGGCATTTTCGCAAATCATAGGAAAATGAAATATAAGGTCGTATGACATTGGTCAAAACAATAAACTGTCAAGAAAATGTATTAAAAATCATAAATCACTGTATGAAACTCACCCTTGTTGTTTGTTGTTTGAAATGTGAAATTGTAAAAATTAATATTTCTCTCTATTCACTCTCTTCCCTATCTCTTTCTCTCTCCTCCCTTAGATAGGAAATAAAATGAAATGAAATGAATATATGTAATAACCCTCTCTTGTTGTGTGTACATTATTATTATTATGTAAATGGAAAACTAAAGACGATAATTATATTGGATTTAGGTGGATGCCATGTCAACAATTTTTTTACTCATGCTCACATGGTTTTTCGAGTGGCACAATAAGATGGGGAAATATCGTGGTTGTAATTCAATTGTGTAATGTTTTAATTTACATATGATAATGAAAAAAATGTATTGCTATGTTTATAGTAAATTTTCATCCTTCTATTGCTTTCAAATAAAATATTGTCCTTGTCGTGCATGAAGTTTAAATAAACTTGTAATTGTTCTTTGTTATCAAGTTTTAAGAGTTATCCAAATATTACTTAATGATCTTCTTGACTTCATTTATACCCAAGTTACGACACTTATGTCATGTATGGTAGAAAGAAGTATCTCTTTATAAATTAAAACGGAATTATTCTTTAAACAACTTAAATTCTTCATCTTCCCTCAATTTGCATGACTAGTAGGTGAGCTTTGACACTAGATGGTTGAGAACAACTTGATATTTATTCCATATTGAGTTATCGCACTCTAATGATGACCATCTTAGGTATGTGTGTTCATGTTTATCAATTAATATATCTTCTCTCATGTTTCCTTCTTTGAGATAATCTCATGATGTTGGGTCATGCCCTTGTGTTTCACTTTCGCAAATATCAAATCTAGTATAGACCACTAGACTTGGTCCTAAGGAGATGTTGAACCTAAGGTAAATAAAATCTCAATATTCATCCCATATACTTAGTGTTAAGCATGTTATGTAATTAGGAAATGAGGGTTTGGAGCATGAGTGGAATCCAAATCGGAAGATACCTATGCATGAAACCTTTGATTTTGAAGCCTTGTCTCTTCACATATAGGGGTGTTATCTTGCATGGCGTCCCTCATGTTTTTATAGGTCATGAGATATCCATAATTGTTTTATCTAGTTTTTCTTATTGGAATGGTGTAATCTCTTTTACATGATAATGGAAATTAGTCAAAAGTAGACCTCTTTTGAGAATTAGGTTGAATTACACATTAGTACATTTTCTCCGGTGAGAAGGGTGTTAGCGCATTAGTTAAATGCTGCCTAATAGCCTAATACATTAATTAGTTTTTTGTTTGTGAATAATTATTTAACTGTTCCTCTCTTCTTCTCTTCTCATGTAGCCTTTATAAGGTACTGTTGTTTTGTTTAACACACAGGCATTGAATAAACATTCAGACATTTCTTTCCTGAGAAATCATTGGTATCAAAGCTCGTTTCTCTCATCGGTGTGCATAAAAGATCATTGCGCGTAGTAAAGAAAGTGTGCAGATCAAAGCAGATAAATCTGGAGGAGTGGACACATTAAAAGAGTAAACATGTTACATGAGGTGTATCTTGTCTATCTTTTGTCATGCAAATTGGAGCGACCAGTGTGCATAAAATGTGGTGACTTGCTCTATCATTTCTACGAGCTGACCTGTCAGGCCTGTTTGGCGTTTGGAAGACTTGTTCTTCTTTGAAAAATGATGTGCATTGTTGCACTCTCCTGTATTTCTAACAGTTGATTCAAAGTTCCTCCTTTCTTAGCGCAAGGCGGATAATGTGCACCAAAGCACTAGCAATGTATTGTAATAACTTGATAGTATATTGTTCAATTTTTCATAAATTTGTAGTGTGAGAGAATCAACGAGTGCCTGTGGCAAGAGGATACAAACCAACATGAGAGTTCTGCAATTGTTGCACTTGCAAATCCATGCTCAAGATCTCTCCTGCTAGTGCTCTCATAAACCTATCCTATCGGTTCAGAAGACGGAGAAAAGATACTAGACTTGTGCATGTAGGATATCAGGAGATTTATGAAGTGTTTTGAATCAAATCACCAAATCTTTCTTTGCCTATTTGCTCGAGATGTCTTGTGGGAAACAACACAGAGGTCTATTCAAACAGAGCTACCATCATTCTATGGAGCATCTTCAGGTTGTACACACAGATCTATGTAGACCCCTGCTAGCTAGCTTCCAAGGTTTTGAATACTTCCAGCTCATCATTGATGATTACTCATGAAAAATGTGGGTATATTTTCTCCTGGAAGAAGAGTGAGGCATTTTCCAATTTCCAAACCTTTTACCAGCAAGCCACCAGGCAGTCTGGGAAGCCTCTCCTTCTCCTCTGCTTAGATCGGGGAATTTATATCAAATAAGTTCTTAGCATACCTGAAGTAGCATGGCATTCAAAGCAACATCTGACTACACCCTACACTCCCCAATAAAATGGGATTTCGAGTGACACAACAGGACTGTCATGGAGATGGCTCGTTGTATGCTCTCCACCGCCAAGTTGGAGGATCAATTTTGGGCGAGATGCACCTCAGACAGAGTGTATCTACTTAGCCGAGCACCCACGGAGATCTTACGTAACAGAGGACACCGAGAAGAGGTATGGTCTAGTCGTAAACCTTCTATTCATCATTTGAGATTTTTGGTTGTCTGCATATACGCATGTTCCAGGATGAGAAAAGGAAGAAGATCAATCTAAAGACACTACCATGTCTTTTCTTGGGGTATAGTACTACCTCAAATTCATATCGTCTCATGGATCCCGAGACGAAGAAAATCTACGAGAGTCGAAATGTGGTGTGTGATGAGTCGTCCTTTGACTCCCGCCACATAATGGAGATCCAAGATCGACCTCGTCACATAGATTTCTCACACATCTAGATGATGAGCATGATGATTATTATCGAGAGAAAAAGAGATGAGTGGAGATTTGTTTGTTGATCCGGGCACACTGGAAAACACATCTTCACATCAGTAGCAACAACACCAATGTCCGAAATGGGTCCAGAATACTATTGGGAATGCACACCTAAACTCACTTCCCGATACTTCTATGAGAATCGTAACAAAAAGTCAAGCCAAACATGAGGTAAATTTTGCAATCGTGAGTTCAATTGTTGATAGCATTGAACCTAACACTGTTTGTGAGGCATTAGAACAACCATAGTGGAACAAAGCATGGATGCGAATATGATTCCCTAATTCAGAATCGACGTGGGAACTTGTCGATCTACCTCCGGGTAAGAAATTCATTGGCTGCAAATGGATTTTCAAAACAAAATATAAGGCAAATGGTTCAATCGAAAAACACAAAGCAAGACTTGTTGCAAAGGGTTATGCTCAGCAAGAAGGAATTGACTATGACAAGACCTTTGCACCCACCGTGTGAATATCAAAACCATCGAGTTGTTTGTCCTGTTGGTAGCACAAAATGGATGGATACTTCAGCGGTGGATGTCAAGAGTGCTTTTCGAATGGTGATCTAAAAGAAAAAGTATACATGGCCCAACTTGAAGGGTTTGTAGATGAGCATCAACCCCACAAGGTATGTCATCCGATAAAGTCACCTTATGGACTCAAACAAGCACCTAGGGCATGGTATATAACAATTGATGATCACCTATTGCAGCATGGATTCACTCATAGCTGCTCGATACAAATTTGTATATCAAGAAGGTAGGAATAGAGATTGTCATTCCGGTTCGTCAGACGTAGATGATCTTGTGATCACAAGAAGTTCTGACAATCTTTTGGATGATGTTAAGAATGATCTGAATAAATCTTTCGACATGACCAATTTGGGGTTACTTCACCACATGTCTTGGCTTAGAGATATGGCAGAAGAAGAATCATATCTTCGTCTCCCGGATGAAATATGCCAAGACACTCCTGGAAAAGTATGGAATGTCAGATTGTAAACCAATGTCCACACCTATGAAAAAAGATTTGCAATTATCTAGATTCAAGGATTCACCATAGGTAGATGGCACTCACTATAGGAAGCTTGTGGGCAGTCTCATTTACTTGACTTATACTAGGCTAGATCTTTGCTTTGCAGTGAGCTATCTCGCCAAATTTATGTAGGAGCTAAAGAAATGTCATTGGATAGCAGAAAATCATGTGTTGAGATATGTCTGAGGTATAATTGACTTTTGTCTACAGTATAAGAAGAACACTCAGTTCTTCTTACAGGGATATATAGACTCGGACTATACAGGATCTGTTGATGACATGAAATCCACTTCAAGATATGTTTTTCATCTTGGATCTGGACCTATCTTGAGGATTAGCAAGAAGCAAACTATTGTTGCTCTCTCATCCACTAAGGCTAAATACTGCACCACATGAGGAGCTGTGTGTGAAGCTATTTGATTACGTCACATTCTTACAGATATAGGAATTCCTGAAGAGAAACCTCCTATAATTCACTACGACAATCAAGGTGTGTTGAAGCTTTTGAAGAATCATGTTTTTCATGAACGAACAAAGCATATTGAGGTCGAATGTCACTACATTCATGAACAGGTTTTGAACCACCAAATTCAGCTCTAGTACTGCCCTACTAATTTTTAGGTTGCAGATATTCTCACCAAGCCTCTAGGAAAAGTGAATTTTGATTTGTTTAGGGTGTACATTTGTAAGAACAATGAATTAAGGGGGAATGTTAGCACATTAGTTAAATTCTACATAATAGCCTAATACATTGTTAATTTTTTGTTTGTGAATAGTTATTTAACTGTTCCTCTCTTCTTCTCTCCTCCCATAGCCTTTATAAGGCTTTGTTGTTTTGTTTAACACATAGGCATTGAATAAACATTCAGAGCTTTCTTTCCTGAGCCATCAAAGGGAAGTTGTTAGAATATTATAGGTTGTATAAAAGTATAATTACGTATCAACTTGTAATGATGTAAGGGTAACAAGAAGACCAGAGGAGACTTTGGAAACTTTTATTCAATGTTTCTTACACTTGTATGATGTCAACATTCTAAGATGACTAAGATGACTTTATATAAAATAAAAGTAAAGTAATGTCTGTTATGTGAACTTTTAACCTAGTAAATGGGGAAAATTCGATATGTAAGGGACAAAAATGATCACCACACCCCTCATTGTAGTTTAAAAATGTTATTAAAGGATTGAAATTAAGGAAAATGAAATTTGAGGATTGACCCTTTTGACTCAAGGTAAATCTTCCACTAAGTATCTTGATCTATGTAAACTAAGTATCTAAGGGAGTAGATAGATTATACGGATAGTTTTAATAACTGAAAGAAAAATAGTGTAACCCTAGTGATCAAATGGTATTATGAACGGAACATGCAATACATTTACTCTTAAACTAATAAACTTCATTTATGTCATGTGAACCTCCCTTGTTGTAACTAAGATTAATTGTAAAGCCAAGAAGCATGCCTTTAGGAAAAAATGCTAGTGAAAAATTCTAGTATCCTCATGTGTGTACATATGTTCCTTTCAACAATTGAGCTAAATAATTCTTTTACAATAAGGGAAACAATTAAAATTAAATGGAATTATTAAAAGTAAGATGTTATGAAAAATAAAGATAATGTAGTCTATTTTAAAGAAGAATGAAGGACCACATGATAAGTGCTTTTCAAAAAAGTAGAGTCAATAACGAAATATGACTATAATAAAAATGTAAAACAAGAAATCGTTGTTTCATGGATGACGATATCTGGGAGTTGTGGTCGAAAATCATGCACATTAGACATTATTTATCCCTGGTATCATACTAATATTTAGAAGGTTCTTGAGTGAGGAAAGTATTAATTAATCCCATCCTTTGGCCATATTATTTCACTTATATTTCATCACTCGCACATCTTTTTATATACATGCCTAGTTTGTTTCAACACTTTTCTATTGGTTAAGCCTAAACTAGGGTGCTCGGGGTTGTATTAGGGTGTCCTAGGGCCCCTCGGTCAAACCTAGGTGCCTCGATTCTTATCAAATCTTCATGCCACTTTTTGACATATTCGACCATTTTTCATGTTTATCTTTTTCCTAATTGGCCATTTCAGGATTAATTATGAAAGTAGATTAAGATAACCCTATATATATAAAGTTATGAGAACATAGTGAGGGTCCTAGCATCATCTAATACTATAGCTCACTTTAGAGTTGCATCCATTTTATCACTTGCATCCACATAGATTCATGCATCAAGGCTAAGCAATCTACATAAACACAAACTTCAAAGGGAGATGGATTCTATTCTCTTCCATGCACACATGTTGTTACATTTTCTACATTTAGTTATTTCTCACTATTTCACATAGTGTGGACCTGCACGAGCTCACCTAGGGCACATCCAAAATGTAGTGCACCACTCATAGTAGTAAGCCCACCGTTGTGGTAGCTAAGGTCAATCTGAACTATTCATTTTCATATTTTAATTTTTTAGGGTTTTATACTCGTTTTTTCTTTTACAGGTTAACAGTACATTATTTAGTACATTCAGTGTAGTTTAAATAATGCATTGTGATAAACAATGAAGGTTATAGGTCATCTTCTGACCCTAAAAGAATCATATTCTGAGATTTTTCAAAGATCATGCACCTATTTCTACATACTAAAGCGCCTCGTGGCGCCTCAATACCCTCATAGGTTCTTGGTGTACTCGAGACCCTCCAAATCCACCATGTTCAGGACCTTTTGCAAATATTCTTGCTTCTAGAATTTCATGTCGACTTGCGACACTTTGCATGACGATTATCTAAAATCAGCTAAGTTCTTTCCTCGGTTTGTTCTTGCATATTAGGGCTTTATTTCTACTAATTTTAATTTTTTAGTAATTTTATATTGCTTTAGAGTATTTATTTAGAGCATTTATATTCTCCTATATTATATTAACTATATTAGCATACCCCTAGTCTATTCTAATTTTAGTTAATCATTTTGGTGAACCTCACACTATAGCACTACCTTCTTGTCCCTTACATTTCCTTTTCAAGTTATGACTTAATCTTCCTATCCTATCTACGTGCCATGCAAAGGACTTGGGTATATTTTCTACCACCGTTGATTTCTTGTGTGTACTTAGCCAACATCCTCCTCGCTTTGGCATGCCTAAGATTGATCTCTCCATTAATGTGGTTGCTAATGTTTGTACTTGTCCTACTCCACCTACAGCCCCACTGCATCTATTCCACCGCCTATTATAGTGGTATCTCCTCCCACCACCTCTAAGGGATATGACATTATTGAAAAACTTAAAAATATGCCTGTTAAGATCTCTCTTTATGACTTATTGCATAATGCACCAAATTTTCGCAAGACATTAGAAGCTACCCTTTGTGCTATTCATATTGAAAGTGACAAGAATCCTTTCCACATCTCATACAATATCTTCGTAATTTATTACATGCTATCTCCATCACTAATGAGGATATGTCACTTTTTTCTAAAACCAGCCCATTTTCTCCTTTACTCATCACTATAATTGTTTATTCTACTTGTATCATGTGGGTTCTCATCGATAATGGTATCACTATTAAACTTTGTGCTCGTTGTGCGTTACAAAAATTAGTTATAAATAATAACCTTATTTCTTTGAATTCTACTCTCATTTGTGGTTACAATTCTACCACTTGCGTGTGCTTAGGTACTATCTCATTTCATATTTTTCTTGGGCCTAAACTATTCTCACCGAGTTTTATATAATTTATACCTCCTTACAATTCAATCTATTATTAGCAAGGCCTTGGATTAGCACAATACAAGTAGTCCCATCTACTATTTACCAATGTGTCAAATTTCTACACAAGGGTTACAAACTTACCATTACCGTTGATCCCAAGCCTTTCAATTATTGTCGCATAAACCCAATAACCATTATGCCTATAGCACCTTCGCAACGTATTCCATATGTTATTCTTGACACATATAACATTGGATGACCTAGTGCTTCACAATCTCCTACTATTATTGTTCATACTCTTGCTTATCTCTACTCACACATTAGATACAATTTCTCCTAAAATATTCATTCCTGCTACTACCTCACCTCGAGCTTAGCCATTGCATCCTCAACCCTTCCAACAGATATACTGACATCGCCACACAAAAAAAACAATGCTAATATTAGCGATTGTGATGATGAAGTTAACATTATAGACCTTATAGATAATTCATTAAGATTACTTGATTTTACTCCTCTCAGTGTAGATGATTCATATTTTTACTAAACCTTTGTAGCTAATGTGACCCAAGCTAATACCGATTCAAGACCCTCCTTCTACTAATGCTATGGTATTATATAAGGTATATGTTAATAGTGTTGATGCTATTTCATCTTTTCCTCCACCGGAGGCCACTCCTTGATCTATATTTACATGCACCTTATTTATAAATAGGTCATCTTGCTAGCATATTTTAATTGATCCCACTAGTTTAAATCATATTTGTACACGCAATCTTTTCCTAGGTTTGGTATGAAACTTAATGACATCTTAACCCCACTTCATTTTCCACATCTTTATCATAGTTATTTCTAAATCGCAATGGATTATGGATTACGGGTTTTTATTTGACAATATTTGTTGTATGGACCTCTCACGGTTCTCCACTCACACTAGGATAGTCTTATCTTGAATACATTGGTTGTATAATAGACACCTTTCATTCTTTACTCATGTTTCCTATGCCTTTTGGCCCTATCTCTATTCCTATTGATTCTTCTCCTACTTATGTTCAAAATATCTCCTGTTGGCATGCTCATGGTTGTCCACCAATTGCCTTTATTGATGAAGAATACATAATGAATGTCTAGACACTCCACCGCAATGGGTCCCTATATGACCCTCCCCACTCTATAGCTTATCAAAGCTTCCGATGTCGCGCCAATAGGTTTTGATAAAAAAATGATGATCTCCTTGATAATTTATCCTAGCTATATCGTCGTCATATAGCCGCTTAGGGGCATAAACATCACACATTACCCCCGCATCTTATTATTTATCATCTATAACATCTCGCTTAGATAGGCATACTAATCACACATTCTAGGACCTTCATTAGCTAATGTCACACTCTTGTGCTTAGGTTCAAACTTGACTCGTTAAGGGATTACCATTCCACCGAACCCCATACACTACACTATAGGAATTCTCCATTGCAATTCATTGCACATTGTGCATAAAACACTATACATTCGACATGTACTCTTCAACATTTGAAAAATTTTACATCACACATCATCCTAGTCCTCATCTTAGTTATACCATATTTTCCATGCCTTACTAGCATACCCTATTCATTTTACAAGTTACCTACAACATTAGGCTATCTACGTATAACTTATACGTAGCCACATCATACACTATGCATCTACACATCACATTTATTTTTCATACTACGCTAGGTTACATTACACATGGGTGTCGCTTTAGGTTTTCATCCCTACAATCTAAATTATCACACATTACAATGCATATTATACATTACATGTTGTTGTTTGCACACACTGCGCATCTACAAACTTTACTTGCCACACATCCAGTAATTTCATCATTACACATACTACATTATTTTATAATATGGATGGGGTTGTTTCTCCATCTATATAGGTCGATACATGAGGCCATAGTGCAGTCATAATGTTTGTATTTTCCATCCCATCTCATCCCATTAGGGGCTGCACTGACCACCCTATGACGCATCTGAGTTGATCGGTCTATACATGATAGCTGAGGGTTTAGAAATCAAATGAAATTTACACTCATCATGTGACATTTACTCATGTACCACT
Source organism: Taxus wallichiana var. yunnanensis (assembly GCA_018340775.1). NCBI lineage: Eukaryota > Viridiplantae > Streptophyta > Pinopsida > Cupressales > Taxaceae > Taxus > Taxus wallichiana. Next base: position 79,179,941 of record CM031233.1, on the reverse strand, counting down.
CGTAGGCTAGTGGCATATGTTTTAGGCTAAATCATCACTCATCCCCTTTTCATCTACTAGTGACATATACTTTAGGCTAAATCGTCACCCCCAATTTTTCTATCTAGTAGTGGTATAAAATTTAGGTTGGATCACCACCACCATTGTATCATCTTTTATTGGTACACACCTTAAGTTTCATCACCACTACTCATCCCTTCATCATATAGTGATATAGGATTAGTGTTAAATCGTCACTTGTGTATTCATCTTATAGTGATATAAACTTAAGCTAAATCATCACTCATATATTCATCAAGTCCCGATATGCACTTTGGCTATAAAGTTCAGGAACATATTTTCTATATGTCACATCTCATCACCACTACATACACACTCATCATAAAGCGCTAGACACAATAGACACTACTTGACCATTTCCCGATGAGAAACTCTCATTTAAAGTTTATTCTTGATGTTGATGGGGAAATCAAAATGAACCTCATTACATACACTTCCATCCACTTAGGGGGCATGTTTCCCCATCATTCCATCTCATATTTCATTCCACCCATCCATAGCATCTTGCATCGTCTTGATGCATTTACTCTTGATTACTAGTGTTTTGCATGATCACTTTACAACACATGTTAGATTGATTTCATATATTTTAATTATATATATTATCCTCACATGCTCGTTCATGAATTTATTTTATGTGATCGAAAATATAGTACTCTACATGTGGCATGGATGCTCGCCTTGTACCCTTCCTATACTAGTCACCTGGGGCATCCACATTTTCTCTTTTCGGTGTTATTTGTTCAATTTTTACTTAGCATCTTACATTACTTTCTCATACATGCTTTTTACATGTTGATTATTTCTCATACATGCTAACGAATGTTCCGTGTGGAGCACTTTTTTTAGGATTACAAGTTTTCGTGACTAATTGTTTATTTGTTTCTACTTGTATTCTTTGTTTTCCATGTATGTGGAATTTTCCCTTTGTTTGTGTGCACACTCACTTGTTTTTATGGTCATGATGGATTTGTGTGTCTTACAACATAGTGAGTGATGTCCCATGTTTCGCAACCCACTTTGTATGGATTACTTGGTTTCTTGTGTGTTTATATTTACTACATTGTATGCATACCTTACACATGTTTTCTATATGCATGCATTATTTTTTTATTCTCTTTGGCCACCTTCTTGTTTGTGTGTGCCTTGGTTTCTACCAAGAAATTTTCATGGTACATAGTTTAGAGTGTTGTTGGTCCTCCTTTGGGACCACATTCTCCTATCGTGATGTTGCATGTTCCCACAAGGAGGTGGGGCATCATTTGGGGTTTACATACTTATACAACGTAGTTACACTAGTTCAATACAATGTAATTTCTGCCCTTGGCATTGTGGTTTTACATACATCGAATGGGTTTAGATGAGTCTACGAACCCTATACATAGTGGATTTTATAGGACATGATATGGTTAGAATTTCTAGGAAGTAGTTACAGGATTAGGGGTTACAATGACTGTTCCTCTGTATACTACTTCAGATAATTACGTCAAATCACCCAAAACCATAACACTACATACATCTTTTCAAAAAATTTAAGCATAAGTAGTTAGATCTTTGAGGAAACAAATCATTTCCTACCTACATGACCTTATCTAGGGTGGAGTGAGATCACCTAAAAAACTCAGAATAATACGTGATATCCTTCTACAACCTTTCTCTCGACATGGATTAGGTACAAATGTTCCATTTACATTTTCATTTAGAAAATTTTACATTTTCTTATTTTGCACATTTTTATACACATGCATATTTTAAAAACAATTTTACATACATACACTTTTGATTACTTGATCGTTTTCTCCTTGCAGGTCCAACCATATGAGAAACAAACAGTCAAATTGGGGGAAATAAAAACAAAAATAAAAAGTGTCAACAACAACATTCTATGATAAAATGTGCTTTACTAATCATGCAGTACACACTACACACCACGTAAGCTACACACATGTTCCATCCTAGGTTCACTCTCATCACTTTTTGTACGTGTAGTTTTCATATTTATACTCCACACTCCATCTTCTTTTTGTCGCTCCATGCTTGAGTCCAATCATTTGACATGTTTCTATTACAATCTCCATGGAAATCAGTACACATTTCTATTTAATTTATGTTACCGAGATTTCAGCTCACCTACATAAATTAAGGGAAAAACTATAGTCACAAACTCATGCACACTAGACATTATTTAGCCCATCTAATATTGATATTTAGAAGGTTCTTGAGTGAATAAATTATTAGTTGATACCATATTTTGGCCATCTTATTTTACTTTTATTTCATACTTCATGCACATTTTTATATACATGCTCATTTTGTTTCAGGTGCTTTCCTATTGTTTTCACCTAAGCTAGGGTGTTCAAGCCTGTATAGGGGGATCCATAGGGCACCCCAGCTGCACCTGGGGTGCTCCAATCCTTTTCAAAATTCCCCGTCACTTTTTTAGACTTTTCAGACCATTTTTCATCTTTATCTTTTTCCGAGTCAACCATCTCAAGCTTAATTACAAAATTAGATCAAGAGAAACATATAAATGTAAAATTATGAGACCATAATGAGGTTCATATTGTTAGGTTATGGAGCTGTTTTCATGTGAGAAAGTGTTGAAGACTATACACTAAGAGTACTGTACACTTTCCATAGTTGTCTCGCCGGGGTTTGGGGTCGGGCCAGCCCTAAGCGAGGGTCCAAGGGCAATAGCCCCAAGTAGACGGGTTCAGGGGCGCAACCCCTGAAAAAAAAAATGGCCTTAAAACATGCATGATATATCGAGAAATGTGCTTTTTTCATATGAGTGGGATTTTGACCCATAGATTTATGGGATGGTTTTAACCCATGTTTTTGATACCCACAGTTTTATAAAACTACTTAAGTAGTTGTCTATTTATATGGTTCTTGTGCATATGGTAGGTAATATAAAAACATTGCAGATGTGTTTTGAATTCAGTGTGAATTATGTAGAGTTTGTTGAGCATAACTCCAAACAGATCTAGGTATTATATTGAGAGAGCGGTGGCTTGTAATAAAATCTAAGCAAGTGATTCTTGGTAGACGTAGCCCAAATTGGGTGAACCACGTTAAATACTATCTCTTTGTGTTGTGTTATTTTATTCTGCAATTTTATTTGAGATCTGTAATATTTTCTGCATATTAGTTTCTACTATTGTGATTCTGTGAGGGATTATTCCACATATTTTATCCCTTATATCCTAAAAATTGGTATTAGAGTCTAGTTTGGTTTGTGAAGTGTTGAATCGCAGAAAAGTTTTATCTTGAGTGGGAGCTATGACAGATGATGGAAGATCTAGGGTTGAAAAATTCGATGGGTAGAATTTCAGTCTTTAGAAGATGCAGATGGAAGATTACCTTTATCGAAGGATCTTTATATTCGTTGTCTCGAGAAGGTGAGCAAACCCTCGACCATGACAGAGATGCGGAATGGGATTTGTTGGATAGGAAGGCACTTGGGAAAATCTGGATGTGTCTTACATCTTCAATATTATTTAATGTTTCAAAGGAAAAGACTACAAAAGTACCGATGGATGCATTAGCGAAGTTGTATGAAAAATCTCTTCCTCTAATAAGATATTTTAAATGAAAAAATTGTTTAATATGAAGATGTCTCGAGAATGGTTCAGTAGTAGATCATCTAAATGATTTTAATAGGGTTGTAAATATGCTAGCTTCAGTTAAAATAGAATTTGATGAAGAAGTTAGGGCTTTATTAGTTTTTTTCTCTTTACCTAAGAGCTGAAATATCCTAGTAATGGTGGTAAGTAACTCGGTTCTAGCTAACTCAAAGTTGAAGTTTGAGGATATTGTAGGGTTGATTCTAAGTGAAGAAATGCGAAGAAAAATATCCGTGAATTTTCTACTTCATGGAATGCTTTGACAATGGAAACTAGAGGGAGACAGAAGAATAGAGGAAGCCATGGAAAATCAAAGGATTGGGCAAGGTCAAAATCCAAAAGAAAGATAGTATGCTAGCACTTTGGAAAGTCTAGGCATATAAATAATGACTATTGGGAGCTTCAAGACAAGAAGAAATAATAGGAAGAAAACAAGGAGGAAAATGTGGCAACAGGTAATGTATGTCGGGATGCTTTGAATCTTTCTTTGCACAATATTACTGAATCTTGGTTTTTAGATTTTGTGGCTTCTTTCCATGCTACTCCACCTAGGCATTATTTTGTTGATTGTGTTCAAGGAGATTTTGGGCATTTTTTTCTTGGTCATGATGAGCCTCAGAAGCATAGTTGGAAAATGTTTTGTTCAGTTAAGATGCAAAATGGGAATACTTGGCTATTGAAGGATGTCAAAAATGTGCCTACATTAAGACAAAATTTGATATTGGCAGGGTAGTTGGGAAGTGATTGTTGTACTATGATATTTGCAGCGGAATCTTGGAAGGTTACCAAGGGTGCTCTTGTGGTGGCAAGAGGTAAGAAGGCTGGAACCTTGTATTTAGCCACATGTTTGTAATCTTGTGGCTTCAGAAGTAGATACAACATTGTGGGCACTATAGGCTTAGTCATATGAGCCATAAGGGCATGGAGATCATAAAGAAAGATTTTTCCGAATCTACGTAAATAGGTTTGGATTTCTGTGAGGACTACATATATGGGAAATAGAAGTGAGTAAGGTTTCTCAAGGTTTGACCTACAAATAAAGAGAGTAAGTTAGAGATGGTACATTCTAATGTATGGGGCTAGCTCTGTATCATCTCTTAGGGGTTCATGTTATTATGTTACTTTTATTGATGATGCAACATGGAAATTTTGGGTTTATTATATTAGAAACAAATTTGATGTATTTAAAACTTTTGTTTAATGGAAAGCCTTAGTAGAGAATCAAACAGCTTCTTAAGCTAAAATGTCTCAGGTCGATAATGGAGGGGAGTATTGCAAGAATGAATTTGATGATTATTGTTCTAAAATCGAATCCACAAGAATCATACGGTTCCAAGAACTCCTCAAGTAGAATGGGGTGTCGAAAGGATGAACAGAACACCAATGGAATGTGCTAGGAGCATGATAATACATGTACGACTACCTCTTTATTTTTGGGTAGAAGTGGTGAGAAAAATTGTGTACTTGATAAAAAGAGGACCCTAAGTGCCTTGGATGGAGGCATACCTGAGGAGGCTTGGTATGGTAATAAAGTTGATTATTAATTTCTTAGAGTCTTTGGATGTGAATTTTTTGTCCATATAGACAACGATGATAGGACCAAGCTAGAGGATAAATCGAAAAATGTGCTTTCATTGGTTATGGTGGTGATGACTTTGGATATAAATGTTGGAGTATTAAGGACAAGAGAATCATTCGATCTAGGGGTGTGGTATTTAATGAGAAAGTCCCGTATAAGCATCATTAGTTTCGGAAAATAGGAAAAATCCAAGAAAGAATATGCAACGGTAGAAGATATTCCGGATGGAAAAGTGACACATGAATAAGTTCGAAACCTCCTCAACAGAACCCCAAACTCCTATATTGAGAAGGTTTGCTAGGGTAAGAAGAGAACCTAAACCTTTTTCTCCTTCTCCTTATTATTTGTTACTCACCGATAGTGGAGAGCCAGAGATCTTTGATGAAGCAATGCAGTAGATTCTAGGAAGAAGTGGGAGCAAGCCATGGATGAGGAGCATCGGGATCTCAAGGAGAACCACACATGGGATTGGTGAGGCTACTCAAGGAAAAAGAGCATTATAGAACCAGTGGGTGTTTAGAGTAATAGAGGAATAAGGAGGCAAGAAAATATACAAGGCCTGGTTTGTGGTCAAGGGGTTTGCACATAAAAAAGGTATAGATTTTGATGAGATTTTTTCTCCTGTAGTAAAAATGAATTCTATTAGAACTATTCTAGGAATAGTTGCAATGAAGACCTGCAATTAGAATAGCTTTATGTAAAGCCTTCATTTCTCCATGGTGATTTGGAGGAGGAACTATATATGTAGAAAAAAGAGGGCTATGAGGTCAAAAGTAAAGATGAGATGGTGTGCAAACTAAAGAAGAGCTTCTATGGCTTGAAACAAGCTCCACTTTAATGGTATAAGAAATTTGATAGCTTAGTGATGGAGCATGGTTATATTAGATGTCATTATGACCATTGAGTGTATACAAAGATATTTGAGGATGGCAGTTATATTATCCTTTGTGTGTATGTGGATGACATGTTGGTTGCAGGTAAAAACATGTAGGAAATAAAAGTACTCAAGAAACAACTAAGTGAATCCTTTGATATGAAGGATTTGGGGGTAGCCAAAAATCCTTGGTATGAGGATATCTTGAGATAGGAAGGAATGAAAGTTGACTTTATCTTAAGAATATTACATTAAGAAGGTCTTGAGAGATTTAACATGCGGGATGCTAAACCAGTTGGGACTCCTTTGGGTGCCATTTCAAGTTATTAAAGGAGCAGTGTCCCAAGACAAAGTAGGAGAGAAACCAAATGTGCAAGGTACCTTACTCATCACCTGGTTGGCGGAGTTTGATGTATGCCATGGTGTGGACCAAGCCTAATATTACCCATGCAAAGGGGGAGCGGTGAGTAGATTTATGAGTGATCTAGGTAGATATCAATGACAGTAATAAAGTGGATCCTTCAATATTTGAGAGGGACCATGGGGACAATTTTATGGTATATGTGGACCAGACACCACTTTGTGTGGTTATGTAGATTCAGATATGGCTGGAGATGTAGACAAGAGAAGGAGCACGATAGGTTATGTTTACACTATAGGTGGGACAAAGAGTGAGTTTAATTTCATGACTACATAAGTCCGGGTGGCTTTATTAACCACAGAGGCTGATTATGTTTTTGCCACAGAGACAAACAATGAAATTATTTGATTACAACAATATCCCGAGGAGTTGGGGCATAAGCAGGAGGAAGGAAAGCTGGATAGTGATATTCATAGTGCTATACACCAAGCTAAGAACTCTATTTTCCACTCTAGGACGAAGCATATACGAGTTAAGGTACCATTTGATTTTGATAGATTTAGAGGAAGAGAAGTTCAAGATAGAGAAGATTCATACTAGTCGAATCTTTCGACATGATGACCAAGGTGGTCTCAAGGGAAAACTCTGAAGTTGTGTTCAACTTTGGCTTGTCTTCATGGAAACTATCAAGGGTTGAGAAGCTTTTAGAGGAAAACTAGTCTCCAAGTGGTAGATTGTTAGGGTGTGGAGCCTATTTTCATGTGAGGAAGTGTTGAAGGCTATAGACTAAGATTACTATACACTTTCCACAGCTTGTCTCGCTAGGCTTCTGAGTCGGGGAAGTAGCCCCGGTAGAGAGGGGTTCAAGGGCGCAGCCCTCGAGAATTTTTTTGGGTCGTAACACGTGCCCGATATACCGACAAATGTACTTTTCTCATATGGGTGAGATTTTGACCCATAGGTTTATGGGACGGTTTTGGCCCATGGTTTTGTAAAACTACTTAAGTAGTCTATTTATATTGTTTTGGGCATATGGTAGGCAATATAAAAACATTGCAGATGTGTTCGAATTGAGGTGTGAATTTCAGAGAGTTTGTTGAGCATAGCTCCAAACAAATCTAGGTATTGTATTGAGAGATCGGTGGCTTGTAATAAAATATAAGCAAATGATTCTTGGTGGACGTAGCCCAAATTGGGTGAACCACATTAAATACTATCTCTTTTTGTTGTGTTATTTTATTCTACAATTTTATTTGAGATCTGTAATATTTTCTGCATAGTAGTTTCTATTATTATGGTTCGTGAGGGATTATTCCCCATATTTTATCCCTTATATCCTAAGACCTAGTGTCATCTACTACTATCACTCCATCTAGAGTTTCATCCATTACATCACTTGCATCCACATAGCTCCATGCATCAAGGATAGGAGATATGCATCAACACACACTTCATAGGGGGTGGATTCTAATTTATTCCACACACACATGCTATTATATTTTTACATTTAGTTATTTCTTGTTATTTCACATATTCTAACCGACAAAAGAGTGCCTAGGGCATGACATGTATACACACACACCAAAACTACATTTGGGTCAAAAATGTAATGGATCATCAAAGTAGTAAACCCACTGTTGTGGGAGAGCTGTTAGTCCAACCCATTCATCTCGCATTTTTATTTTTTTAGGGTTTTATACTCCTTTTGAATCTTGCAGTTGTCATTACATTATTTAATACGTTCAAAGACTGCTCAACAAATCTATTGCGATAAAAACGAAGGTTACATGTCATCTTCTAACCCTAAAAGAATCGATTATGAGATTTTCAGAGACTAGGCACCTATTTCGCATACTAGAGCACCTTAGGCACTCCAAGACCATCCTAGAACTTCACCTACTCAAACCCTCCATATCCACCCTTTTGTAGTTCCTTTTGTGCAGCCATCCCTACTTCTAAAATTTCATGTCAGACGTATAATAATCATCTACAATCAGCTGAGTTCTTTCCTCACTTTATAATTGCATATTAGGGTTTTATCACTATTAACTTTAATTATTTAGTCATTTTATACTGCTTTAAAGTATTTATTTACAACGTTTATATTCTCATAGATTATATTAACTATATTAGCATACCCCTAATTTATTCTAATTTTAGATAATCAGAATTATATTGTTATTAAAATTTTATGTTGTGCCTTGTCATTTGAGGAAAGGTGTCTTGGATGTGCATCATGTATTTTTCATGTTATCTATGTGGGATAATGTTTGTGCAAGCATCTCATGTGTTATGCATTGTCCTAAGCAATCCCTTGTGTTGTCATGTATCAAGCAATGTAAGTAAAAAAACAATTATTCCGGTATTTTTACTATTGTATTTGTGTGTCAAATTTGTGGGCGTTAAAATAAATATGACAAAAAAATTGGTCGAAAGATTATCTCCCTGAACATTTATTCTTCGATGCTAAGGAAGATTTGGACTCAATCATTGATTTAGAGGAAATTCTTGAAACTTTCCTTCGAGAAATCCTAGTGGCTAGAAACAAGGTTCGAATGATGGAAACAAGATTCAAAATGTGACTCCATCCACTTGTATAATAGATAAGGAAAATATCCCGCCTCCTTTTCCTTTGGAAAATAATACATATCTACCAATTGATGCATTGGAAGTTATTCTTCCTATTAAGGAGGTTTCTCATGGGTGGAAAACAATAAAAAACAAGAAAAAACACAAGAAAACCATTGTTCCTACCTACTTTTTCACGTTACAGCAGTTTTTTTATTGTTGTACTACTCATGTGTTGTTGTTTCTCGGTTACGTTAAATAGTTTAGCTTGTTATTTTGAGATTTTATTTCTAGGATGCTATCCCCATTGGTCTTAAAACCACCAATGTACTTTTGTTAAATCTAGCTATTGATCCCTTTTGTACCTTGTGGTATGGTCCCATTTAAAACCATTTACCATTAATAAACAAATGTTGGTAAGATAAATTTTTAAGGTCTTTCTTCCGATCCATTCGTATAAAAACAAAAATCCTAATAAAAGTGAGGGTTGGACAGTTGTAGATAGAAAAAGAAAGGAAATAACCTCATTATTCCTCTTAAGATGAACTTAAGATGCCATGGTTGGGTGTCTCTGCGGGGTAACTCCGTCCCTGCGTCTTTGATTAGGTTGCATGCAATATGGATTTAGAGTGGTACTCGAGGTCGGTCAAGTGAGTTTGACATGATTCTAGGTTGGCTCTTCGCTTTTTTGTCCTATTCTAGCCTTGGTTCTTAGGTGGAGTTCCCTTTTATTTTGTTTTTGGTCTAGGATCTTTCTTCTCTTTGATCATTATTTATTTAAGTTGACTATCTCTTGGTCAGACAGAGTTCATGATCCCTTCAAAATGACTATGGTTTCATTTTTCTTAATATTTGGCCTCACTTCTCTTCATGAATAGGGTTTATTAGTCCCTTCAAAACCAAATCCTTTTACCTTATCTAAAAAATAACAATAACACAATTAAATATAATAGGATGGGAAAATATAACAAATAAATAAGTTATCATGAATATTGTTGTGATAGCAAAAATATTACCTTAAGCAGGTGTAACCTCGCTTTCGCCGTATCACCTGCGAATCAGCAAGTTAGTCCTACAACTCATTTATTCTTATGATATTTATCACTGTAAATGCTTTTTATGTGATCAATTAATAAATTAAATAATTTTGTGACACATTGAATATTGAATTTAAAACAAAAAATCACACAATTTTGGACATCCCTTCCATCATTTCATTTTGGTGTCTTTTGGCGTTATTTTTGGTCATTAGAGTGGGTATCGAGAAGAGGTTTATAACACAGATGCTCTGGAGATTTATAATATCAATTTAATTATGATATGAAATTAATAAACTTAACTCATTTGACCATTTCCGCTATCACACTAAAGATTATAAACCTTTCCATTGTTTCACACGTAGGATGTCTAGATGTGGTATGAGATGTCGATCCATTACGAATCTAGGACATAGGTCACCTATGCCTAAACCGCATGTTGTGCGGTGGGGACCGTATATATTAGAGACATCAGAGCAAACAATTGGAGTTTTACAACATCTTCCCATATAGCAAGAGCCACTAGATGAGGTTGCTTACTTGGAGTGAATACACTACCAACCGAGGGCACACCTTCGGTGACTCATCAACAGGACTCAAAGAGATGGGTAAGATCTCGTAGTCCATGAGTTTATTTTGAGAGAGTTTCCTCTCTTTGCTAGACACACTCTCATAACATTGACGGATCACAAAATGCGGGAAGGCCACATTTACTAGAAAGGAAGGTGATTGAGCACCGTCGGCATGATCGCAATAAAGGAAATATTATCGAGACCTTCTACAATTGGGGCCACCCACTTATAGAGGGACTACTGATGGATTTCTGGCCAAGTCACAACTCCTATGTCTTGATAGTTGTTTTGGGCTTCAATGATACGAAAGCAACATCAAGGCTAGACTTGTTATTCACTTTCTCTTTAACATAGTAGGTGTATGGTGGAGGAACGAGAAGTGAAATCTCCTTCTGAATCTAGATTCAGTGATATGGGAGATGTTTGAGGAGTGTTTCAGATCCCGATACATGTCTAAACACTTTGTTTAGAGGAGGACATATGTGTTTGATGACCTATGTCGTGGCTGTGTGCAATTGCATAGTATGAGTCACACTTCTTAGATATTTTGTAGTACATGAATACGTTTAGAATGAGAAACTAAAGGTGAATAGGTTCATGAGGGTCTCAAATGGGGATCTAGTTAGTGCAATTAGGATATTTTCTCCTCCGAAATTGGAAAAAGTGCTCAAGAGAAGGCCTACTTGGCGAAGAGTATATGGAAAAGGCCTAAGAATACCGAGAAAGAACCGGGGATAGGATACAAGAGTTGCTTCTACAGTCTATCCAGGATCGAGAGGACATAACATATCACTCCACCATCAAGAGGATTTAGGCCTCCATAGTCAACTCCGAACCCCCACCACACACTCGCAACATCCGCAACACCTTATACATCAACAAAGAAAGGGCTAAACCCACACATGATATGTACAGAGGCAACAACCGAGGAGGAATTGGGTTTGTTAGGGACATGAGACTGGGCAAATCACTAGGTATAGCCATCCCGTAGACAACATTTTGCCACATCCCGAATTTTTGGTTTAGTACACATGAGAATAGGTGGGACCCCACACAGAGAGATTCGGGAGTGTGTAATATTTGTAGGGCCCACGATCAAGTACTCTCGCCTTTGTGTGCGCAAACCCACAATCATTGTTAGTTAGAGGGCTCCAATTTTAAAGAAAACCGTAGTGAGACATGGGACACGTTCATCGTGTTTATGGAGTAGTAGATAACCACGAAGTCGAGCACTTGGCCATGATTATCGAGACTACAAGTAGTATCAAGAAAATTTCTATCTTAGTATTATTTGACTCTGGAGCATCTAATCCCTTTATATCACCATCTATAGTGGATTAGTGTAGGCTAGCGGCTGCTAAGTAGCCATATATTTGGTGGGTTGATTTGGCTTCTAGGGCCAAACTTGTAGTGGACACCTACGTCGATAGTTGTGTAATTGATTTGGGTGTGTGCTTCACTACCTTAGGCCTCCGAGTGTTACTTTTAGGATCCTACGAGGTTGTTTTGGGCATGAATTGACTTTGAGTCTCATTGGGCAAAAGTGGACTGTAGAAAGATGACCCAAGAACAGCCGTATAATAGAACAACCGTCTAATTCTTTTTCCCCTTTTTATTTTGTACTTTTTCTTACATTGTGAACAATATTTAAAAACATAATTAATTTTTAAAAATCCATCGAAATTATTTCTTCCAAAAATTTCCTATTCCCACGTTTTAAATTTCCCATAATGGCCGACTAGAAACAACTTTCCACACCTACACGAAGTAGAGAAATAAAAAGTAGAACATGACAACTTCTAGTAAGATGAGATTTGGCTGTTGACCTTGTAGCAGCGCCACGTCGTTATTATTACCGAGTCAACGTCATTCTAGTCCCAATGCTCTAACGGACAGTAGTATTCGAGAGTGTTGCCAATACCGATGCAACTTATATAAAACAAAACCAAAATAATCCAATTTCATCTTCCCGCCAGCCATTCATATTGAAACATCTTGAAAATTAAGCACATTGAAACAGATTATTATGAGAAAACATTGAATCCAGACATACTCTTACAATAAATGTGTGGGAAACAAGAAACGTGACTTGATTCCAACATGTTCCCCCAACTCATCACAGGTGGATTGAAGAAAACTAGACATATCACATCCGGGTATTTCGCTGCAAAGTTCCGAAGCGCTATAAAGCTTCACGACCAACCTTCATATCATCCACGCTTTGTACCCTCTTGGCAGCCTTATTTCTTCAATTTTGACAAAACGTCTTGATGTTGGGCTCTAGAAGCTGAAATTATCAGGTAATGTTTTCTGCTAAGAGCTTTAAGAAAATTGCTCGATATGTTTTGTTTCTGTTTCTGCAAGAAATGGCTATTTAGCTTTGTGGGGATTTTGGTGACCTAATTTCTCTAGGGCCTTCATTGTCACTGATGTTAATTTGTAAGAATATATATGTTTTTGTTTAAATCCAGTCAATGCAGACGAGGCAATGGGCTCTTGCGTCTCTGCTCCTGCTCCTCTTTGCCATGTTAATCCAAACAAATTAAAACGTAAACATAATCGTCGGAATGTTTCGGACGTTCACAAACAATTCAATGCTGCTTATGCCCTTCGCAAACAATCGCTGCAATATCGTGCAAATTCTAGGCGCATTCGGAATTGAAGGCTACGCAAAACGATCAGATTGAGGTATGTGTTCCCAAAAACATTTTTTTTTCTCGAATTTATTTTATCTTCTGTTGGTGGCCTATTTCTACCACAGCCATGAGCCATTGCGCCAGGTTTCCCACTGGTAAGCCCTTATTCAAAATTTCAGTAGGATTATTATTAAATCTAAAGGTTTGTAGTCTACTTAACCACAAAGAAACAAAACTAAATTCTGCAGAATTATTATTATAAAACCTAAAGGTTTGTAGTCTACTTAACAACTGATTGAAAACGGTATAGATGCTCATCCTTCAATTAAAAACAATCGCTAGTTTTCTATTAATTGTTTTTGCTTTTAGGTTGCGCTTGACCAGATTATAAGCAACGTGGATAAGCATATTGTTTGGCATAACAAACATATGCGGATTATAAAGGACAAAGAGGAGGAAGGAGACATGTGGGATGAAGATCTCAGCCGAAGAAGCTTTTCTTTTCCTATTCTCGTGTCCAGTCCAGAAAAGGACAGGCTTTAACAGACAGTAAGCTTGTCTGGGAAATAAGAATCATAGTTTTTCTGGCACCAATACCAATTCTAAATATGTGCATTGGAAACTACTTCTCTCATTAATTTTCACGTTCTTGTGTGGTGTATATTCATTAAATGAAATTTTTGTCTCTCTCTCATGGATTAATTCTAGTTCTCAAGATTGTTCTGAGTTGATGTGATCATGTGACACGGTTGATGAATGATGGACGATGGACGTGTATTCATGTATTATGACTATATTTATATGTTTCTATGGAATCAAGGCGGCGACATTCGATATTAAGAGGCGATAATTATTTCTTTATAGCTGTCTACATTATACTAAATGGTTTAAACATTTGTACGCCGTAGAAATTTTCACAACGATAGGTCTGTTACAACCTTTATTCCCACTTAAAATTGTCCTGCTATACTTGTACACATTGTGACTTAATTGGGAGATTTAAGTAATCCCAAGAAACACTGAATCTTATCATGGAAAGTTTCAATCCATCTTTACAGATTGTCGTAGACCATTTTTAAAATATTATTTGGATTGAAAAATATTGCTACAAAAATTAGTAATAACAATTTCAAATGTTTTTTTCAGTGTGATAGCCATAGTTTTAAATTCGTCTATGCAAATGAATTAAAATAAAGGAGTATTTTGCGACAGATAAAATATACATTTTGCATATATAAATTGACATTACATTTGTATTTAGGTAATACAAGAAATATTTAGCCCATTTTTATCGTTTTGATGCATTCCTTCATAATAAATATTCTCCGATAAAGTGATACATGACACATATAGATAGGGCAAAATAAAAAAATTATAATATAAAGCATGAAAGTGATTTAACAATATCAAATACACTAGACTAACAATATCAAAATTGGAATTCTTGTTTAGTTGTGATAAAATTCATGAATTATGTTTAGAGACAAATACAATTGATTCGAATATATTTATAGAGTCATTGGTGACAAGTGGAATGAAATATAGTTGATCATAAAGGTGGGTCATTCTTTAAATAAAAAAATAGTGAATATTGAAGAATCTAATGAAAATAATAGATTTCTACAAAAATAACAATGTTAGTGTTGAGGTGAATATGACCAACGTTTCACCCTAGTCTATCAAATTCACTTTCATTTTCTCTTCATATATTAGAAATCACTAGGAATTTCAACTCATTTCTTAAAATCCTAATTCATTTTCATCTCTTTACAAAACCTATAAAAGCAAGAAATATTAATGGGAACAAGTCTACTTCTTTGCCTCATTCTTTAATCAAGAGTTTCACGTTTTTACAAAATAGTAAGCATCACTTAATTCAATTAAATAATTGATTCATGTTTTTAGGTTTCAATTTTTAGAATAATAACTAGTAAAGGACTGAATTAATCTTTAAATATGTGGACTTAAATTTTTCATTAGGATTCTATTAGGATTGAATGAATATTTAAATATGTGGACTTACATTTTGCATAAGAATTTCCGCTATTATAATCTTAATATAAATTCTGTGTGATATAATAACTCAATGTGTTATTTTTCATGCGAGATAATGAATAAATTATGCAATAATGTATTTATAGAGCTCATAAATTCAAATTTTGACTAACTTATATGAGAGTAAAATAGCACACTATAGGTGGGAAAGACAACACAAGAAACCAAAAAACCAAGAGAAATTTTTTAAAATGACTAATAATGTAAAAAAAGAATGACTACACATTTAGGGATTTTCCGATAATGTATGTATGATTTTATAAAATAAACTTATATAACTTATCATTTCCATAAGCCAAATTGAAAAAAACATTGTTTAAGAAAAAACTAGGAGAATGGAGAAAAATGGACATGAATGACAATAAAAACATATGAATAAGAAAACTTAGTTTGATTAAGGAGGAAAAAATTAAGGAACACATAAAAATTGTCAAGCATAAAGAAAAAAAGAAAAAGAGAGTGAAAACACAAGGTTACATTTGCAACAAGAACATAACATTGTCTAATAATGAATAAGCACATATGTAGATTACCACAAAAATATTAGGTAGTCTTATTCTAGAAAAAGTGTCTACATAATGTTCAAATTTTCTCTGTGTCTATATAAATATTAAAGTAATAAAAAAAAAGCATATAACCTTTTTCTTCAATATTTTTAGTATTTCTTCCCAACTATTCTAGACTTCTAAAAGGTTTAGTCACTTAATCACGCACTTTGGGTATTATTTAGTCTCGAGTCTCATAGTACTATTCATTTAGTTTTGAGTGAAGAAATTATGAATTAACCCGTGTCCTTTGGCCATTTTGCATTACTTTTTGTCATCACTTTTGAACTTCAAAGCATGTACTTGCCTAGTCTATTTTTTAATTTTGTGCTCACCCTATTTTTGACTAGGTTCCCAACCACCCCATGCACCCGGTCTCCTCGGGCGCCCTAATCCACTTTACACTTTACTCTTATCTTTTAGGCACTTTCTTGCTATTTGAGCTTTCTATCTTTTTGGTGGTTGGTCTTTTTAGGGTTAATTGTGAAATTAGAACTAGAGAACCATATAAATATAAAGTTATCATGAGAACATAATGAGGGACCAAGCACTCGACACTAGTATCTCAACCTAAGGTTGGCCCAATCAAGGCATCTAGAGCTCCATTTGAATTTATCTAGCTCCATCACAAGGGACACAAGGTTGGTTCATCCGTAGTGCCTAGCACTAAACACAAACAAGAATAATAATTAAAAATGAAGTAAGTTGGTGAAAAAGTGGATGTGGGATGACAGGATATTAGACCACACATGTGAATCCCGCCAACTTTTTGTAACACCCGCAAAAACACACACAAATACAACACCGAAAAACTTGGATAACTTATTTTTTTTTGACTTACTTGGAGTTTACACGACAACACAGTTGACTAGAAAGGGCTACAACCAACTCTCAATAAGCTTGACACAATGTTGACCACATAGGAAACAAGGAAACATACAACACCCATCATGAACAATTCACTTTTCTCTTTGACAAGGCACAACGTAAAATTCCAACCACAATACATAGTTATAGTTAAGGACATCCCATGGTGTAAAAATCCTTTAAGGTTATGTATTTACTAAAAATTTCTTTCAAACTTGACTTTACGATCTAGAAGATTCATGTTTTGATTCGAATAATTCTCCTTACAAAGGTGAACTTCTTTCTTTTATACTAAAGACTACTTAGCTAGAGATAGAGTCTTGAAGAAGGATCCTCTAAAAACTGGAAAAAAATAACTTAATTTGTTTGATTTATAAAGGACACTTTCTATCTCTCACAAGGTTACTTATTCAAACTCAAGCTATTGAATCTTTTTCCTACCTCCATCACACAAGGTGACGAGCGCAAGCTCCTATTGTGGGGAAAGTATTGTTTTGTTTCGAACTACCACCTCCTTGTATAAGGATCAAACGTCTAACATTACTTAAGAGAGATTACAAAGCACCCAGGCAATGGTTAAAGGAAAAAGGTCAAATTGAATTCATCTTCATGATCTCATTGGTTATTAACCAGTCTTTTATTGAGGCTAAGAATTTATCAAGCATGGTTAAAAAATTCATTTGGGCTTTTCTTGATTAAGCTATACAAAAGAATACAACTTAGGTTTTCAAAATCGATGAGCTAGATTTATGGTTTCTTAACCAATTTCCCCTAAAAAAAAAAGACCTAGGATTCTCCCAAAATTAAAACATTGATTCACTTCAATATCATTTATCGTTCCACAACCATAAGGATAAGATTTATTAGATTAGCTTAGGGGTAGAAAGTAAGTCCTTTTTACACAAGAAGATAGTTCCTCTTCTTCCACTTAAAGAATCGGGATTTTATCAATGAGATCGTAACTTTCATATATATATAAATATATTTTATTTATTTATACATTTTTTTATTAACTTTTAAAAGGATTGCCAACCCACTTGATTTTTCCTAGAGTTGCATTGTTATAATGACCCAGAAGGGTTACAAAACAAATTTATAACACAAAAGAAGAGTTTACCATTACTTATTGAGAAAACTATACATAGTTAAATTATTTCTACAATAAAAAAATTTATAACCGAGTTACGAACAAACTAAATCATTACAAGAATTTCTTACAAGTTTTTGTGTTCATTTGAATGTGTACGAAAACATTACTCCACAGAACAAAAGGCCTTAGGGCAACAAGTACTCCAAACTTCTCTACAAACACCACTCTAAGATCTACAATACATTAAGCATTCTTACTAAGGAACTTCATAAGTAAAGCCAAAACAACCTCTAGAAATATTTCCTTGTTTTTTTTACGCACTAAAGAATCGCACAATTATTATCCCGAGTTATTTCGTGAGAACTGAGCATGATAAAGACTACACATAGAAATAGAATTCTACCATTAACAATATCATAAAAAGAACCTTTTATTTAATGAAAAGGGGGATGCCAAGTTCTAAATACTAACAATACCATTACACATGCTAGAAATTATACCATGTCAAAATTAAGAAGGGAGCCATAAAAACTGATATGAACATTGTTTTAGGGACAACAAAAGTTTAATCAACATATAACAAGTAGGGGTCAATGACCCGATAAGTCCGAAACAAAGTGTCGAGCGTATTGGGATTTCAATCATATAATCACATAGATTATATGATTGAAATCCAATACTCAAACATCATCAACATTTTCCTAACAATTTCCCAAGATCCAAAAGATTAAAGGTTAGAAATCCAACATCATATACTAACCACTATTTACCCCTTTCAAAGAAAATTTACCCCACAACAATCCTACACCTAATTGCTTGCCAAGAACATATGGAGTAAGTTCAAAAAGGAAAGTTCAAACATCTGATCATCTTGCCATGCTATGTACAACAATCAAAAAGTACGATAAAGGAAATAACCCATATTTAGTAAGTCAAACAATTAAAATAATCTAATGCCACCGTCTTACAAAGATTTAAATTATAGTCCAATCAATTTAATTACCCTTAAATCTATATCAATAGAATTTAAGCAAACCGTCCCAAAGGAACCAGAATTATATAGGGGTCGATCAATTTAATTTCACTCAAGTAATACAAGTGTCGAATAATATTAATCCTTAATTCATATACCAACATCGATGATATTTGGTCATGCCAAACTATATATTGGTAGCACTAATACCAATTAGATGCAAGTATAAAATGATACTGATAATTAATTATTACATTATTCTCAATGATATCTTATCCTACCCATTTATATATACATGTAACTTTAATACTCTACATCATAGATATACCCTTGTTCATACTAAAGGTGTGGGCGCACATTTCAAAGTAGGAGTCCAACCCAAATCCCCCAAAAATTTGTATGAAACTAGCTAAACAACGACCCATTCCAACCAAATAGATCTCCAATAACGAACGAAGATACACAAGTCAACAACAAAACTACATGTACTCGAAACTCTAGGATTTAGTTCTAGTATGTAAATATATCTCTCCATAGAAACCCTATTTTTATGGGTATTTCTTCTATACACCTCCAAACCTAGCTACATAAACACATGTCAAAATAGTCAAGGTTATCAATGATCTCTCTCTCTTATTATTGACCCAAATAGATAAGAAAAACTTACAAGAAGACATCTCTTAATGTTTTTCCTGATATTTACCACTAAACATCAAAGCCTTGTAGCAGTATCACAACAGTATATACAGGATCCGTAATCTTTTTTTAAAAAGGGGGTTTGATATATTTTATAAAACAAAATCTTACCCATACAACCCTAGACACAAATTTCGTAGCAAGAACAAGCTAGGGTATTATCCAGTGTGTCCACGTGCAATAACGCAAACCATTCTTTATTCCTTAATATCATAGAATAGCCATAGATTTGCTTACCTCCAAGGATAACAAGGGACACAGAGATCCAAAATAAATTAAATGATATATGAGTATATAATAAACACATCTCAATACCAAAAATCAACAACCACATAACACCCCACAAGCACATATGAGAATTTCTAATACAATCATTACAAGAGTAATAAACAACAAAAAGTTGGGTAATTCAATCCATGCAACGATTGACATACAAGAAACAACTAAAATAAGTGAAAATCATGAGCCAAGACAATTTACAGACCCACATCTAGCAAGGAATCATCCTAAGAAATAGCTAACATAGGAAAGAACTAAAAACATAGCTTGGAGGATGAGAAACAATTGCAAAACAAACATAGAACTTAAGCAACTACCACTTCCAAAAATAAAAGAACTTCCTTTCCTGATATGATTAAAGCTAGCAAAAAAATCAGATGGTAGAAATTATCATGCATGTGATGAGCTCCAACATTTGCAAACAATGTCTACTAGGTGCATGCAACAACAATCAGACATCCCTCCAAAATATGGTAGCTGAGAGTCCAAACCTCATACACATCCATGTTGGGCACAGGTAAGGAGCTCCATTTCACAAGTGACCTATGTCTGAAGAATTTGGTCTCAAAGACTGCCATGACAACAAGGTATACAAAAAATGGGTTTAATGAAGAGGCCCAAGAAATACGTGAGAGGAAGGGTGAAAAACTAGAGCCCACAACCTTGTAACCATCCTCCCGGCTTGCGTTTAAAAGGGGCGATAAGAAAACAGGACAAGGACATTCATCGAGCACAAAGGAAATCAGATTCTTTTAGATGTAGAAGCATGTGCTTCAAATCCCATGTAGGAAAAGAGTGGAAGCATCCATCGGGTAGGTAACTAGTTGAAAAAATGCTTCAAATTGATGTGGTCTTAACGAAAATAGCCACATTTGTAGGAAAATCACAAAAAGAGGCTTTAACATGGCTTAAGATAGTTTTCCCTTACCAAAGAACTAACAGGTGTCCACCTTCCAATCTCCCATAGCCAATAAGAATGCAGCCAAAAAAATTATGCCCGTTCACTCTAAAAAACTCAAGAATACCTTCACACAAGCAACCAAGGAGAAGAAAAACCAAAGCAAGAAGAGTAAACAGATAAAATAGTAAGTGGCCAGTAGGGGAAAGGTATACGGAGAGGAGAAAATTTAATTCTATTGACTAAACTGGAAAGAGCGTAACCACTCCCACCCGCCAACAGGGGTAAGCTTCTCCCCCATGCCAAAGCAAGAAGGATAAAATTTCCATAAAGGATGGCAGGTCGGTGGGTGACAAATCAAATTCTCCTTTAATTTAAATGATTAAAGCAAGCATGAATGCATGTCTGATCGACCAAGGGAAAATACTAGAGGTTGGAGTTTCGAAGGCAACACAAGACAATGACTAACCATGGCACCACAATGGGGGATCCTCTTCATTTGTGCGAACCAAGGCTCCCACCACGGGAATGATCAACAAAAAAATAAAATAGATTAATGATAATTAATAAAAATGTTGATAACAATCGAAAGTAAAAATAATCGTGAATTGACAATTAAAGTAATATTGTCATTATTATTATTATTATTTTACATCTTAAAATAATTATTAATCATAATCATAATGGTCGATAGTCAAGCTTGATAATTATAATAATAACCAAAGATCAACAATTCATAATAATTATTATTATATGGATATTCCTTTTAACTAGACACGCCCTAACAACACCAAATCATCATTCAAGCCACCTACTTGGATTCAAGAACATGATCTACCTTTAATAGGGTAATCATAAAGGATGTTGTAGAGGCCCACCACTAGAGGCATCAACAATGACACGGGGAGACAAGACGGGGAGGAAGGATGCTAATCCTTCCCTACGACAAGGTCGAAGTCAACTAACGATCAATGAGAGCACACACAACCATTCCATGCTTAGCAATAGGGTCACCGAGGCAAGAAATGGGGTAAATGTCGAATGAAGCATTACATTTTCTGACTTGTCTTATCCTTGCATAATAATTCAAGTAATCTATTGGGATCCTAGGCATGAATCAAGGCACAACCCAAGTTAACATTAGATATCTAGCAAAAATTAAATAGTAACAACATTTGACCAAATGAAAGAATGAGACAAATTCTCATGGGAGATGATTTACGATAGTATACAAAAGATATGGATTTTCTCACGAGACAGTGAGACTCTTTCACTTATATAAAAACGGGTCTCTAACGTTTGATAATGTCCTCCCAAGTCATGCTAAATAGGGAACTTTGAAATAGGGTATGAAAATCTGTCAAAGCATAAAAGATAGAGGAATTTTTCCAAATGTGGTAGTTGTAAGTGGTTCAACAGACATTTATGCAATGTGTACATAGGTTTTGAGTGACAAAACACCTCATAAATGCATGATCTTGCTCTATAATGGTAGTTGGGAATGCAGAAATGGATTTCTGAAAATTCCAGATTAGAAACATGGTCACAGGGGTAATATTGTTATCAGGCTATATACAAATAGATTGATTGAGATCTATATCTCGTATCTAAAGTTATTAAATTTATCTAATAGGTTTTGCTGCTACCGATGTTTTGTTGTTGTATTCGGAAAAAGAAGAAAACATGGCCATAGGGGGTGCTTCATTTATAACTATGTGGAGTTTTTTTCTTCTTCTGAGCACATATTCTACGTGCACTATGACGTTGACAACGCTTTTTTCTTCTCTTTATATTTTAAGTCGAGCGGTTGTATTGATTCGGACATTGAAAGTGTTTCATTTTTATCCCACGCATGTCTCCATGAGATTTTTCTTTTCCTCTCCTCATATGTGTGAAACCGTCTCTGTTTTCTAAGTCTCACCCACTCTCGCCTAGACGTCCTCTTATGGAGTGCCATGATTTTTAGTTTATAAAAATGGGTTTGATAAATAATGTCTTTGGCACACGGTGGATATCCATTACAACATAATGAAAAGGGGTTTTTCTAGATGTTGTAATTGCAAGTGCCCTAGTTTACATGTTTGCAAATGTTGGAGCTTGCACATATAACATGAACTGTTTGAAATAATCCCCCAAAGAAATAGGTTTCATGAAATTATTCATTTTGGGGATGGGCACAAATGGTACTATTGAATAAGATTAAGAGAAGGTTTTAAAAATGGGTTTGATAAATAAAAGATTTAGCACATGGTGGATATCCATAACAACATAATGAAAAGGGCTTTTTTCGGATGTTATAATTGCAAGTTCCCTAGTATACATGTTTGAAAATGTTGGAGCATGCACATAGCATGTGAACTATATGACAAAATCTCCAAAGGAAATATGTTTCATGAAATGCTTCAATTTGGGGATGTGCACAAATGGTTTTCTTGAAGAAGCTTAGGAAACGTTTAAACAGAGGAGAGTGGATGGGTGTTCCATGTGCATGCAAACTGCTTGAGGTAATGCCTAAAGGTGTTTTGGAGTCATGGTCTCCCTTACCTTAATATTTTTATAATTTCGTGTAATTTGGTTATTAATTTGTAATAAAATAAAAATATAAAACCATTAGATATGATGTAATTGGATATTAAAATCAAGTTGCTATCTCGAACCAGTAAAACTCCTTATAATTTATATTACGAACTTGTAATTTGATCAATATCCATGTTGATACCATAAATTTATACATTGTTATCTAGGGTATCAAAATTTGGTGCTCGTGTCCATTGTATTTTGTGGTACCTAGATGATTTGTCAACTACTACAAAATTTTATTTCTACCTTGCAAAGTTAGAAAATACAGTTTCAGAGATGTCAAGTGTCATATATATTCCTTGTTATGTAGAGATTCATATCAAGCATTAGCTTAGCCTCGTTTTACCATTTTTGCTTTCTTCGCCGCTCCTTTAGGAGCCCTGTTAACCCATTTTGAATGTTTAGGAAGTGGTTAAACCTTAAAAGTTGAGTTTCATATCAGCGCGTCATTTGAACCATTAGTGGAGAATTGTTTGTCTACCTTCGAAAAAATCTAGTACTTCTACTAGATAGTTTCCTTGAACCATCGATATGGGTGAAAAATATGTTCTTGATAGTTTGGGAAAGGCATTTTGTATACCTCGAGGCACTATTTAACTATCCAACTAGCTCAACTACAACTGGTGGTTCCAGAAAATGCGTCATTTTTTGCAACCTATTTGTCAGTTCTCATTCCATCAAATCCGGTGAATTCTCTATATATAGGAGATCATGTAGGAAATTTTTCGTTGCACATTCATCTATTGAAGGTCATTTTTGGATGATATTTTCCTAGCCCTCGAGCTAATTTTTTTTGGTTTTTACAACTAGCCCAATTACGAATGGTGAACTCTTGGTATATACAATGTCACACGAAAATTTACCCATTGTGTATTTTCTCATCGGAAGACAAGTTTTGAATGTGGTTTCTTAGCCTCCGAGCCAAAATTGGACGTTTTTTCAACTAGTTGGAGAAATGTTAAAGAAAGTTGTAGGACCACAGTCAAGTTAACAAAGCATCGTGGAAACTTATTAACACTTGTCAATAATTGTTTGGAACTCTATCTTGTGACTTTTTGTGTGAAATTGGACTTTTAGAAAAATAGTGTTTTTCTCTCTTCCCTACTCCTCTCTCCTTAGTTAAGAAATGAAGTGAAATGAATGCATGTATCTAACCCTCTCCTTTCGAATGTAAAATATTATCATTACTATGTAAATGGGAAACAAAAAATGTTAGTTATTCTATACTTAGGTGGATGCCATTCCAACAATTTATCATTGACTTCATGCTCACATGGTTTTCTAGGATACAAGTAAGTTCGCGAAACAAAATGGTTGTGATTCATTGTATATTGTTGGAATTTATGTATGTTGATGGAAATAAATTTATATGTATTGTTATGTTATAGTGAAGACTCATTATTAAAATTTTGCAATATGAATGAAATGCTAGTTTTAGGGGTGCTTTGGGAAATGTGCATTTGACAGTAGGTGTTCTTTTGAGTCGATAATTATATATGGAAAAAGGGGGTTGAATATATATGTTAAGTGAAATTGTAGAGGATAGTTCAACATTTTGCGAAGTATTGAAAGGTTTATTAGTGAATTTTTGTAATATTTTAGATGTTAGGGTTTAAGGGAAATGTTCATCTAAACATGGGTGTTATTTTGATCCCAAGATTTGTATTGTAAAATTTGGATATGTATGTTAAATGAAATCAAATTTAATATATTATAGTGCAATATCGTTGTGATATTATGATGAAATATCTATTTTATTATTTTATTTAACTTGCAAATATAGAAAATAAATATAAATTACACAACCAACCTAGGTTTAACACTTGTGCAGCTCTACCCTTCTTGCATAATCTCTCTTAACAGAGAAGAAACAAATACCTTAGAATGAACTTAAAACATTACACTTGATAACACCTTCTAGCTTAAGTAGTTAAGAGCCCAAATTTGAGTTGGTCATTATAGCCTATATGCTTAGCGACATTGCCATGAACTTGATAGTTAGGAATGACATAGTAAAACTTCTTCTTTGGTATGTGGTCTCCTCCTAGGCTTGAGTGTTGTGTGTGTAGTACGGAGAATGTGATTAACTTTAGGTATTACTCCATGGGTAACCAAACCCCAACATAATGTAATACCCTATTGGTTGAGCACACATATAAAGTGAAGAGTGTGAGTGGTGAAGATTTCCAACTAACCTCTCGAAGTCACCTTTAAGAGTTGGGATCATAAGAGAAATCGATACTCGATCTCATTTATAGTTTGGGTTTAATTTTTCAATACTAAGATTTAATTGTTAAAATTAAAAACTTTTAGTTTATGATTAGTTGGTGAGATTTTAACCATAAGATGATTTTCTTTGAGAAAGATGAAATGGATATCATTCTCATAACACATTTTACCATCTTATGGTGAGAACGGAATCCACTTCGTGTAGACTTTAATGTGAATCTTAACCTTTTAAATGAATAACTACTCCCTCTTACTATCCCCCTTTTCCTATTTTGTAATGAATGTATGGTGTGAAATCATGTAATCATGTTCTTGACATGAACCCCTAGGGAAAGGACTAGTAGTCTCATGAGCATACCAATGTCCCTATTAATAAATGGGTTATACAACAAATTTTAAAAGGTAATTAAATCAAATTGAATGAATTTTTTTAAGATGAATGAAATGATGTTAGTGGATCAGATGTTCTAGTTACTTGTGCATGATATTATCGAGCATGAACCCCTTTAACCCCACTTAAGCGAGAGTGCCAACTTGGAAAGAAGCGAAAGAAATGTACCTAGTGTCACAGGATGATTTTTGGAAATAAGGGTGTTCAATCACCCTAGTTGTGACCTTAGTAAGGTGTGTAAAACTTATAATTTAATTTCTCCTCCTAACATGCATATAATACTTAAAGTCTCATGAATCCACACTTGGACGAGTGTGAAATATTATTCCTTTGATCTTGATGACTAAAAAATTAAGTGAAGTAGTTGGAATATATGGTTAGATATTATAACCTAAAACCAAATGGAGTAACCTTAATAATAAAATTTAATTGTGAAAAGAACATGAACATAAAATCCTAAAAAAAATGAAATTCACATCCTTTAGATTTACACTTGTTTTTGTTGTGTAATGGAAGTATGATATAGGATCAAGATGCATGCCCTTAGATGTGAATCCTAGGGGTAAGACCTAATAGCCTTGTGTGTAAATAAATACCCTATTATCAAACAAACGAATTAAAAAAGTAATTGAAATAATGTAGATGATCCTTATTTAATGAGACACACCATAAGTCAAATGTTAAACTATAGAAGGGAAATCTAGCAAGACAAAAAAATGGAAAAAGAAAAGAACTGTATGATTCACATATTATGAGTCTTCTAGAACATAAGTCAATGAATGAAACATGATTGTAATAAATATGTAAACCTAAAAATAACATGCCGTTGGAATACCCTAACGACATGTTTATACTGTAGTTGAATTGTTATGTTGTGCATTGTTGTATGGGAGAATAAGTGGCCTTGAAGTACATCATGTGTTTTAATGTTATCTATGTGTGTTAATGTTTGTGCAAACATATCATGTATTGAGTGTTATTATAGGTGATCTCCTATAGTGTCATGTGTACTACAATGTAAGTGAAATAAAAATAAATAAAAATTATTCTGGTAATTTTTAGTGTTGTATTTGTTTGTGTATTTTGTGGGCATTACATTTTGTATCAGAGCGGAGGTTCATTCTCTCAAACATCTAGGATGGATTGGAGTGTGATGATTGTGCATGGTGGTGGAGGAGATAGGAAATGTAATGTGATATATGTTGTGATGTGACCAACATTCTAATCGTGATATTATGAACACACATGTTGTGCATGTCACTTAGTGCGTATTTGTTATCATGTTGATGTGCTTGTGATGAGAGTATTTTCTCTCCTTTTCGTGGATTCAATGAGGAGTTCACGTGCGATGTTTCAGCTGGTTTTTTCTTAATATAATGTTATTTTGGATTATAGAGTGATGGATATTTTTTTAATTATATTATATGAAGGTGTGTTGATGTGTTACATGAAAAAATTGGTGTAGAGGGTATTGGATTGTATCGTGATGTCACCACCATGTTGTGATAAATTGTGTGTGTCACCATAATGTATTGCAATTGATTCATGTTGTAATGTTATTTATTGTGTTCATCATGCATGTAATTCATGTAATATGAGATGATTCATTTCATGAATTATGGGCATATGGGGATTATCTCGACCCCTATTTTCAAGTACTTGTGCTTTGGGTGCATTATTTGGAAACATGATGTATCGTAACATGTGGAAGTAATGATTGTGTTATACCTTGTATGTATACCATGTGTAAGATGTTATGGTTATTGTACATGAATCACCATTGTGTTAGTGATTTACTCATGTGTTATGTTGTGAACCTTACACTAGATGACCCTAAGGGGAAAAATTGTTAAGAGTGAATGTGTGGAGAGAGGAGGCGTGGACCATGTTTTCATAATCTTAAGCTGAGTACGAGTGAGAAAGTGGATTCTTATATATACTAAAAACCCACTTCTATATGTTTAGTATACTTCAATTTTTCTTAGTATATTATGGATGCGCACAACCTTAGGCTCAACTTATGCAAACTAGCATTCCCCAATTTCTCCTATTGGGTTTTCCATCAAACAATCCTATGTGATTTTGACTATGTTGAGCCTTGTAGGAGTATGGAGGAGGATTTAGGGAGAGATTATGACAGTTTTATTATTTGATATGTTATTTTATGAGCCGAAGCTTGATGTCCGAGTGCCAGCAACTCGATGAGTACCCCTTTGGTGGTTGTATGAGGCCACATAGTGATTGTAATGTGTTATTTATCTATACGTATTTTATTCGTAAATTGATCATTATCTCTTTTTCTTGAGAACCAACAACTTTCTTCATTAATGAGTTCTTATATTTTGGGCATTTTATTTGGTTGTTGCACTAACATGTGGATTTGTACTAACTATGGCTATTTGGCCATTTGTTTTTGTTAAGTTTTAAATTTGCGTTTTAAGTTTGATTTTTTAATATAGCCTAGCCCAAGGCTTGGGATTTTATCACTTGGTATTTAAAACATATTGTTATGTTGGTTATAATGTCATAATGTGTTGGAATTGGGTCATGGGATTGAAAATGGAGTGGGTGATCCCTGTAATGCCCGCTAAAATATCCCACTTGAGACCCATGAACAACCTAGGTTAGTTACAAAATTATGGACTATTTTTTTGTTTTAATGTGTTAACAACCAAAGTCTCAAGGAAAATTAAATTCAATTGATAAATTTTTCCATTATAATAATTACTAATTCCACATTATAAAGCAACAAGTGTAATAATTCCACACCTAGCTCAAATCTCCATAGGGATTAATTTAATCACTGATTACATTGACATTTTAGCTAAATATTCTCTGATTAAAATTTTAGGGTTAAGGGACCAAAACAATTAAATAGTCAAGGTATTTAATTCCATAAGATCTAAGATAAGACTAAGGTTCAATTACAGTGGGGGAAAAGAATACATATTTAAAATCATCAGAGTAAATTCTTACTTACCCACTCCCAGAGCTCGGTAAAAGATTCAATTTGATATTTCCCATGATTAATTCAATTAAAAATTCCTGAAAATGTTCCCATTAGATAGGGAATTTCTTCACCTTTCCAGTGATATAAATAAGTCCTCCTAACTCCTCATATTTCTTAAGTTATGGACGGCGAGAACTTGGGGTGAAAATTTTCCCAAGAGCGGGCTCCGCACACTGGGAGGAAAATTTTACCCAAATCGGGCCTATGCACTTGGAGAGAAAATTCACCCAGAGGAGAAAAGTAGACCAATGGAGTGGGGAAGTTCCTAGATGTGGGTTGGTGGAGTGGGGAAGGCATTTATCACTTTTTCCCTTTTGGGATAAATCAAATTTTACACCCACACTCCGCCAACGCCTGTGGAGGCCACGTGGCGGGGCCATATTGGCTATGGGTCGGTGAAGCTATGGGGAAAACTTACAAATTTTTCCAAATTTATTTTTGAAATATCTTAAGGTTAAAATCAGTCGAGACTCCGCCGACACCTAACGAAGCCACGTGTCGATCAATGATTGTCTTTGAGGTGGCGGGCCTGCGAAGGAAAAATTGCCAAATTAACTTTTTGGACTTAGATCATTTTTAGAAAAAATGAAGGCTTGTGGATTAGAGGAGTGGCAGGAAACTTCTTGAATTTGCACCTTTTGGTAAAAAATCAAAAACGGAAATTCTTAGCTTATGGTCTGCCCAAGAATATTTTATTCATTTAAAATTTGACAGTTAGATTATTTTTAGCCCGAAATGAAGTAAAAACTTTAGAAGGCCATAAATTTTGATTGGGAACTCAAGTTTTTGAAAACGAGGAATTTCGGGAAAGATCTCGATGTCCTCTTTTCATAGCATCCTTAGGAATTTGACTTTGATAAAGTTTAAAGGGTCAATTTTTAGGAAACATCTTTCTATCACTTAGGAAGTGAACTGGTATATTTAACTTATCAATTTTGTTCAAATTTTTCGTTAATTCTTTTTCCACTTGCTAATCAGGCATGGATGATTTTACTTGGAATATTTTAAGATAGATTGGAAGGTTAAGTTTTCTTGATTGATTTTAGTTCAAAATTTATGAATTTTATACAACAAGAAGTCGTAATTTAGCCTTTTCCGATTTGAATGGTTCTATAAAAATTTTATAAGTATTTTGGTATGTTTGGGGTCGTTTTGACCTTAAAAATAACATTTGATATTTCATTTTGTCTTTTGATATTCTTTGGGTCATTCTGCATTCAATTTCTAATTAATAATTGCCGATTATGAAAGTTATCTAATAGAGCTCAAATTCGAATAGATTTATTTCCATTTGCCAACTTTGAACTATGAATTCATTCCAACCCAATCTAACATACTAAGTTGAATCAATAATTTCCGAGTATGAAAGCTATCTAACAAAGCTCAAATTCGAATAGATTTATTTTCATTTGACAACTTTAAACTATGAGTTCATTCCAACCCAATCTAACATACTAAGTTGACTCAAGAAAAGTATTCAAATTCCAAATTACAATTCTGATTTCTAAAACATTTATTTAAAAAAAAAAACAAAGTATTATGACATTTCTCCATACGTATTCACTTTTTCATCCTTCTAATAGAATTTCAAAATACATTCAACAATCAGATTTCAATACCCAATAATGCCATTTGAGTAAAGTAATACAATCCTTTATTGATTCAAAGAGATACCTTTACAATTTCTTCTTTCATTCCTCAATTACAATATACAGAATATGATTTCTTTCACATTCTTTCAAAAGTAGAAAAATAGAGTATATCTCTTTCAAAATTCAATTTACAACTTTCATAGCCCATACAGACCATCTTTCCATCACAAATAATATACAAGATCATCCACTTCAAGTGGGAAAAGGTTACATTAAGAAATGATCTTAGCAAGGACTGTCAAACTGTCTTCTTTCTCAGTTCTAGAACATCGTATGAATTTCCATCATTCTCCAATTTGGTCACAACAGAATAGGGGAAAGGCAACACTCTCCACCCAACCAAGACATCCAATGAAAAGGGAGAAGCCATCCTTCTTCATTGGCCCCCGAGCCCTAACC
Organism: Taxus wallichiana var. yunnanensis; assembly: GCA_018340775.1. Lineage (NCBI taxonomy): Eukaryota > Viridiplantae > Streptophyta > Pinopsida > Cupressales > Taxaceae > Taxus > Taxus wallichiana. The sequence continues at coordinate 79,148,964 of CM031233.1, read as the reverse complement.
ACATTGCAATAAGAAATGTTTTTTTCAACTCATGGCAACAATAGGCTTCCACAACACAAAGAAAGATTTCTCATTCAAAACATAGTCCAAAAAAAAACTATAGTTTGCCACCATAGAACAAAACAACAAACAACACTCAAGCTTCATCATGCAAGCCAAAGGAGCAAGAAACTATGGGGGATGTTGTTTATGCCTCCCAAAGGGGAAATGGGTATCACCACTTGAGAACAAACCGCTAAAATATATATCATTTCAAATCCCTGACATGCCCTTATGCCTCCCCCAAGTACCCCTTATTCCTCACATTTCCTTATGCCTCCCCAACCTCTTATGGCACCCCATAACGAGTAAAGAAATGCAAGCTATTTCTTTATAAGATGGAACCAAAATCCCAACTCCCTCACCACTTATACCTCCCCAAAACACTTATGCCTCCCACAATATGCCCCATAGTCTTCTCCTACACCATCCCTAGGTGATCTATCCAACCAGCCAACAAATAAAACAACACATTCAAACATTCAACAATTCACATATGCGTACAAATAAAACGAGAGTATTTACAAGATCTAAGATCTTACCTCTCCGTGATGGAGTTTATTACAAGTTCAAAACACCAAGCTCTCCAATGCAACACAAACCAAGAGATCAACAATCAACAAGTATCCAACAATCTCCAAATTTATCCCAATTTTCAAGAGCTCCAAAAACCCAAAGCAAGCCACCAAAAATGAAGTGATAAAAGTGATGCAAAAAAACCCCAAAAAACAAGCCAAGGAATTCGAATATATAAAAGAGGAAAGAGAAGAGGATGAGGTGGATCCATATGGGATTCCACATCACACATCCTCAACTCTAACTCATAAGTCAACTTCAATCTCCAAGGCACAATAAATAAGTAGGTGAATAAATGACAGTTTTACTTACACACTCAAATCAAACCCACACCTCATAAGGACTGAAATTGAAAGCATGTAAGAAAGTGCAATAAAAGCATACAACTTGACTTACAAAAATGCATAATGAAGGCTAGATTTAAACCCTCCAACCATAGGTAAGGTTGGCATGCAAATTTAAGAGGTATGGGACAAGTTTAACTTGTCCCATAAGCTTCCAAAATCAGCCTCCAAGGACAAATTCGAATTTCAAAAGGAGGTGGAGTGTTTCATACTCCAAAATTAATTTACACATCACTTACACATTTCTTACAACACTTTAATTTTAGGCCAACAACTCTAATAATTACTTTCTTATGTCCCAATTTGATTAATTAATTTTAACAACATGTTTACTCACATTAATTTACCACAATTAATAAATAATGAAAGGGGTAAACACATCACTTAATAAACACATACAAACATCAATAAAAAGGAACCAAATAAATAAATACACATAACCCTTGGTCACATTTAAAAGTGATCCCCCATGGGAATCCCTAACAATCAAACAAACACACACGCACAATACAAGTTACCATGGTGACCTTGTCGAGTTCATCTAGAATTCCAATGTGGTTGGTCTCCAATCCCTAATATTTGTTGTGATATTTTTAACCTGCACAATACAAATACCCTCGGCCTCGTGGCCATATCGAACATCCAAATGAATATAATATAATTTAAAAATCATCAATATATATATAAATATACATGAATCACAACAACATCTAGACAATTAACAATATCACTTACAATTTCATTAGTAACTATATAATCATCAATTTGAAATTTAATTTTCTCGGTCTACTCAATATATCCAAATATCACATGTCCTAACAACATCCATATATATATATATATATATATATATATATATATATATATATATATATATATAACCATGTCCAACATCATGTCAACATCTATATAAAATGTCTCTAACAATCATCATGCATCATATATGAATTAGAGTCAACAATAATCCATGATCTAACATCTAACACCATACTAAATCAAAATTATAATAATGTCCATAATATAGTCAACAGTATCATTATCAATATCAAAAGTGTCGAAGGGAAGTGGGCACTACAGATCCTATGGACCCACTTCATTTTATGGGGATACACCCCAAGGAGTACATATAACTAGTGGGTTGTTGAACCATGAGTTATTATGTCACTTAGGTTAGGGGTGTCTGGAATTTATGTACCTAGGACCATAGGGTGACCAACCTCTTTGAGAGAGAGATAAGAGACTTGAGGTAGGGATAAGAGAAATTTATTGCTTTATCTTTGTATATTCTACATGAGGGACTAATAAGAGATTTAAAGGAGTGAGAAGTGACTTGAGGGAGGGATAAGAGAAATGTATTGCTTTATACTTATATATTATACATGAGGGACTGATAAGAGATTTGAGAGAGTGAGAATAGACTTGAGGGAGGAATAAGAGAAAATTATTGCTATATCTTTGTATATTCTACATGATGGAGTGATACGATATTTGAGGGAGTGATAAGAGATTTGAGTGAGGGATAGGAGATTTGTGTGCTTGGGTAGAGAATTTGGAGGTACATGGAGATTTTTGTGATGTTTTAGGAGGTATATTTTGACACTATGTAACTATAATTATCAATAGATCAGTGAAACATTCCGTAAGTGGCAACCTGTGACCCTCATCGCACCTAACCTCACCACCTAAACCTTACACAATTATTTATTAATTACCTTATAATTAATAAATCCACATCACCATACCTACCACCTCATGTCGCCACCTCATCATGACCTAGTCTTAACCCTAAACTAACCTAATTAAGACCTATAACTTGGTCCAATTCCACACCTATGACTAATTACTCCTCATCCGCACCTAAAACCAACTTCATAATGACTTGACCAAGCCCGCTACCAATCCCTCGGAAGAAAAGGAGGGAAAGCTGGCTATTTTACCAAAAATAGCCCGCTTTGACCGGACCGATACCGGTTCCTACTCGACCGCCGTCGGTTGCGTAACCGCCATCGGTTCCCCGTAAATGACCACTTCCAACCAAAAACAAGGATCGGATTTTCATTTGATCGGGAGAAGGAGAAATCATCGAGAGAATCCAGATTTTGCTTGGGCGAAGCAGAGACAAGTGAAGAAACAAGAAGAGTTTGCAGAGAAGGACATCAAGCCCAAGATTGCAACTACACAACCAGAGCCCAGTGACACTCAGCTGATCATCGTGAGGGAAGACATCTCATCTTCTGATCGTCAGGACGTCCTATCTGAGTTCTACCTTCATCACCACAGTTCTTGGACCTGCATTCTCATCAATAAACAGTAAGTAGAACCTTGTATGTCTCTTTGTTAACATTTCTTAGACTTTTTGAATCACAGCCATCATAAGTTTATTCCTAGATCTACTACCAGCGACATACTGCACTTAACCTTCATCCATACACCCTGATATTGCCCAGAAGGCCATTTTACCACACTCTGAGTCTTCCCTATCCTCCCATCATTCCCCTCAGCCATCCCCAATCTTAATAACCCCACAATCACCTTACTGACCAACCTCTATCCAGAAGCACTTAGATTGCTGCCCCTACCGGTATCGTTTATCCTCTACCGGCAGCGGTTCTCTAACCGTGGTCGGTTACCTAGTGACCGCCGTCGGTCACTGTGACTTATACCCCAAAACCTTTTGCTTGCCTATTTGCCACCTAACAACCCCAAATCCAGCCTGGTTTATCCCTATAACTCAACCTGAACATATCAACGACCAGTAACCGAACAAACAACGTGGCGCTTTATTATTGATAGTTTAGTTTCTATTGCTTTAATGTGAGATACCTAAATCATGATTTTGCAATAGCTTTCTATATTATCATTTGTGTTAAATCATATTAAAAGGGGAACTGACCACCTTCGAAAGGAAGTTTTTATATTTCCTGGGCCTAAGGCAGATCCCTCATTTGTTGTCTAATTAAAATCTTGTGGTCTTGTATTCTTACTTGCAGGTAGTCCTTCCAAGACAAAAAGGAGTTCTTTGCAGTCGATCTGATCTCTCTCTACGGTACGCGCACACCATCTCAACATTCAATAGGTATTCCTCCTAGCCCTAACCCTTATCTGTTTCTCAAAGGAATGATAGGATAGAAGCAAGTCTATTCTGCAGAGCCGAAACATTCCGTGCGAAACATTTTGGCACGCCCGGTGGGACCCATTTCGGGTTTCTGTTTCTCTTGCTTATTTTCATTTTAGGAAGCATACTTGTTGTTGCTGTTTTTGTTATATATTTAGTAAAGAATTTGTCTTGCTTTCCTAGTTTCGCATTAGTGAAAGTCATCTCATTTGCTTCATCGAATATCATTTTCGATTTGGGTTTAAAACACGTGCATTACATTCTTGCTTGCTGTTTTCGATTCTAGTGAACATAGACTAAGTAACAGGTCGTACACGTGGGGGTGATTTCCACGGTATTGACAGGAAATTAATCTTACTTTCACTGCACAACACATACCGAATCACTTCACAATTAACACAACAGCTCAAAACATCCCCCCTTTTCCGCGGTATTCCTCCGCCCGATTGAGGTAACCTTATAAGCCAAAACAAACTTGACATTTCCCCTAAGTCTTTTGTTTAGGATTGACATCATTCCGCGTCTAAAGGCATAAGCCCACAATAATTAAAATTAACCCTAGGGTTAGTCTCTGGATTTGCGTGTGCATCTTGTTTGTTTTCAGTTCTGTTTTCTCTGTTATACACTGTCTTCTGTGATTACCTTAGAACAATTTGATAAATATACTGAGCGTTGTTAACAATCAAATCAGCAGCTTCTTATATTTTCTTATACCAGTCTTATTACACCGACATCGGTTAACTGACCGACGTCGGCTATAGTCTAACCGACATCGGTTACTAGACCGACATCGGTTACTGTCTTTTCCAGTTCCTGACAAACCAGCAACCTACCAATTTCACCGATCGAGTCATTTACATTGTTCTGTGATTGAAACCCCTCTTTGTGAACTCCTGTCCATGGTTTTTATCACTCAAAAAGCAAGCCGCCGCCATGGTTTCACATGCTTGCTCTGTGCCTTTTCCTGAATCACCCCCTTCACATTAGTGGGGAATCCTACGGACACTAGCGAGGTTCCTAAAATTCCTGTGGGAGATAAAGAATTTGCCAAATTTCTGGATGCTAATCCTAGTGCTGTACAATACTATTTGTCTCATGCCCTTGACCGTACACCCGACGGTCAACTCCTTGTTGGCATGCCTATCAGTATAGCTGCTCATTTAGCCCCTTCTCTGCCTGATAACTCCGCTTTGCCTTCCGCATCCTTAGTCCCGTCGTCTACCTCAGCAGCTTCAGGGGTCCATACGGCACAGATTGGCTTTCCTTTGGTTAATCTTGGGCCCAACATGTCATTACGCCATTGCTCCTACCTCGTCTCTCTTTAGATTATTAGTTCATGACTTGCTCTCTGCCACCTATCCACACGAGCTTTCCTTCTCAAGCTCCGCCCACCTTTTCATTTCCACACACATATCCGGTAACCTCAACAGCTTATATAGGACATCCCTATTCGGTTGCCTCAACACAGTCGTCCTCCATACCTTATCAACATTTAACCCCACCATTGTCTAGCGGTGGCCCTTGGCCCAATTTGCCTCCGTTTACCACAACCACACCATCATCTCATCCAACTACTGATTTAATTAAACAAATGATGGACAAAATGCAAAACCTGGAGGCTTCTGTTTCAGGAAGTCGTAGCGCCTTGACATACGAGCAAGTTTGTCGGGAGCCTATCCACCCTTCAGTCCCCCTTCATTCATATCCTCCTCAATGGGAATTACCAAAATTTACCCGTTTTAACAGTAAGGAGGACCCTCAACAACACTTGCGATCATTTAGACATGCCTGCTTTATCGATTGCTCACGACGACGCTTTACTACTCCGCACCTTTCCCATGTCCTTATCAGGACCCGCCTTGGAGTGGTACAGTGCTTTAACCCAGCACTCAATCTTCTCTTTTAACCAGCTAGCCCAATCTTTCTTGGATCATTTCTCCATTAACATTGCCAAGAAAGTATCTATCACCGACCTCTATGCCATCCGACAATTTGAAGACGAATCTATCGCAGATTTCGTTGGACGATGGCGGGGCCTTATCAACCAACTTACGTATGCCTTGCCTCAAACCGAACTTATCGAACTGTTTACGTGGGCCTGCGCTAAGCACATCTCTCCTACCCTCCAAATTCAAACTTTCCGTACATTTGATGAGGCCTTTACTATGGCTCGAAAACTAGAGATTCGAGCCTTAGAGGAAGAGAAATTGCGGTTGTGCAACAAAAACCCCACTTTCCGAACCCAAGATTCCACCAACAAACCTAACACCACCAATCCTCACCCATCGACCACTTCGAAATCAAAAGGGGCCGTGCACGCGGTGATGGTCAAATCCCAACCACCGTCTAATACCCCGCCAAAAACCACCTATAAGTATAAAGCAGAACCCATCAACTACACTCCCTTGGGAGAAACATATGGTGTGATATTGGAAAAATTGCTCAAAGCAGGAGCCATTACCTTACCTCCTGTTAAACCTCATTCCGGGTTTGATTCCACTCACGCCATACCTTCTTGGTACAAAGAAAATGACTTCTGTAACTTCCACCGCGTGAAGGGACACAGTCATGAGAACTGCAAGATGTTGAAAAACATAGTGCAGGAAATGGTTGATGGGGGATATAGCCCTCGATAATCCTAACGCCCCTGCTAACCGAAATTTGAAAATATTCAACAAACCATTCCCGAATCATTCTTCTAACAGTAATCTAAACCAAGATATCTTAGCCGAGGAGAGTGTTCATGAGATCCATGCAGTCTTCGATTCCCAACCAAAGACCTCTATCGAACAAATTCTCAATCAAGCCTCTTCACTAATGCAGGAAACCGAACCCCCTTCCTCGCCATCAAGACAAACTGAAATCCTTGCCGTTCCTTTACCCATCAAGGAATTAGCTGCCCAGAGTTCCCTTCTCACAAATGAGCCTTCTTATACCACATCCTTGCAAGACTGTGAGCGGATGTTATCTAATTTATCTATTTCCCAAACGTCTCCTTCTACCATTCTTGCTGTACAAGAGGAAGGCTCGCCACTTCTTTTCTCATCCTTAGACGAGCAACCTCTTGAACCGACATCACCACATTCTTTAAACATGACAGATCCTCTCAAACACACTCTCCTACCTATTAGTCCTTCATCACCTAAATCTTTTCAGCAACCGGTTGATCTCTTAACGCCCATTGATACAGTGCCTCATATACCCCTTGTATCACACCCACAGTGGACCGGAATCACAACCCACCTTTCTTCCATACAAAAGTTCCTATTCACACGTGAGGACTGTCATTCCACTAGAAGATAGACAGGTCCTATGGGAACGTTTGAGTACGCCATATTCTACTCAAATGCAAATGACCGATCCTGATGCCTCCACCATATACCCGAAGTGTTTACAAAAGCTTAAAATGCCCATGTCCTCATCTTCACCCCCCTCATCTCTACCAAATACCTTGTCCACTTCTATTAACTTAGCCAAATCTTCCCCTACGCTTGGGACCTCACCCATACCTAGTCTAACACACCCACCTAAGCGGCTTGATTTATCTAAAAATAAAGCCATCCATCCCATTAGGAGACAGACTCAATCTCCTCAATCTATGCTGTTAACACAACTAAAACCCTCGTCGTCACACCTACCTTCCATATTGGGACCCCATCCCTCTACCTTACATCAATATATCATACCTCCTGCGTTTTCTTTAAAGCGACCTACGCCTTCTGCACCCATACAGAAATCCAAGGGTATAGCAACACCGTCACCCCGCGTATCCTGTCCACCTATCAACCATAAACAAATTCCACCATCAAAAGATTTGTTTTCTGTCACTCCTATTTCTCCGTGGTTGTTTTCTGATACCACATCATCTGTGGCCTCATCATCCAACCAGCTAAACATAGCCTCTACGTCAAAGAAACCACGGTTAGTTAAAACCCATTACCAAAACTCCTTGGCTAAACCACCCCCCATACAAACCAACCACACCACGTCATCACCAGAATCGACCCAGTCAATAGCCTCATTTTCCTCTGACTTTGACCCACTCAAAGGGTCTTACGCCAAAATCCTTGCTATGTTGGTGGAGAATGCGACCATTTCCCTACCCCCACTTAGACCTTATGATCCATCTAAACCTCGACCTATAGGTTACGATGAGTCTAAAATCTGCGCTTACCACCGCACACCAGGACATGACGTAGAGGGATGCAAAGCGTTGAAAACCATACTTCGTCCGTCACCTCTCTCAGATAGAAAAGTTAAGAAAGACAACTTACGAAGAGAGAGACCTTTAGCTTCAATTCCCTCTCCTATACCACCTGTCCCCGCCTCACCAAGATCTATCATTATTACAGCCCCACCTCTCGAAAACCATGACCTATCCCTACCATCTTCCTCCTCTCGTATTCACGAGATCAATATGATTAGTGTTGCTACTCGAGGGCAGAAAAACAATGGGAAAGCGAAAGAAAACACGCCTGCGGCATCTCTTTCTCCGTCCACCATCCCGATTGCACCACCACCTAAAGTGGTTATTCGCGGACCCGCCTATCCCGTCTCTAATGGCATTGCCCATCGAACTATGATCAAACAACTTCACCAATCACCTGTAAAAATGACATTGTATGATCTCATTCAGACTTCTGAATCTCATCGACAAGCTCTCGTTGAGATCCTTCAAGGGATAGAGGTTTTACCTAATGAAACCTTGCCTGTTACCTCTATTCTAACACCCAATCATGTTGCTTCGCTCACCAAACAATCTATCTCCCCAACCACTTCTGTCTCTGTACAGCAAGCCGCTGCTGTCAGTTTCTCCGAAGATGAAATTATCGACTTTGGTGCCGAAGATCCTGACCCTGCTCTTTTCATCTCAGCGTACGTTCGGGATATTCGGGTACGTCGTGTTATGATTGACGGGGGCGTAGGCCTAAACATCATCTCTTCAAAAGCCTTCCAACAAATGAATATCCCTTCTAGTTGCATGTGTGCCAACCCCATCATGTTGCGATCATTCAATGATGCTATTACTTCTACTTTAGGCACCGTGATCCTTAACATTCGTGTAGGACCACGTACTTTACCGAACTCTTCTATGTCCTTGAGGGAGAGTTCCAATACAACATGTTGTTAGGCCGCCCTTGGATCCGGGCTATGGGATGCGTTCCCTCCACCTTACATAGATGCATAAAATTTGAGTACGAGGGGAAGTCCTACACCGTAAAAGCTGATCCTCCCCCCTTCAAAACTTGCAATATGTTGTATCGCCCTAATGATGTGCTTGTACCAGTCAAGACACCCATTCATCCAACCCAGCCATCCACTTCCGATGCACCTACACCTTCAACTAATGAAACCGCCGTTACAAATATTACTTCCTTTCCCGCAGATAACATCCCAACCTCCGACCCCTTAGTAGATGTTTTCAATGCCTTACTTTGGGAGTACCGCCTATATAACGTTAGTTCTTTCCATACCCCGCAGGAGTACGGACAGTTACATGCACATCCCACCTACGACCGTCGCGTGGGGGAGGTAATCTCTTACGGACCACCCCATTGCCGCACCAACCTAATGTATGGGGGTGTTGACGCATCCTCCATTACCCCTGAACCTCCTCTTGGTGTGGTTCCCTTCAATCTGATTTTCAATACTTGACAAATCGTCGTTTCCCTCACCTTCTTGACTCATTTGCTTGGAAAGGCTTTGGTTTTGGTCTTTCTGAACAAGGCCGACATACACTCATTCCCGTGACTACACGCAAACACAATGATCGCGGTGGTCTCGGTTTTCTGAAACACCTACAGGAGACACCTCGTGTCAGTTGTATCCTGGAAGAAGACGCGTCACCCCTACCAAACCATCATCACCCACTTTGCCATCATCACCCACAGAGTCGATAGACCCTGAATCTATCCCTCCTAACTTTTTTTTTTCATAAATGCTATCTTCATAGGTCCTCTCACTTATCAACGCGATAATGAGGATCCATCTTCTCTTCCCCTTCTGTATCCAGACATGATCGAAGAGGATTCGCCTTCGATTAATGTTGTTGAGTGCCAGGATGACGACTCCATCCTCACTTACCTTGGGGCGGATGACTCCTATATTCAACGCGCCTTACCGTCTGAAACTCAAACCATGTTGAATGAGTCGACTATAGAAATCAACATCCACATAGAGGAGGATCCTCACATTGTGAAGATCGGACAATCCCTTAACACATCAGAACAAGCCGCCTTTACTACCTTTCTCGTACCCACAACCAAGCTTTCGCTTGGTCCTATGCTGACATGCCAGGAATTGATCCTACCATTGCTGTCCATAACATCACCCTAAACCCCGATTCCAAACCAGTCAAACAAAAACTGAGAAAGATGCATCCACGCATCGCCCTCTTGGTCAAAGAAGAGCTTCAACGACTTCTTTCTGTTTCCTTCATCTTGCCTATTGACTATCCTCAATGGATTTCTAACATCGTACCTATCACTAAAGCGACGGGGGGACTTCGGATATGCACGGATTTCTGAGACCTTAACCTCGCTTGCCCCAAGGATGACTTCCCCCTCCCAAGTATTGATCAACTTGTTGATCTCACTGTGGGCCATGAAATGCTTTCTCTCATGGATGGTTTTTCGGGATACAATCAAATTTTGGTAGCCCCGGCCGATCAACATAAAACTACTTTCATAACTCCTTGGGGAACCTTCTGTTATCGTGTCATGCCATTTGGCCTTAAGAATGCTGGTGCTACCTATCAGCGGGCTATGACTTACATTTTTCATGACATTATGCACACTATCCTTGAGGATTATGTCGATGATCTTCTTGGCAAATCTAAACATCGCAGTGAACATCTCGATGTTTTAACCATTATTTTCGATCACCTGTTGCAATATTGATCGGCTTGACCAAAGAAATGTGTCTTTGGTGTTCTTTCGGGAAAACTTCTTGGCTTTATCATCTCTTTGCGTGGCATTGAGGTCGATCCATCTAAAGTCAAAGCTATCCTAGAAATGCCCCCACCCAAAAACCTCAAACAATTGCGTAGTTTGCAGGGTAAACTTCAATCCATCCGGCGTTTCATCTCCCAACTCTCGGATCGATGTCACCCTTTCCATCACCTTCTTAAAAAGGACATTGCCTTTAATGGAGTGAAGAGTGTCACCAAGCCTTTGAAGCTCTCAAATCCTATCTCTTGCAACCACCCGTGCTTATTCCACCTCAGGATGATCGTCCTTTCTACCTTTACCTTTCTACCACTGACCATGCTATAGGAGCTATGCTCGCACATCGGGACTCGGCACGTCGAGAACAAGCCGTTTATTATATAAGTCGTACTCTCGTGGATTACGAGACTAGGTATACACATGTAGAAAAATTGTGCCTAGCCCTATCATTCGTAGCCACCAAACTCCGACATTACCTCCTGAATCACAAAACTTTTGTCATCACCAACACGGACCCCATTCATTATATGTATGCCAAACCACATCTAAACCAACGCATCGCCGATGGCTTATGCTCCTCGCTGACCTCGACCTTGAGTTTGTACAATAGAAGTCAATCAAAGGACAAACTATTGCAGACCAACTTGCGGAGGCCCCTTTACCTAGGGAACAATTCACCAATTTTAATTTCCCTGACGAACTCATCGCCACTCTTTCACTCAGGGAAGAGTCGTATCAAATGACCCTCTTCTTCGATGGATCTAAATGCCAGTGCGGCGGAGGAGCCGGCGTTGTTCTCATCCCTCTTGATTTGAACCTATGCCTCTTTCATTCCGGCTTGATTTCCCCTGCACTAATAATACAGCGGAATACGAGGCCCTTGTTTTGGGTCTCCAGGTTGCGTTACACTTAGGTGTCAAATCTATTAATATTTTTGGCGACTCTCAATTGGTAGTCAATCAAGTTATGGGCATCTACCAATGTAAGAATGAGGAACTTCAAAAGTACAAACATTACGTGGATTCACTTTTGACCTCATTTACTCGTTATTCTATCCAGACCATTCCCCGCTCCACTAACAAATTTGCGGATACTATGGCTTGCTTAGCCTCGCAAATTCCTGCCGCACCAACTGACTCTGACATATTCGTCTTGGTCCAACAACTTTTTGCCCCATCCTACTCAGCCCCGGTAGTTTGTATGATAAATACTGTGTCTACTAATTCGCAGGATACCTGGTACCACCAATTTCACGACTACCTTACAACCTCTGTTCTCCCACCTGACCTTTCTAGTAACGGCAAACGTGCTTTTCTTAAAAGTGTTTCTCGTTATGTTGTCATGGGGGGACTCCTCTATAAACGTGGCTTTGATGGCATCCTCCTTCGCTGTCTAACCGGCGCGGAGGTCACCTATACCATCCAACAAGTCCATGACGGCATTTGTGGTGGACATTTTAGTGGCCTTGCCATGGCCAAACGAATCCTTCGCCTAGGTTATTATTGGCCTACTCTTAATGACTGCTACGAATATGTTAAGCGTTGTGTTATGTGTCAACAACATGCCAACCTTCAACATACTCCTAGCCATCCGCTACAGGTCGCACGAGATCTTTGGCCTTTCTCACAATGGGGTTTAGACCTTATTGGTGAGATTCACCCGCCTTCTTCGCAACGTCACCGTTGGATAATCACAGCAACCGAATATTACACAAAATGGGTGGAGGCCATTCCACTCATTTCAATCAAAAAAGAAAAAATTGTCAAATTCGTTAACCATCACATTATCTGTCGTTTTGGTATTCCTCATCGCCTAATAACAGATAATGGTAAATCTTTTAAAAATAAGTTGTTACAAGACCTTTGTGACAACTTTGGTATCAAACTTAGTTTCTCATCGCCTTACTATCCAGCAGAGGCCCAATGGTGGTGAATCTTCTAATAAAACCCTAACCAAAATCCTCATGAAAGTTGTCAATGAGTCCGGAAGAAACTGGCATGATCACATTCCCTTTGCCCTTTGGGCTTATCGTACTAGCATTCGTACCTCCACTAATGCCACACCATTTTCTTTGGTATATGGTACCGAGGCTGTCTTGCCTCTCGAAGTACAAATACCCTCCCTCAGAATATCTCTTCAGGATATTCTCACCAACGATGATTTCCGCCAAGAGCGGTTAGCCCAATTAGAGCTTCTTGACGAGCGTCGTCTTACGGCTCTTGATCACCTTCAAATCTACCAAAAGCGCATCAAGCGTGCTTATGATAAACGGCTTCATGAGCGTACTTTTAAGGTTGGCGATCTTGTCCTCAAAGAGAATCAACATGTAACCAAACTAGAAAAGAGTAAACGTGGAAAATTTGCTCCTAATTGGATTGGGCCTTACATTATCACTCACACTTATGGATCAGGCACTTATCGTTTAGCTTCGCTTAATGGTAAACCTGAGCCTGAGCCCCTTAATGCCTTGCATCTTCGACCATTCTACTGTTGAAATTAGTGTTATATCACTGCTTATCTACCTTACGCTCGTCCCTTGAGCTCATTTACCACCGCATACACTTTGTTTCTTACATCTCAAAATCCAATCAAGCTCACATGGTTTGATTATCACCTCCCCTTAAAAGATGCCTTCCCCTTTTAGTCTAGTCCATGACTTCAAAGTATCAAAATGACACATTCTTAATTACACACTTATGGGATTTTCTTGAGTCAAACTTCTTAAAAAAACTAGATGCTTCATGCCCAACGGACATCTAGACCTCTAACTTATACAATAGACTGCTCCCTTGAAGGACAACTATATGCCAAACTATTGCTCTTATTATAGATAGACTGCTCCCCCGAAGGACAGCTATACATAAGCACCGCATCTGCTACTATAAATAGACTGCTCCCTTGAAGGACAGCTATACACAGTCAGCCTTTATTAGAAGCTTCTCACATTGATCAGCTTCGTGAAGACCTCAAGAACAACAAAATACATATCCCATGTAGACTTCCCGCATCGATCAGTCTATATCCAGAAAAATAAAAATACAAGCAGTACTTCAAAACACTTCTGAGTCATGGACTTGTCTATTTTGGTTTGGTTTTCTTTTGTTAGATTAATCATCTTATAATAAACTCACCTACACCCTCACCCACATCAACCACCTCACCTCACCATTTGTCAAAACAACAAAACTCAAGGGACGTGACGTATATCCGATATATTGTGATTATACCACTCTTTTCACCTATCGACTTCTCACCTATGCAAGGTACCTAGGGATTCAAGCTCATCCTACATTAATATGTGGTTTGTTTAGCTCTTCTCAATTACGGGACACTCTTGCCTCTTTTGCTCGGCTCTAGGATTGTGTGTTGACCTTAATCAGGACACGATTCCCTACTACTTGGGTATGCTAACTTTCGCTTCACCCATACCTACACCAACAACATTACCCTACCAACACCAACAACATTACCCTACCAACACCAACAACATTACCCTACCAACATCAAATTTTTACTAACCAACAAAATTGCCTAACCACAACCAAATTGCCTGAATTCACCTCTCCCTGCTCCTAAGGGAGAACTACATCGGTCTGAGGCCCCTCCTTGCTTTGTGCAATGGGCTATGTAGGCAGCACTTAGGAGACATGGGGTCTCCCAAGGTTAGCTCGACCATCCCCTACCATACCCTCTCATGTGTTGTCAATATAAATATTTTTTGTGTATTTCTATTTGCCAACATTCATCTTTATCCTTTTTCAAAACAAACAAAAACAACATTCAAAACACAACCATTCTTATTATTATCATCACTCAAAACCACATACATATTTAGTTTTATTTTAGATGTTAACCAAATACATCTTCTCTATCATCGACTCAGTGGGTGGCATCCTTATTTATTCTAATATTCCTATAAAATCCACTTAGACCCTTGCACCTCCTCCCGAATCAGGTGGTGATCATGATCGTCGATGCCTCTCAGCTGGCCTCTCCATCCTCAAAGGTGCCACTGCCATTGGTTCCTCCCATTGATCCGCCAACATCTCCTGTAACATACGAATACGTCCTCTCGCGTGGAGGAATCTTGCCTCCAGTCTCTCCACTCGTAACTGTGAAGCCTCTAACATTCCCATTGTCTCATTCACCTGTGTTTGAAGCTGGCGAGCCAAATCCTGCAGACGATCTCTCTCCGCTGTAATCACAGCTATGTCAGGGCACTCACGTGCACCTCGCAGCTCTACTACCCACCATACTCTATAGGCCTCCGTCGTTCCCGCATCCATCACCCTACGATCGGCTGCTATCTCTTCTGGCCCTTCTGGAGGTGTAGGCCGGGGAGGTGAGAATGTTGCCTCGGCGTCGATCCTCATGTATGGTCTATATGTCATAGGAATATCCTGAACAAACCCAAATTGTCGCCGCACGTGATCTAGAGGAATCCTCTCGTACTCACCCGGCCTATGCCCTGCGATCCACCTCAATCGCTCTACACCCCTCAACTCCTCAGCTATGTGCTCTGTCACCATATAGTTCCCGTACGGCCTCCAACAAATATCCACAACTGTCACCATCTCCCATACCTGTCTATAATACTCGATGTCATCTATCACGGCCTGGGATCTCGCTTCTTGTTCTGTCTGGACCCATCGTCTGAATCCCAACCTTTGCACTCCTGTCTCTCCCGACTCAATGGGTCGGCCTATTGGACGCACACAACCAATATGCTCATAGGCCCAACAATGTAATAAGTACGAACAATCCAGTGTCATCCTGTGTTTTCGCTTGCATGCCCATAAACCCCTATATAACTCTGCCAGATATGCGGGTGCCCATGCGAATGTCACGCTCATTTCTATCATTTCCCAAATAACACTCATCAATGCTTTGGGAAATCTTCCACCTTCCGCCCTCGGCAATGCATAATACCCCACCGCTATCATTAATAGCACGGCCAACCTTGTTTCCTCAGGGTGTGTTGCATACATTGTACCATACGTAAATGATAAACCTCGCTGTGTCAAATCTCGTGCAGCTGACCCAAATACTGCTGTTATCGCTGCCCGCCCGCCGGCAACGCTTGATACACTATTTTTCCTATCATTGGGAGTCTCAAAATACGGAACACATCTTCCAAAGTCACTGTCATCTCCCCTGTTGGTAGATAGAAGGTATTCTTTTCTGGATTCCATCTCTCAATCAACGCCTGCAACATAGCATGGTTACGTGCGATTCTTGAATAATAGCGGATTCCACTTAACCCCAACCGATTTATCAATGCCCATTCAGCTGGTGTTACATCCGCTCGGATTCGTGACAACAACGCTGGCACAGTATCATTCATCCTTAACCTTGCTTCTGCCTGCATACATCAAAACGACACATAATTATTCAAAAGAACAAATCTCTACGGGTTTTTTCTCAAAATCTGGAAACCCTTACAGTAACCGATAGCGGTTATGCATAACCGATACCGGTTGGCTAACCGATACCGGTTACTTATAAACGATACCGGTCACTGTCAAAATATACCTACCCTGCTTCAAACATACACCTTCGATATTTATGAAGCCCGTTTACTCCTATTTCTACCTAAAAACATACAAGCCCACCCTGTTTACCTACCCGTAGCACTCATACCATCCCCAACCCTTGCTATCATGTTTTCTTTCTCATATCTAACCACTTACACTTCTCTCATCCTATTCACAAAACATGCAAAAATCAAATTACAACCAAACCGTTTACCTCTTGGGTTGCAGCAGCTTGAGGTGGCACTCGTCTTCCCTCTCGTCCACCCTGCTGGATGCTTCTCCTCATTCTGCCATGATCACCACCCTTTTCAAATTTTCCTTTCTGCCTTCTGAATCTCAGATCACATTCACTTTCCCTGTCTCTTTTCTCCTTCTCACTCAAATCTCTCATGCAATTCCCTGTCTCAGTTGTCAAAAAGCGTCGCGTTCGCGTATTTAACTTCTTGCATGGCTCTAAAAATAAGAACTTAAGTTGCCACCCTGGCTTTTCTTTTTTAGAAAAGCTCATACCTGAGTAACCGGTATCGGTTATTTAACCGATATCGGTCTATTATGTACCGACATCGGTTACCTAACCGATATCGGTTACATACCTACCTTTTCTAAACATAGTTCTTTTCTTTATTTTCTACCTAATTTTCGTGGCGCCCGCCTCTTTTTCCTGCATAATAACACCGTTATCTATAATCTTTTCATCCACATCTCATTATAATTTCATCCACATCATCTATCTATATTACCAAAAACAAACAAGCCATCAACTAAGGATATCAAAAACTATCAATCTATACACCATTTGGATCCAACTCATCAGATACATACATTCAATGTCACAAAACCAGCAACAAAACATGCAACATTTCATAATATAACATGTCATCCATATATACGTGCATCCCATTAACAAAAGACATCACCATCATCAATATATCAACATGTCAATTAAACTCATCATACATCCTATATCACAAACCATCGACAAAATACTTAAAAATATTTTAAACACAGCATGTGGGTCAAATCATCATATCTATATATCCAAAGTTTCAAATATACAATGTGCCCTGCATAGGGGCCTCTGTGATCTCATAATACAACAAAGCCGGCACGCAGGCCGCAATAACCATCAATAATCTTAACTCGGCTCGCAGGCCGGTCTCTCATATCAAAAACATACTCGGCTCGCAGGCCGGTATCAACTGTACAACCCGTACTTGGCTCGCAGGCCGGTATAATAAATAAATGAATGAATAAATGAATAAATAGGCACGCAGGCCTCTATCAACACAACCGGTTCGCAGACCGGTGCCCATGTCCAATATACAAAATGTGCAGGGACCCCTCAGCTCTCTCCACCTCCCTCTGCTGTCTGCACTTTCTTGGTCCTGTCCTACCCTCTCGCCTCCTGCCTGTGACGGACCCACCAGCTGTGGCTGCACCTCCCTGAGACCTCTGGCTCGAGAGGTCTCTGCTCTATGTGCCGCATAGGGCTGATAATCAGCCCCGGTACCATCAAGAATATCCTGATAGTATCGGGCCTCCGCTCTAGCCTCCATGTAACGCTCTCGAGCCACCGTAGGTACTGGGGCTGGTCCCCTGACACCTACTACCAGTGCCCCCTGTGCCTGTGCTGGTGCCGCTGGTGGTGCCTGTGGCTGTGGTGGTACTGCACTGCACTGTTCTGGGGGTGTGTGCATGCTTGGTGGTGGTGGTGGTGCTTATGCTTGTGCACATGTGCTGTGCATGTGTGGGGCATTTGTCTTGCTGGTGGTGGTGGTGTGGTGTCGTGCTGAGCACTGGAGCTGGGCTAGCTGCCCCTGTAAAACACCTATCTGTGCCTGTGTAGTAGCAAGCTGCCCCTGTAATAACTGTATGCACAGCCCTGAGCTGATCTCGCTCTCATTGTCACCGCTACTAAGTCTAGGCTATGTAGGTGTGCTTATCTCATTGCTCTCTGACCAGCCCACCAAACCATATATGCTCCCGTATAACCAGCATCATCTACAGTGTCATCTGCTGGCCTCTCAGCAACCCAATCTGGGTCCAAGGGCTGTGGTGCAGGCAGTGGGGCCTCTACATCATCCCTCCGGTACTGAGGGAAGGGAGGTGGCTCATCCTGTCGCAGCCCCATCTACTGGTGTACCCTCTCCAGGGGTATCCTCTCATACTCTCCGGCCTCCGTCCTGCTATCCAGAAAGTGTACTGGATCAAGCGTAACTGTAATCGGGCTCCTCTGCATGGGTGATGACCTCTGTAAGGTCTCCATACGATATCTACCCGCTTTGTCAGTCCCTCTAATAAATGCCTGTAATAAGTGACGTCTCGCCTGCAAGCACTGCTCGTGGCTGGCCCACGACCCCCAACCACCTCTAAAAGTCATATCTATATATGACTGTGGCCCCAGGCCTTTGGGGCAGCCCCTCTTAGTCTAAGGCATATGATGTGCTCATATTCCCAACAATGCAGCAAAAACGTCGAACAAATCCCGAATCGCCTCATCCGGTGATAGCCCCACAACTTGATACAACTTTACCAGGTATACTGGTGCCCAAGCATAACAGGTGTGCTCCTCCACCATCTCGTGTAGAACCCCCATCAGCGCCGTGGAAAGCGGCCTCCCTCTGAGTCCGGGAGGGCAAAGCAGGTGATCCCGATCATCATCAACACGGCAAGCCGTGTCTCATGGCGATGCGCATGGTACATATCCCCATACCCGATGCTCACGCTGTGATACGTCAATAGCGCGGCTGCATCCCGAAAACCTGTAGGATGTTGTCCATGGCAGTCTCTGCGTCACACGAAAGGCGCCTCTCCCTCAATCGGCAGTCGAAGGATACGATACACATCCTCCAATGTGATAGTCATCTCCCCAGTCGGGAGATGGAACACATTGGTCACCGGATCCCATCTCTCGATGAGGGCGACCATCAAACTATGATCCCTATCGATCGCTCTGTACCGCTGGACTCCGCCGAGTCCCACCTCGCGCATGATACCCCAGTGTGCTGCGGATACGTGTGGCGCATCCGTACCAACAGTGGGGGGCATCTATCCGCATCGTCAATTTGGCTTGGCGTGCCTACAAAACCAACCCACAGTATTAGCCCTACTCTTTATCACAACATCTACTTATACCCTCTATACCCTTTTTTTTTTATCCCCCGACCACAACCCGACTCTCTAACACACCCCTCTACCCACCTATCTTCTCCACTATCCCCCTCCCTCTTCACACCCAAACCAACAACCTACACAATACCAAAACACCAAAACAACCCAAACCATAACCACACAACCCACACCATACCCAAACTCAAAACAAACCCAAACCCCACAACCAACACCCAAAAAAAAAAAAAAAAACCCACCGAAATGTGAGGAGATATCGACCGACACCGGTCAACACAAAACACCCTGCCCCTAAAATTTTGCGACCGATGCCGATGGAGTCGCTTAGCGACGGACATCGGTCGCTGTAAATTTTCGGAGGCGAACCCCGCGCGCCCCCACCTACATTTTTTCATTTTTCTACCAATTTACCCACCCAAATACCCTAAAAACCTACCCACCCAGCCACCTTGGCTTATTTCACCTATCTACCCTCTCTCTTTTTCAAATCATTTCCATTTTCTAATTATTTCCTAAAAAATGTACATTCCTACCCAAACCCCAAATATAGCATAATGCAATAAAATACACACAATGAGGGGTTTCGAACCTACCCGTACGACGACACGTCATCGTGGAGGGATGGGTGGTGGTGGTCCAGCTGGTCCAGCCCCTCCTGCTCCTCCTGGTTGTGCCATGGCTCCAAATGTCCTCTTCTGGGTCCTCCACCAATCAACTGCTGCCTCCTCCTCACTCGGGCCCACTAACAACTAACTCCTCCAGTCAAATAGCGCCACCTCACGCAACTAATGCTCCAATCTTAACTCTCCACGTCAGACAACTCAAATTGGTTTCCAAATTGCAAAAGTGACAATGACAGGCCGTATTTTTCTTTTTATAGGTTTTTCGCCCATAACCGATATCGGTTTTATTATGCCCTAAGGAACCGGTATCGGTCCCCTCACCGATATCGGTCATATACAATCGACATCGGTTTTATTCCAAATTTCCCCCAATTTCTGCCCTTATTTACTATTTGCCCTTTTTCACCCACATCACCTATATCAACCTTTGCTGCAAACATTCTAACCATTTGGCCCCTGAGCCCCCACGGCTGACCAACCCAACAACTTGGCCCGACCCAAGGCCTCAGGCCTCACCCTAACCATGTGGCCCGACCCTAAAGGCCTCGACCCACCGAAACCATCTAGCCCAACCCAAGGCCTCACCCTAACCATTTGGCCCGACCCAAGGCCGCCACCAACCTATTTGGCCCGACCCAAGGCCGCACCCTAACCATCCGGCCCGACCCAAGGCCGTAACCTACCCATCCGGCCTGACCCAAGGCCGTAACCTACCCATCCGGCCCGACCCAAGGCCTCACCCTACCCATCCGGCCCGACCCAAGGCCTCACCCTACCCATCCGGCCCGACCCAAGGCCTCACCCTACCCGGCCAGGCCGCATGACCCCGGCCCGACCCAAGGCCGTACCACTTCAATACCTTACCCAACATCAACAACATACACTTTTATCCACCCATCATGTAATTTTTTTGTTCAATCGAGCTCACCTGTTCGTGTTTTAGCATGATTAGGGTCCTTGACTTGATCTGTCGACCAACTTTGCCTAGACCTAGACCGTGACGTTTATCTCAACCAAACCAACCAGTTGGTACTGCTGAACAAGCCTAAAACGTTCCTGTACCTTACCCGTTATATACCCTAGAGTTACTTCCTATGCCTTGGATACCAGGATTATATCACCCTTGTTTGGATAAACTATCGACCTTTACCTATGCATTGCTGGTTTGCTAGTCAAATCATGTACCCTGGTCGCACTACTGCATTTCAACGTGCGTCTGCTTCTTTGGACCTACCCCACCATCTCACCCTCATCTCAACACCATTTACCCTTTATCAACCCTATCCCTGATTTCACGCTACCTCAATCTGTGATAGATTTGAGGGGGATTACCTATACCCTTAACAGGAGTAACCACTTCTTATTATTGTCCGTGCAGCTTTACAAAACAAACTACACGACAATAAGGGGCTAATGTAGACACCAAATTTGTGTCTTACGACCCCTTGTGACCCTCATCACATTTCGCAACCTAACCTCACCACCTAAACCTTACACAATTATTTATTAATTACCTTATAATTAATAAATCCACATCACCATACCTGCCACCTCATGTCGCCACCTCATCATGACCTAGTCTTAACCCTAAACTAACCTAATTAAGACCTATAACTTGGTCCAATTCCACACCTATGACTAATTACTCCTCATCCGCACCTAAAACCAACTTCATAATGACTTGACCAAGCCCGCTACCAATCCCTCAGAAGAAAAGGAGGGAAAGCTGGCTATTTTACCAAAAATAGCCCGCTTTGACCGGACCGATACCGGTTCCTACTCGACCGCCGTCGGTTGCATAACCGCCATCGGTTCCCCGTAAATGACCACTTCCAACCAAAAACAAGGATCGGATTTTCATTTGATCGGGAGAAGGAGAAATCATCGAGAGAATCCAGATTTTGCTAGGCCGAAGCAGAGACAAGTGAAGAAACAGGAAGAGTTTGCAGAGAAGGACATCAAGCCCAAGATTGCAACTGCACAACCAGAGCCCTGTGACACTCAGCTGATCATCGTGAGGGAAGACATCTCATCTTCTGATCGTCAGGACGTCCTATCTGAGTTCTACCTTCATCACCACAGTTCTTGGACCTGCATTCTCGTCAATAAACAGTAAGTAGAACCTTGTATGTCTCTTTGTTAACATTTCTTAGACTTTTTGAATCACAGCCGTCATAAGTTTATTCCTAGATCTACTACCAGCGACATACTGCACTTAACCTTCATCCATACACCCTGATATTGCCCAGAAGGCCATTTTACCACACTCTGAGTCTTCCCTATCCTCCCATCATTCCCCTCAGCCATCCCCCAATCTTAATAACCCCACAATCACCTTGCAACCAACCTCTATCCAGAAGCACTTAGATTGCTGACCCTACCGGTATCGTTTATCCCCTACCGGGAGCGGTTCGCTAACCGCGGTCGGTTATCTAGTGACCGCCGTCGGTCACTGTGACTTATACCCCAAAACCTTTTGCTTGCCTATTTGCCACCTAACAACCCCAAATCCAGCCCGGTTTATCCCTATAACTCAACCTGAACATATCAACGACCAGTAACCGAACAAACAACGTGACGCTTTATTATTGATAGTTTAGTTTCTATTGCTTTGTAACGAGATACCTAAATCGTGATTTTGCAATAGCTTTCTATATTATCATTTGTGTTAAATCATATTAAAAGGGGAACTGACCACCTTCGAAAGGAAGTTTTTATATTTCTGGGCCTAAGGCGAGATCCTCATTTTTGTCTAATTAAAAATCGGTGGTCTTGTATTCTTACTTGCAGTAGTCCTTCCAAGACAAAAAGGAGTTCTTTGCAGCGATCGATCTCGATCTTTCTCTATGTACGCGCACACCATCTCAACATTCAATAGGTATTCCTCCTAGCCCTAACCCTTTCTCTGTTTCTCAAAGGAATGATAAGATAGAAGCAAGTCTATTCTCATAGAGAGTCGAAACATTTCGTGCGAAATAGGAAAATATTAAGCGAGTAAAATATTAAAAGATAACTAACTACCAATATTCATAGAACATTAAGAAATTGATAGAAATTTCTTTACTTCTTGTGATCATGTTCTAGCAACAAGATTTTCTCCCTAGAGAGAAGTTTTCATTGTTATCTTTCTCATTTGTTTATCCCGCTTCTCTACCTTGGTGGCATGTCATCAAGGATAATGCTCTTATAAGGGGAGGGAAAGCACGCCTAGCATTTAACCCAAATAAAAATAACAATTAAAAATAAATAATTTCATTGGTGGAAAAGTGGATTTGGGCTGGTAGGAGATTAGACAACACATGTGTATCCTCCCATATTTTTCTGAATTGTTTATTCCTTGCACAATAATTCAAGTAATTTGTTGTGATCTTAGGCATGAATCAAGGCACAACCTAAGTTAACGTTGGATATCTAACATTAATTAGATAGTAACAATGATTGACTAAACGAAAGAATGAGATAAATTATCATGGGAGATTATTTACAACGGTGTACGAGAAGACATGGATTTCCTCACGAGATAGTCCCTTTGTTTGACCTATGTAAAAATGGTTCTCAACCTTTGACAACATCCTCCCAAGTCGCGGAAAATAGGGAACTTCAAACAGGTATGGACATCCATCAAAGCATAAAGGATAGAGGAATTTTTCTAGATGTGGTAACTACAATTGGATCAGAAGACATGTATGTAATGTGTATGCAGGGTTTGAGTGAAAAAACACCTCAAAAACACATGATATTATATTGTAATGGTAGTGGGGAATGCAAAAAGGGTTTGTGAAAATGACAGTTAGAAACATGGTCACCGGGGAAGTATTGTGATTAGGTTATATACAAATAGATTGATCTGGATCTATATATGTATCTAAGAGGTTTTGTTTACCAATGTTTTGTTTTTGTATTCGTAAAAGAAGAAAACGTGGGCATAGGGAGGTGCTTCATTTTTAGATGTGTGGAGTTGTTTTTTCTTCTTCTGAGCACATATTCTACGTGCGGTATAGCCTTGACAATGCTTTTGTTTTTCTTTCTCTTTATCTTTTAAGTGGAGCAGTTGCATTGATTCAGATATTGAGAGTGCCTTCTTACTATCCCATGTATGTCTTTGTGATATATGTCTCTTTGTCTCCTCATCTACGTGAAACCCTTAGTTTTTCAGTCCCAACCACTCTCGCCTAGACGTCCTCTTATGGATTGTCATGATTTTAAATTTATAAAAATGGGTTCAATAAATAATAGCTTTCGTACACGGTGGATATCTATCACATCATAATGAAAAGGGTTTTGTCAAATTTTGTAATTACAAGTTCCATGGTTTACATGTTTGCAAATGTTGGAGCATTCACATAGAACGTGAATCTGTTTAACGAAATCACCCAAACAAATAGGTTTCAGGAAATGCTTCTTTTTGGGAATGTGCACAAATGGTTATGTTGAATATTCTTAGGGAATTTTGAGTAGAGGAGAGTTTATGGGTGTTCCAAGTGGATTCCAACCACTTGACGGAATGCCTAAAAGAGTTTTGGAGTCTCATGAAATTTTGGTGGACATGCGTGGTGCTGTCTTGCACCGCGTCGTTCATGGATAGAAATGGTCTCCCTTACCTTAATATTTTAATAATTTTCATGTATTTTGGTTATTTATTTTCAATAAAATTAAAATATTAAACCATTAAATATGATGCAATTGGATATTAAAATTAGGTTTCTATCTCGAATGATAAAATTCCTTATAATTTACATTACCGACTTGCAATTTGATCAACATCCGAGTTGATACCACAAATTTATATGTTGTTATCTAGGGTATCAAAAATTGGTTCTCATGTCAATTGGTTTTGGCAAGATCTAGATGAGTCATCAACTAATACAACCGTTTTTATCCACCTTGTAAAGCTAAAAATGCAATTTCTAGATACTTGCAAAATAGCACTCTAAGCCTCATAAAGAGATGTCAACCATCATATGTATTCCTTGTCATGTAGATAGGATCATCAAGCATTAGATCAGCATCATTTGAATATTTTTTCTCTCTTCTCCACTCCTCTAAGAGCCTTGTTACCAAATTTTTCACCAAGAAGAAGTGTTTAAAATTGAAAAGTTGAGTATCGTATCATTTCGGCATTCAAACCATGAGCATTGATATTCTTGGCCACCTTCGTAAAATGCTAGTATTTATACTAGATAGTTTCCTAGAACCATAATCTTGGGGAAAAATGATCTTCTTGATAGTTTGGGAAAGTCATTTTGTAGGCCTTAGGTCGTTTGACTAGGTAAAAGCGGCTCAACTATGAGTGGTGACTTCAGAAAATGCATTTCCGACTACAACCTATTTGTTAGCTCTCAATTCCATTGAATCTATTGAATTATCTATATTTAGAAGACCATTTCAGAAATTTTCCATTGCACTTTCATCTATGAAGGTCAGTTTTGTATGATGTTTTCTTAGTGCTCGAGCTAATAAAATTTCTTGTTCAAACCAACCAAATTATGACTCATGACCCAGGAAAGCTAGCCACCAATTGTAAATCATTCGCCACTTTTGAATTCCTTCAGTTCATGTGAAATCTTGGTATATAGGAGGTCACGTTGAAATTTCTTGGTTGTGTATTTTCTCATCAAAAATAGTTTCTAAACGTTATTTTTTTATCCTCCGAGCCAAAATTGGACATTTTTGCAACTAGGAGGATAAATGTAAAAGAAAGTTATAAGACCAAAATAAAGTTAGCAAACCATTATGGAAACTTATTAACACTTGTCAATAAGCTGTTTGGAACTCTATTTTGTTACTTGTGTGAAATTGGTCTTTTGGCAAAATAGTATTTTTCTCTCTCTTCGCTGCTCTTCTCTCTTTAGTTAAGAAATGAAGTGAAATGAATGCATGTTTCTAATCCCCTCCTTTCAAATGTAAAATATTATCATTATTATCTAAATGGGAAAGCTATAAATTTAATTATGCTAGACATAGGTGGATTCCATGCTAGAAATTTATCATTGATTTCATGCTCACACGGTTTTACGGGATATAAGTAAGATGGCAAAACAACATGGTTTTCATTCATTGTATATTGGTGGAATTTATGAATGTTTATGGAACTAAATTTAAATTTATTCTTATATTATAGGAAGACTCATTATTAAAATTTTACAATATGAAGGAGATGCTAGTTTTAGGGTTGCTTTCAAAAATGTGCATTTGATAGTAGGTGTTCTTTTGAGTTAGATTTATATATGGAAAAATGGGGTTGAATATATATGTTAAGTAAAATTATAGATGATAGTTCAACATTTTGCGAAGTATTGAAAGATTTATTAGTGAAGTTTTGTAATATTTTAGATGTTGGGGTTTAAAAGAAATGTTCAACTAAACATGGGTGTTATTTTTATCCCCAGATTTTCTTGTAAAAGTTGAATATGTACGTTAAATGAAATTAAATTTAATATATTATAATGCATTCTCATTGTGAAATTATGATGAAATCTCCATATAACTATGTTATTTAACTACCAAATATAGAAAATAAATCTAAATTAAACACCCGACCTAAGTTAAAAACTTGTGCATCTCTACTCTTATCGAATGATATTTATTAACAAAGAAGAAACCAATACCTTAAAATGAAGTTAAAGCTATACACTTGATAACACCGTCTATCTTAGGTAGTTAAGATCCCAAGTATGATTTGGTCATTATAACTTATATGCTTAGTGACATTGCCATGAACCCGCAAATCAAGAATGAGATAGTAAAAATTCTTCGTGGGTATGTGGTTCCCTTATGGGCTTGAGAGTGGTGTGTATAGTAAGGAGAATTTGATTACCTTTATGTAATACTCTATAGGTAACCAAACCCAAACATAATGTAAGACCTTTTGGTCGGGAAAACATGAAAAGTGAAGAGTGTGAGTGGTTAAGATCACCAAGTAACCTTGGAAGTCACCTTTAAGAGTTGGGATCATAAGAGAACTCGATATCAAACCTCATTTATAGTTTGGGTTTAATGGTGCAATACAATGAGTTAATTATTTAAATTAACAACTTCTAGTTTATGATTAGTTTGTGAAACTGTAACCATAAGATGATGTTCTTAGAGAAAGGTGAAATGTATATCATTCTTATAACGCATTTATACCATCTTGTGGTGAGAACAAAATCCACTTCGTGTAGAATTTAATGTGAATCTTAACCTTTTAAATGAAGAACTACTCCCTCTTATTATCCCCCTTGTCCTATTTTATAATGAATGTATGGTGTGAAATCATGTAATCATGTTCTTGACATGAACCCCTAGGGAAAGGACTAGTAGTCTCATGAGCATACCAATGTCCCTATTAATAAATGGGTTACACAAATTTTAAAAGGTAATTAAATCAAATTGAATGAAACCATTTTAAGATGAATGAAAATGATGTAAGTGGATCTGATGTTTTAGTTACTTACACATGAGAATATTAAGTGTGAACCCCTTTAACCCCTCTCAAGAGAGAGTGTTATCTTGTCAAGAAGTAGTGAATGTACTTAGAGTCACTTTGAATGATGTTTAGAAATAAGAGTTTTCAATTACCCTAGTTGTGACGTTAGTTAGCTATGTAAAACTTATAATTGAATGTTTCCTTGTAACACACATCTAATACTTTATTTCCTAGGAATCAAGACTTGGATGAGTGTTAAATCATACTCCTTGGATCTTGATGACTAAACAATTAAGTGAAGTAGTTAGAATATATGGTTAGATATTATAACCTAAAACCAAATGGAGTAACCTTAATAATCAAATGTTATTGTGAAAAGAACACGAAGCTAAAATTATTTTTAAAAATGAACTTCACATCCTTTGGATTTACACTTGTTTCTATTGTGTAATGGAGGTATGATATAGGATCAAGACGCATGCCCTTAGATGTGAATCCTAAGGATAAGACCTAATATCCTTGTGTGTAAATAAATACCCTATTATCGAAAGAATGAATTAAAAAAGTAATTGAAATAATGTAGATGATCCTTATTTAATGAGACACACCATAAGTCAAATGGTAATCTATATAAGGGAAATCTAAGAGAAAAAATAAATGTATGATTCACATATTATGATTCTTCTAGAACATAAGTTAATGAATTAAACATGATTGTAATAAATAAATAAATCCAAAAATAACGTTCCACAAGAATACTCTAACTACAAGTTTATATTGTAATTGAATCATTATTTTGTGCCTTTTTGTATGGGAGAAAAAGTGGCATTGATGTACATCACTGTTTTAAATTTATCTATGTGGGATTGTTTTTGCAAACATATAATGTGTTGTGTGTTCTCTTAGGTGATCTCCTCTCATTTCATGTGTCTTTTGCAATGTAAGTAAAAACTAAATAAATTATTCTATTATTTTTTAGTGTAGTATTTTTTTTTGTATTTTGTGGGTGTTACATCATCTACATCACATTTCATTAGAGGGGAGTTTATTCTATTCCATCCACCATCTATTTACATTTACACATCTAGTTATTGTTCACTACTCAAAAGTGCGATCGCACAAGAGCATCTAGGGCACAATTTTCACACACAAACACCTGAAACTACATTTGGGTATTAAATGTAGTGCATCACACACTTAGTAAGTCCACCATTGTGGCCACTAAGGTTAGTGTGACCCATTCATATGCATTTTTTTATTGTTTCGATGTTTTGTCTGGGGTTTTGCAGGTGTTTTTCACATCTCGATTTCCAATGACATCCAACACAGTTTAGTAACATTCACATCATTGGAAGAGAGCACAAAAACATCCAGGACACTTTGTAGGAGGTTCCTGGTCATTTCTATAGACCCGAGCACCTAGATCCTAGACAAGGGCACCCCAAATGCCCCCATTCATTTCCATGTGCTCCAGTCTAGTAAGACACCTTGTATTTTCCTTTCCTGCAACTCCTATGTGATCAACTCTTCATTCTAATCATCGAGGTCCTCACTATGAAATAGTCCGGTCTGATTTGTGAATCAAATAAGGAATTCTTAACCCTCTCTTGTACATAGGGTTTTACATTTTTAACTTAATTTTTGTTTGATTCATTTATCTTATTTATTTAGTTGTTATTTACTTCTTTTCATAATATTAGATTAAACTAGAATATATCTACATTATTTCCATTTTAGTTTAATCATTTTATTTAAACCGTACTCAATCTTCATGGTTTGGATCCTCATTTTTCTTCTATAATGGATCCTAAAGTTACTCAAGTTTATTTGTCTCATTTACTTAAGATGCATCCCAATTGCCAAGTTGTTTAGTAAAAAACCTTCAAAACTACATATCGTCCTATAGATACACCGCGACATGAAATAATTCCTATCTTTAATCGTTTATGTGATGACCCTAGTATTTTTGATCCTCCATCTAATCTAACCCTATTGGAGTCAATTCAAGCTTTAAATTATTTATTTCAAGACAAATTTAAGGCTATGGAATCCACGATCACTTCTCTCAAATCTAAAATCCAACAAATTAAGGATGTTTCTCAAGTGCATGTTT
Organism: Taxus wallichiana var. yunnanensis; assembly: GCA_018340775.1. Lineage (NCBI taxonomy): Eukaryota > Viridiplantae > Streptophyta > Pinopsida > Cupressales > Taxaceae > Taxus > Taxus wallichiana. The sequence continues at coordinate 79,119,136 of CM031233.1, read as the reverse complement.
ATTCTCCTTCTACATGTCATATTCATTTCGATGCCTTCTACGTGTGATTATATTAGTGAGCCTCAAGTCATATCATTACCATAGCATCTCATATTTGATCACAATACTAAATAACATGACCTTCTTACAGAGCTCCTTAGTCATCAATTGATCACTTTACTACCTAAAAATTAGTATCTTCCTTAGTGGCTAGCATAATACCAAGGTCGTCCATATTGCAATTATCATTGAATCAATGGACATAATTTCAATGGTTTCTATTATTTACAACAAAGAATGAAACATCTTAAGCATCACAAATTTATCTCATTGTCTGTAAAACATTGTATAGCATGCCCATCTACGAATGCTACATCCATATGGGCTCCTAAATACATTCCCTCTATGTCAAATGATCATCATGCCACCATTTATAAGGTTCCTTCTTCAGAAAGTCAAGCACCACCTAAGAAACCACCTCTCACATCAATGTAGAACCTCCTCCTCTCAAGGCATCTACAACATTACTAAGTCAAACCAAGTAATCAATTCTCAAGGTTTTCTCTCCATTCATCTCCCCTACTAAGTTATCTACCATATTACCTAGTCAGTTTAAGTAACCTCTTTTACAACACATTTCCACTTGGTCTCCTCTCAAGTCTTATACAGCGTCATCAATCAAACTAATCAATTTTGTCAAAGCAATTGGTTCTCCTACTAGTGGTCAAGACACATTTACAATTCCACCACCATCGCATCGATTCATATTGTTAATTTTTTCCAACATGCTTCAACCACTTCACGTAAATTTGGTCTTTTGTAGGAGACTCTTGTAGCATCATTTCCTGATGACACACTCTTATGATTCGGTTCACACTTTACTATTGAGGGAATAGTACACTTGAACCCCACACGCTACACATTCAAAACTACACATTTCATATCCTCACACATATTTCATCTTGTGTACTACGTCCTGAACTTATTCGACATCATTCATATTTCAAATTTTGTGCATATACATTTTGTAATTAATCTACATGTCATCATCCATGTGTCATACTCATATTGTCTACATACCTTGCATTATTTACTATACATCGTGTATTACAATTTTTTTCACATCGATGGTCATCTTTCATCATCACATATACTACATCTTCTTCGCGCACTGCACTCACTACCCTATAATGCACTCTAGTTCCTTAGTCCATACTCTAATACCAAGGGTTTACAAATAAAATGGACTTCACCATACCCACATGTTAATCATTCGATCTTCAATCATGCAAATTTCCTAAGTTAGTGGCATACAATATAGGATAAATGGTCACTTATTCCATCACCTTATAGTTGTAAACACTTTAGGTTATATCACCACTCCCTCTTTTCATCTTGTAGTTATATACATTTTAGGATAAATCTTCAGTCCTTCCATCATATTTTCATGATATATTATTTGGCTATAGGGTCACACACACACACACATCATCTCTAGGTCGTATATCATCAACACACATATGCATTCACCCCCAACATATTTCACACACTCACACTTTGACCATTTCTCAATGATGAACACTCATCTATGGTTCATTATTGATTCTTCGAGGAGAAAACAAAATGAACCTCACTACATACAACTCTATTCACTTGAGGGACATACGGATCCTATCATCCATCTTACATTTCATTCCATCCATCCACAACATGTTGCATATCTTGGTTTCATTTACTCTTGCTTTTTTTGTCCATGGTAATATTATTACACACGCTATATATATCTATTATATGTCATTATCTTTAACATACACACATGTATGTTTACGTCCCTCTCGAGTTGTGATCATAGATACATGTATCTTACACATAGCATGAATGATTGAATACTCTTGGTCCCACAACAGATTCTTGGGGCATCGAATCTCGTCTACTACGGGTGTTATTGTTTCATTATGTACTTAGCCATTTACATTATTTTCTTATACAGGACTCTTGACTTTTGGGCACATTTTGTTTTCAGGATTACTTGATACCATGGCTATCTATTGTTTATACTTGCTTGAAATTTTTTGCTATTGTATGCGGGCATTTCCCTTTCTTTGGTGTGTAAACTTGTTTGATTATATGTAGCCACTATGATCTTGAGTGTCTTGCAGCATCGTGAGTGGTGCCCCATGTTTGCAACTCACTTTTTACGGTCTATGATTGAGTTATTATGTGTTTACTTGTATTCTAGCTTATACATTGTCTATGTATTTTACACTTATTTTATACATGCATGCTTGTTTTTAAAAACAATTTTTGTTATCCACTTGTTCGTATTTTCCTTGGTATTTACCAAGAATTTTCCTCCCTCTGTAGGGTATAATTTGCACATTTAATCCTTTTTCGAGGCCGCATCCTCCTATCTCGTGATGTCACATGTGCCCCCAAAGATGGGGGCATCATTTTGGTTTACATACTACACCGATATAGTTTTTTTTGCAGTCTTCATCCATGTCACAGTGGTTTATACATCAAAGTGGATTGAGCAGTCTACAAAACTCCATACACACTTTGTCTTTTCCATGAAAGATTGTCCTTAGCACTCTCAAGAAAGTAGTTACTGAGTTGCGCAAGAACATTAGACTTTCCTCCCTACACTTCTTTTACCATAGTGGCATCGGATCATCGAAAAAATAACAAGTACAATTATTTATTCACATCATCTAGTGATCTAAAAATCAATTTTAACTAGCAATTGTGCACACACTTAACTTTGCTTTGTATTGATTTTTGATATAAAAATTGACTATTATATCCTTTTGTATTTTTAATAAAAGAATTAAAACTGAAAGTACTATGTAAAAATGAAAATAAAGAGATGAATCACCAACAATTTGACACAAGAATTGATAATGGAGTTTGACACTTGTGGCCTACGTCTCTAGGTCCGGTTGAATGGGACCGATCTATTAAAATATTGAAAATAAATCTTTAAAAATATTTATATAAGAATATTATCTTCTCATCATGTTCCTCTACCAAAAATAATAGGAGTCAATTTTTACTTCATCTCAAAATTCCATCTCTAGCTCAAGTTATGAGCAAAACAATAACATAGTCACTTTCTTGTGTCTATACTAGTAAAACATAGCTTATGTTATAACATTTCATAGCTCCGGGTACAATGGTTTGGTGCCTATATTTTTACTCAAGCGGCCTATGTTCAAATCCCACTCCATGTGGGGCACATTTTACATAGGGATGAGATCCCACATTTGTTGGGCGTTAAAATAGGAAGGCATTTATATAGGTGGCTGGTGTATGTTGTTATTGGCTTAAGAGCTATCTTATCCCCAAGGATGGGGTGCTCAATGTGGGTGATTGGAGAGATAAGGGGTATGACATGGCAGGTATTTATGCATGGATATTTTAATAAATGGTTGTTTGGAAAATGTGCCTTGAAATATAAGGATAATAGTTGGCAAATTTAATTGGAAATTAAATAATGTGGCCAATGTGGAGTAATAAATGGGTGTGGCTAAATTTTTAATATTATTATTTATTTATTTTCCATATTTCCATGTGTCACATTTTCATTGGTCCACTTGAAGAGCATGCACATGTTCAACCTCGAACAATCCCCAAAATTTTCCAGTTACCTAAAAATTTCAGCAAGCCATAAACTTTTTTGCGCATACGAGCTTTGTTTCTACAAACAAGATATCGACGGAATCGTCATTTTTCTCCATGCTATAGAACTGACTGCAAATTATTTTTAGAATATCTTCGATTAGTATTTCTCCATGAGGATCCTCTCGATCATTCCTCTCCACTGAGAAACTTTTGAACCCCAAAAGTCAACTTAATTGGTGAATAGGTGAGGCTATTTGTCCCTCACCTTTCTAGTTTCCATCCATTTAACCTTGTTTGGATGAATGCCTTTAAACCCAACATGAAGATACTTAATATCATCCCTTCGTGAAGTTCTGACCTTCTTGTCCAAAATGATGTCTTCATGCAACTCATCAAGATACTCATGAGCAAAATCATCAATGGAAGGAATTATATTAGCGTCATCGTGATCAATCATAGGCAGTTCATACAATCTTAAATTCTTAATATTTACAACTAATTAGATTTGCATATATGGAGGTAAATCTAACGGAAAGTGTTGTTACCAAATTTTTCCAATATTTGGAATTGACCATACTTGTATAGGTTTCAATTTTTACCTTCACCTATTAGTCTTTCCCTCTTTGATGTGAAGCCAAACTGAATCACCAACTTTGAACTTGTGATCAGTTCTATGTTTATCATGCCTGGATTTGTACTTAGCCTAACTTTTCTCCAATTGTTCATGGACATACTGATGAACCTATTGAATTCTCTAAACAAATCTTTTAGCCCTGTCAGAATCACTTGAACCATTAACAACAGTTTCATGTCCATAATATACATCTAAAGGAGAATTAGGAAAATATCCAAAACAAGTCTCAAATGGAGACTTCAAAGTAGAAGAATGTAAGGCACGATTATAAGCATGTTGCACATAATATAGATTTTCATCCCATAACTTAGGATGTTTTCCACAATAGCCCCTAAGAAAATGTACTACTGTGTGGTTTACAACCTCTGTTTGACCATTAGTCTGTGGATGAAAAGCATTTCTCTTTTTCATTTTTGTGTCGATTAACCCCCCATAATGTTGACCAAAATTCCCAAGAAATCTAGAATCCTGGTCATATATAATTGAAGTAGGTAAACCAAAATGAACCCAAACAAACTGAAAAAACAAATGTGTAGTTCCCTTACCAGTTATTTGTTTAGTACATGGAACCAACACACACATTTTGCTAAATTTTTCCACTACCACATATAAGTAATCATGTTTCTTCCATGTCATGGGCAAGCCTCCTACAAAATCCATGGAAACACTTTCCCAAGGCCTTATAGGAATAGGAAGAGGAGTGTAAAGTCCTAATTTCCTATTACTTGGCTTGCTTGTGGCACAAAGAACACATCCCTTAATATACCTATTTACATGTTTGTGTATTCTAGGCTAATAAAAATATTTCTGTAAATGTGCACCTTACTTACTAACACCAAAATGCCCCGAAATAAGAGAAGTATGTGCTTCCCTAATCATATGCACATGTTCATTTTATGGAATATAAAGTTTACCAGAATGATATAACAATCCTTCATGCAAATGATAATCTTTTTCTCCTACTTGTTTCCCACTTACTAGATCCTCATACACTTCTCTAAAATCAACATCATTAACATATTGTTCCTTATAACTAATATGAGCCAAATAACTATGTTGCAAAAGAATAGATGCTACTACCACTGGTGGTCTAGATAACATGTCGGCAACCTTGTTTTGAATACCTTTTTATACCTGATTACAAGATGAAATTGTTGCAAAAATCCCATCCACCTGAAATGTCTAGACTACTACAATTTGGTTTGTGTTTGTAAGTACTCAAGTGTTTTATGGTCAAGTATGTATAATTGTTTCTTTTCCCATTAAGTAATGCTTCCATTTTTTTACAATTTGAACCAAAGCATACAACTCTTTATCATAAGTTGGATAGTTTCTTACCGCACTTGTAAAGGTTTTTGAATGGTAACACACTGGTCATTTGTTCTACATCAAAATTTCCCCCATTGTAGTCACTAACATCTATCTCAATTTCAAATGAATGTTACAAATATGGAAGTGCCAAGATTGGAGTGGTACTTATATTCTCTTTTAGTGTATCAAAGGCTTTTTTGTTGCTTTCCTCCCCACTGAAAGACCTATTTAATACTTGTCAAAGCATGCAAAGGAGATGTAATATATGAGAAGTTAGCAATAAATTTTCTCCAGTACTGAACTACACCTAGAAAACTCCTAATTTCTGTCACATTAGTGGGTCTAGGCCATTTCACAATAACCTCTATTTTTGCAGGATCAATTCTCAATTCACCATTTCCTACAATATAACCCAAGTAAATTAAAAATGTTTTTCCAAATTCACATTTTGACATCTTCAAATACAATTTCTCTTTCCTTAGTGCATCTAAGACTTTCTGGATGTGTTTAACATGTTCATCCCATGATTTACTGAAAACAAGAATATCATCTAAGTAGACAATAATGAAACTATCAATGAATGGTCTAAAGATATCATTGATAACTCTCATGAATGTTGTCGGTATATTGCACAATCCAAAAGGCATCACTAACCATTCAAAAAATCTTTGTTTCATTTTAAAAGGAGTTTTCCAAACATCACCTTCTACAATTCTTACTTGGTGATAACCACTTCTTAAGTCTAACTTAGTAAAATAAATTGCACTCTTTAATTGATCCAGTAAATCATCTATTCTAGGAAGAGGGTAACGATTGTTTATAGTAATCTTGTTTTAAAGCAAAAAAATCAACACACATTCTCCAAGTGCCATCCTTCTTAGGAACAAAATAATTCGTGAACTACATGGGGATGTACTTGGATGAATTATACCTTGAGCCAAAAGTTCCATTACCTGTCTCTTGATTTCCTCATTCTCTACTACTGACAACCTGTACATTCCGATATTGGGAAGAGGTGCATCTTGAAGCAACTGTATCTCATGTTGAACCCCTCTTTTGGGAGGTAGACCTTATGGATCCTGAAAAACATCATCAAAATTAGAAACATTTTTTACCAATTCATCCTTATGTTTTAGATCACAAGTCTCAAAATCCATCTCATGTTCTTTCTCTTTGGCTTTGACCACCATGAGCACAAAACTTTTCTTGAATTTACAAGCCTTTTCATTTGACCTACAGTTACCAAGGATAGATTATTCTTTTCATGGTGAGATCTAACAATAAACTCAATTTCATCCTTTACAAGAAAATATATATTTTCTTCCCTATAGAAGATTGCGTTATGATTATACAAATAAGGACTTCCTAAAACCACCCCACAAATATCCAAAGGAACTACATCCAATTCAACCTCATTTATAAACTTTTCTATAATGGCAAATCTGAAAGTACAAGTTTTAGTTACCTACGAGTTTTGCATCATCACAAACACAAACTAAAGGATAAGGCTTAGAATGTGGTTTAGTTTTGAGTCCTAGTTTATTAACAACCTCCTAAGAAATTATATTAGCTTGAGATCCACTGTAAAAAGAGTATCAATTATTGAATGCTTTGAAATTACTCTAATGTGCAAAAACCCATTCCTTTTCTTATCATCATGTATAGTTTGCTTACTAGAAGAAGATGCAACATTTGTAGTACTATTGTTGGAAATTGAAAGTTTTGATTTACCTTGAAAACTTATAGCTGTGATCTTGGTTTCATCACCCGAATCGACCCTAGATCATGAATTACGAGTGTTTGTTTTCTTTTCCTTTCCTTTCTTAACCACCCATTTAGGTTTCAATTCGGGATGTAATTTCCAACATTTAGACTCATCATGGTTCTTTTTACAATGATTACAAAATGATTTTTCATCTTCCTTCTTAATGATGAGATTTTGTCTCATGCTTACCCTTTCCTTTTCCTTGTTCTTCTGAACCTTTTCCATAAGATTGCTTGTTCTTTTTTTAAAATAAGAGAAAGAGGACTCCTTTGTCATTTTCCCTTGTCCTTCTAAATGGGTTGCTTGAACACATACTACATTAAGATCAATAGGACCTAAAACAAGTATCATATGCCTTAGATAACTATGTAATCCATCAATATATTTAAGCAAAGTGTTTCTTACGTGTTTAGGAAATTCCTAGAATTAGAGCCATTTTCCTAAATTCCTATGTGTATTCTTGAACACTTTTTCCCTTACTTTGTCTTAATGTTTACCAATCCATCATAGCTTGTTGCTTATAACCAAGAGGATAAAAATTTTGCCTAAGATTTGAAACAAATTCAGACCAAGAAGTGATTTCTATACCTTTGGTTTCTTCCACTTCCTGAAGCTTACTCTCCCACCAAATGATTGTTTTTCCACCCATCCGAAGAGTTTCCAAATGAATCTTTACTTCATCATAAACAATTCTCGAACCCTAGAATATACTTCTATGTGCTTGACCCGATTATCCAACTTCTCTGCATTTAGCTCTCCAGTATACATTGGCAATTCAAACTTGATATCTAACTTTAATGAAGGAAAATAAGATTTCAAAGGGTCTCTTTTAGGATTATCAGAACTAGAGCTTTCTTCTATCTTACCTTCTCTAGTTCCATTTTCCCTTTGTCTATCTTGGTACATTTCTTCCACCATTTCCTTCATCTGTAGGAATGATTGATGAAAGTTTTCTTCCTCTTGATCCGCCATTATAGGACTTAAAGATCACTTGGTACCAATTTTGGGATCTCCTTCTATTAGTTCTCCTTCACCCTTCTTATATCGAGACCTTGTTAACATTCAACACACAACTTGCAATCCAAAAACTATTAATCAATCAAAAATCAGTCAAACCAGTTCACGATACCAATGATCTAAAAATCAATTTTAACTAGCAATTATGTACACACTTAACTTTACTTTGTATTGATTTTTGATATAAAAATTGACTATTATATCCTTTTGAATTTTTAATAAAATAATTAAAACTGAAAGTATTGTGTAAAAACATAAATTAAAAAGATGAATCACTAGCAATTTGACACAAGAATTGATAACGGAGTTCAACACTTGGGCCTATGTCTCGAGTCCGATTGAATAGGACAGATATATTAAAATATTGAAAATAAATCTTTACAAAGATTTATACAAGAATCTTATCTCCTCATCATGTTCCTCTACCAAAAATAATAGGAGTCACTTTTTACTTCATCTCAAAATTCCATCTCTAGCTCAAGTTATGAGCAAAACAATAACACAATCACTTTCCCATGTCTATACTAGTAAACATAACTCCATTTATAACATTTCATAGCTCTAGGTACAATGGTTGGGCACCTATCTTTTTACCCAAGTGCCCAAGGTTCAAATCCCACTCCATGTGGGGCACATTTTACATAGGGATAAGATCCCACATTTGTTGGGCGTGAAAATAGGAAGGCATTTATATAGGTGGCCGGTGTATGTTGTTATTGGCTTAAGAGATATCTTATCCCCAAGGATGGGGTGCTCAATCTGGGTGATTGGAGAGATAAGGGGTGTGACATGGCAGGTATTTTTGCATGGATATTTTAATAAATGGCTGTTTGGAAAATGTGCGTTGAATTATAAGGATAATAGTTGGCAAATTTAGTTGGAAATTAAATAATGTGGCCAATGTGGAGTAATAAATGGGTGTGGATAATTTTTTTAATATTATTATTTATCTATTTTCCATGTGTCACATTTTCATTGGTCCACTTGACTAGCGTGCACATGTTCAGCCTGTGCACAATCCCCAAAATTTTCCAGTTACTTGAAAATTTCAGCGAGCCATAACTTTTACATGCGAGCTCTATTTCCTGCAAACGAAATATCGACGGAATCATCTAATTTTTCTCCATGCCATGGAACCAACTACAACTGATTCTGAGAAGATATTAAATTAGTGTTTCTCCATGAGGATCCTCTGGATCATTTGGGAAGTAGTTACAGCTAGAGGAAAATCAAATTTTCCTCCCTACACTTCTTCGGCCTTAGTGGCGTGAGATCACCCAAAAAACTCACACTTCATTGAAAGTTATAGGGTATCCTTTCTACACCCTTTTTCCTCATCACGGATAAGGTGTAAATGTTCCTTCTTCATTTTCATTACATTATTTCTATTATATACATGCATATTTACACACAATGTTTACACATATACATGTGTATTTGACTACTTGATTGTATTCTATTTTACAAGTCTTTCAGTATGGGAAGAAAGGAGTTAAAAAAAAAAAGAAAAGCGAAGTCAACCAAAACACCACACACAACATGCAAAATTGCAAGTACATTACAAACACTTCCATCCACACAGGTTGTTTCTTCCTAAGTTCACTCTCATGACTTTATACACTTTTTGTGCATTTAGTCTCCACACTCCATTTTTTTTTCATTCCATACTTTTTTCAGTACCTTAGCACATTTTCTACATCACTCTACATGGATATCAGGTACACATATTTATCTAATTTATGTTACTGAGTGTTCCGCTCATAGACATAAAATGGGAGAAAATGTAATCACTCAATCACGTATTTTGGGTATTATTTAGTCCTAGTCTCATGCTACTATTCATATAGTTTTTGAGTGAAGAAAGTACTAATTAACCCATGTCCTTTATCCATTTTTATTTTCTTTCTATCATCACTTTATACCTTCCACGTGTACTTGTCCATATTGTTTTTTCATTTTGTGCTCACCCTATTTCTAATTGGGGTGCATAGCTAGACCGAGAAACTCCGTACGCCCTTGTAGACACTAAAATTAGGTCACACCCCATTTTGTCCTCGACATATAAGTACCCTTTATTATAGTTACCTAGCCATGACCCCCTTCACCCCACTAATATTAATTTAATTAATTTTATTAAATTAATGCATTATCCTAACTATATTTATTATTTAAATATCTTATTCATATAATATCTACACATATAGTTCACTTACACACCTCACCAAGATAACTCAACTTAAGACCTATTCTTGGCAAGTTCTCATAACTAACTAAGACTTACCCAAACCCTAAAAATAAATGCCTACATTCCCTCCAACCACATTCTCACATGCTCACAAGAGGCTCGAGACTAATCGTGGGATAAACGAGAAGATCAAGAAAATTAGGAGGATCTCTCTAAGTTAAGTAAACCTAGGAAATCCCACCTTGACCGACGCCGGTTATCCCTAACTATCGCCGATTAAGCCGGACCGCCATCGGTTACCCCTTTTAACCCAAAACAACCTTATTCTCAAGGTTGGAAGTTGGAAGTTGGAAGTTAGAAAACATTGGGAGAAAGTTGATGAGCAAGAACAAATCTCAAAGAGATAACGCATCTTCGGAGAAAAATTTCAGCGAAAACTCACATCTAAGGAAGGAGATTGAACATCTTCTCCTACACGACCATCCAGGATCCACGATCCGATCCATCCAAGAAATAAGGAGTGTGCATGCAGCCCATGCACAAGCTTTTCTTTAGTTGGTGATCACTTGCAGCCTTCAAATCCATCATCAGCACCTCCATCCTTCACACACAGACCATCAGGAACAAAATCCAAGTAAGTATAGTGTCATACTTCTTCGGTTTGTTTCATCACATCATTATTTTATCACCCATTATTTATCTTTCTCCTATTGACCTTCTCCAAGATTTTCACCTCCATAGACCCATTAAAACCTTGCAAAAACCTATTGCGGTCACCCAATACCTCTTGTCGACAAACAAAAATCCTTGGTGTAATCACAAAGGAGACCAAAACCACTGTTCTATGACATTCCTAGATCTCACAAGAATGGCACCTTGGTTATACCTAACCACTATCGGCCACCCCAAACCAACACTAGTCTCTGTGTTTGCTCACACACCTTAAATTGAGACCTACCCACCTAATTTTACCTCACCTTCATTTACTCTCGACCTACCGAGAAATGTTTATCAGGACTTGCAGAGCCAGAACCAACCATTTGACCTAAGGATTCTATTCTATCTTAGCCTATTAGATTAGATCTACTTTCTTATTGTGTTTTAAGTGAGATACCTAAATCATTTTAAAATTTCAATAGGATTTAATATCTTTATAGCATTAATTTATTTAAAATAGTGGAATGACAACCATCTAGGAAGTATCATACTTCCTAGATCTAGCTCACGCTAGGCAATTCACTACCCATATTGTTTAATTCCTTACGGTGGTATTTTTTTCATTATAGGTAGTTCCTCCTAGCAAAAGGAAGCTCTCACGATCATTTGTGGATTGAAGTCATACGCGAAACAACCCATCAACCAACATTTGAACAAGTATTCCCCCTATTTCCCTCTGTTACCCTATCATTTAAATCAACACTACAAAGAAGTAATCTAAGAAAAAGGTGAAACATTTTGGCATGCATGCCCGATGGGACCCATTTGGGGTTGCTTGCATTTCATTCATTCCTAGATAAAAATTTTGTGTTTGTTTCCCTTCTAAAAGCGTACACACTAATTTTCTTTCCTGGTAATCCACATCTCCTTTCTATTTTTCTCTAAAGGAAACGTTTCTTTTGGTGTAATTAAAAGGAATCATTTCTTCATGTTTTCTGCATTCTAGTGAAAGAGCATCCATCTTCCTATTCATCTTATTGTGTCATCCAATTTTATATTTTTGATTTGGGTTTTAAAATCATTGCATTTCACTCTAATTTTCGTAGTAGCTCACATTAATTGAGGGCAACCTATACACTGGAAGTCATTACAAGTTTATCGTTGACAAACAAATCATAGAAAAGCACTTCTATCCTTTTCTCTTTCTCGAGTCTTACCGAACCACACAAAAATTCAAAATACATACATTCTTAAACAACATCTTACCGGAAGAAGTTGTAGGTGATCACACGATCACAACACATTGGGCACCCGACTCGTTACTTTTTCGAGTCATACTTGAGCGAAGCCCGCCCCGCCATAACATACGAAACATCACCCTTTAGATCTCCTTCTTTATAAGAAGCCATCCTCATGAAATACTCTATTTCACAATTCATGTGTTAGTCCCTAAATAGCATAAGCTAAAAAACATAATAGAAAGGGAACTCCTAGGATCACATTTTCTTAGTGTTTTTGCTTGGCTTGTGTTTTGAGGTGAAAGATCACATTCATCACTTTTTTGTTCATCCTTGCACGCTCCTCATCATAGCTGGTGTATTCCGGCTTCACCTAAGTGTGCCTGGGCCATATCATCATCATTTCTAGAATTCTAGGTCTGATTCTACATCAGATTTTAATTCACAACCACTTTCTTTCATCACTGTTTCAATTTCATAGTAACCATCATCGGTTACCTCTGACTGCCATTAGTTATACCCAACCGACGTCGGTTCTAGGTCCTTTTGCTAACCTACTCAAAAGGAAATTTTCACTTCACTTTCTTCCACTTTCCATAGTCTCTGTCACTGTCATTTTTTCCCATTGATATTTTACACATCCCTAGATTTGGCATTCTTGTTAGATTTTGCCTTCTGCCTCGCTGTTTACTCGATGTCCATTTCTCTGATTCTGGAAGTAGTTACCCCACGACCGATGTCAATTTTCACTAACGGCATTGATTATCCTGTTTCACATTCCACCCATCATTCGTTACTTCATTCATTTTTTATCCCAGATTCACCTGTTCCTGTTCTGTGTATCATTTACAGAGAAGCAGCCCTACCTGATCAATACTGGTTCACATGGTGCTGACTAGAAAAAAAACAAGCGCCCTTGTGTTCCACGCCAATTGTCAACCAATCCCACCTAGTCCTTCACCACCTTCTATTTTATCACCAGCCATGGATCCCATCTAGCCTACTACCATCGCTACCGAAGATGAGGAGTTCACACGAATCCTTGACCAGAACACTTCGCCTTGCAGTTTTACCTCTCCCATTCATCTAATCGAGATGCCTCAGGTCAGTTGATATACGGCATGCTCGTATCTATCCCCCCGACTCTCACACCCACTTCTACATCGGCCCCATCTAGCTTCGTGCTACCTACATCCATCTTACCCCCAGTCGTTTCACAGTTAGGTTCTATACCCGCCATGACTGTCGCATATGTTATCTCTGTGGTAACCATTACATCCACCATACCCTTGACGACTACCCCAAACACAACCTCATCCACCCCTAATGTCTCACACATACCCGTAGCTACATTCCCACCTTCAGTGTTGGTGACTCCTACCCCATTTCAAAATGTGGTTCTTATCATTCCATAATCATTAGCCCCTATTACCACTAGGGTTACCACGACCCTTCCACCCCCATATACATACTACCAATAACTATTTGTTTCATCCATTATTCATTGCAGGTACGTACCCCTTATTCATTACCTTCTTCTTCATCACCTTACATGGCAGCCCCATACACTAGAATGCCACCCACATCACATGCTCAAAACTAACCTCCTCACACTATAGGGGGCATCTAATCATCACAACCCACTAATGACCTAATTAAATTGATGTTGGACAAGATGCAAACATTGGAGGAATCGGTTTCGGCTCTCGTAACATTCTCACATACGATGAGATTTGCAACAAGCCTATTCACACATCCATTCCTATACGTTCATACCTTCGCATTGGGAAATGCCTAAATTCAACCAATTCAATAGCAAGGAAGACCCAAACAACAACATTTGCACTCATTTAAACACGGATGTTATCTGATTACTCATGATGATGCCTTACTTTTGAAAAGATTTCCCATGTCCCTCACTGGACCTACATTATATTGGTATAGTGGGTTACCCAAACACTCTATATTTTCATTCAATCAGGTAGCCCAAGATTTCTTGGATCATTTCTCTATCAATGTCGCCAAGAAGGTTACCATGACCAATTTATACTCCATAAGTCGAGTACAAGGATGAATCTATCGCAAATTTTGTCACTCATCGCACACCTAATCAATCAACTTACCTTCCAACTGCCATAAATGAACTCGTCAAGCTCTTCACATGAGCTTGCACTAGACATATCTCCCCGACCTTGTAGGTCCAAAATTTCCGAACATTCGATGAGGCATTCACTATGGCACAAAAGTTAGAGATTTGGGCCATCGAAGAGAAGAAAATATAATTACGAAATAAGAATTTGGCATTCAATTCGAATGAAACTTCTTCTTCTTCCAAAAACCAACCAATTATTCAAAGGCTAAAGGTACCGCTAACACGGTGGTACTCAAGACCGCCCAGCCTTGACTCATCCGTCAATCAAGCTACACCCTCATCTAATCTATCACCTGTCCAGGATTTTCGATTCAGACAAGAGCAGCGAAAATATACCCCAATTGGGGAACCTTACTCTTATGTCTTAGAAAAGCTTATCAAAGCTAGAGCCATCACCCTTCCACCCATAAAACCACACCTTTGGTTTTGACCTGCTCGCCCCATGCCTACATGGTATAAAGAGCATGATTTCTGTAACTATCACTGAGTAAAGGGTCATAGTGATGGCAACTGCATCACTTTCAAGAATATTGTCCAAGAAATGCTCGAGAAAGGTGAGTTAACTTTGGATAATCCCAATGCCACCCCAACAAAAATCTACAAATCTTCAAAAAACCATTTCCCAATCATGCCCCTTCATCCAATCAAACCGGTGAGACATCCACTCATGATACCCATACCCGTGAGGTTCATGCTATCTTTAACAAGGTACTTGTAGCCTCTCAATTACCTCACATCCCTTCCATAGAGGAAATCCTAGCCCAAAATCCTCCTTCCACATTGGAACCAACCGTCATTGTTCCTTCACCAATAGAAGAGCACCTTTCATCTCCTTCATCACCAACAGAGGGGTTTTCCACTAACATTGAGACCATCTCACCCCTAGCTTCTCCACTTAGAGAACCTTTACCTACCATACCTCCTCCACCCATAGAGGAGCACCCATTACCTCCTCCACCCACAGAGGAGCACCTACTACCTTCTCCACCTGCAGAGAAGCACCCATTACCTCCTCCACCCATAGAGGAGCACCTATCCATTCCTCCACTTATAGAGGAACTCCCATCATCTCTTCCACCCATCATAGACCTAGTGGAGATACCTTTGCCTCTTGTGCAAGCACTCTCCATCAGCTACCCAACATCCAACAGACCTACTTTCAGCTCTCTTACCCATAGAAGTTGAAGCTGGCCAATTCCCCATCTCTAAGATGAATTTTATGGGAATCCCCATTAGGTCCTCACCAACTCCACCTAACGATGTGTCATTCTCACGTTTGGCTAATCACTTAGATTATCTGGATAGGGCTTTATTATGGGGGCACCTCTTACTCCATGTCTCAACATAGATGAAAAGATCCCTCGATGACACCTCCACCATATACCCAAACACATTTCCACCCATCAAACCAAATACAACTACTACTGTCACAACCCCTTCCATGATACCCTTTAGCACTCACACCACATCCTTACCCATAACCTGACCTACACCTAAACCCAAACCCACACCCACAACATTTTCCTCCACTAAACCTATTATCACTTTAGGGGTCACCCCAACCACCAACCTTACTCATCCACCTATTAAACTAGATTTAGCTACATCCTCCAATGTCAATACCACACCTACTTTGACACCCAAACCAAAAAAACAAACTCATTGACCTCATACCCTAACCGCACCAATCACTGCACTTGTCCTGTCTACCTTGAGACCTCGGTTTTGTCCAACATGGTCAAGCACCCCTCACCCATCCATAAACCAATAACACAACAACCCATTCCTTCCTCACATACCTCTAACCTACCCAGGCACAAAAGATGACTTATACCTTCACCTGTAGTCTCTTTACCACCAATACCTCTAATACCTTTAGTACTGTTGCTTCACTACGCACTACACTTTAGTCTTTGTCCCTCACACCCCAAGTATGAATGAATTCGTCATCTACCTTCACAGCACCCCTGTTATCCCCATGGTTAACTCGCCCTCTTCCTCCATCTACTTTTACTTCTAGACCTCGTACACCCACATCACCTTTACCCAAGAAGGTACAACCCAAAAACAAAACCCCACTACCCCACAATAAGGTAGTCAAAACAACCACGCACACTCCTACCCATCCATCTATTGTACCCTTACCCAAATGAACCCAACCGACACCTCAAACCACACTAGCACCCAAACCCATAGCTCAACCCTTTCCTACTCTTCCAAAAACAATTCCTCGATAACCAACCACACCTACAATCAAACCACATTCACTTCCCATTGTGATCCACTAGTAGGGTCCTATGCCAAAATTTTAACCAACCTCCTCGAGACTTCTATTATCACATTACCGCCACTCCGACCTTACGACCCCCTCAAACCCAAGCCAAAAGGGTTTGATGATACAAAAATTGTGCATACCATCGTGTGCCAGGGCATGATGTGGAGAACTACAAGGCCTTAAAAACCATCCTTATCTAATTGTGTCCACCAGAAACCAACTTTGATGACGATGACCTTCTTAACGAGGATCCTACTTCACCTACACCCATTCCCACACTGCCCACTCAACAACCACAACCTCCACCCTCACAGCTCCTAGAACCACACACAAAATTTGAAATTAACATAGTTTACATCGGAGAAATTACCACACGAACACCCAAATGTCATTGTGCCCAAGCCCGAGCTCACAAGGATTTTCTCCTCCAAGTAGGTTTTTTCCATTCATGTCATTATACCACTTACCCTACACCTTCTCCATTTGCCAACTTCCCTCAAATTAACATGGTGCATGTCACTACACGTGCACATAAGGGTAAAAGAAAGGCGGCTGACCCTCACACCAATCCTATACCCAACATACCTTCTAGACCTCGTACACCCACATCACCTTTACCCCAGCGGGTGCAGCCCAAAAACAAAACCCCACTACCCCACAACAAGGTAGTCAAAACAACCACACACCCTCCTACCCATCCATCTATTGTACCCCTACCCAAATGAACCCAACCGACACCTCAAACCACACTAGCACCCAAACCCATAGCTCAACCCTTTCCTACTTTCCAAAAACAATTCCCGATAACCAACCACACCTACAATCAAACCCACATTCACTTCCCATTATGATCCACTAGTAGGGTCTTATGCCAAAATTTTAACCAACCTCCTCGAGATTTCTATTATCACATTACTACCACTCCGACCTTATGACCCCCTCAAACCCAAGCCAAAAGGGTTTGATGATACAAAAATTTGTGCATACCATTGTGTGTCAGGGCATGATGTGGAGAACTACGAGGCCTTGAAAAGCATCCTTATCTAATTGTGTCCACCGGAAACCAACTTTGACGACGATGACCTTCTTGACGAGGATCCTACTTCACCTACACCCATTCCCACACTGCCCACTCAACAACCACAACCTCCACCCTCACAGCTCCTAGAACCACACACAAAATTTGAAATTAACATAGTTTGCATCGGAGAACTTGCCACACGAACACCCAAATGTCATTGTGCCCAACTGACCTCACATGGATTTTCTCCTCCAGTAGGTTTTTTCCCTTCATGTCATTATACCACTTACCCTACACCTTCTCCATTTGCCAACTTCCCTCAAATCAACATGGTACATGTCACTACTGCGTGCTGAAGGGTAAAGAAAAGGTGGGTGACCCTCACACCAATCCTATACCCAACATACCTTCTACACCCATACCTAAAATAACTATCTGTGGCCCCACATACCCCATTTCTAATGGCATCACACATCGCACCATGTTCAAATAACTAGACTAATCTCCCTCAAAATTTCCTTATATGATCTCATCCAAACCTCGGAATCCCATTGTCAAGCCCTCATGGAGGTTCTTTCATCTCTTGAGGTTTTCTTGAATGACCCTACACCGTAGCCTCCATTATCACACCCCATCATGTAGCCTCTCTCACCAAATTACCACCTTCATCTTCACCTCACCTTGTTCACCAAGTGGCCTCCCTTAGCTTCTCAGAGGAAGAGATTGTGCTATACCAAAATGATGACCCGGACCCAACCCTCTTCATCTTTGTCCACATCGATGACATATGGGTACACCATATGATGATTGATGGAGACGCTTTTAGCATTAACATCATTTCATCCCATGTATTTGCTCAAATGCACATACCGACAATTGCATGCATAAACATCCGGTCATGTTGCATTCGTTCAACGATGTTATCACCTCTACACTAGGAACTTTCATCATGCACATTCGTGTGGGCCCCGCATTGTTCCAATTGTTTTTTTTTTGGGGGAAATTCTAATATAACTTGTTGTTTGGTAGACCTTGGATCCGTATCATGGGTTGCGTTCCTTCCAATTTTCATCATTGTGTAAACTTTGAACACGAGTGACACACTTATACCATTCTAGCTGGCCCATCACCTTTCAAAACATGCAACATTCTTTACCGACCACTGATGATGTGCTCATACCTATCAATCTGTCTACCTCTACAACCACTACCGCTTCAGCTACATCTCCACCTACCAAGTCTAACCTCTTGCTTTTCACCACATATACCTATATTCCTACCACTACTATAACCTCCACGGTGACCGATTAGCTCCCTAATCTGCATTAACTCCAACTCGCATCGACCTCGACACATCATCCATACCAACTACCTACATACCAACCACTGATCCCTTGGAAGGTGATTTTCAATGCCTCACTCTGGGGGAGTACCGCCTATATAATGTCAACACATTACTTACTCTACACGAGTATGGAAACCTTCACCAACACCCTCGCTATGATCACCATATAGGAGAATGCCTCATTTATGGTCCTCCTCATCTCATACTAGTCTCACCTATGGGGGACTTGATACTACCACTTACACACCTGAACCACCATCACAACCCCACCTATTTTCCGCTGACTTCTAATCACTTACCAATCACCATTTCACCCACACCTTCCTACATTGTTGTGCGTGGAAGGGTTTTGGTTTTGGCTTTTACAAACAAGGTCGCCATACCATTATTCCATGTACCATCTGTAAACATAATGACCGTAGTGGTATCGGCTTCCCCAATCCTCCTACCAGACATGCCCACATTGAACTCATTGTAGACCCTAGCCCTTCTCCACCTTCATCACCACCCTCACCGAAAGAGTCAATGGATCCTGAATTTATCCCTCCTAATTTTATTTTTTCATAAACACCATTTCGTTGGGGCCCTTGACTTATCAACATGAAGGTGAGGCCCCTTCCACTCTCCCATTCCTATATCTTGAGATGATCGACAAAGACACACCTACCATTAATGTCGTTCAATGTCAGGATGATGAATCCATACTCACCTACCTTGGTGCAGAAGACTCATATATTCATCGGTTGTTACCCTATGAGATGAAAACCATGTTAAATGAATCTACTATCGAGATCAACATTCATACTCAGAATGACCCACACATCCTAAAGATTGGACAATTTTTAGATGCTGCTGAACATGAAGCCATCACTTCTTTTCTCGGAGATTATAACCACACTTTCACTTGGTCTTACATAGACATGCCCAAGTATTGACTCCACCATAGTGGTCTACAATATCATAATCGTTCGATGCCAAACCTATCAAACAAAAGCTGAGGAAAATTCACCTCGCATTGCTCTTCATCAAAGAATAACTTCTGAGATTGCCTTCTTTCCATTTCCTTCATCTTACCCATTGATTATCCTCATTTGATTTCTAACATTGTCCCATTACTAAAGCAACAGGGTAACTCTACATTTGCATGGACTTTCGTGACCTCAACCTTACCTACCCGAAAGATGATTTTCCCTTGCCCGGTATTGATCAACTGGTTGACCTCACCGCTGGTCACAAGAAGCTCTCACTCATGGATGGTTTCTTTAGTTATAACCAATTTTTTGCTGCCATGAAAGATCAGCACAGGACTGCATTCATTACCCCTTGGGGAACATTTTGCTATCGATTCATGCCTTTTGGCCTTAAAAATGCTGGTGCTACATATCAGCGTGCTATGACTTACATCTTCCATGATATCATGCATCGCATATTGGAAGATTACATGGATGATCTCTTGGCCAAATATAAATGTCACACCGAGTACCTCAATGTCCTCCATTCCATCTTTGACCACCTCATTAAATATTATGTCGCCTTCAACCTAAAAAGTGCATCTTCGCGGTTCTCTTAGGAAAACTCCTAGGATTTATTGTTTCCCTCCGTGGTATAGAAGTTGACCCTGCTAAATTCAAGGCCATTCTAGAAATTCCTCCGCCCACTAACCTTAAACAACTTTGTAGCCTACAAGGTAAATTACAGTCCATTCACCATTTCATTTCACAATTATCTGATCGGTGTCAACCATTTCATCATCTACTTAGGAAGGATGTCTCTTTTAAATGGGATGATGATCTGTCACAAAGATTTTGAGGCCTTGAAACAATACCTTCTCCAACCATCTTGTACTCATTCCACCTAAAGACAATCAACCTTTTTACCTATACAATCAGCTATTGATCATTCCTTGGGAGCCATGCTCGCTCATTGCGATGAACAACACAGGGAGCAGGTGGTTTATTACATAAGCCATACTCTTTTGGACTATGAAACCCGATACAACCATCCAGAAAATCTTTTCTTAGCCTTAGTTTTCGTTGCCACCAAAATCCGCCATTATATACTCAACCAGAAAACCTATGTTGTGACCAACACTAATCCTTTACACTTCATATATGCCAAACCTTATCAAAATCAGCATGTTGCGTGATGGCTTATGCTTTTAGCTGATCTTGAGCTTGAATTCATTCACCAAAATTCCATTAAGGGCCAGGATATAGCGGACCAATTGGCTGACGCACCTATTTCTGAGGACCAACCCTCTAATTTTTACTTTCCCAATGAATCCATTACCACTCTTTCTCTGGATGAACCCCCTTACCAAATGACACTATTCTTCGATGGTTCCAAGTTTCAGCAAGGGGGTGCTGTTGGTGTTATCCTCATTCCTCTGGATGGAGAACCCATGCCTTTATCTTCCAAACTATACTTTGAATACACCAACAATATTTCTAAGTACGAAGCACTCGTACTAGGTCTCCAGGCTACCTATGCCCTAGATGTCAAATCAATCCACATCTTTGGTGATTCACAATTGGTAATAAACCAAGTCAATAGTATGTACCAATGTCGTAACGAGATACTTCAAAAGTATAAACATCATGTAGACATACTTTTGACCACCTTTGATCATTACACCCTTCAAACCATCCCACATTCAAACAACAAACTTGCAGATATCATGGCCTACTTAGCTTCCCAAATATTTTCTTCCCTGTACCGATTCCAAAATATTTGTCACCATACAATGCCTCCATTCACCTTCTTATTTACCTCATGATGTTTACTCAATCGAAAATGACACCCCTGACTCGAGTGACCTTTGGTATAAACAATACTCTAACTACCTTTCCCTCTCCATCTTACCTCCTGATCTCACCCGTAATGGACAACGCACCTTCCTTAAAAAGGTCTCTCATTTTGTTATCCTTGGGGACTCCTCTATAAGTGTGGCTTTGATGGTATTCTCTTACGATGCCTCACAAGTTCTGAAATTCCTTATACCATTAAGGAGGTTCATGATGGCATATGTGGAGGTCACTTTAGTGGCCTTGCTGTTGCTAAGCGTATTCTTCACCTAGGCTATTACTTGGTGACCATTAACCATGATTGTCGTGAATATGTCAAAAACATTCCAACCTTTCATCATACACCTAGTCATGCCTTACATATCACTCATAACCTTTGTCCCTTCTCTCAATGGGGTTTGGATCTTGTCGGAGAAATCAATCCTTATTCTTACCAACACCATCAATGGATCATAACCACTACTAAATACTACAAAAATGGGTGGAAGCCATATCGCTCATCTCCATGAAATCGAGAAAATATGTGAGTTCATTAACCATCACATCATTTGTCGCTTTGGTGTCCCTCATCGCCTCATCACTAACAATGGAAAACAATTCAAAAACAAAACATTGCAAAAAAATTACGATGCCTTTGGCATTCAACTTAGTTTCTCATCACCTTATTACCCACAAACTAATGGCCAAGCCGAATCCACTAATAAAACCATCAACAAAATTCTCATGAAAGTAGTTGATGTTCTTTGGGAGGGATTGGCATACACACATTCCTTTTTCTCTATGGGCCCACCTTGCACTAGTATTTGCACTTCCACTATGGCTACACCCTTTTCACTGGTCTGCAGTGGAGGTTGTTCTACCTCTCAAAGTCTAGATCCTCTCACTCCACATTTCTCTTTGGGACATGCTTCGATGATTACTTTTGTCGGGACCACTTAGCACAACTAGAGTTATTAGATGAAAATCATCTCGAACACTTTGGATCACCTTCAAGTCTACCAACAACATATCAAATGTGCTTATGAAAAACATGTTCATGAACACACCTTCCAAGTCGGTGACCTTGTCTTGAAAGAAAATCAACATGTAACCAAAGCAGAAAAAAGTAAATGGGGAAAATTCACTCCTAATTTGCTTGGACCATACATCGTAACTCATACCTATGGATCAAGTTCCTATCGTTTGTCCTGCCTTGAGGGTAAACCCGAACCTAAGCCCCTTAACGCATTGCATCTTCAACCATTTTATTGTTGAATCATTATCTTACCTCACCCTTTGTCTCTCTCCATACACGTCCCTTGAGCACTATCCACTCCATCCACCTCCCTAATGATTAAACAAGAATCATGTGAGTACCCGTCACTTGTTATCTTCTCTTTAATATGTGTACCACGACACTACACATAGCATGATTCTCATGGATAATTTTTGTCTACCTTTAGATGAGATCCCATGGTCGTTCCACCTCGCCTTTTGAAAAAGATTCCTATCCTTCACCTTGGTCTTGTCTGTGATTTCAAAGACCTCCAATGGAATCAAACTCCTTGAGTCAAACTTCTAAGAAAACAAGATGACTCCCTCAAAAGGACATCTTCCTCTCGACCAAATTGCTACTATAAATAGACTACTCCCTCGAAGGATAGCTATGTGAAGCTTTCAAAAAAAAAAAAATAAATGAGAGAAACCAAAGCTTCCTGCATCGATCAACTTCACGAAGACCTCAAGGAGTACCATATTATTTATCCCATATAGACTTCCCGCATCGATCGGTCATATAAAAAAAAACACTTTTAGTCATGGACTTGCCCATTGTGACCTTGAACCTCTTACCCAAAAGAGACCTGTCACTCAAACATATACAATTAACTAGTTTTCACCCACCGACGATTTCCACTCACATTTCTTAAATTACCTCAAGGGACATCTTGGAATTTTGACATTTGGTGATCCTGTGATTACTTTCACCATAGAATTTTCATTCATGCAATGTCTTTCGGATCTTGTGTTCATCACCCCCTTCAAGGTATGATCTACTCGATATGATTCTACCCAATCAGGTGGCTTTATTTCCCCTCTCTTATCTTTTAACCATCTTTGTTTACATTTTGATTACCTTATACAAGACTTGGTCCTCGACGCTTACCTTTGGGGGTCATCCTCCCCTTTCACTATAATCACCTTCACCTATAATCTACCCACACCTATTAAACCTAAACCCACTACATGACCACAAACCTACCAACTCATTCTCATATTCTTCCCTAGCTCATGGGAGAACTACATCAGCCTGAGGTCCCTTTTTCACCAGGGACTATGTAGGCAGCACTCCGAGGGCATGGGGCCCTTAGAGGTTAGCTCGGCCATTCTCTACCCTAAACAATTCATCACCATGCCACATACATAACAAGTTATTTACGTAACAAAATTGGAAATTAAGCCACATACATAACAAGTTGTTTACCATAGCATACATTTATTACACCTACCATCTCTCTATCATCACTATGCATAGATTATACAACATTTCACATATGACCCATAGTATCATTCATTGCCAACATAATGAATCATGCCTATAACCTAACTCGATCCATGCCTATAACTGGCTCGACCACACATATAAACGACTCGATCCATGCCTAAACCAACCTAACTCCATCATGCCTAACTCACCTAATTTCCATAATCAAAACAACAAATCCATATCTCATCTAATACAAGCCATACATCTAATATCTCATAAACATATTAACACATCACCAAATACCATGAATCTCATCGTATAAATCAATAAATGTGTGTCTCAAAATACATGCCTGTCTCATCATGGCCATCATCTCAAAAATGTTGGCACGCAGGCCGATATACAATACAAAATGTCATCGGCATGCAGGCCAGTCTCATATATACAAAAGAATGAATCCATAAAAAAATCTTTATACGCAGGCCAGTATATGCTCAAAATATACAAAAAATCACTCATACATCCTCACCATCTTTGGCACACAAGCTAGTTTGTGATCAAAAATACAAAAATCTACATGCACGCAGGATGACATATATATCACCAATAAACACTAGTATACATCAAAAATAGGGAGGCTACATATCAGACATCTCGTCGGATGTCCTCCATCTCGTGTCACTGGCGCCCTCGGCCTCTTGTGCCCCCTGATGGGACATCACCTCACTCTAGTCACTATGCACCTTTGGTGGCCTCTCACGATCAGTCGGGCCTCGAGCTCGCTGCCTCCCGTGCTCTCCACACTATGTGTGTTGGATCTCATCATCTCACTTTGGGCCTTTCTTCTCTATACTCTCCATAGAAGAGGAAGTATATCTCAGTTGCCATGAGCTGGTCCTGATAGTATCATGCCTCACCTAGGGCATCCCGTAACTTAGATATAGGCATGGTCTGTGGTGGTCCCATAGGTCTTGGCCCCTATATCTTCCCTACGCCAACCTGTGAAATGTGACCAGCTCCACGCGCTGTGGTGGTGTGTCCCTTGCCTCGGTGCTGTGGTGGTGCCCCTATCCCTGTGCCTATATCTGGGCCTGTAAGACCCAATCTATGCCTAGGATGTGGCTAAATGACCCTATAATCCTACCACCTGAGCCTGTAGGGCTGCCACCTGACCATCTCTGTCCCCATCTCCTCCATCTCCTCCACCCTCTCCCTCCACCATCAAGGCTAGCATATCTGGCCACTGTACCCATAGCTCTGCTGCAACCTCTACCTCGACCCTCCCCTCATGGTGTCTACACAATACCTATCTTTGTGATCAGCATTGCTACCTGACCCTGTAGGGTGTCTCTCAGCACTGTCATGATAGCTAAGTCTAGCTACTCAGGTCTCGGTGGTATGGACCGTAATCGAGCCACCCATTACCACTTGTACCTATCTATGCATCCAATGTCATCAATCCACCCATCCACTAGTCATTCCTCCTCTCCTGTTGGCACTGTAGGTTACGGTACAGGGAGAGGCCTCTCGACATCATCTCTCCAGTATTATGGGAAGAGTGGAGGAATATCCTGTACAATCCCAAACTATCGTCGGACCCTGTCGGCTGGGAACATCTTATCCTCCCTAACACAGTGAGAACCTTGAATCCACCTCTCTGGCTGGAGCTAAACTAGCTCCTCATGCATGTGCCTATATGAGGGGAATCCACATATGGCCTCAGATAATTTCCACTAGGACAACCCCTCCAATAACTACCGAAAATGGGCCACATCATATGTTGGCCTATCTCGACCTCTCTGCTCGCCTACAACCGACACCCATCTCCTTTATCCAAACCACACAAATATCGGTGGGAATGCATCTACTCGGGAAACCCTATTGGTCAAACACGGACTATATGCTCGTAGGCCAGCAGTGTAGTACAAATGTACAACATAGGCTAAACTCGCATTTGCTGTATAACCAAAGCTCTCGTAAAGCTGCACCAAAATGTTGGTTCCCAGGAAAACGTGTCTCATGCACCATCATATCATGAAGCACCCCATCGGTGATTAGGGAAAGCGTCACCTCTCTACATCGGGTAGTGCATGCAAAGCACACTACCTCCATCAATAAAACTACTAGCCTCGTCTCATCCGAATGGGCTAGGTACATCTCACCATAGCTCAAACTAGCACTATGGAAGCTCAACTCCACTGCCCCCTCACCAAATACGGTCCTAATCAGCTCCTCTGAGGCCTCGGAGGAGATAGAATACACCTAGGCCCCCAATATGGGTAACCTTAGGATCCGGAACATGTCCTCTAGGGTGATGGTCATCTCACCCGTTGGAAGGTGGAACGTGTTGGTCGCAGAGTCCCATCTATCAATGAGTGTGACCATCAAACTAGGCTTCCAAACAGCATGTCGGTAGCGCTGAATACCGCTCAAGCCCACTGCCTCCATGTGTTGCATCTCCAACGGGCTCGCTAGGCTACGCAATGTCACCAATAGTGGTGGAACTCTGTCTCGCATGTGTAACTGCGATCGACCCTGCATCCAATCCAAAGCACAACATTAATCTACCTTTTACCATGACCTTATTCATCACTTATCATTACCCACCACCCTATTTTTTACCTTACCCATCTCAACCACCAACCTACATCACTTTTTGGACCCTTTTTCCCAAAATCCCAACCGGTGCGGTTCAGCCTAACCGACTCGGTCACCCTTAAACCGGCATCGGTCACCTATTTGGTGACCAATACCAGTTCACCTTGACCAACCAACCAAGGTTCCGCATAATCAACATCGGTCACCTATTAGGTGCCTGATCCAAGTTCTACCGGACCGATGTCGCCAAGCTTTGACCGACGCGGTCACTATCACGGAATAATCCACGACTTCCCAAACCCCCTTTTTTCTAAAAACCCTCCCACCTATCCCTTTTCATCACCTACATTGACCTACACTACCCCAAAACCCCTACCCACCCCACCTATCCAATTTCCTACCCTCCCCCTCTTTTTTTGACAATTTTTCCCCCCATACCCGATTTAACTTTTTTCCCACCCACAACATACAAATACCCACAAAACCCTACAAATAACAATACTCCCAACTCCTAATCTATCTAATTAACATTAAAGAGTTAGGTGCACTATCTCGTGTCTTCTCTTTCGCCATTTCGGTGCCATGTCTAGCCATGCTTTGGTGGTCCACACCGAGCCCTCTCCAGCCTCTTCCATCACTGAATATCTACACACACACTCCAACCAATTGAATCCCTCGTGAAGATCTCATGGACCCGCTACTCACCAACCCAACCACCATCAACTCACACTGCCAGCTCACTGTCCCGAAACCTTCGGATGCCTTTCTCACTTTTCTCTCTTTTTTTGTCCTTTCTTCACTTTGTAATTCACAAATGAATAATAAAAACGTGGATTTTTTTTTTTATACCAAACCCAACTTAACCAACATTGTTTCCCCTTGACCGGCATCGGTCTCGTACCCTACCTAACCATCACCGGTTATCCTACACTTGACGCGTCGATTATCCATGATTGCCATCGGTCACCCTTACCTATACATTGGCATTTTACCCCACCCTCTACCTTACTCTTTACCCCATACCTTTACCCAACACATTACCTTACCTTTCCTAACCTCATCATTTACTACCTCCATTTTTCCTCCTTTGGGGACTCATTATTTTACCCTTGCCTCACCTTACCCATGCCATGATCTCGATATTTGGACCTGGAATATTGCTAGTGACCTTTGACCTCATGTGTTCGCTATACCTTGCGGCACTGTTACCTATGTTGAGTGACCCAATGACCTTACCTAGCCTATTGCCATGACTATTTATCCCGACCTTACCTCTGGTGTCTTTGGAACATACCTAAATGTTCCCGCACCTAACCTACGTTGTACTCCCCTGGCCTTATCCTATACCTTGGATACCGGATTCACTTCAACCTTGTTTGGATAAACCTATCAACCTTAGACGATGTAGATTTTTCCTTCTCTTCAACCCATTAGCATGCTGTAGTTTATACGTGTTCGTGCATCTGACTATTACTACCTTTGACCCTAGACCATTACCTTGATTTCCCAAGTAGACCTTTCAATCCTTTTTCCCTATACCCACTTACCTTTTCCTCACATTTACCTTTTATCAAACCACTCATTGCTTCACTCTGCTACCTCATCGAGTCCTGGTTTGAGGGGGATCACATTCACCCTCACATGGGGCAACCACATATTATTTTTGTTAGCGTTGCTTACCAATACAAGCTACACAACAAAAGGGGAAAAATGTAGACACTAAAATTAGGTCACACTCCCCTTTTGTCCCTCGACATATAAGCACCCTTTATTACATTTACCTAGCCATGACCCCCTTCACCCCATTAATATTAATTTAATTAATTTAATTAAATTAATGCATTATCCTCACTATATTTATTATTTAAATATCTTATTTAAATAATATCTACACATATAGTTCACTTAGACACCTCACCAAGCTAACTCAACCTAAGACCTATTCTTAGCAAGTCCCCATAACTAACTAAGAATCACCAAAACCTAAAAATCAATGCCTACATTCCATCTAACGACATTCCCGCATGCTTATAAGAGGCTCTGAGTCTAATCCATGGGATAACGACATGGGATCCAAGAAAATTAGGAGGATCTCTCTAAGTTTAGTAAACCTAGGAAATCCCGCCTTGACCGACATCGGTTATCCCTAACCATTGCCGGTTAAGTCAGACAGCCATCAGTTACCCCTTTTAACCCAAAACAACCTTATTCTCAAGGTTGGAAATTGGAACTTGGAAGTTGGCAAACATTGGGATAAAGTTGACAAGAAAGAACAAACCTTAGAGAGATAACGCATCTTCAGAGAGAAAATTCCAGCAAAAACTCACATCCAAGGAAGGAGATTGAGCATCTTCTCCTGCATAGCCATCCCAACCACGATCTGATCTATCCAAGCAAAGAGGATTATGCATGTAGTCCATTAGGAAGCTTTTCTTCAATTTGTGATCACTTGCATCCTTCAAATCCATCATCAACACCTCCATCCTTCACACACACGAGGACCGTTAGAACAAAATCCAAGTAAGTATAACATCATACTTCTTCGGTTTCTTTCATTACATCATTATTTTATCACCCATTGTTTATCTTGCTCCCTATTGACCTTATCCAAGATTTTCACCTCCATATATCCATTAAAACCTCTTAAAACCTACTCCAATCACTCAATACCTCATCCCGACCAACCAAAATCCTTTTTAAAATCACAACGTAGAAAAAAACCCTATTCGTGACATTCCTGGATCTCACAAGAATGCTTAGGCATTGGTTATACCTAACCGTTTTCGGTCACCCCAAACCGACATCGATCTCTCGTGTTTGTTCACACAACCTTAAACATATAACTACCCACCTAATTTTACCTCACCTTGATTTACCTATGACCTACCCAAAACCTTTATCAGACCTGTAGAGCCCAAAACCAACCATTTGACCTGTGGATTCTATTCTAGCTTAGCCTGTTAGATTAGATCTATTTTCTTATTGTGTTTTAAGTGAGATACCTAAATCATTTTAAAATAACAATAGGATTTACTTTGTTTATAGCATTAATTTTTTTAAAATAGTGGACTGATAGCCATCTAGGAAGTATCATACTTCCCGGATCTAGCTCACGCTAGGTAGTTCACTACCCATATTGTTTAATTCCTTTTGGTGGTCTTGTTTTCATTACAGGTAGTTCCTCCTAGCCAAAAGGAAGCTCTCATGGTCAATTGTGGATTCAGAATTCATACGCATGCAACAACCCATCAACCGACATTTGAACAAGTATTCCTCCTACGCCCATTACCCTATCTGTTTCATCAACACTTCAAAGAAACAATCTAAGAAAAAGGTGAAACAACCCTAGTACCCTCTAGGGATCCTTGATTATCTTTGCACTTTATTGTTATCTTTTGGGCACTTTCTATCCATTTGATCTTTCTATATTTTTGGTAGTTGGCCTTTTCATGTTTAATTATGAAATTAGAACAAGAGAACCATATAAATATAAATTTATGAGACCATAATTAGGGACCAAGCACTAAGAACTAGTATCTCCACCTAAGGTTACATCCATCCAAGGTATTTCAAGCTCCATTTTCATTCATCTAGATCCATTAGAAGGGATACAATGTTGGTTCATCTACATCACACTTCATAGAAGGGAGTTGATTATATTCTATCCACCATCTATTTACATTTGTACATCTACTTATTGATCACTACTCACAAAATGCGAGTGGAATAAGAGAACCTATGCCATGATTTTTACACACACACATGGAACTACATTTGTGTTTAAAATGTAGTGCAATACTTACTTAGTAATTCCATGATTACAATCATTGAGTTCAGTCTAACACCTTCATATTCATCTTTCATTTTTAGGGTTTTACTTCTTTTGTCGGTGTTTCGTAGGTATTTTCTCCATCTTTAATTTATAGCAACATCCAATGCAATTCAATAACATTCACTTGATAGTATTTGAGCATAGATGATTATTTTGTAACACTTTGGAGGAGGTTCCTAGTAATTCTTGCAGAACATGGTGCCTCGATGCCACTCTCCTTTCCAGAATCCCATTTTAGCCAAACTACTTGGATCTACACTTTCGGAACTCGTGTATGGTCATTTCTTCATTTTTTTCATCTGGTACTCACATGTGACACAGTCATGTCTCATCTACGAATCAATTAAGGCCTTCTTAACTTTCTTTTCACTTAGGGATTTACATTTTCAGCTTACTTAGTTTCTTGAGTAATTTAGCTTATGTATTTAAATGTTACTTATTGCTTTTAATAGCATTATATTAAACTAGAATAGATATACATTATTTCCATTTTTGTTTTATCAAAAGGTAGTAAGAAAAAATAAAGCATAATGTAAAAGGAAGGAGATATTACCTTATCTCCTATGTGAGTGTTATAAGTTTCTTTTCACATACTTATGGTCTAGAACCTGGGAAAATGATTTTAGAAATAAAAGGAAACATATGATTCAATTTTTAAAAAACATGTTTTTATCTTCAATGCAAGTTTTGACATGGGATCCACTTGAACACTAGAAATTAAAGTCACTCATTTTAGAATATGTTTTGGAACATTACTCAAGGTAAGGAATACTTTTAGTAGTGGTCCAGAGAATAAATCTTTAAAACACAAAACATGTTGTACTCTATTAGAAACACCATTTATATGAATTACAATCCTTAAATTAGTTGACAAAAAGTTATAATAGATATTAAAATGTGTACACACAATAGATACATATCATAAACAAATGAAGGAAATATAGAAATTATAGAAATAAATATGCAACAATCAACTTTATTTCTATTTTTTATTTATTATTAGCAAATAGTTTTTTGAAAGGGACTATACCCTTGAGTACAAAAGATGGCCTAGGAGCCAGAATAGGAATGAGAACCAGAGAGAAAAGGATCAAAATCCAAATGTGACAATGAAGCTCAAAGTAGCCAAAAAACAGCTACCCAAACAAGACAAAACAATAAAAATACTGCAAAAAAGTAGTAGAGAGACCGCAAAAAAATAGCATAAAAACATACAAGAATAGCTAAAGCATCTACAACTACTTTTTGGTAGCTTTGTCTATGCTGGTCTTGATATTCTTCCAGGAATGGAACATACCCAAAGTTTTCATGTGGGCAACATCAGTATTATCCAGCTGCTCAATGGTCCTTTTTCTTTCCTTATCATTACCCCAAAGAGTTGTCGGAACTCCGTTGAGGTTGGAGACACTTTTGACATGTTGCTCAATGAACTCCTCAATCACCCTAAAGATGGCCATGTTGTAATCATGTCGATTTTTGGCCTTCCCTAAACAGGAGTCTAAGGAGTTCAGCTTCTTGTAGATATCATCAATCTAGCTACTATCAATATCCACCTCCTCCTCCTTTTTCCTCTTACCTTTCTGTTTTGCCAAGTTCTTAACCTCATCCTTCAACAGTTTCATATCAGCCTCTAAGGCTTCTAGCCTTTTTGAAGAGCTTTCCATATGCACATCCTGGGGACTAGCACTGCTAATATTCAGGAGGTCATGTGCAATTTCAATTTCATGAGGACCCTTCTCCACAGCAAGAGTCTCAAGGTTAAGCTTTCTAGAAGCCCTGGTAACCGGTCTGTTTGAGGTGGAGGTGAAGTGGGGGTGGGAGCAGCAGTAGGGGGAATGGAAGAAGAAGCTTGGATGGCCAGGGGGGGGTGCGGTAGTGGTGGTGGGGGCAGAGAATGGAGAAACAGGGCTGGCAGCAGCAGAACCCGGCAGAGGGGGAACCGAGCTAGGAGAGGATGGGAGACCAGGATACTTAAGAAGACAACATTTATGTAGTAGCAAAATAAGCCCCTGGTGTAAAGGAACCACCCGGGTATGCTTCGAAACTCCAAAATGGAGCGCTCAAGAGAGTTCAGCAAGTAATGGGGAAAAAAACCATGCGATTCCTATGGAAATGGTTAAGAAAGATAAGGTGCTTAGTAGGAACAGTGACAAACCTTCCTTCCAAGGAGATGAACCATATCATCAAGCGAGTAACCTCATCATAAGGTGGAGGGATCGAGCTAACAAGAAGGCCCGCTGTAACATAGATCAGCTTCTCAGATACCTCCACAAATCTCCTCTCTTCAACATCTTTGTCGACCCTTTTGTTAAAGAAACGGTAGCCCTCCACACTAAGGTCAGTCACTTCAGCAATAAGTTCTTCATTGACCAAGATCTTCTCCCCCCCATATTCTACAGTCCGCTCCTTCCAATCCTTCGTAAAATGCACAAAGATGCTTTGATCATGCCCCTGAACCTTCTCCATGAAGTTGGTGATGCCACCCTTGCTAAGTATGCTCCATAGCTCAATATTATCCTTTCAATCCGGGTTTGCACTAGGCTCAATTTGGCAAGGGGGACCCCCCATCTTCTTTGTGCTTAACTGTTTGCAACAAATTCCCAAATTCTTGTGAGCACTGAAGCCAGTCCACTTTTTGCTATTGTAATCCACACAATATTGGAAATGAAAGGCGTTGCTTTTCCCAAAAATGGCTGCGTGTCTGCTGATCTGAGCCTACAAAAAATCACATGTGGGAATATCCCTCTCCCTGTCATCAATCACATTACTACTCTGTCTTCAGTTTCCATGGAGCTTTGTATCCGGCTTTTAGCGATCGCGTGATGCACCCGCATGCACGATTTTGAAATCAATGTAACTCCACTTGGAATTCCCCATATATTTCAAACTATCTTGTTTATTTGATATGATTTACATCATCATATTCTTTAAGTCAACACGTGTGGGAGTATTATTGATGCTTTGATCCACACCCAAAAATCATAGCTCAGCTCTAGATATTGCTTGCTTATAGAAATCCACATGAATGTTATTTTAAAGCTGCTTAGGGATACTATTATTATCCCAAGCAGTGAGGTTAACATTAATGCCATAATTAACGATGCATCCGCCAATTTATTACCCTCCGGTAAGTATGCATGATCATGATGTTATTGAAAGTATGACTAATACTTATGGACTCTGAAATAAAATCCTTGATGCTCCAACTTGGAGATGAGCATTGTTTAAGAAGATTAATGATATTCGGGAGTCTCCTTCAATAATGAGGTTCTGAATATTTTGAGTCTGGGCAATTCTCAGGCCCCATAGAGCAGATAATGCTTCGGAAAAATGATTAGTTTGAATTCCCATTTTCCCAGCATACGCAGCAATCAGATTACCTTTATGATCCCGTATCGCTCCTCCCCCTGCCACAATCCCAGGGTTTCCCTTAGAGGCCCCATCAAAGTTCAACTTATACCAATTAAAATTAGGAGGATGCCATTTAATCGAAGATCTATCAATGCTATTCTTGGGATTGCTCCGACTATTGACAGTTCCTATCTTCCAATTGGATAAGATGTATTCTTCATTCTCTGGATATCTCTTGTTCTTGGGGGGTTTAAATCTAGCAATATTCTCTTTGATACCATTAGAAATTTTACCAATACTAAGTTTATAGTTTTGCTTCTTATTTCTGAAGATAATATCATTTCTATCCTTCCATATCCTCCAGATTAAATGAGGGATAACCAGCTTCCAGATCCTTTTAACAACACAATGCCTAAAGGGTGGGTTCCATTGAGTCCATAGCTGATTAAGATCCTTCGGCAACACCCAGAGAGCTTCAAATTTAGAGAGGGAAAAACTCCATATTCTGGTGGCATACTCACAATGTATGAACAGGTGGCTGATATCCTCAGAATCTTTCTTACAAAGATGGCACCTATTAGGGATTATAAATCCTCTTCTCATCAGGTTGTCAGTGGTAAGAATCCTACCTCTGATAGCCAGCCAAAGGAAAAAAATATTTTGGGAGTTAATTCAGACATCCAAATCTTGTTCCAATTGAACTCTGTTTGACTACTGTGGAAGAAATTATTATATCCAGTTTTGACAGAGTAATTCCCATCATTGGAATTATTCCATACCAGCTCATCCTTGGAATCCAGCTGACTTAATGGAATAAGATCTAATTGATCTTGAAGGGAGGAAGTAATTTGCTTCAGATCATTTCTCTCCACAGTAAGTTTTTTCCAATTCTTGCTGGTACCATTTCCCTCAATATAGTCCTTGATTTTAATGCCATACTTGCTTATAAGACTATCCTTAACCACCCCAAATCTATCCATGAGATTTCCATTAAACCAATTATCCTCCCAGAAGTTTATGTCCCTACCATCCCCCACTTTCCATTTACTGCCCTGCTTGATGAAATTTCTGCTCTTGACCAGATTATTCCAAAAAATGGAACCATAGGGGAGGTGCTCATCTTGAAGGAAAGAGTACATAGTTTGATGATTTAAATATTTTGCTTTGATTAAATCAATCCAGGGTTGTTTCTCAGACAGACATTCTCCAGCCCATTTTAGCAATGAGGGCCTCATTCATTTTCTCAATATCTTTTATACCCAGACCTCCCATAAACTTCGGGGTGCAAACCTTATCCCAAGCCACTAAGTGAAATTTGAACTTCTCTTCCATGCCTTGCCATAAATTTTTTTTTGAATCCTTTCAATCTTATCTCTGAAGGAAGAGGGGATCTTGTAGAGCGACATGACATAAATGGGCAGATTTTGAAGAGTACTTTTAATGAGCAGGCACTTACCAGCACTAGATAAAATGGCTCCTTTCCAACCAGCCATTTTTTTTTGGAATCTCTCCAATAAATCATCCCACACCTTGTAAGAGACTTTCCTAGTGCCGAGAGGAAGGCCCAAGTAAGTGGCTAGAAGCGCACTTATTTTACAACCCAGAATTTTAGCAATTTTAAGCTGCCTTTCCTCAGGAGTGTTGAAAAAGAAGATGGTGCTTTTATCATAATTGATCTCTTGCCTAGAAGCAGATTCGTAGAGCCACAGTAAAGCCTTGGTAGCCTTGGCTTGATGATAGCGCTTAAGAAGAAGGATAGTGCCGTCATAAATGTTGATGGGAGACGACTTGGTGATGGAAGTGGGCTTAGAGCCATTTAAAAGCCCGTCATTAACCGCTTTGCCAATTGTTCTACTAAGGCTGTCAGCCAAAAGAATGAAGAGTAAGGGGGAGATAGGGTCCCCTTGTCTAAGTCCTCTGCTGCTAGTGAAAAAACCCACAGGCTCACCATTAACTACCACAGAGAATCTGGCCGTAGAGATACAAGCCTTAATAATTCTTCTAAATTTTTCCGGAAACCCAAATTTTGTTAAGACTTTGTCAAGGAAAACCCAAGAGACCTTGTCAAAAGATTTATTCATATCAAGCTTGAGGACCATATTTGCCTTTTTATTATTTTCCATAGAATGTATGGTCTCGTGAACCATAATCACTCCGTCTTGTATAATCCTGCCTTTGATGAAGCCACTCTGCTGCCTTGAGATAAGTTCATTCATAATGAGCTGAAGCCTAGTAGTAATAATTTTGGTAAAAATTCTATAGATGGCATTCACAAGGCTGATAGGTCTGAAGTCCTTGAAATCTTTAGCATCCATTTTTTTAGGGGCCAACACAATGTGAGTGTTATTAAGCTCTTTTAAAAGATTTCCTGTTCTATAGAATTCATTCACTGCTCTGAGAAGATCCTCCGAACAGATTTCCCAAAATTTCTGGAAAAAATTTATAGAGAACCCATCCAGACCAGGAGCCTTGTCACCCTCTAAAGAAAAAACATCTTTTTGCATCTCTTCAAGTATGACCACTTTGGTGATACTTCTAAATTTCTGTTCCTCAATTTTATTTTGGGGAATGGCCTCCAACATAAAAGAAATAGCTTCAGAGTTGATGATATTCCTCTCCTCAAGAAGTTTTTTATAAAAATCAAGCGCTTCTTTCTTGATGCTATTGGGATCTTTTATGATATTTCCATTGTTTTTAGAAACTTCTAAGATCCTATTACAGGCTCTGTGCTTCAAAGTGGTCATATGAAAGAACTTCGTATTCCTGTCTCCCTCTTTAAGCCAAATAGCTCTAGATTTAAGTCTCCATAAAGATTCCTCTCTGCTACTGAGATCATATGCAACTCTGAAAGAATATTCTTTTCATTAACTTCGTCTTCAGCCGATCTCCCCATAGTATCCATTTTTAATTCCAGATCCTGAAGTTTTTGTTTTAACTTTTTTTTATTGTCAAATACATTACCAAAAACGCTTTTATTCCAGATTTTGACTTGCTTTTTGACATTTTTGAGCTTTTGAACCAATCTAAATTGAGCAGTGCCTTCACCATTCCATCCCCACCATTCTTTTATCTTGTCATAGATATTGTCATGCTCCATCCACATCTTTTCAAATTTGAATGAGCTTCTGGTGGGTTTAGTCCAATTGAGAAAATTTAAAGCAATCGGATTGTGATCGATCCAACTCTGGACAAGGAAGAGAGGTGGAAGTCTTGACTGAGAATCCAGCTCGCTGAAATTAGTGCCCTATCCAATCTCACCTGAATAAACTCCTTTCCCAACCTTCTATTATTCCAAGTGTATTTATTCCCATGAAGATCCACATCTAAGAGGTTATGTTCAACAATAAAATCAGCAAAATCCTCCATACTAGTAGAAAAGCTGGAGGTACCTCCATACTTTTCACCTAGGTTTAGTGGGGAGTTGAAATCTCCCATAATAAGCCAGTTAGTAGAATAGTGCTGGTTTCAAAATGTTTTAAGGTCAGCCCAAAGCTTCCTTCTACCACTAACCATATTAGGGACATAAATGTTAGAAAGGATCCATTCACCATTATTCTCAATAGAAAAAAATTTGATTGCAAGATGATTAATACTAGCATTGAGAACCATACCAGTACAGTGTCTTTTATCCCAAAAAGTAGCCAGTCCTCCAGAAGCTCCCTGGGAGTCAACAGCCGCCATTTCAGAGTTATCCCAAAAACTCTTTTTAATAGTTTCTAGGGTCTTAGCTTTCATCTTAGTTTCTTACAGAATCAAATTACTAGGATTATTGGAATCTCGTAACTCCTTGATGATTCTCTGCTTGGAGTTTCCATTTAGGCCTCAGATGTTCCAAGAAATAATCTTCATTTGGAATGATTGATGGTTGGAGTTGCCTGATGGTTCAACTAATGCTGAACTCCATCTGCAATGTCCCTCTCCGTTCTCTTAGATCTAAGAGCCTTTTTAGAGGGTCTTCCTCTTTTTGTACTTTCTCCAA
Source organism: Taxus wallichiana var. yunnanensis (assembly GCA_018340775.1). Lineage (NCBI taxonomy): Eukaryota > Viridiplantae > Streptophyta > Pinopsida > Cupressales > Taxaceae > Taxus > Taxus wallichiana. The sequence continues at coordinate 79,080,908 of CM031233.1, read as the reverse complement.
AGTCAACTATTCATCTAGTAGAAGATCTAGTTGTTCTGGATGTTGAGGTGTCCCAGTTGTCTTTTTTCTTTTTCTTATCACTGTAAAGTGATTCTGGGATCATTTCAAAACCTTTCATTCTTTTTTTCTTTTTTGAAATGACCTTTGTGAATCTAGAATCTGGATCCTCCTCATCCATGATAGGCGTAACTTCTCCCTCTTCATGTTCTTTCTGAATCCTGTCAGGTGTGTGTGTATCAGTCACATTGCAGTCTTTGAAGCAAGTAGGCAAAACCACTGATATGTTGCTGGAACAAGGAGGTAAATCTGCAAAAGAATTACCATCTCCCCTAGGAGAGTTTTTCTGCAAAGGTTCTTTAAGAGCCATACAGTCCTTGTTCAAAGTTTCCTCAGTGATGCACAGCTGATTATCTATCTCGACTTCCTTACTGCTCTGAAATTTCTCAATAGGGACTATATTAATCTTCACAGAGCCTTCTTGCTCGTTCACCACCATGGATACCTTCACAGGATTTTCCAAGTCTTCTTTGCTAGGTGCTTCAGGCAAAGCTGCTGCTGAGACTTTGGGATGCCAGACCAGATGTTTCCTTATTTGAGTTCTAAACCCCCTTTTTTTCCCTTTCTATTTAACTCCAACTCCTTCTGACTAGGGGCTTTGTCTTCATTCCGGCTATCCGTGCTAGGAACCCTACTATCCTTGTTTAGAACTGAGCCCTCCATAGGCTGTTCAGCTTCCATTGTAGGGGTCTTCTTCTTGGAACAACTTTTGTCAGAGTGTCCAATGCTATGACAATGTTTACATCTCAAAGTTTCAACCTCAATTTTTTGGGTCCATATCCCATATCTAGATTTCAAGATTATGTGCTCCGGAAACTCCTGTTCCATTGTAGAGAAAATGCAGAAACGAGAAAAAGCAAGTCTGGATCTGTTTCTCGTGGGCCCATCCAGCCCGATAGGGGCACCTAAGGATTTTGCAATATTTAGCAGAATTTCATCATCCCAAAAATGCAATGGTAGTCCAGGTAACCTACACCAGATTGGGATGGTGTTTATATTTTCAGTATTAGGGTCAAATCCAGGATACCATTTTTTCAAAAAAAGGCCCATATTACCCAGCCACCAAGGTCCTCCCAGAAGCACCGATTCCAAATCCTCTTGCTGATTAAATTTTCCAGAAAAAAGCCTTTTGGCATGATGGTAATGCTCAGGGCTCCCTTAGGTTTCCACTTTCTCAAAGCCCATTTTCTAATGAAATCAATATTAGGTCTAGAGCCAAGAAACTTACCAACGAGGGAGAGATTCGCTTTGCTTAAGGCTCTATCAACACATCCATCTGGGACCCTCAGGCAGGTGGCACCCTCGTTGTCCTTTTCCCACGTGAACTGACCAGTAATTTTCAGACCCACCTTGATGTTAGGGCTTTGAAGCAACTTATTCCAGGCCATAGGTGTGGATCCCAACATTTCCACATTTTCATTTATAACCGTCCGATTTTGGCCGGAGATCTGCCTCTCCTCAGCATTCTTAGGTTTAGTGCACAGACTTTCTGTGGCCAGAACTACAGAAACTGCATTGACAGTACCTCCAGTGCTTTCTCCTTCACTCGTACTCGTGCTTACAATCATCTGATTCTGGCCACAGATCAGCCTCTCCTCAGCAATTTTAAGCTTAGTGCGCAGACATTCTGTAGCCAGAACTGCAGAAACCGCGTTGCCATAGTTTTCTCCATCACTCGTGGTTGCCATATTTGAAATATTTGAAATCTATTTCTATTATTGAATACACTAGATAGACCTAAATTTAGATCATATTTAATCAAGATAAACCTTTCACACAACCCACTAACATTGTGTTACACATTTCTATATGAATTTTTCTTACTTGTCACATTTTGTTCCATTCCTATTAGAAGAGACTATTTACATTAGCTACTTGCACTTATAGAGAGTTATATATCCTTAATTTTGTCCCATGTATATAATGCATATAATATTGGTAATGTGTAATTTTCAATGAATCCAAATTACATTCAAGTATGTGTTTTGATTCTTATAAACTTCAAACACTTTCCCATACTAAATTTTTTGTTTAATCTTGAGACAAAGGATCCTTACATAACATGGATATTTTCTAGCATTTTCATCATGCTAATAATGTTTTCCACTAAAATTCTTTCTCTCACAATCAAAGTATAGCGGATGTCATTTACCATTTTTCATCCTCTCCACTTTACTTAGCAACTCTCTTTCGGTTTTTATTAAGTAATATTTCCAATAGACATCTCTTTTGTGTTTTTAATATGTAGAAACTCCATCATAAATCAACCTTTCATGTTTTCAATCCATGTGGGTCTGTAAATAAAAATATCTATTAAAAAATACATTTCATACTCCAAAATTGTACCTTCCGTAATATTTTGTTACACATGAGCCTCTTTATCTTTCTTTAGTTTTTCATATGAAGTTGTTTTGTGTTAACCTTAAGCATCAACGTGGATTGTGATAGCTAAGTAGTTCACCCTTTCACTAAGGATGTACTAAGAATGATATTGAGATTCATAAGATGAATAAAAAGAATCTTATTAAAGCCAATAGAAATTACACATTTCATCAACCATCATTCTTTATTTATTGATAATAATAGTTACATTAGTCCTTCAGATCCATCTCATACACGTTCATTACATATCATTTCCCTTATTTAAACATATTATTCTATTCTATTATATTTATCTTTTCTCCTCATTTCCTTACGCTCCTTTGTATGATTACATTCCAATATATTAAATATCTATGTTTACTAAATATCCAAAGAAACTATTTTTATAGGCATCTTTGTCGGTTGCATTCATTTTTTTTTCTTTTTGTGTATATTGTTAGTCTACCATGGTTATTTGTAGTTTTCAAATGCTTTTCTAATTTCCCACGGTTATGCCATATTTTTCTTTGTTTTCCAAACTTTTGTGAATTAACGTCTAAAATTGATGGAGAATCATGTCAACATAATCCATATACTTCAAACATTGTCTCATCCTCGACACAACCATATGACGAGGAAACCTTTCTACCTTCCTTGATTTCCAAAATTTTGATGTAGCTAAATTTTATTGAATTCTTTTATCTATTCTTACCAAATTTATACATCTTGCATAAGGAAATGTTCCTTTACTCGACTCACCCATATGGAATTATAGGCCACAATATCTTCTCAAAAATTGGTTTGTATCTTGTGAAGTTATGTTTGAGATATATTTAGCATATTTGGTTGTAAATTGTTCGCAAATGTGTGCCAATGTTCTAGATGTTCTAAAATGTCATTCATTCACATTTGGATTTTAGTATTCTCTTTGACTATGAGATGTATCTCAAAGTGTGTGGATGCTTTAACAAAAAAATTATATATCTATTTCTTATTGTTTCCAATTCTTGTTGCATCATTGTCATATCTTTTTGTCTATGTTTGCACTTTATTCTTACATATCTCCAATATTTTTGCCCTTTGTTACTATTTTGTTTTGTATTTTATGATAATTTTACTAATTATTACCTTTTCTTGTAATTTATATCTTTTTTATATCATATTCTATGGATTCCTTGTTGCATTATGTTTCTATGTTGTCTAAATTTATTTTTTCTATTTGAGTGAGAACTGGACAAACCAAGGCATACACATAGTAGGGAATGACATTTGTAATTTCTGATTCCAATATTTTCAAATATTTTTATATCTCATCCCTCCATTTTTGGTTCTCTATGGTTTGGGGTTTTAAGATTTGTTCCTTATATAACTATATTCCTTCACTATGAATCTTTATCTTTTTACTTTCATCCCTAGTAACACTTTATTCTATAACTAATTTTAATGCTTTCTTTATTTCCTTTTAACTAAAACATTGGAGTCCACAGTGATGTTAGGTTTGGTTATTTTTATAGAAGTCCATAATTTATTTATTAATTCTTTTAAATCTACACACCTCTAAATCCAAATTTATTTTACACTATGCTCTAATTGACTACATAACGATTTTTGCATTGGTGTTAGTTTTTGTAAGTGCATTATATAACCTTATTTCATTTGTTCAACTACACCATGGTTCATTTGAAGTATTTGTGCTTCTTTCCTTTAGTGTAGGGCCTTTGTGATCTGTGTTAATGAATCTTAGAGACACTCAATTTGAGTTATCCCATTGGATGTCACTAGTTTATTGGTATTGGAAGTTTGAGTTTGTTCTTAATTTTCTATTTTTGTTTCCTTGTTTTAATCCTCTTTTTCTCTATTCTTTTGTGCTTCTTGTTTCCATTTGTCCTTTTCCTTCTTTTTTTTTCACTTTCTCTTGTTTTTTTCTTCCTTTTTTTCTGTTTTTCTTCTTCTTGTATCTTCCTTACATGCTCTTCTTTATTTCTCTTATACACTTATTATTTTTATTTTCCTCTTCCTCATGTTCTCTTTTCTTCTACTCTTCAATTTTTTTCTTCCTTTTTTTTCTCCTCATTCTAATTTTTCTTATTTTTCTCATCTTGTTTTCAATTTCTTTCTTCTTAATTGTTTTGGTCTACCCTCTCATTTCTTTAATCTTCTTCCCTTTATCTCTTCTCTTCTTCCTTTTTCTTCTTCTCCTTATTTTCTTTATCTTTTTTTTCTCCTTTTTCCTTATTTATTTTATATGTTTTCCATTCTTCCTTCTTTGTTACTCTTTCTAGTTGTTTCTTTGTATTTTCCTTTTCTTTTATTTGTATGAAGTCCTTTAGAACTTTGATCTATCGTTTTTCCTTAACTTTTTCTTCGTGTTTGTTTTGAGGTTCTTGAATTACTTCTCCAAATTTTGTAACACCATATTTTCTTCTAAATATATTTTTTCCTCTGGCCCCTTTAGTATGGCATTTGTAAGTAAATGTATGATAAAATCCAATACCAAGGATAACCCCTTTAAGTATTTGACGATTGATTATACTATGGGAAATTGTTGTATTTTTGAGCTTATATTGCTTGTATTTATGGAATTGCATTAAATGATCAACGCATGAGGACTATTGGAAACTACTTGATGGACCATTTTCTGAATAATGACAAGATATTTTATTTTTTTAATAGAAATTTGGAAGTACTCATTGATCCCGACATGGGATATATAGGCCCCCTCCCGGTTGGTGATGTGGGTTGGATGGAGGTCCAACACAAAAAAATATATTGTAACTTGTAGCGGCTCTCAAGCGTTTGGTGGTAGAGGGCATTAGATCAACTTGGTTGAGTCAAGCCTCTTTGATTTAACCATTGTTATCATGTTCTTATTGCTTTGGTTGTAATTTTTCTGAACGTTGGGAGAGGTATTTTCGTTTTCTCTTTAAATGATTTATCTTCTTTTCCTCTGTGTTTCTCATGATGTATTTTTTGTAAGACCCCTCGAAGCCATAATCCCTATTCACCTAATATAATAAAAATATTTCGTGGCATTTTTCCAATGCCTCAGCGCAGATCCAAACAAGTTTTATAGAGGTTATTTGTGGACTTATTTTTCTTTGATTCCACCCATGAATTAATTTCTCTTGTGAAGTATGGACCTAATTCCATTTCATTTTGTATTTTTCGGAGGATTTTGGGATGCATGTTATGACTCCTCACTTTTTGAATCGATACTTGCATTGATTTTCCTCTTGAATCTCTTATTTCCTCACATTTTTCTTCTTATATCACTATTTTCCTTAGTACCCTAACATTCTATCATTTTATTGGTAGTTGTGTAAGAGGTTTTTTTCTTTTTAGTTTTAGTTATTCTTTTCTATTTTCTTGACCCTACCTTCTTATAAATTTTTGTTTTCGAGATAACAATGGTGGTTTTTCTCTTCTTTGATCATAATTATCCTGGATATATCTATCAAAAATTTTACCATGTCTCCATAATTACATCGTTGATGTTTGTAGGTACTTTGTTTTGTATTAGCCATTGGGAGATTCCTAACAGCTTGTATTTTTTTCCCACTAACTCATTAGATTCTTTGTATGGAAGTTGGGAAATGTGTGAAATCTACATTATGAAAGGGAAAAGGAAATTGTAATCAATATTTACTATGATCTTACCTCTTTCTTATATTTTACTACTATCTATTATGCAATTCTAGATTTGTTTACAACTATCTTCCTTATGTTGTTTATCCACCCTATTAGAGATGTAATCTATTGTACTTGAGGCATGGTGTTCATGTGAGCCAACATTTTCTCTTATGGGTAGGTATTGACTTCATTGTACTTGCTCTAATTTTCTAGTTAGAGTGTTCATGAAATACATAGCTAGACATGATAAAAGTTATCCATAGAAACAATTATGTTTTCCTCCTTAATCTCACTAGTATTCTTATGGAATTTGGTTTCAAGAACGTCACATAGGTTATATTCAGATTGGGTTATGATCATATCTAAGGAAACTATTACACTTATCCCATTGGCACCATCTTCCCTATTTGTATGATAAATTTTTAAAAATATGGATTTTGATTTCCCTAATCCCTACTCCTTATTTTTACATGGTGATTCCATAAATCATGTAATTTGTTGCATTAATGTTTTCTTTTTATTCGGAGCCAAAACCCTTTTTCCCATAGTCCAATGACTCTCTCACTACGTGGTGTTGATTTGGTATGGTTGTTCTAGGTATATCATTTCATTATGTAGATGGATAAGAAGAACTCTAATTAAATTGTCACCATGGAAAAATATGCAATTTTTCTCCAAATGTCTAGCTTTAATTCCATAACTCGATTTAGAAATTTTTTTATATTCCATTGTACCTATTTCTTGATTTTGTTGAAGTAGTATATTTTTGTCAACATTTAGCTGAGTATGGTCATATTCCACAATTTCTAAATGTATATACTTTTTCATATCTCGAGAATGTGTGACCTTCAATTGTATATGAGAAATGGATTGGGACAGTTTGGGATCATAGATTTAAGTATGCACTTCTGAAATTTCAGATCTGAAATATATTCTTGTGTAGCAATAGTCAAGGTCAACATTATATTAAGTGCCTTTTTACTTCTTATGTGCCCTAGCTCAATTTGATCTTCTTTCCTTATCCACGATTTTTGCCTTAAAAATTCTTGCAAATGTGAGTCGTTTACTCCTTACATATTTCATTTACACATTTCTTATCTACTTACTCAAGTTATTTCTCTAGTTGTGGAAGTGATTTAAGTTTATTTGATCCCCAATTTTTCCGGGTTTTATTATTTTCTTCTTTGCATGGTTTTCTTCAATTTACGAGATTCTTCCTTTCTCTTTCATTCAACAATATTGTCATTTGTTCCACATTTTTGCATTTTCTCCTTTTTTCCATGGATTTTTGTGTGGATATCAATTCTTCATTTTCTCCATGGTTTCTTTTTCCTTTCTTCACTTCATGCATTTTCTTCTTGGTTGTGAGGTTTTTTCAGCTTTTGATTTTCTTTGTTCACGATTTCTTTTGACTTGTCTTCCTTCCACATATTTCTTTCTTGAATCATTTATTCCGTGGGTTTTTATTTGCTTTTTGTTTGTTCTGGATTTATTTTTTCATTCTTTGTGCGATTTTCATTCATTCTGTAGATTTTTCCATGGTTTTTTTCTATTTTTTTAGTCTTTAATCTTATCTTTCTTTTCTCTTCATTTCTCTTTTCTTTCTTTTCTTATTTGTAATTTCTTTTATACTTCTTCTTTCTCTCTTTTTGTACTTTTGTTACTTTTTATTTTTTTATTTATTTTTGGTAGAGAGAGGGGCCCTTGTGCGTTTTTGCCCCCTTTTAGTCAACTCCATTGAATTTCCAATTTTAAGAGAGGATAGATTATTTTGTTTTTGTATTCTGATTTTTTAATTTTTTCTCTTCTTTACTTTATTTTTTTCCTTTTTGTATATTAATTCCAAGTTTCGAATTTAAAGCATTCTACAAAGTGTGATACTTCTTCATATGCTCCATTTACATAACAAGTCATCTCTTTCTCCTACAAATTTAGTAGTTGGGTGGTTTCTAATTGTAAAATATGTTTTATAACGTATGTGCCTAACCATAATGTTTTTAGTTTACCATGTTTTTCAATTTTTGTTGTAGAGTAGGACTATATACCCTATATTGAATTTTTTTTTTAATGTGTCTATCATATCATGCCTTTTGCCTGCATTTTTTTGTTTGATTATAAGAGGTTAAGAATTATTTTTCATCCAATTTTTCTAATTCAATTAACCTTTCATGTACTGATGAATACTCATTAATTTTTAAGGAAATAGACACCATAAAACTTGGGAGTATAAAATCGATTCGGGCACAATAGCTTCTAGTCCATACACCAATTGCAAAAGGGGGTAGTTTTTCATCCTTTTGTAAGTTATGCGGTATGTGGATAGTGCTACGAGTATCTTCAAATCCTAGCATTATTTTTGAAAGGAACATATTTGCATGAGTAACTTTTCAAGAAATTTATTAAAATCTTCCACTATACCATTTTCTTAAGGGTGGTATGGTGTATTTCTATTAAGATTTATCATAAAGTGTTCGAGAAGATATTTGATTGTAGCATTGAAAAAATGTTATCATTGGTCACTTGTGATGCTTAATGGGAATCAAAATATGTCGATAATATTATCATAGATAAAATAATATGTGGTTCTTGCACTTCATTCTTTTATAGGTATTTATCTTCCACCCATATTGTAAGGTATTCTTTTACTTTGATGATAAATCTTATTTGTGAATGTCTTGTAGAAGGCGTTATATGTGAGTTAATATAAGTACAATTAACTCGTAATTTCAGAGTAACTATTTTAATGAATTATATAAAATGATAATATGCAACAAATGCATAAGAAACAAGAAAGAAATAATATGAAACAATGAGCAAGAGGGAAGAGAGAGGGAGACTTTGGCTGATTTTGTAGAATATGGAAATGATCTTGGTTGGAGAATTGTTAAAATAAAATTTAAGCATTGTCACAGTAAGGCTCATTGGAGGTTTTGTGACATAGAAATGTAGATGATAGAGATGCCCATGGGAGGACATGATTTCCCTAGTGCTTATGAATGATATTTTTGCTAGTGCCTAATATGATCAGGTTTTGATCTTTTATGTGCAAGAGGGGCATCACTATTGATCTCTGTTTGTCACTCTAAATTTGTGCCAATGTCATTTTTCACACCAGTAACCTATAAAATATATATGTAGCTGCACATACCCACAAACCACATCAAACCTAAAAATAAGATGAAAAATGAGGATTAAGACTAACCCCGGAGGTCACTCAAGACCGATATTACGACTTATTATTACACTACATCTCATAATCCATGTAGTTCGAATCGATATGTTTTTAACAATGCCCTAGGATGCCCATTCGTAATTTTCACAATGATAACATGCTAGATGTAAAATATAGCAAATGTATAAAATGTGTGAGATGGAATAGAATAAACTTCCACTCATGTTGTGTATGCAGAGTGATACAACCCTTGTACCTTATATGGATGTGTTATATGGATGCTTTGTAATTATCTTATGACTTTGGATAAAATATTAGTTAATAGTAGATGATGCTAGTGCTTAACTCCTTATTTGAGCTCTCTCTCTCTCTCTCTCTCTCTCTCTCTATATATATATATATATATATATATATGATTCCTTGTTTTGGATTTTTTAATTAACAACTAAAAGGATAACCCAAAGTTGTAAAAGATGACCCAAAAGTAAAATACACTTAGATTAGTGAGAAAAGGATAGAAAGGGTAAGGAGTGACTAGGGACATGGACACAAGTTCCTAGGTTCTTCTATCCTAACTAGGTGCTAGTGTCCTGAGCCCATAAAAGATAAATAAGTTAAGTATCGATATGGTTGTAATATGTGTAAGGATTATAAAAGTATATGGGATAAAGAATAAGGATCAAAATATATTACCAACCACTACTTTTCTTATTTAGGAATTAGTTATATATTAGTATCTTTGTAGGACCTAGAAATGTACCCAAGTGCATATATTTTGTGTCTACGATTTCTAGAAATTATAATGTTGAGTGATTACTTGATAACATAGAGTAGATAGAAGATGCATTCCTTATAATCATCTAGAGAAGAGTGTAGCCGATAGAATTCGAGTCGATAAGTATAGGGTGAACACTATGAAAGGGAAGTATACTTCATATGGAAAACTCATATGAGAACTATTCTACATTGTATTATAGTGTGGAAATGACTATTTTTCCCTTAAGACAGAAGTACCCAAGTGGGACACAACCACTCACCGCTACTATCCAAGACTAGGCATTAGTGTTTGCTCTATATTTTGGGCCCAAGTATTATTTTGAGCCATTACGTAACTATGTTCCTTTGATGATTATGTACTATGTTGCAAAGTGTACTAAATCTTTGATCTACTATAGGAGTGATTTGTTTGCCCAATAGCTTCCCCCCTTGTTTGGGGTACATGCGATGATTTGTAGGAGAATGTGGTTTAAAGGAGATGACTTGAATTTGATATGCATGTCTTGAGTGAATAGTAGATACTCGCAGGGGGTAGGGGATGTGCATGGTAAAAAAAAGGCACATGGAAATAATATGAGCTAGTAAATAAGTTTTCATGAAAATGAGCTAGTATGCAATAAAGGATAATGTATAAAGTAACTAATAATGCAAGATGGATTTTGAAAAGTGGGTTTCATACACAAGACATCACTCCCAATGAAACAAGACTATAAGGAATAAAGTGGCAAAAAAAAAATGAACATTCAAGACATCAAATAATAACAAAAATAATAAGTGATTAGTAAGAAAAAGGTGGTAGTTGACCATGGTTGTATAGATCTTGTAAGACAAATGCTACACATGAAACACCATTTAGAATGTTCGAAAGATAGATAGTATGTCAAAGCATGTATAAAATAAGAGAAAACTAAAGTGATAGTAATGAGATGTAGTAAATAATGTGATAATAGAACCTATGATCTATGAAGTATAAGAGTAGTAAAATTAGATGCCCCTAAGAGCTTTGGTGGGACTAGTAAAGAGTTGTGTCGACTATCATTCATTGTGTATGAATCTCTAAAAGGTCCTTCATTCTCCTTAAGAGATTAAGTGAACATACTGTGTATATAGAAAAGATAGTGACACACTATGAATCTGTCTAGGATAGAAACAATGTGTAACATGTAAGTAAAATGAGATAATAAGAGAAACTTCAATAAAAATATGCAAATTTTGTACCAATGTGATGACGTGTTCTAGTGTGCATGATTTGAAGGTAGGAGGACCCACATTTACCCCTAGTGGATGTATATGAGATGAAGTTCCTATTTAAATTCCCCCTTAATAGTTAAGAATGAACCAGATAATAAAAGTGCATCATTAAGAAATAAATATTATATGTGTGGAAGATGTATCATGAAGCACTGAGTGTGAAGTGTAGAAGTTGTGAGGTTTATTTAATAATTGGACCCTCAACATTCGAGTGCTAACCATAACACTAGAGTTTATGATCGGGTAATGGGGAGAAAGTATGTGAACCAATGATGTACTAAGGTCGTGTGCCCTAACCCTAGTGCATAGGGGATTTATTGTAAAGGTAACGACCAAGAGGAAAGTGTAGTCTCCTCTGGAAAATTCATGGAGGCAGAGGTTTATGAAATGGTGGCCTGAGCCATAATGTCCAACATGGTGGGTTTCATGGAACAAAGTTCCCTCCTTCCTATATTGTTTGGTAGAGGATCTTCTCATGTGATAGGTGGTAGATACGAAGGAATAAATTACAATGGAGGTAAATATTTTGCTGTTGTTATTCTCTTTGGGTGTGTGAATGGTGAGAGAGGTGAGAGGAAATCCCTCAAAACCTCTACCAATATTCTTGTGCTTAAGTTAGATGAGGAAATTATTCTTCAAGTTCAAGAAGGGGAGGAGGATTTTTGTAAACGTGAACTCATATGCCCTTTCCAAAGCATCTATGGAAATTTTTTTCTCAAACTTCATGAATGGATTTCATAATCCTGGAGTTCCAAAATTACGGGTAAAGTAGAAATTTATCCATGTTCGAATATTTCTTTATTTTTGTCTTCGATTTTTAAAATATAGTGGATCGCCAATCAAACCTATTAGGTATGGGGTGATCATGGTCATATAAAAAATCATGATACCCTCGTGTTTGACCCATTGATATAATTATTTGATTGGATGCTTGTTTGGGTTAGGTTTCGGGTATTCCCTTACAACTATGGTCTAAATCATATCTCAAAGCTATTGGAGATGTATTGGGAGGTCATGTTGCCACAAATGAGGCAACTAATAAATTCGTGCATATTTTTATGCTCGTATTTTAAGCAGAACTGAGATGTTACTCTTGATCTACAAAATAAAATTAAGCTGCAAATAGGAGAAATGGTTTGGATTCAAATATTGGATTATGAAAGATTATCCTTTTGTTACCATAGATGTTTCCAAACAGGACATTTGATTTATGAGTGTGGGAAACCCAAATGTAAGAATAGAGAAAACTCATCATGGTGGAAGGATTCTCTCCTTCTCATTGTATAATTTAATCCCATTTAGATTTTAAGGAATATTCTCTTTTCGATAAGAATATTTCGAGCATTGAGTCTGGTCTTGTAGTTGAGAAATCTTCTCAGGATCCTCATTTTAGATCTTCAAAGGAATTTGAGCAGGTTTTAAAACAAGTGGTTATGGAGAGGGTTTCTTCCCTTCCCAAATTGATGTATCAACCTATTTCTTCGATTGATGTTATCATCCCGTATGAATCAGATGGAGAAGATTCAAATAAGGGTGAATGGAATTTGGTCTAGAATAAAAACAAGGTTCTTTGAGCCAAGTTTCAGTTCCAACACATATGAATTTAAGATCTCAATCATCAGCTTTGGGCTGATTTTTTGTTCCTGTTGTTTGGTTTGTTGTCTAAGTCAATTTTGTTTGGCTCTTTTCTAGTTGTTTTCTTGATCGTTGTGAGCTTCATTGTAATATATTTTTGTAATGGCCTTTGGAGACTTTCCAAATACTATCAATAACTAAATGATGTGGTGAGGCTCATAAATATAACCATGAAGAACATAACGAGATAAAGTAGTAGATGTTATGAAATATGTATCATGAAGCATTGAGCTCCAAGTGTAGAAAGAGTAGATGATGTGAGGTTCATTGATGAAGTGTGCCCTTAATAGTCAAGTGTGAACTATAACCCAAGAGTATGTCATCGGGAAATTAGTGTTATGTGTGCCATTTTGAGTATATTCTAGAAAATATGTTTGATATGTACAATATATGATCCTCATTTAATAATTGAACCCTCAATAGTCAAGTATGAACTATGGAAATAGAGTGTGTCATTAGGTAATTATGTGTTGCATGTGTTTGAAATTGTAAGCTACGAAATATGTTATCATGAATCATGAAGCATGAAGTGTAATAAAGGAGCTAAGAGTAGACAATATAGACATTGCATAGTTTTGGGAGAGAGAAATTTTGATGTCCGCTTAGTGTGTGTATCAGAGCTGTTTGAAAACATATGTGATAATTGTGAGCAAAAGGATGTATACCATATATATAAAATATTATGTGTATCATGATTAGAAGGATCCATAAGTAATATTGAATATAAATATGTGTACGGAGTAAAAAAGAGAATAGATATATGTAGGAAGGTGAGAACATATTGTAGATGAGAGAAATTGTTGTTAGAAATATTGATGTGAATTGTAAAACAAGAGTAATTTATAGATAACTAGATTCGATTAGAACATGTATCTATATGGGGGACTTAGATGTACCCCAAGTTTGTGAGTGATGGATATTTATCCAATGATAGTAGTAGGAAAGGGCCCATGATATGCTAAAGAAGATGAACATATGTCGTGTGAAAGTGCATGTATCATAACATGTAGAGTAAGATTATGACATGCATGTCGAAAAATAGAATAAGTAGAACATCCTTAAATACAAGAGATAGCAAAGAGTAATGTCAACATGTTGAGGGGAAAACCCTATAGAGTCCAATATCTCAATTGGATGAATAGTATGTGTATAAGAAATAATAATATACCCATTAGAGACAATTGAATAGGTGTATCATTGTGTGTGTTATAAATAGTGGAAAAAGTAAGTCCAAACATAAGGATCACTATGCGAGTAAAAATATGTGTAATATATGTAAATATAGGAGGCTTAATAGTATGAATTTCAATAAATAGAGGTAGGAAAAAATACTAAACAGAAGAATTAGGTGAAATTCGGAAGATCTTAAGAAATAAATAGTATAAATTATCCCATTTGACCATAGATAGAAAGGTGGGAAAATGGGGATTGATTTCCCCATAGATGTAACAAGATAATGTGAAACCATCACAATGAATTATGCATAGGATCCTTGAATGTGTGGGAATAGGAATAATTATAAAACCATATTATAATGTTCTAACTTTTGATGAGGAAGGTACAAAGAGATATGTAATATTTGAAGCACTAAGCATATGATAAATATAAGTGTATGGAGAGTAAGACACAATGTAAGGAGTATCATGGGTACTAATAGCCAATTGTTTGTGTAAATCTATAACACAAGTATGCACAAAAAAATAAGGATATGAAGTGTAGGTGATTTCATTAGCATCATGTATGAGGGGAATATCATCAAAAGTAGTGATATGAGGTGTGGAATCTAATATAGCATTGTCCATAGAAGGTGTAGCAATTAAATTATCTATTATGATAGAGGTAAAAATAAGTGTATGTATAGTATGTAACAAAATATGCCCTAAAAGTATGGTATAAAGAACATCATGAGGTGTAACATGACATAAAACATTAAGAATAAAAATCCCATAGTAAGGGGAAGACAAGTTGTGCCCAATACTTGTTTAGGTGTAGCATCAAGGCCATGGAGACAAATAGTAGATGGATTGAGATAAGTAGTAGAAATTTTTATTTGATGGAAAAATGACAAAGTACATATGTTAAGGCCATATCCAAAATCAACTATGACATAATTAACTAGGAGATTATGATGTCAAAACTAGATATACGATGGGGAAGAATTGGAATCAAAGTGATTGTAATCGATAAAGGATATAATAATGGGAATGTAAGGGTTGGGTTCAGTAAATGATTTAATATACTTAGACTAAAATCTAAGTTTAAAATTAAATATTGTAATCAATGATATACAATGATAATATACAATAAATGGATAAGAAAAAGAAAGAAATATTTTGAAACCTTAAGCAAGAGGGATAGAGAGAGAGACGCCGCTAATTCATAGAATATGGATATGAACAATGTGGGAGAATTGTTAAAGTAGACAATAAGAAGCTTAATCATGGCTCACTAGAGGTTATGGGACTCAGAAATGTGTAGGATAGAAGCACCCCGTGAACACAAGTTATCTGAGTAGTACTCCGACTAATTTTGGGGCTAGTTTCAATTTAAATGCTTAAATGTTCTAATATTTTCTATACAAAGTAGGGGATTCAATGTTGATCTCTTTTATTTCTATGTATTTTTTCCAATTTATTTGTATGCACCTATAACATACAATATATCTCTTCATATGCACACATACAACATCAAACCGAATAAATAATATGTGGAATCGGGAGTCGGTTTGACCTCGAAAATCACCACAAGAGTGATATTAATACGAAGTTACTACATTACATCTCAAAATACATGTAGTTTCATGTCAATATGTGTGTAATGATGTTCTTGTGCAATTTGCACAATGATAGTGGGCTAGAACGATAATATATCAAATTTATATGTTTTCATGTTAAATGTCTAGCATAAAATATTGAAAATTTTACAATGATAACCAAGCCAACACTCAAAAATTCCCCGATCCTGGTAATGTAAACCAATCCTCTACAAAATATATAATTATGTAAACCCCATCATGGCTAAGAAGGATGTGTTATCTCGATTTCTAAGTGTGTTTCATGTGCAAGTAAGTTGGCAGTAAGAAAATCATGAGTTCATTATGATCCGGCTAGAAGGAGTTGCTCCTGGAGGCCTAAAAAGGCCTAATTTAAGGAATCTTACACCTAATGAGCACCTCCTAAGGATGTACCAAAAAGGGATAACTCCTACAAGTATTGTGTGCTAAATATATGTAATCATCTAAGGTGGTTTAGGAAAGTTCTAGAAGAAAATAAATGTTTATGAACAAGTTATGTGAAACTAGATCTTTGTGAGCACATTATTAAGAAATGCATGCTCTGAAAAGATAGTCACCTATTATGAATATTTATAGGATCCTAGTGAAGTTTTATAATGTCATAACACATGAATTTGAGAGATAACATATCCTACTTCATGTTGGAATCATCAAGGAAATATTTTGGGAACATTAAGATGCATAAAATTATCTAATAGTGCGACAAAAAGGTCCTTCTACAAGATGTGACTTTCCCAAAAGGTTTCAGGATCCTTGTGAATATGTTTTAGCCTAAAAATCTCAAAGTAAATTATATTTAATTATCTTCATGATTCATAAGATGTGTTAGTCCATGAAGATCTCAAACTCTTTCTATCACTCAATGTACTAGTGCACACCTTTGACGAAAAATTTGAAATAAGAGAAAAAGTTGATGAATACTTCATTTTAAGGACTTTAAAATATGCTCATTTGATTCATTATCTCATTTCCACAATAATTCGTATATTATATGACCAATTTTCACTAAAATTTTCTCTCGGGAGAAGAAGAAAATTTTCAAAGTGACCTTGACATCTCCATTTGCGTGACAAAAAAACTCCATGACGCGTGTCACAAAATCTAGACATGCATTCCAAGCCATGATAATCCTTACAACAAGCCTTGAGTCATGTGACAAAAATTGTTTTTTTATCGACACCCATTTTTTTCACTTGACAATGACCTTTACGCATCCAGGACGCTAAAGACATGTGATCTGCAACCTCAAGATGCGCGTCTACAAGCTCAAGATGCGTGATTGAAAGAGCAAAGATATGCAACATGAAATTTTAGGAAACCCAAGAATGCAATCACATGATCATAAATTTTATTCACTTGAAATGAAGGTCAATGTGTAGACATGTGACAACATAATGAATTCACATAACCAAATAATATAGTCGCACCTCCAAAAATGATTTCTTGCGTTAATGATATTTTGGGAAATATGGAAAATGATGTCTTGCATCAAGGATATTTTTGGTGACCCAAAAATGATGTCATCCATCAAGGATATTTATGGCGACCGGTGATGATGTGATGAGAATATGCATTAGGGAACCTCAATAATGAAGGAAAGTGAAAGGTCACCAATTACGAAGGAACATCAAAGGTCATAACAGAATTTGAAAGGTCAACAATCATGAACGAAGGTGAAAGGTAATGTGGGGGAGAGGAAATGATAGTAATAGTAATATAGATATAAATCTGACCCTCATTTCAAGGGGATGGTTAATGCTTATTTACTATCTCTCACTTTATTTCTAGAAACAATTTCCTTCATTTCCTCTATTTCTTGTGTGCTACTATTTTATCTCCATCTCAACTTGTACTCTATGAGCATTGTAAATTGTGCAACATGATGCAATAAAACTTTATGTTTCTTTTTATTATTCCTCTTTCATTTTGAATGGTTTCTTCTCATTGATGTAAGTGAAGTGTGTGTATTTTAATGCAATAAAATCTTCTATGATACTTGTTGATTGGAATCTCTTTATTATTTCCCTCTCCTATATCCCCACTAATAAATTTCGTTCCCTTTTATTACATACAAGTAATTCCATAGAATTAGGGAAGTATTTGTATATGATCCCTTATATTTGGGCCATCCTAGAAATTAGTTTAGATAGTTTATGTTTTGTTGCTGAAAATAAATAGAGGTGCCCCATTAAAGAAAATGGACTTAGTCTCGTACATTTTTGTGAGAAAACACTAATTTTCCCACCCAAAACTTATATCGCCAAAAGTTTTTAGTGCCCACTTTGTGGAGAAGAATTTGCATATCTACACCTAATATTGTTTCCACAAAATTCAAAAAATATATATATTCCAAAAATTGAAAATTCCAGAATTTGAAAAGTTACATGTAAAATTGAGAAATTACAAGAAATTGAGAAAATTAAGAAAATTGTGTTTGGTATCTAAAATTGATGAATTATTTAGTATAGGAATATATATTAATCCTATTTGACTCATTATTAATAATTTGAGTCTATATGATGAGTTGTACTTATCAACAATTCACTAGTTATTTTAAGAGAGAATCGGGTTTGTAAGAACACCCATCCTACAATAGTGAGAGTATATTTAGGAGTTAGAGTTGGCCTACTATTCTAGAGGAATTTAAAGGACTATATATTTGTACTACGGTTATTTGAACATGTATATTGAATCGAATATTTCAGAGCTTACGCTTTCCCAAATATGGAGTAAAACCCACAATTCCCATTTTCAAATGACCAAATTTAAAATACTACGATTGTCTTATTAAAATATTTTCTATTTACAAACACTCCCATGTCATATCCTTATTTGGATTCAACGGTGCATGGGTTACAACAATACTCATGCATGCCCTCACTACACCATTTGTCATCAATATTTTCACATTCTTATTCAAATAAGGTCCTATTATGATCATCATATAAACTACTTGCTTATCTAGATAGTATCCTTAAAAAAATTGGTAATATCTATATTTATAATGAAACCATTTTACAACTCATAAGGTATAATATCAACAATGTACTTTCCCAAAACATTTACATCCTATATTGGAATTTTCCCAAACTTTACTTCTTATTTATTTTCCATTCAATATTCATCTCCATCATAAATTACTTTTGAACAATGTGTGTTCTACCTACCTTTTCTCCTCTAGATGTAGCATATACCTACCTTTATATAATGCCTTCAAAAAAGCTTTTTTTTTTTCACTCATGGATTTATTTCATCTTATATGATTAAAACATTTACAATATCACACAACATGAATCCATTGGGATAACATCACACCATAGCTCATCCATATTATATTTTCATCTAAAACATTTCCCAAAATACCTCTTATTGAATGAAACTTATTTGTATTTTTTAAACATGAAAATACTAATAATGTTTTTCACATTACACACCAAATTTCTCAAACACATGTCATGATAAAACATATTTTTATAACTTGCATTATTAATAAAATATTATATGCCTTACATCTTTAAGTGCACCATGTTTTGGAAAACATTGTTGTACAACCACATCCATCTTTTTCATGCACACCATATCAGATTTTCAATAATTGTTCCTAAAACTCAAAAGATTTTATTTATTTTTGTTCTCATTTCCTTCTTTCTTGTGTATGACAATAATAACCGCAAAATAATTTTTACTTCTTAACTATGCATAAACATCAAATATAAAGTATTGAAGGATTTTTCAACCCTCTTCCACAATCATAATATTTTCCTCTAATAAATTTATAGACTTTGATAACTAAGAAACCATTTTCTTATATATTTTTCTTTCCCTGCCAACTACGACAATTCCCCCTTTTTGGTATTAAATCCACCTCATCCTTTTATTTTAAATGAGTAAGAAATTGAGTAAGGTCTATTGAAACTCACAAGCATTGAGGGGGTGAATCAATGATGATCACAAATGGGGTTCCTTTTAATATTTATATTGTTCAATTTTAAGTAATAGTAAAACAATTAGTGCAAGAAGAACTCGAAGCACACAACTCAAAGAACAAGACACAAGTTTATAGTGGGAAAACCCAGGAAGGGAAAAACCCACTTTGAAATCAGCCTTTTTATTTGAACACCAATTCAATATTGATTTAAAATTATCAAACACCCACTTGATTTGAGAAGCACCAACTTCCTAATGCACCTAGCACCCACTAGATGATCCACTAAGCACCTACCCAGGTGATAAAATTAGAAGCACCTACTTCTGCTGGTCTAAGCACCAACTCGAGATAATTTGGATGTTTTAATTGACCACTTAGTGACTTTTTCTTGATCAAAAATTATGGACACCATTTTAGAGATCTCATTTCATAAATTTTCAATACATCTAGTTTTATAGTTCATTATTTGTCAAGAAAAGTATGTGAACAAAAAACTGCCCTAATTCAATTTGTAGCATGGTTGTCTTGATTTGTAAATTACAACTCTAAAATCTATGGTTAAAGTGTCGAGAGGGTAAGGTAGAGCATTAGAATCCAGCTGGCCTTCTTTTCTGCATGTTATACCAGAGTGAAAACGGGACACAATTTCCATGGACTTCAAAGTAGGGATACCTACGTCGAGACACTACCACGATCCCATCATGGTCATGGTTGATAAATTGACAAAAGTGGCTCATTTGTCTCTGGTGAAGATGAGATATATAGATGGTGCTCTAGTGTGAGTGTACTTGGATTAGATAGTCAAGCTTTGTAGGATTCCATAGAATATTATTTGTGACCATGATCATTTGTACACCTCAAATTTTTGGACTACCATGAAAAATGATCTTGGTATGAGAATTACTTTAAGTACAACCTATCACCCTGAGACAGATAGAGTGGATGAATCATATTTTAGAGTAAATGCTTTGGATGTATGTCATGGATCATCAATCATTATGGGAGGAGTATTTGTACTTGGTTGAGTTCGCTTATAACAATAGTTTTCAAAGTTCCATTTGTATGGCACTATTTCATGACTTATATGGAATGGAGTGTAGGAAACCATTGAGTTAAGACAGGTTAGAGGATAGACTCTCTCTTGGGCCATTTTTATTATAGGATATGGAGCATATGGTTGTTTTGATTAGATATAGGATCACGGGAGACATAGGATAGGCTGAAAATGTATGCAAATCAAAGGAAAGTTGACCACATTTTTGAGGTGGACACGAAGGCATTTCTTCATGTAATTCCTCATAAAATACCTTTCTATTATGGAAAATTCTCTAAGCTTGCTTCTAGATTTGTGGGACCCTTTGAGATCTTGGAGTGGATCAGTCCCATGGCCTATAGTCTAGCTTTTCCACCCGTCTTATCTCGTGTCCACGATGTGTTCCATGTTTGTTATCATATTTGATCGATAGACATTGATAGATGGACCTTATTATATTTCTATTAGCCTCTTTGATAACAGTATGGATGTTTAGAATTTTGACATGTTTTGATTTGGATGATGGATTATATGCATGGATTGATATTTCAGTATTGATAATGATTTAGAGTTACTACTATATATATATATATGACACATTGGATTTTGACGTATAGATTGTTGTTAAATGATCCAACTAGTCTTGTGATCAAATTGTTATTGATGAAATGATGGAATTGAAATATTTTGGGATTATAAACAATTGATGAAATTGCTTAGTTTTAGTGATGATTTAGTTGTGTTGTTTGATGATGTGAATTGATACATGTATATGCATTTTATTGTCTTGATGTCATTGATATGGCCATGAGGCCGAAGAGGTATTGCTTTGATTTTTGTAGGAAATTATAACACAACAAACAAAAGGGATAGGAGACCAACAATTGAAAGAATTTTGGGTATTGGAAATTGGTCACCTTGGCAACTTGTGTTTTTGTATGTGTTGGTTGTTGATAAATTTGTTAGGAGGTCCCATTGGGGGTGGCCTCAAATGTGACCATGGGTAATGTGTTTTTTCCCTTTTCATTTTAATTATTTTGTGAGTATGTGATTTATTATTGTAATGTGATTCACTTTATTATTGTTAGTTAATGTGCTCTTATTTAAGTTGATTAATCATGTTAATTAAAGTAATTTGGGATGTGACCAAGGGTATTTAATTTTGGTAGATTGTCCTTGATTTTATTATGGATTTGAAAATGATTTTATTGGTTTTGGTGTTGTGTACTCAACCTTGCATGTAAAACTCGGATTTTGGCTTAAGGGCCATTTTGGAGGCTTGTGGGACAAGTTAAGCTTGTCCCACACCTCTTAAATTCACCTACCAACTATACCTATGGGGTAAGGGGTAAAAATTAGGCCCCATTATGTGATTTGGAAGGTAAAAAGGTGAAATTATTACACCTTCTTACATGAGCTTTTAATTTTTTCCTTTGGAGTATGGTTAATGGTTTTTGTGTGGAAGGAGAACTTGTCACATTCTCACCCACCAATTTATGAGCTTTGGGTTTGGTGTTTGACCATGTGATGTGGAGTGGAGGAGAAGTGATGTGGCATCCTACATGGAGCCACATCACCACTCTCTCTCTCTTTTTCTATTTATGTATGTTGTTTTGAAGTTTTGGGGTTACATGTTTTATTTTCACTCTTGCATTTTGGAGGAGCTTTTTTTGGAGTTCTTGTTGGGAGCTTGGAAGATTGTTTTGTGCTTGTTTTGGACTTGGAAAATCTTGGATCTTGTGCTTGTGGTTTGGATATTTCTTACAATGGAAAGGTAGGGACTTCACCCATGCATTTTTATTTTTATTTTTTTGTGAAAATGGTTGTAAATGAATGAATGTTGTGTATTTTGGTTTTGGGGATAAAATGGCCTTAAGGTTGTGTAGGAGAAAGAAAATGGGGATTTATTGAGGGAGGGATAAGATTTTATATTATGCATTTGGAGGAGTTTTTGGGTTGGGTGTCCCACCTTGTGATAATAAGAAATATTTCTTATTTATCTTGATATGTTTATTGAGGGAGGGATAAGAGTTGAGGGAGACATAAGAGAAATTGAGGGAGGGATAAGAGTTTGTTGTATGTTGTGTGAATGAATTTTTGGAGGATTTTAAGGTGGACACCTACACCCATTGGGAGGCATAAGTGATTCCCCATGTTTCTTCTCTCCCTTGGCTTGGATTTAAGCCTTTGTGCTTGGGAAAATTATATGTTTGTTGTTATTTTTGTATTGTGCTTGTGTGTGTTGAAATTTTGTGTGAATGGTTATTGTGGAAGCCTTGTAAAAGTTTCCATGGTTGCTTAATACCCCTTATTGCTTCATTGTTGGGGCTCTAGGGGCCAATGAGGAGGATGGATTCTCCTTCTCATTGGATTATAGGTTGGGTGGAGAGCATTGCCTACTCCCCTTTCCTTTTTTTGTGCTTGAAGTTGAAGATTGGAGGAGTCATGTTATGTTGGATCCAAAAGGATCACCTTTGTAATGTTGTTCAATGTTGAAAAAAGTGAAATTTGTAATCTTGTAAATTATTCTTTCAAATTGTTGGAAAGAAGATATTTTGTATTATAAAAAAATGAACTATGCTCATTGAGAAAAAGAAATTGCATTGTTGCCTTGTTGAAATTTGTATTATTGTAAAAGTAGGAGTTTCTTGTAAAATTTTATTATCAAAGTTATGTATTGGAAGTGATTGAAGAAAGAACTTTTGAAAGTTTTAATTTATTGAAAATGTATTTCTTTCAAATATGGAAATAAAATCATAGTTTTTTGTGCTTTCCTTTGGTGAAATGGTTGTGTTTGTATTGGAAGAATGTATGAAAGTTATACTTGATTTTCCTTGTTGAAATGGATATCATTCATTGTTGTGAAAAAAAGAGACATTCTCATTTTGATAGTAAGATTTAGTATATTGAAAAGTTGGAAATATATTGGCATGACACTACCTTTGTATGAAAAATATGAAGATGTTGAAATGCAATATGTTTAAACTAAAGTAGGAAACAATGAACCTTACTTCAATGTAATTAGGATGGTGTATACATTTGATTGATTATCTTTAAGTTGGTTTAAAATGAAGAAATGACATCAACCTATCAACTATTGATTGTAGGCACCATAATTAAATTTAATATTACCATAGAAACCAACCTAGGTAGAAAATATTTGGAAAATACATGAAAAAATGAGGTTTTATTTTTCAAAAACAAACCACCCCTATCATAGTGGCTTTTAGAACCTACCCTATGCACAACATGGTTATAAATCACCACCAAGAAAATTTATGTGGTTTTTAGGACGGGACCCCCGACCTCTTGGCGGTGGCGGTTTTTCATCACTTTTGATGGAAAAATAAAATTTACGATTGTGTAAAATTTGGGATGAATTTAATTAAAATCAAAGCTTTAAAACTATAAAATGGAACTACCAACAACTTGTAAATGAACAAATTCATTCATTTGAGCATATAAATCCATTTATGGGCACCCAAATGTGTATAATCTCATAGATCTAATGAAATGGGGTTTTTCCCAAATAATGAACTCAAAGAATGTAAATAACCAAATAGAAAAACTAGATTCATGGTGGAATCTCTATAAATAAAAAATAGGAACCTTGTAATAAAAAACCCATGAATAAACTAAACTAGATAAAGAATGGAGTGGAGGAAGTTTCCCCCATTTCAAAACTAGATCAAAGAAATTTCTCCATGGTTTCACTTCTTGCTTCCATGGCTTCCACTCCTCCAACCTACAAATTAAAATGGAACAAATGAATGAGTTAGGGTAAAAGAAAGAATAAGAAGACCCCATAAGGATGTTTAGGGTTCATTTGAAAATACCTAGATCTAAGGGTGCATATCCATTTAATCTAAGGTTGAGGATCAACCCTACACATTTCAAGTTGTGGCACTTTATGGGGTTGGGTAATTTTAATTAAGGTATGGGTATCTAATGAATGGGGCCACTTAATGGTTAGGGTAAGTTGAGACTTTAGCCTTAGGTTATTAAGTAAATAAATGACATTGGTCTAATAAGGATAACTTAAATAATATTGTGAAAGGGGTAACTTAGGTAATGATTTATAAGGGTTAAATTAATGAGAATTAAATATGTTTAGAAAACTATATGAAGGAATTAGATTTAATCAACTTAGAAAATATTAGACCTTAATGATATTAAGTGGAATTTTAAGTGAGGAAAATTATTGAGATTAAATTAGTTGATATTTTAAATAAGGTGAATTAATGAAACCCTAGAAAGGGATTTATCTCAAAGTGGCCTTAGTGTAAATTAATAATGTTAATTATTAATTTAATATTCAAAAACTTTTAAAATGTGAGAAATTTATTAAACAAGAAATAATTAAACCTAGTTGATAGTATCTTGTTGCAACCCCTTTTAAAAAAAAAATATATTTTTATATTTTTCCTTAATTAAGTATTGAGTTTTGTCTTGGGTTTTGTACATCAAAAATGTGGGCATTACACTTGGTATCAGAGCCGTGGGTTCAATGCTTGGACCCTTGGGCACACTTGGAAACCAAATAGTAAACTTAGCACAACTCTAACTTAGAACACATGACATTGTGGATAACTGAAAAACATAGAAAACTTAGAAAACTGAAATGAACCTAGATGATGATGAACTAACTCTCACCTTGGTCTATGTAGGAGGCACTGGACTAGATGATGAGTTATTCCACATGTCGAGTTAGATCTACCACCCCCAAGAGTAGGTTGTTTTTGTTATATTACCACAAATCCTAGAGACCTTATAGGAGGTCAATGAAACTATAAGAGGTGGAGCAAGATAGGGGGATGACCTAGCCAACATGATAGGAGCCATCACATGAGGCTCAACACCCTTCATGACACAATGAGGAGTATAGAGAGAGAAATCCCATGTGGAGTTGTCTAGAGACTGATTCACCATAGAGAGGACATGGAGATAGGGCCGAGGGACATATAGAGAGATCTAGGAGCCCTAGACAGAGAGATGGCCATGATGAGAGACCTAGAGGTAGGTAGAGTTTCGACAAAGAAGATCATATAGAGATTTATAAAGCTTCATCCATCTCATTTTTTGGAGACATAGGGTGGATTTGAGGCGAGGCTTGGTTAGTTAGCTTGAGCGGATGCTTCAAGTTATGCCCATGTACTAGTGACATGAATTCTCGTGTTGTGATTCATCTTTTGAGAGATGAAGCAGTAGGGTTTGGTGGAGGAATGAGGAGTAGAAGCTCCATGTAGATTTAGAGATTGTTACTTGGGAGCTCTTTGAGGAGTGGTTCAGGAGTAGATACTTATCTAGAGGTTTATTCAAGAGAGGATCGATGAGTTTCATGACCTATGACAGACATCTATGATAGTGGTGAGTATGAGAGTCAGTTTTTGGACTTGCTTTAGTATGTTGACTACATACATAGGATGATAAGGTTAGGATTCACAAGTTCATCAGGGGCTTA
The DNA here is from genome assembly GCA_018340775.1 of Taxus wallichiana var. yunnanensis. Lineage (NCBI taxonomy): Eukaryota > Viridiplantae > Streptophyta > Pinopsida > Cupressales > Taxaceae > Taxus > Taxus wallichiana. The sequence goes on along the minus strand of CM031233.1, from coordinate 79,054,809 downwards.
AACTTGGATTTGGGAGGGGTGTACATTCATTGTCCATAGACTTTAGTTGAGGCCATTGAGAAGGCCTACATTGCAGAGGAGACTAGGGGAAGACACAACAGGCTAGAGATAGAGTGAGGAGTCGTATTTTAACAGATGTAGGATAGTAGGTTGAGGGGAAATATCCTCCTCTAGTGGTGGTGGGACATGGTTCAACATAGTCTTCTTTTAGGCCAAAACAACAGCCACCTCAAAGACAACACATCCATCCCATTTAGACCCCACAGAGATTTGATGCATAGAGGGGATGGAGTATGGGGCCTCCTCCTAGAGGACCCCTTAGGAAACAGGAAGCACCTAGAGCTCATTTAGTCAACTAGATCATCCATATATTGAACCACAATAGTCCATGGTAGGATCATTGGGATCTACTCCATAGACCACTAGAGCACCAGGGGAGCCACTTTTTTGAGAGAGATCTTGGTAGTTGTTATGGATGTGGTGTACATGGACACCATTAGAGAGAGTTCCACATAACCCTAATAATAAGGGTAAGGGACCTATTTTAGATCCTATAATTGGTGACACAATCAGAGCCAAAGATTTATGTAGTGGTCAAGAACCAATGTAGAGAGCATAGGGTACGGTGATAGAGACTTCAGAGTAGCATTGGTGGTATCCCTACCTCTATATTGTTTGATTTTATGGCTCTTTGATTCATTTATTACACCATCATTAGTAGAGTGATGTAGGATGGTGGTAGTTAGGTAGGGCCTTAGTTGGGATGTTGAGATGGCTTGGAGCCAAGCTCATAGTGGACTCCTTAGTCAAGGAGTGTGTAGTTGACCTAGGACCCTTCACTATGACCTTGGATCTTCGCATCCTTCCCTTGGGTTCTTATGGAGTCATCCTAGGTATGGATTGGTTATCTACACACAAAGCTAGAGTGGATTGTTTATAAAAGTTATCACTTGTGTAGATGATTTGGGGTTGGATTCAGTGATAGTTGGGGTTAGGAGACCCATCTCTATTCACACTATTTCCGCTATGTAACTCAAGTGGTGTGTGCAATGTGGATGTCAGTTATATGCTATTACAGTTAGTGATAGGTCAAAGGATGAGTCTAGGACCATCACTTGATGATCATCATATTTTGAGGGAGTTTTCAGATGTCTTTCAGTGAGTTACCTATGGCTTACCCCCCCCGTGAGATAGATTTTCATATAGATTTGGTTCTAGAGAGTAGAGCCTATCTCACGCGTGCCATATAGGATGACTACCCCTAATATTTGTGAGCTCAAGTTGCAGCTAGAGGGCCTTCTTGAGAAAGGCCTAATCCATCCTAGTGTATCCCTTGGGGTACACCAATGATTTTTGTGAAGAAGGATGGATCGTTTCATTTGTGTATTGATTATAGATAGTTGAACAAAGTAACGATCAAGAATCATTACCCCCTTCCACGCATCGATGATTTGTTTGATCTAGATGAAGGGGTGACAATGTTTTCCAAGATAGACCTTAAGTTCAGGTTATCATCATGATGAGATTATGGAGACTGATATTCATAGGACAACCTTTCACATGAGATATGGCCACTACGAGTTCACAGTTGTGTCATTCGGTCTGATGAATGCCCCCACAGTGTTCATGAGTTTGATGAATGGGGTATTCAGGAAATTTTTAGATCACTTCATGCTCATATTCCTTGATGACATATTTATATACTCATGCACATGATGAGGCATGAGGAGCACCTTGACAGGTTCTGCGGTGTCTTCGTGAGTAAACAGCTTTATGGGAACTGGAGAAGTGTGCATTTTTTTAGTTTGAGGTTTAGTATTTTGGCCACATTATTTATGGGGAAGGTATCACAGTCGATCCTTCCAAGATTAGAGCTATCATGGATTGGTTTAGTACCTACCTACCAAGTGTGAATGAGGTGCACAGCTTCATGGGATTAGCAAGGTATTATAGGAGGTTTGTTTCAAGATTTCTCGTATTACGCATCCCATCACTTCCCTTTAGTGGAAAGGGAAAAAGTTTGTTTGGTTAGATAGATGTGAGTAGGCCTTCAAGACACTGAAGGAATGCCTTACGAAAACACCTATTCTAAAGTTTAGATCCACAAGAGGATTTCTTTGTGTGTACATATGCTTCTTTGGTAGGGTTAGGGGTGTTTTGATGCAGGATGGTCGTGTAGTATCTTTTGAGTCTCGAAAACTCAAGGATTATGAGCTCAATTATCCAACTCATGACCTTGAGCTTGTAGAATTTGTGCATGATTTTGTTTGATGGAGGCATTTCTTTTAGGTAGGAGGTTCATTCTTAAGGACAAATCATTTGAGCCTTGATGACCTCTTCACAGAACTCAATCTCAACACCCATCAATGACATTGGATGGAGTTATTATGTGAGTATGATATGGAGATAGAAAATGTGAAGGGGAAGGAGAATGTGGTTGAAATGCTTTGAGTCGTTCGGAGGCATTTGGTTATGGCCACATCAGTGGATACAGACTTGAGGAGCAAGATCTTACAACAACTTCCACATGACAACTTCTACCTTTAGCTAGAGCAAGAGATTGAGTCTTAGAGACCCCTTGAGGGAATTTTGAGGGATTGACACTAGAGCTAGATGGACTTATAAGACAAAGAGGTCAGATTTATGTACCTAGGGATGGAGATTTGAGATAGATCATTCTTGCAGAGGCACATCATGCACCCTATTCAGCCCATCCAGGGTGAAGAAGATGCACAGCCACTTTGAGGTAGTTGTACCATTAGAGAGGACTACGAGAGATATAGCTCAATTTGTGTCTCATTTCTTGGAGTGTTAGAGGGTGAAGGCCAGCATCAACATCCAACTCAGCCTTCTTTACCCACATGCTATACTAGAGTGGAAATGGGACACCATTTCCATGGATTTTAATAGTAGGGATACCTATGTTGAGATACCACCATGATGCCATCATGGTCACAATGGATAAGATTGATGAAAAGTGGCTCATTTTTCTCTGGTGAAGACCACCTATACAACTAGTGTGTGGAGCATGAGTGTACTTGGATGAGATAGTCAAGGCTTCATGGGGTTTCATGGAAGATTATTTACGACCGTGATCCTTTGTACACCCTCACATTTATGGACTACCATGCAACATGCTCTTCGTAGAATAATTAATTTTAGTACAACCTATCACCCTGAGACAGATGGATAGACAAAGTGGGTGAATCATATTTTAGAGGAAATTCTTTGAATGTACATCATGGATCATCAGTCGAGATGGGAGGAGTATTTGTATTGGTTGAGTTTTCTTATAAAAAAAAATTTTAGAGTTCCATTGTATGGCACCATTTCGGGAAATTATATGGTAGGAGTGCAGGACTTTGAGTTGGGACAGTTAGAGGATAGAGTTTCTTTTGGGCCAAATTTATTATAGGATATGGAGAAAAGGTTGTCTTGATTAGATAGAGGATCCAGGAGAGGCATGAGGAAGAAGAAGTATGTAGATCAGAGGAGAGTTGACCACAATTTTGAGGTGGGAACAAAGGTGTTTCTTTATGTCAAGCCTCATAAGAGCCCTATCCATTATGGAAAAGGCTCTAAGCTAGCTCCTAGATTTGTGGCCCCTTTGAGATCTTAGAGTGGATCCATCCCTTGGCCTACCGTCTAGCTTTTTCACCAATCTTGTCTCACATCCATGATGTGTTCCATGTTTTTGTTCTTAGGAGATACATTCTAGATCCTTCTCATGTATTGGATTGACTGCATTGTAGGTGTAGGAGTAGGGGAAGGTGATGGTGGAGCCTATGTGAATTTTAGAGTGCATGACCCGGGGATTTTGAGGCCGAGAGATCGATAAGTACTTTTGAGGGTATCAAATGGGATCAATACAATGAGACAATATCTACATGGGAGGACCACACCTTTGAGAGCACAATTCCCACACTTGTTCTAGTGACTTCCAGGAGGAAGTCGAGTCTAAGGGGAGGGGGATGTAGTGCCCACTCCTCTTTGAAATTGATCTTACTATGATTTTTTCTTACTTTGATTTGACACATGGAATTTTTATCATATTTGATTAGTAGACATTGATAGATGGACATTATTATATTTTGATTAGCCTATTTGATAGAAAATATGGATGTTTATACTTTTGACATGTTGTGATTTGGTATGATGGATTATATGCATGGATTGATATTTAGTATTGATGATGATTTAGAGTTACTACTTTATATATCTTGACACATTAGATTTTACATGTATAGATTCTTGTTAAAGATGATCAGCTAGTCTTGTGATAAATTGTTATTGATGAAATGATGGAATTGAAATATTTTGGGATTTAAAGCTAATTCATGAAATTGCTTGATTTTAATGATGATTTAGTTGTGTTGTTTGATGATGTGAATTGATACATGTATATGCATTTTATTTTCTTATGTCATTGATATTCATGAGGAGGAAGAGTTATTGTTTTGATTTTAGAAATTATACACAACAAACAAAAGGGGATTTGAGACCAAAAATGAAAGAATTTTATGTAGGTCACCTTGCAACTTATGTTTTTTATTGTTTTATGATAAATTTTTTTAGGAGGTCCCCACGGGGTGGCCTCGAAATGTGACCATTAAATGTGTTGTTTTCCCTTTTCATTTTAATTATTTTATGAGTATGTGATTTATTATTGTAATGTGTTCTACTTTATTATTGTTAGTTAATGTGCTCTTATTTAAGTTGATTAATCTTGTTAATTAAAAGTAAATTGAGATGTGATCAAGGGGTATTTAATTTTGGTAGATTTTCCTTGATTTTATTATGGATTTGAAAAATTGATTTTATTGGTTTTGGTGATGTGTACTCAACCTTGCATGTCAAACTCGGATTTTGGCTTAAGGGCCATTTTTGGAGGCTTGTGGGACAAGTTAAGCTTATCCCACACCTCTTAAATTCACCTACCAACTATACCTATGGGGTAAGGGGTAAAAATTAGGCCCCATTATGTGATTTGGAAGGTAAAAAGGTGAAATTATTGCACCTTCTTACATGATATTTTAATTTTTTCCTTTGGAGTATGGTTAATGGTTTGTGTGTGGAAGGAGAACTTGTCATATTCTCACCCACCAATTTATGAGCTTTGGGCTTGGTGTTTGACCATGTGATGTGGAGTGGAGGATAAGTGATGTGGCATCCTACATGGAGCCACATCACCACTCTCTCTCACTTTTTTTTTATGTATGTTGTTTTGATGTTTTTGGGGTTACATGTTTTATTTTCACTCTTGCATTTTTGAGAAGAGTTTTTTGGAGTTCTTTTGGGATCTTGGAAGATTGTTTTGTGTTTATTTTGGACTTGGAAAAGCTTGGAGCTTATAATTGTGGTTTGGATATTTCTTTCAATCGTAAGTAAGGACTTCACCCATGCATTTTTTATTTTTATTTGTTGTGCAAATGGTTGTAAATGAATGAATGTTGTGTATTTTTGTTTTGGGGATAGAATGGCCTTAAGGTTGTGTAGGAGAAAGAAAATGGGGATTTATTGAGGGAGGGATAAGAGTTTATATTATGAATTTGGAGGGAGTTTTGGGTTGGGTGTCCCACCTTGTGATAATAAGAAAGATTTCTTATTTATCTTGATATGTTTATTGAGGGAGGGATAAGAGTTTTGGGAGACATAAGATAAATTGAGGGAGGGGATATGGTTGTGTGAATGGAGTTTTAGAGGCATTTAAGGTGGAAACCTACACCCATTCAAAGATATAATGATTCCCCATGTTTCTTCTCTCCCTTTGCTTAAATTGTAAGCCTTTGTCCTTTAGAAAATTGTATGTTGTTATTTTTGTTTTGTTCTTGTGTGTGGAAAGTTTGGTGTGAAAGGCTATTATGAAAGCCTTGTAAAAGTTTCCATGGTTACTTGATATCCCTTCTTTGCTTAATTATTGGGGATTGGGGCCAATGAGGAGGATGGTTTCTCCTTCTCATTGGATTATAGGTTGGGTGGAGAGCATTGCCTACTCCCCTTTCCTTTTTGTTGTGCTTGAAGTTTAATATTGGAGGAGTCATGCTATGTTGGAGCCAAACAAATCACTTTGTAATGTTGTTTCAATGTTGAAATAGTGAAATTCGTATTCTTGTAAATTATTCTTTCAAATTATTAGAAATAAGAGCTTTTGTATTGTAAGAAAATGAATAATGCTCATTGAGAAAAATAACGTGCATTGTTTCCTTGTTGAAATTTCTATTATTGTAAAAGTAGGATTTTCTTGAAAACTTTATTACCAAGCTATGTATTGGAAGTTATTGAAGAAAGAAATTTTGAATTTGTAATTTATTGAAAATGTATTTCTTTCAAATCTAGAAATAAAATCATAGTTGTTTGTGATTTCCTTTGGTAAAATGGTTGTGTTTGTATTGGAAGAATGTATGAAAGTTATACTTGATTTTCCTTGTTGAAATGGATATCATTCTTGTTGTGAAAAGAAAAGAGACACATTCTCATTTTGATAGTAAGAGTTAGTATATTGAAAATTTGGAAATATATTGGCATGACACTACCCTTGTATGCAAAATATGAAGATGTTGAAATGCAATATGTTTAAACTAAAGTAGGAAACAATGAACCTTACTTCAATGTAATTGGGATGGTGTATACATTTGATTGATTATCTTGAAGTTAGTTTAAAATGAATAAATGACATCAACCTATCAACTATTGATTATAGGCACCATAATTAAATTTAATATTACCATAGAAACCAACCCAGGTAGAAAATATGTTGGAAAATACATGAAAATGAGGTTCTATTTTAGGGACATAGAACCACCGCCCTATCTTTGAGTGGTGGTTTGAACATCTGCGCTATGCGGTGTTGACATTTTAGAACCACCACCTACGAAGAGAAGTGGTGATAGAATCACTACCCCAGGATAAGGTGGCGATTACAGGACTGTCATCCTAGTCAAGTGGCGTAGTTTTGTCACTTTTGAAGGAAAAATTAAATTTATATTTGTGAAAAATATGGGATAAAATCAATTAAAATCAGAGCTTTAAAACTATAAAATGGAACTACCAACAACTTGTAAATGAAAAAATTCATTCGTTTGAGAATATAAATCCATTTATGGGAACCCAAATGTGTATAATCTCATAGATCTAATGAAATGGGGTTTTTCCCAAATAATGAACTCAAAGAATGTAAATAACCAAATAGAAAAACTAGATTTATGGTGGAATCTCTACAATAAACAAATAGGGAACCTGCAAATAAAAAACCCATGAATAAACTAAACTAGACAAATAATGGAGTGGAGGAACTTTTCCCCCATTGGAAAACTATATCCCAAGAATATTTTCCATGGTTTCACTTCTTGCTACTATGGTTTCCACTACTCAAACTCGCAAATTAAAATGGAACAAATGAGTGAGTTAGGGTAAAATAAAGAATAAAAATACCTCATAAGGATGTTTAGGGTTCATTTAAAAATAACTATATCTAAGGGTGCATATCCATTTAATATAAAGGTTGAGGTTCAACCCTATACATTTCAAGTTGTGGCACTTTATGGGGTTGGGTAATTTTAATTAAGGAATGGATATCTAATGAATGGGACCACTTAATGGTTATGGTAAGTTGAAACTTTAGCCTAAGGTTAATAAGTAATTAAATGACATTGGTCTAATAAGGATATCTTGAATAATATTCCTAGGGAATCATTTATAAGGGTTAAATTAATGAGAATTCACATACATGTTTAGAAAACAATATGAAGGAATTAGATTTAATCAACTTAGAAAATATTAGACCTCAATGATATTAAATGTAATTTTGAGTGAGGAAAATTATCGAGATTAAATTAGTTGATATTTTAAATAAGGTGAATTAACGAAAAACCCTAGAAAGGGAATTTATCCGAAGTGGTTTTAGTGTAAATTAATAATTTTAATTATTAATTTAATATTCAAAAACTTTTCAAATGTGAGAAATTTTTAAACAAGAGTTAATAAAACCTAGTTACTATTATCTTTTTGCAACCCCTTTTTAAAAAAATTATTCCATATTTTCTTAATTAGTTATTGAGTTTTGTCTTGGGTTTGGTGCACCAAAATTGTTGGCATTGCACTATATTTTTCGAACATGGTATATAACTCTCAACATCTACCACTTATCTCTATGTTTTATCGAGTATCTCTATCTCTAGTATGACCTTTTCATCTACAACTTCTCTTTTTCACACCATTCTCCCGATAGTCAAAAACTTACATTAAACTCTTACCATTCAATTTGAGCATCATAGTAACTCTTAAAATTCTACTTATTTCTTAAGATATATTTTCAATGCATGAATTTTCACCTTTATCTCACCTTTTTTGAGCTCGGGGTAGTTACTCCAACTTGAACAAGACAAGTCAACCAAGGGTAGTCTTTTAACATTCTCTTGAATTGAAGAGACACAACTAAATTATAGATCACAAAGATTTTTTTCTCCTATTCCATTCTAGATAGGAGGTTTATAATGTTTGATCAATAACACTATCCATGTTATCTTTGAGTGCATACAAATTATTTCAACATTTTGGAAGCAAAATAATGAGATTGTTCTTATATTCATTTGAAGACCAAGTTCTTTGTTCTTTATCAAATATTACATAATTTATGAATGAGAATCCTTTCATATTTTCATTATGATGATTTCATTAACATTTTAGGTTCTTGACTGGAGAGGTATATTGAATCCAAACACTTAAACATGATACAAAACTATTAAGCTCATACTACATAATTTTTCAAGGAAACAAAATTGACTGTGATCAAGCTTTCAGGAACTACTGATTTAAACTTGCTGAAAGAAAATACTAGTTATTTCAAGAATTTATAGACCTTTGCTTCAGTATTTCAAACTTAATCCAAAATAATATCCTTCAATTTGCAGTCAAAATTTTCAGTCTATCATAAAACTATAAAAAATATGACTATATACGAGTTTGGAATTTTCACGTAAGAATTTCTCAATGGTTAGTCCAACAAATCATAAAATAATTTTTGCAACATGGAATTATTAGGATAATATATACTCTTTCAAAATTTCAATATTTTTGGTTCATGAAATTTGAAGAACGACCAAAAACACCATCGAGCAAACCCTAGTTACGAGTTTTGTGATGAAGGGCCCAAGAGAGAATAATATTTGTTTTCTTTCACCTTAATCAATAAAAAAAAGGTTGTGTGTTCCTGTAGCATATTGAGAGGGATATAAATTTTCTCCTACCACTAATTTCATGCAAAAACCTCCATATGCAATCAATGATAGAGATTTTTAATGTTTTTGAATGATAAAATGAGCGAGATGTTCTTACTTTGAGAGATTTCAAACAAAGTTTTCACCCATTTGGTCTTGGCAGTGCATTTACATTAGATGGATGTTCCTCATTACATTTATTTTACTTTTAGGTCAAATATGTCTCAAGAATCGATACTTTAACAAACTTTACATCTTTTCCCCGAAAACTAGTATGCAATACTCAAGTTATCTTAGCTTATGATGATGAACTAACACTATCTTTACCCTAGTAATTTTTCACTCATGAAGAAGTGAGTTTCTATTTCCACCAAACAAAATGATGAAGATTTTTTGAGACATTGAGCTTGAGTAAAACAACTCGGGAAAGTGATTCCAATTGAATTTGAGCAAATCTCCTTGATTGCATTCCAGAAAACATGGAGGATTTGATAATGGTGGCTAAACTTCAAATGACCACTATGAAATTTTCTCAATAACATTAACACACCATTAATGCACCCTCAAAGTTTTAAAATATGTTTAATGAAGGCATTGGAGACAAAACATACATTTTTACTCCTCTTAGCTTCAAGCACATTCTAGAAGATCCCACAACCGCTTTACAAAAAATTCTCATAACTTTTCACTCACAAATCCAATTGAATTGAAAAAATTTCCACCTGATTTATAGAAACCTTTTACAAAAACATTCCTTCTATTATATATCCTAAGGATTATATATATATTTTCATGAATGCTAAGAACCTAGGTAACTCAAAATGAGCTTTTCAATAGACATGTTTTGCAAAAACTCCCATAACTTGCTCAACTAACCTCACAAAGACCTAAAAAAATTCTTTAAGCACCAAGAAACCTTCCTCCATCATCTCCAATGTTTTTTTGAAAATAATATCTCTAAAATTATCTTACCCATCTCATTTTCATGCCATAACAATCGAGTTTCTAATGGGTAGTTTTTGCTAGATGTAGCATTTTCCTCCACGACTGCTTTCTTGACTTCTTGAGCCTCAATATGATTTAATTTACTTAGTATACACATGAGCCAAATATTTCACTGCCTTACTTTATGCCATAGAACCCACTTAACTCCCATGCACTTAAAATGCATCAATTTTTCTTAGCATGGAGTAACAAGTAAACCATCACTTTATAACTCCCATAACACACAATTTTCATGAAAACGAGACACTTTGGAACAATAAAACCACATAAATGACAATGAGACACAAAGGTGGGAAAAAAATTCCCCTTTTAATTGATGTCAACACTCTCACATACCACGACAAATTGATGGAAACATGGCAACACACGACGGACATCAGGAGCATATACATATTTCCTATGTATATATTCTCTCCATTTGACATCAATGAAAAATATGGGACACGTAAATAAATGACAAGTAACATCACACAACAAACCAAGACTTTTAAAAATTTCTCCCCTTGAGATTTAGGCATAAGTTATGACAAGACAAACACCATGCATGACACAAGGAGAATTTAACAAGACTAATAAAAGGACACAACAGACAAAAATGTTGAAAATAATGCCATGAATAACAGCATGAGGTATTAGACAAGATCCCCCTCTCTTGAATCTCTCTCGGCACATTACATGAATTTATTTTGCTTGACAAATGCTCCCTTAAATTTTCCAAGATCTATTTAACATATTATAGGAGTAGGAATGGCTTCTAATTCATCTCTAAGATGCTCAAATGCTGCCTTTGGAAGTGGTTTTGTCATAATATTTGTTATCTCCTCTTTTGTGCTAACATACACTAGGTTAATCTTCTTATCATTTATTTGTTCTCTTAAGAAAAGCAACTTTGATTAGAATATATTTTTTTAATGAAACACTGGATTTTTAGATACACTAATTGCACTACTTCTATCATGAAGTAAGGGAGTTAGTTCATCAAATTTTAGCTTGTAGTCTTCCAAATTTTTCATCATCAAGAGAACCTAAGTGCAACACATGGAAATAGCTATGTACTCTACTTCAGGTATATAATGTCACTAAATATTGATTTTTTCTTATCCATGACACAAGAAATTTACCAACAAAGAAAGCTCCACCGCTTGTTCTCTTCCTATCATCAAGATTTCTAGCCCAATTTGCATCAGTGTATTCTCTTATATTGAAATATTTTCTTGTAGGATACAAAATCCCATACTCGATGATCCTATTGATGTCAAATCAAAGCACCTATGAATTTTTGCAATGCGATAGGTTGAAACTCTAAGTTTGATTTCATAACATGGAGATTCTCCCAAAGTGTGGGACTTTGCAAATGTGGAAAGCTCTTCGGATGAAGGTCAGTTCCTATTCCTCTGTTTAGGTGTAGACATTCATATTGCATAGGATATACTCTAAAACCTACTCTAGCTTGCCAAGGAGACAGGGATTAAGGAGATGTAAGAAATAAAACCTAAACTAATAAGGGTGATGCACCAAAGGAATGTTGAAGACCTACTTTGCAATAAACAAAAACCATAAAAATGCAATACAATCACCATGCAAAATAACTAGGATGTAATGAGAGATCGGGAAGGAGGCAATGAATGTAAGAGAGGGTTGAAAATAGATGTGCATTATTTCTCTAAAAATTTGATACAATGCATTACAATCGCCAAGAGGCTCAAACTTGCATTAAAATTTGAATGGGATGCTTGGAATCCAAAAATCTAATTACAAAAAAGAGAAAAAGGGAGGGTGAAAAGCATAAATGTCCAACCTTTTGAAAATTTCCCTTCCTTAAAATATATAGGAAGAATAAGAGAGAAAGGAGGGAATAATTTGATAACCTAATCCAACCACCCAAGAAAATGTATTGAATTCACCTACTCCAACCACCCAAAATATGAATTGATCTCACTGCAAAATTGATGGTTTCCATGATACAACCGTGCCTTCATCAATGTTCCTTGTTGGGTAAGAAAGGAAGACAAAACCTCATTATGGTGGTACGTGAGAAGTATGATAGCCTAAAAAATGATGGACTAAATTTATCATTTTCATTAATCATGGTGAGTGAGTAGCAGAATTTGTGAGCCTTTTGAAAAGTCCTCCCTTGCTCAAATCCGAGTTCCTAGTTGAAATATATGGATTTCTAAAGGTCAGGGTTAGGCATTTAATGTGGGCTCACAATATTTAAAAGAGTCTATTCATGCAAGATCCACGTGGCAGCCTTGCGCATCTTAAGATTTCACCCCCTCCTTTCACTCTTGAATTTGCGCCAATTGGACACTTGGCATCATCTGCGGGCCTGCTCTACTTTCTTCATTTTTTGGCTAAGTCCCTCCTCTTTGGTGAAGAAACTACATCAGACCCTAGACATGTGGAACCTTTGTGCTTTTTTAGGACTGCCTTTGGTGTACCTTCCAACATGCACTAAGATGACACATGGCGGCTTCTGCTAACTCTTCCCATGCTTAGACTTTTGCACAACGGATTTTTCCTTTCTCGAGAATCGACCACGCGGAGGGCCTCGTACTCATTTGGGGACCGCCTCTAGATTTTACCTTTGAAGTTGCACCGATGAGACACGTGGAGGCTTCCATTCGCTCTTTTGATTTGCTTGGACTTTCAATGGCCGGTGCCACTTTCTTGGATTCTGACCATGTGGAGAGCCTGCACTTGTTTGAGGACTGCCTTTTGGATTTACCTTTGAAGTTGTGCAAGTGACATGTGGAGGCTTCCGCTAACTCTTCCCATGCTTATACTTTTCAATCGCCGGTGTAAATTCTTTGAGCTCGAGACACGTGGAGATCCTGCTCTCATTTATGGACCCCGCCTTTGTCATACCTTTTGAAGTTATGTTGTTAAGACATGTGGAGGCTTCTACCTGAATTTTTTTTTATACTTAGCTGATTCGGGCCTCGAGTGAACACTTACTTTCTCCATTTTCTCTTCTTTATCTCTGATCTCCTTTAACATTGTTTGGCCTCATTTTTGACCTTACTTCTCCACTATTGAGCCCACCCGTAACTTGATTTTTGGGATTGAATGTGAGATTGCACGACTGAACCAACCCTTAAATTTCTCCTATGCAAGGTCTTATTCAATCAATTTTTCCTAAGGGGTAAAATTGGTCAACAATTTGGTGACTTGCAAGATCACCTTCCGCTAGGTTAAAAGATTTGTTGCCTTTAAGTATCCATTGGGTGCGGAGTTATGAATGATATCATGGTATCGATCTTGTTCTCGAAATCTTGAGCCCAGATGCTTGCAACCTTTTGTCCCTTAACCTACTTCGTCACTTGCACTCTCAATTTTCATAAGGAAATCCTGAAGGTGATATTTTTTAGAGTAGAAAATTTTCTTGATCTTGAGAATTCATGTGCTTCTGGAAATGGACTGTAGGCACACATTCACTTGGAGGCACACTAAATGCACAATGATATAACCTTGGAGCAATAAAACCTATGCCAAAGCACTTAGGGAAATTGAAACCTAAACTACAACAAGACAATGTGCATATACACTTAGAGGAATTAAAATCCTAGGCTAATATTTACAAGGGTGAAACTTCCCTTTCAGTAGCAATGTTTGAGATAGATTTTGTTAACCGGAATCGAAGCTCCTCTCCATCCAATGTAGACAATTAGAAGGCATTTCTACTTTTACATCCTGTGACCATGTAGGGGCCACTCCAAATAGCATCAAATTTAGAATTTCTTCCTGGCTTTTCCCGATCTGCATCCCACTTCAGAACTAGGTCCCCTTCCGAAAGGTCCTTGCTCTTACTTTCTTATCAGACCACCTTTTGACTAAGGGTTGATCCTTATCTATAATTTGAACTGAATGTTCTTTGATTTCTTCCAATTCTATAAGTTCCACATAGGGTAAGTGCACGAAATGGGGGCAAAAGTGGATAAGAATGTGAAAAAAAGCCAAGTGCGTATGCGTTTTGTTAAAAACGCTCGTATTTTATTTATTTATTCTCAGGAATCACCAAATCATAACGCGTACACATTATATAACATGTACGTGTTACATAACGTGTACACGTTATGTTGACTATAAATAAAAAAATATGCCCAAGCCTCTATCATTTTTCCTCCCTCAAATGCGAGTTTCGAAGCTTGTTTGTGCCCTCACATTTTTCCATCAGTTGGATCTCAAACTCAAAGGATCATTTCTGGATCACTGGGAATATCTGAATCGACGATGGCGCCACAAAGAAGAGGTAAGCACATTTTTTTCTCAAAATTTCATTTAAATATGATAATGATAGATTAAAATTTAAATTGAGTACATATTTTTATTGTTACGAGTTAGAGGTCGAGGGAATCAACCACAACCAAACCCTATTATTCCTGACATCCCTCCTGACACTCCCACAATTTCTCAACATCCCTCAGGTATTCAAGAATATTTAGTAGCCCAAATAGTTGAAAACAAAATTGAAATTAAGGATTTAATCAAAACAATGAGGGATGCACAATCTACAAACATCTACCGCGTCTCTCTTGCAAACACATTGGAGGCATTAATTGTTCAAATTGACGTAGAAATAGTGAAAAGTGATTGTTGGAAAACTTACAGAGAGGTTTCTAAGGTTTATTATTCCAACAAATTTTCATATGTGGATGTAAAGAAAAAGAAATTTCAAAATAACTCATATGCACCTTATTTAGGGACCCCGCACTAATCTTACTTGTTCCATTGACATGTAAATGATTTCCCATCCATTGGTGCAATAATAATTATATTAGAAATCATTTTTGGGGCCAATGGTGGATCGTGTTTTATTTTCCACCTTGTAATAAAAACGAGGTGCCACTATACTTCCTAAGGAAACTCTATTGTGAGTTTATCCTCAATGAGATCCCAAATTATTTTAATTTCTGAGATTTATAGGCCAAGGAAAAGGATTTGCACAAGATCGACCAGGTGCACAACATGTACCTATTCAGCAGGGTAGATTCCCCACATAGAAGCCCCCTCACCCTGAGATTGTCCCTCAAGCAGTGAAGGAGACAATAGAGATTGATACACTCCACGCGCTTCAGGGGCTATCTGTGACCCTTGTTCGACATACGAAGGAGATTTTGAGCCAGATGCTCGCGGAGGTACACAAAGTATTCCCTCAAGGAGTACTAGCATGAGGCCACATTTTTTCTCATCATGTGGTAGCATATGTTTGGGGCCCGAGGAGGACGATACTTTCATGTGTAGTGATTTTGGTGCACCTAGTGCTAGGGATGAACACGATAATGTCACTATGTCAGATGTCCTTTTGAGTGAGACATTTGGATTACATTCATCGGTGTCACCTTCGTAGGTAAATTTGTTATGTTTTGTTATATGTGTTACAAAAATTTGGAGTACCCGATTTACTTATATATGTTAAATTTTTTAAATAATTGTATTTGTACATGTAAACACATTGATATTATAGTGCGTGGGAGGCGCATCTTCATCCCGACCATAGGCAGCGAGTACCATGCATACACAAACATTCACAGAGGTGATTTAGAATGTTAATTATCTAAAATTTTCACATACATGTGTGTGTGTGTGTGTGTGTGTGTGTGTGTGTGTGTGTGTGTGTGTGTGTGTGTGTGTGTGTGTGTGTGTGTGTGTGTGTATTTGCATGTATATACATATTAGTTTTGAATTCAAATATATGTATGTTCTTGTATGTCCATCTAACTCACGTGATATACATGTTTGATAAAGACGTTGACTTCAATAGACACCCCACCATCTCGTGACAAGTAGATAAAGGTGTTGTCACTGCGATTTTATCTCGCACAACTCACTTGAGGTATTCAAACAACACATAAATTTTGTTAAATTTCTCGTGTAATTCATAGTATGTTAAATTACATGTTAGTAATGTATTTCATTGTAGAATTATTAATTTATGTTAATAATTTTCTTCATTGTGTGTATGCAAGAGTTACTTGTAATAAGGCGCAGCCCTATTCATTTGATTCAGAGGCATGGCGGGGTAAAAACAATAGTTCTATATTGATGACAAAATTAATTAATATATTATCATTATGTAGATACATGTAGTTAGCTCTATTTTTGCTAATTTCGATGTTAGATTTTCTGAACTTATGTGTATGTAGGTAACTTAACCCCTCCATTTTGACTTCAAGGGCATGGACTCCTCCTTCTCATCATCTTCTTACCCCCATTCGTATTGCAAGAGCTCCCGATGACTCATCCGAGCGTGAGATGCAAATTCGGCATGATCGATAACTTGCGATAAGTGTGTGTATTTATGTAAATAATTTCATTCTAGCATGGTCTTAAATACATGTTGAAAACATATATAAATTAAGTTTTGACAAAAAAAACATTGCTTACATTTACATGAGGATCATCTACAAAGTTAGTATTTAGCGGAAGAGGACTCAAAGCATGGGCGCGGACAATCCAAATTCATCTCATGGATCTCCATCTTTTCCTAAGGGAGGGCCTTCTTGAGCAAGGCCAAGAGAGGGATAGATTTTGATGAGTAGGAAATATATATGTCTTACATGACATTGTTTTTGTATGCCTATGTGCATGGCATTGTATGTAAGCCTATATGGCATTTGAACTTGATGGTATATGACCTATTTGGGCATTTTTGTATTTATTATGCACATTAAAATACTATTTGGAACTTGATAATTTTGTATGAGACCTTACATTTCTAAGTTTATTTTCGCATGAATCTAATATGATGTGCACTTGACAATATTTAAGACATTATTGATTATTTGTTCATTTATTGGTGATGTACATGTACTATTATTTTCAATATATAATATGCATCAAACTTTGGAAATTAATATTTATATAATGTATGTATATAAATATTTACCTAATCTGAGTAATTATTCATTCAATTTATCAATGTGTATATGTTTATTTACCTTACTTGCACTTCTTCTTGCTCATGGTCTCTTTGTATTGGTTCCTATTTTATCATGCACTTACTTCATTCTTCTATGCTTCATAGTCTTCTCCATTGTTAAAAAACCTGATAGTTGTCACAATTTGATGCCTTTCATTTGTTGATATTTTGAGAATGTCTCTCCATATACATTACTCCAATTCTTGAGAATGCCTCTAGATGTAATGACATTCTTATTCGAGACACTCAATGATTCTTGATTGTCTAATCTGTCTAATTCGTGTTACCTCCTTTAAATCTATAGGCATTTCAAGTTATTTGGAAATCACATCACACCCTTCACTAGGCTTGATGACTACACATATCCTTTTAAGGAACTTTTGAAAGCATCCATGGGTTTACCATAACATAAATTATCAATGAATGGAAGGTCACTAAGGTCAGTAGGCTAGTGACTCCCATCAAGAACTAAACAAGAAAGATTTAATAGCTGATTGATAACTCCTATGTGTTCTTAGACATACCCCTATAAAAGTCATTCTTAAGCCAATCTAGTCATTTAAGGCTCTTAAGCGACTATGTCGAGACGAGGTAGCCATATCTTGACTCAGTGATCGCACTATTTCTCACGTTTGAAAACAATAGCACAATGAGAGAACCAGATGGAGATGGAGAAAACTACAAGAGGATTTTGTAGAGGGCCCCGACATGGAGGTCTCGGATCTGATGAGATGTCTCTAGGTGCCACGGAGTCCGAGAAATCACTCGTCAAAGATATGGCGTGTTTGGGCCTCAAGGCTCTTAAGTGATTATGCCCAGACGGGGTAGCTTGAAAGCACGGGGAGCATAGGGAACCAAAAAAAAGCCTCCACTAGTGTTCACTAGGCCACCCCGACATGTTGGCGTAGTTGGTTTGGTCCCACGAGCTTCTGTTTGCAAAATACGACCTCTAAAGCGACCCCTACACCTGACTTAGAATGCACTATTTCTCACGTTTTCAAACAATAAGACAGCGAGAGAACTAGATGGAAATGGAGAAAACCACAAAATTATTTCGTACATGGCCCCAACATGGAGGTCTTGGATCTAACGATACATCTCTAGGTGCCACAGAGTCATAGAAATCACCCGTTGAAGATATGGCGTGTTTGGGCTTCAAGGCTCTTAAGCGACTAAGCCCGGATGGGGTAGCCCAAAAGCACGGGGAGCATAGGGAACCAAAAAGAATCCTCAACTAGCATTCACCATGCCACCCTGATGTGTTAGCATAGTTGGTTCAGTCCCACAAGCTTGTTTGTAAACTACAACATCTAAGAAATTTGACCCTAAAACCGACTCAGATCGCAATATTTCTCTCATTTACAAAACATAGGACAACGAGAGAACCGAGATGGACACAGAGAAAACCGTGAGATAATTTTGTATAGGGAACCAACATGGAGGTATTGTATCTGGCGAGACGTCTCTAGGTGCGACGGAGTCTGAGAAATCACCCGTCGAAGATATGGCGTGTTTGGGACTGAGATTCTTAAACGACTAAACCTGGACGGGGTAGCCCGAAAGTATGGGGAGCATAGGGAACCAAAAATAAGCCTCCAATAGTGTTCACCAGGCCACCCTAATGTGTTGGCATAGTTGGTTTTGTCCCACAAGCTTTTGTTTGTAAACTACAGCATCTGGCACCCCTACACTAACTCAGACTCCACTATTTCTCGTGTTTGTAAACAATAGGACAGCGAGAGAACCATATGGAGATAGAGAAAACCATGAGAGGATTTTGTATAGGGCCCCAACATGGAGGTCTTGGATAAGACGAGATGTCTCTATGTACCACGGAGTCCGAGAAATCACATGTCAAAGATATGGCGATTTTGGGACTCGGGGTGCTTAAGAGACTACGCCCGGACGGGGTTGCCTGAAAGCACAAGCAACATACAGAACCAAAAAAATCCTCCACTAGCATGGACCATGCCACCCTGATGTTTTGGTGTAGTTAATTTGGTCCCATGAGATTCTGTTTTCAACTACAGCCTCTGGCATCCCTACATTAACTCATACTACACTATATCTCCGCAAACAATAAGACATCGATAGAACCGGATGGAGACAAAGAAAACCATGAGAGGATTTTGTAGAGGGCCTTGTTTTGGAGGTCTTGGATCTGATGAGATTTCTCTAGGTGCCACGGAGTCCGAGAAATCACACGTATAAGATATGGCGTGTTTAGTCCTTAAGGCTCTTAAGCAACTAAGCCTGAACGAGGTAGCCCTAGAGCACAGGGAGTGTAGGGAACTAAAACAAAGCCTCCACTAGCATTGACTAGGCCACCCTAACATGTTTGCATATTTGGTTTGTTCCCATGAGCTTCGTTTGCAAAATACAACATTTGGTAGCCCTAAACTGACTTAGACTACACTATTTCTCGAGTTTACAAACAATAGGACAAGAAGAGAACCGAATGGAGATGGAAAAAACCATGAGAGGATTTCCTATAGGGCCCCGATGTTGAGGTCTTGGATCTAACAAGATGTATCTAGGTGCAACGAAGACCGAGAAATCACCCGTCGAAGATATGGCGTGTTTGGGCCTCAGGGCTCTTAAGTGACTAAGCCGGACGGGGTGGCCCAAAAGGACAGGGAGCATAGGGTACAAAACCAAAGCCTCCAATAGTGTTTATCAGGCCATGCCAATGTGTTGGCATAGTTTTTTTGGTCCCACGATCTTCTATTTGCAAAATACAACATCCGGTAACCCTACACCGACTCGGGATCGCACTTTCTCGCGTTTGCAAACAATAGGCCAGCGAGAGAACTAGATGGAGACAGAGAAAACCATGAGAGAAATTTCTATAGGGCCCCAACATAGAGGTCTTAGATCTAATGAGATGTCTCTAGGTTCAATGGAGTCTAAGAAATCACCCATCAAAGATATGGCGTGTTTAGGCCTTAGGGCTCTTAAGCGACTAAGCCCTGGACGGGGTAGCCCGAAAGCACAGGGAGCATAGGGAACCAAAAATAACCCTCTAATACCTTTCACCAGGACACCCTGATGTGTTTGTGTAGTTGGTTTGGTCCCATGAGATTCTATTTGCAAAATACACTGACCTCTCCGCAGCCCTAAACCGACTCGAGACTACACTATTTCTCGCATTTGCAAACAATAGGACAACAAGAGAATTGGATGGAGACGGAGGAAATAGAGAGAGGATTTTGTATAGGGCCCCAACATTGAGGTCTCAGATCTAACAAGATGTCTCTAGGTGCCATGGAGTCTCAGAAATCACCTATCAAAGATATCACATGTTTGGGCCTAATGGCTCTTAAGTGACTAAGTCCGGATGGGGTAGCCCGAAAGCACCAGGACCATAGGAAAAAAAAATAAAGCCTCCACTAGCATTTAAAAGGCCACCTCAATGGTTTGGCATAGTTGGTTTGGTCCAACGCACTTTCATTTGCAAACTACAACATCTAGCAGCCCTACTCGACTCGAGAATGCACTATTTCTCACGTTTCCAAAACATAAGACAGCGAGAGAACCAGATGGAGACGGAGAAAACCATGAGATATTTTCATAGAGGGCCCCAAAGTGGAGGTCTCAGATCTAACGATACTTCTCTAGGTACCACAGAGTCCGAGAAATCACCCGTTGAAGATATGGCGTGTTTGGACATTAGGGCTCTTAAGCGACTAAGCCCAGACAGGGTAGCCGAAAGCACGTGGTGCATACAAAACCAAAATGAAGCATCCACTAATGTTCACCAGGACACCTTGACATGTTGGCATAGTTTTTTAGGTCCCATGAGCTTCCGTTTGCAAACTACAGCATCTGGCAGCCCTACACTGACTCATACTGCACTATTTCTCGCGTTTGTAAACAATAGGACATCGAGAGAACTGAATGGAGATGGAAAAAACCATGAGATACTTTCATATAGGTCCCAAATGTGGAGGTATAAAATCTAATGAGATGTCTCTAGGTTCCATGGAGTCCGAGAAATCACCCGTCGAAGATACGGTGTGTTTGGGCCTCATGGCTCCTAAGCGACTACGCCTGGACGGGGTAGGTTGAAAGCATGGGAAGTGTAGGGAACCAAAATTAAGCCTCCACTAGTATTCATTAGGCCACCCTAATGTATTGGCGTAGTTGATTCGGTCCCATGAACTTTCGTTTACAAACTATAGCCTCTGCAGCGCTTACACGACGACTTCAGATCGCACTATTTCTCATGTTTACAAACAATAGGATAACGAGAGAACGGGATGGAGATAGAGAAAACCATGAGAGGATTTTGTAAAGGGCCCTGATGTGGAGGTCTTGGATCTAACAAGACACCTCTAGGTGCCACGAAGTCCCAAAAATCACTCGTCAAAGATATGGCGTGTTTGGGCCTAAGGGCTCTTAAGCAACTAAGCCTGGACGAGGTAGCCCAAAAGCACGGGGAGCATAGGGAACCAAAAAGAAGCCTCCAATAGCATTCTGTAAGCCACCCCAACATGTTGGCATAGTTGGTTCGGTCCCATGAGCTTCCATTTCCTAACTACAAGATATGGTAGCCCTACACTTACTCAGCTACGCAATATTTCTCACGTTTACAAACAATCGAACAACGAGAGAACCAGATGGAGACAAAGAAACCCACGAGAGGATTTTTTATAGGGCCCAAACATGGATGTCTCATATCCGACTAGACATATCTAGGTTCCACAGAGTTCGAGAAATCATCCGTCGAGGATATGGCGTGTTTGGGCCTCAGGGCTCTTAAGAGACTAAGCCTAGACGGGGTAGCCTGAAAGCACGGGGAACGTAGGGAACCAAAAATAATCATCCACTAGTGTTCACCAGGACACCCTAACATGTTGTGGTACTTGGTTCGGTTCCATGAGATTCTATTTACAAAATATAGCCTCTCCTGAAGCCCTACACCGACTCAGATCGAACTATTTCTCACGTTTACAAACAATAGGATAGCGAGAGAACCGGATGGAGACGGAGAAAACCTCGAGAGAATTTTGTAGAGGGCCCTAATTTGGAGGTCTTGGATCTGACGATATGTCTCTAGGTGCCATGGATTCTGAGAAATCACCCATAGAAGAGATGGCGTGTTTAGGCTTAAGGGCTCTTAAGCGACTAAGTCCAGACAGGGGTAGCCGAAAGCACGGGGAGCATAGGGAACCAAAATAAAATCTCCACTAGCATTGATGAGGCCACCTTTATGTTTTGGCGTAGTTGGTTTGGTCCCACGAGCTTCCGTTTGCAAACTACAACATCTGGTAACCCTACACCGACTAAATCGCACTATTTCTCACGTTTCCAAAAATAGGACATGAGAGAACCGGATGGTGACAGAGAAAACTGCAAGAGGTTTTCGTAAAGGGCCCTGATGTGTAGGTCTTGGATCTAATGAGAAGTCTCTAGGTGTGATGGAGTCGAGAAGTCACCCATCAAAGATATGACGTGTTTTGGCCTCGGGGCTCTTAAGCGACTAAGCCCTTGACGGGGTAGCTGAAAGCACTGGGAGCATAGGAAACAAAAACGAAGCCTCCACTAGTGTTCACTAGGATACCCCAACATGTTGGCATAGTTTTTTCAGTCCCACAAGCTTCCGCTTGCAAACTACAACATTTGGTTGCCCTACACCGACTCAGTATCGCATTATTTCTCGCGTTTGCAAACAATAGGACAAATGCGAGAGAACCGAATGGAGACGAGAAAACCACGAGAGACTTTCGTAGAGGTCCTCGACATGGAGGTCTTGGATATGATGAGACATCTCTAGGTTCCATGGATTCCAATAAATCACCTGTCGAAGATATGGTGTGTTTGGGCCTTAGGGCTCTTAAGCGAGTACACATGGATGGGGTAGCAAAGCACGAGGAGCATAGGGAACCAAAAAGAATCCTCCACTAGTGTTCATCAGGCCACCTATACATATTGGCATAGTTTCCTTAGTCCCACAAGCTCCCGTTTGTAAACTACAACCTCTAATGACCCTACACTAACTCGTAATGCACTATTTCTCACATTTACAAACAATAGGATATCGAGAAAATAGGATGGAGAAAGAAAAAAGCGTGAGAGGATTTCATAGGGGTCCCTGATATGGAGGTCTTGGATTTGACGATGCATCTCTAGGTGTCACGAAGTCCAAGAAATCACCCAAGCTATGGTGTGTTTGGGCCTCGTGGCTCTTAAGTGACTAAGCAGACGGTGTAGCTTTAAAGCATGGGGAGTGTAGGGAACAAAAATGAAACCTCCAACATCATTCACAAGGCCACCCGATGTGTTAGCATAGTTGGGTTGGTCCTGTCATCACCAATCCGGCACTATGATAATTCTTCACCGGGAACTCCTCGTGCTATGATTATTTACTAATGCACAACCTTTAGTTTGGTGGATGTAATCTAGAAACAAAACAACAAACATAACACAAGAATACCATCGACTATGATAAGATGAAATGGTGAAAAATCTGAAATATCAAGGTAAATTATAATATTAACATGAAATTGTTACAATCTCACCCATGAGGTACTTCAAGTGTTATTAACTTCACTTGCCTTCCACCAATACTATGGGAGAAACTTTACAATTACACTTCTTAATGGCTTCTTCAACACACCTTTAAACCGATGGCTTCCTTTACACACTTCATACAATATTTCTCACTACTTCCTTCTATCCTAAATGAGGGGGTGGCCTCTTTATTTATAGAACTTCTAGGCTTATCCATCTTATCTCTAAGATAGGATAAGAAATCCACTGACGAATCATATTCCATACCTTAACTCTTATCTCGTACATGTAAGCTTATCTTTTAAGATAAGATAAACCTTATCATTTCACTTGGGTTCCACATTTTTAGACTTTTTACAAATAAAATACATAAAATATTTATGCCCTCACTCCTTTTCCTTATTACCAATATCATGTAGACCCTACTTCTCTACTTATCCCAACTTTGACATTTTAACATTACCGAACCACTTACGAAAAATATTTACTTTTTACAACATTCCTATTGTACTTTGACTATTATCGTACTCTACATTATTGGTGGCACCATCTTGGCAGACCTTGTTATCTTCTATCGGATGCTACTACTAATTACACTTAACAACATCCTATTCCTAATACATACATTAATGAAATAGAAATTACGAAGGAAAATTTTAGTGTCGACATCTTCCCCTTCCTAGCTTCTACTCCGTCCTCGGAGTAGACTATTCTAGTGCTTGGAAAATCTTCAACTTGTCGTGGTTGACCCATTTCGTAATGGGAGTGCCATCCAATTCCTCCAGTTGGTACGTACCATTTTCATGCACAACTACTATTTTGTAGGGCCCCATCCATTTTGGAAGAAATTTTCTCTGTCTTCTTTTTTTGTATACGGAATTATATACTAGAACCAAGTCATTCACATGAAATGGAGACCAATGGATATTTTGATCAAAGTATTCCTTCTACTTCATTTTCTTCTTATAGCTTGTATCCTTTGCTATTTCCCTCATTTCCTCTAGAAAATGAAGATGTACCAACCTTTCTTTTACTGAATCACTTTCATCCATCCTTTCATTTTTCATAACTCTCACAGTGGGAATATCAAACTCAATAGGAAGAACTGGATCAATGCCATAGGCCACCTAAAATGGGAGTATCTTGTTGCTTTGACTTTGATGTTGCCCTATATGCCCACAATGCTTTGCATGAATCATTTTATCCCACTTATGTACTGCAATTTGCATCTTTGCTAGAATTTGATACAACACAAAATTTGTTCGTTCCACCTGTCCATTTGTGCTTGGCTTGTATGTTGTTGCCTTCATGTGCTTAATAGAAAATTTATTGACTAGGGCTTCTACTACCTCATTAATGAAGTGGCTTCCTTGATCTATTACAATTTCTAATGGACAACCAAATCTGGTGACAATGCGTTCATATATGAACCTTGCCACCTCATCCATGGAAGTTGTTTTCAATGGCCTAGCTTCAACCCACTTGGTTAAATAATCTGTGGCAACTACAATATACTTATTTTGGCGTGAGGTAGTTAGAAGTGGACCTACAATGTCTATTCCCCACTTTTCAAAGGGACCAAGTGGAAGAATAGGACATAATGGAGCTGATGAAGTCTTACGGTTACCATGTGTTTGACAAATATCACATGTCTTACAATAATTATAACAATCTTTAAAAAGAGTGGGCCAGTGATAACCTGCATCCAAGATCCTTCTTTGTAAGTTGTCAGAGAAGTGCCCTCCACATGTACCATTGTGAAATCTTTCTAGTAGTTCCTTCCCTTGATAACGTCCAACTACCCTCTTGTACTATCCATCGTGTCCTATTGAAATAATATTCCATGCGAGAATAGAATATGGACAACTAGCTTGAGTAATCTTTCTCTTAGTCTTTGCATTGGCACCATCAGGAAACTTGAATTCATTCAGATAATTCCAAATATCTATGTATTCACTAGGGATTGTGTCAAGGGATAACAATGCTTGCATCGGGAAATCATCATCATCACAAGATGATCCTAAACCATCATAGGCTTGAGAGAGTGCATCTGCATTGACATGCTTCTTTCCTAGCCTATCTATAATATCAAATTCAAATTCTTGTAGAAAAATTATCCATCTTGCTATCCTCCCTGATGGGTTAGGCTTATTGACAATATATTTTAGAGCCTGATGATCTGTTATAACTATAAATTTCTGCCCTAGCAAGTAATTTCTAAACTTCTTTACAACAAAAATGATAGCTAGAGCCTCTTTTTCAGTTATAGTATAATTTACCTCAGCACTGCTCATTTGTCTGCTCCCAAAGTAAATTGGATGTTATTCCCATTTTCATCCTTTTGGCTCAAAGTACTTCCTAGTGCTTTGCATCTCGAAGCATCAGTGTACACAATGAATGGCTTGCTCCAATCTGGATTCTATAAAATAGGTGAAGACACCAGGGCTTCCTTCAATTGTCCAAAAGCTTCATGTGCCTTATTTCCTGGTTCATAAGTAACATCCTTCTTCAAGAACTAGGTTAGTGGCTATACAATCTTTGAGAAATTCTTAATGAACCTTCTATAGTAACCCACATGGCCTAAAAATGATCTCAACTTACTTCTATTCATAGGAAATGGTAAATCTTTGATTTTTGAAACTTTATCAGGATCAGTACCAATACCATCTCTGGATACAACATGCCCTAACAAAATGCCTTTAGAACATCCAAAGACACACTTTGTAGGGTTTAGTGAGGCTTGTGCTTCATCTAACCTTTGAAATGTTGTCTCCATCTGGTGCAGGTGGTCCAACTTGCTCCCATAGATGCAAAAATCATCCAGAAATACTCTGATGAAGGTCCCAATGTAGGGTTTGAACACCCTATTCATCAAACGCTAGAATGTTGCTGGAGCATTACACAACCCAAAAGACATAACTCTATAAGCAAACGTTCCCCAAGGAGTGGTGAACGTGGTCTTCAGCTGATCTTTCTCTCGCTATACTGAGACTTGGTTGTATCCACTATATCCATCAAAGAAACTATAACACTCCGCCGCGCTACTTCGTCCAAGATCGATCTAAGAATGGAAGAGGGTAATGATCCTTCTTTGTTGCCTTATTGAGCTTCCCGTAATCTACACAAATGCGTAGGTTCCCAATCCTTTTTATTGAGATCACAATGGGAGAAACCCATTCTGAATTCTCCACAACAAATATGAACCCTGCATCAAGCAACTTATCTATTTCTTCTTTTACAATCTTGGAAAAATTAGGATTCATTCTATATGGCATTTTCTTTATAGGCTTAGCACCATCTACCAGCTCAATAGAATGTTCTACCCAACTTACTTGATGGAGTTCCTTGTAATCAAAAGTGAATATGTGTATGTACCTTCGAAAGAGTGGAGGTAGGATTCCTTCTCACTCTCCATCACAAAGATCTCCAATCTTTATTTGTTGGAGATGATCATCAAATTCTTCTTTAGATAATTTTATGGGGTCATGATTCGGTGTGACTGGAAGGATATCAATGACTGAAACATCAACCTCACTTTCTTCATCTTCAGTGTCCACTTAACTGGTACTAGAGTAATCAGAGGATGTCCAATCATCAGTTTCATCACTTGAATCCACAGGTTCTGCCTTATGATGTCGAGGGATCACATTTATCTTCACCCTCTCTCTACCACGTCCAAGTGTCATGAAGCCTTCATTCCAGTAGTTTCTTGCATGAACTCTCCTTAGCCATGGTCTTCCTAGCAACATTGGGTACGCAACAATACCATTTTTCATCACCTGAAAGTCTACCACACATACAACACCCATAACAGATATTGCCACATTTGAAACTACACCTTTTGGTTTAGTTTTTCCCTTATTTAATGACCTTAACATAAGTGTTGAAGGGCGATCAATTTTTAAACCCAACATATTCATTACAGACTCGGTCATTACATTAACTGTAGCACCTCCATCAACTAAGACATCATGAATTGAAATACCATTACATAATACCTCAGCTTGTGGAGCATAGGGATCCGCCTCTGCCTCCAAAACAGGGACCTCAACCTCCTTCCTTCGTCAAGCATTGAGTCCACTTCGCAGCTCCCACCTCTTCTCAGAAGACATAGCCAAGAGTTGACCATATGTAATATTTGCAGGCCTTTTGGATAGATCTTATAAGATGGAGTATGGTCCTTGCCCCTGTGAAATCAGAAAATCCTGCACACCCAACTTTCTTCTCCTATGTTTCTTACTAGTTTCTCCTTTCATCTTCTTAGGATCATTTCCATCTTGATTATCTTTTTCTTTCTTTCTTTTTGTTACAAACACATCTACTTCATTATTTCTGCTCTTATCTACTACATCAAAAGAATTCACAGGTGATTTTCCTTTATCATTATCTCCTTTACGGATGTAAAAGCTCTATCTGGACAATTATACTTATAATGACCCTTTTTATAACAACCATAACATACAACTTCAGAAATATTTCTTTTTGGACCTCTATCTCCTCCCTGAGAACTAAATTCTTTTCCTTGAAGAAGATTAATAGTTAACTGACCCATCTTTTTGAGCAGATCTTCATACTCAGTAGATGTACTAGGAGAAAGATTTGTGCTCACCGAGAGTGGTTGTGGATTCTGGAGAAAAGGTGTTGGTGTAGGTTCTACTTTAGCAACAATTTCTTTGGGATCCTCTTCCATGCTTTCTTCTTGCCTTCTTGCAATCTCCTTTGCTTGTTCAATGGTAGCTAGGCGGTCATACTTCACTCATTGTCTAATCTCTGGCTTCATCCCAAGAATGAAGTGCTTACATAGGAGATTATCCACGCCATTCATCAACCCATATGCTAATCCTTCCTTCCAGATCTAGGCGTCGAGCTTCCTCCTTAGCTCTAGAACATGAGCATGATAATCCCTTATCTTCTCCTTCTCTCCTTGGGTTAGCTTTGTGATATCGATCATGAGATCTGCATATCTCTGTTGTTCACCAAATTCTTCAAGAAAAATTTCAGTTAATAAATCCCATGAGTTTTTCACATTATCACCTAGTGTTTCAAACCACCTAAGGGCTGAACCATCCAAAAAGGTAGGAAAAAATTTAGTCCATTGTTCCCTTCTTATAAGGCCATTACAAATACAAGATCATTTAAACTCTTGAATGAAAGAGGAAGCATCTTCATTAGATTGGGCTAAAAAAATAGGAATCTTCCCCATTTTCAAAAGTAACCATAGTGAAATACCAACCCAAAAGTACAATCAACAAGACTTATGTGCACCAATAATTAAAATCACTATAATAGAAAATAGAAATGACCATGGTAAACTATGGTAAAACTTGACTTACTGCGGTAAAAACTGACTTTACTGTGGTAAACACTATTCATAGTAAAAAGTGAAGTTAACTGCGGTAATTACTATTCACGGTAAAAAGTGACTTTACTGCGGTAAATACTATTCACAACAAGAATGAATTTACCATGGTAACTACTATTCACAGAAAAAATGAATTTACCATGGTAACTACTATTCACGGCAAAAATGACTTTACCATGGTAACTACTATGCACAGTAAAAACAAGGTTACCCTCCAATTGATTTTTGACTAAGTGGGAATATCTCTCCAGACAATCCACCAATGAGGAATGGTCCCAGCAACGGAACCAAAATGTCATCACCAATCGGCACTATGATAATTCTTCACCGGGAACTCCTCGTGCTATGATTATTTACTAATGCACAACCTTTAGTTTGGTGGATGTAATCTAGAAACAAAACAACAAACATAACACAAGAATACCATCGACTATGATAAGACGGAATGATGACAAATCTGAAATATCAAAGTAAATTATAATATTAACATGAAATTGTTACAATCTCACCCATGAGGTACTTCAAGTGTTATTGACTTCACTTGCCTTCCACCAATACTATGGGAGAAACTTTACAATTACACCTCTTAATGGCTTCTTCAACACACCTTTAAACTGATGGCTTCCTTTACACACTTCATACAATATTTCTCACTACTTCCTTCTATCCTAAATGAGGGGGGTGGCCTCTTTATTTATAGAACTTCCAGGCTTATCCATCTTATCTCTAAGATAGGATAAGAAATTCACTCTGACGAATCATATTCCATACCTTAACTCTTATCTGTACATGTAAGCTTATCTTTTAAGATAAGATAAACCTTATCATTTCACATGGGTTCCACATTTTTAGACTTTTTACAAATAAAATACACAAAATATTTATGACCTCACTCCTTGTCCTTATTACCAATATCATGTAGACCCTACTTCTCTACTTATCCCAACTTTGACATTTTAACATTACCGGACCACTTACGACAAATATTTACTTTTTACAACATTCCTATTGTACTTTTGATCTACCGTATTCTACATTATTGGCGGCACCGTACTAATGGTGTCGTTATCTTCTATCGAAGCTACTAATAATTACACTTAACAACATCCTATTCCTAATACATACATTAATGAAATAGAAATTACGAAGGAAAATTTTAGTTTCGACATACCCCACGAGCTTCGTTTGCAAACAAAAAGATCTCGGCAGCCTTGGTCGACTCGTGACTACACTATTTCTCACATTTACAAACAATAGGAGAGAGAGAGAACCAGATGAAGAAGGAGAAACACACGAGAGGATTTCGTAAAGGGCCTTGACATGGAGGTCTCATATTTGACAAGACATATCTAGCTGCCACGGTATGTGAGACATCACTCGTTGAAGATATGGCGTCTTTGGCCCTCAAGGCTCTTAAGCGACTAAGCCCGGACGGGGTAGGCCAAAAGCACAGGAGTGTAAAGAACCAAAATTAAGCCTCCACTAGCATTTATGAGGCCACCCATATGTGTTGGCATAGTTGGTTTGGTCCCTCAATCTTCCTTTTGCAAACTACAAGATCTCGCAACCCTACACCGACTCAAACCGCATTATTTCTCGTGTTCGCAAACAATAGGAGAGTGAGAGAACCTAGAGTCTCGAGAAATCACCCGTCAAAGATATGGAATGTTTGGACATCGAGCTCTTAAGCAACTAAGCCGTGCGGGGTAGCCTCTGAAAGCACGGAGCGTAGGGAATCAAAACTAAGCCTCCACTAGTTTTCACCAAAACACACCGACATGTTGGCATAGTTTTTAGGTCCCACGAGCTTTCATTTGCAAACCACACATCTAGCAGCCCTACACTAACTCAAATTGCACTATTTCTTGTGTTTGCAAACAATAGGACATTGAGAGAACCGAATGGAGATAGAAAAAACCATGAGAGGATTTTGTATAGGTCCCCAATGTGGAGGTATCGATCGACAAGATATCTCTAGGTTCCATGGATTCGAGAAATAACCCGTCGAAGATATTTGTGTTCGGGCCTCGGGGTCTTAAGCGACTACGCTTGGGACGGGGTAGCTTCAAAGCATGGGGAGTGTAGGGAACCAAAAGAAATCCTCCAATAGCTTTCATTAGGCCACCCCAATGTTTTGGCATAGTTGGTTTGGTCCCACGAGCTTCGTTTACAAACCACAGTCTGACCTGGCAGCCCTACACCGACTCGGTGATCGCACCAAGTCGTCAAAAGAGCAACAGTCAGGGGACAAGAAGTCCCTCCTCTTTAATGGGAGAGGTTCCCTTATTCAGAAATGAACCTATTTACACATATACAAAGCATGATTTTCTTGTGGAACTTGGATATTATGAAAGTGTTTTCTATAAGGATCATCAATCACAAAAGGACTGAGGAATGAAAATGTGAGAATGAGTAGAAAGGCACCATTCAGAATTATAGATGACAGAGTAATTCCTTATGCATGCGAGGGTACAATGAATTGGAATAAGATCATTTGTATCACATTAATAAGATGAAATTTGAAAAGACACAAAGTTCTGTAAATAACATCTGCAAGAATACAAAGCTTCTCAGCATAATACAGACAAATGATCTAACAAGATTAAATGAATAGCTTAGGAATAAAGGAAACCAGATAGACAAAGAATGAAAAATCCTTCTGTATTGATTTCTTTAAGATTTATTTACACTTTCAGAAATAAGCCAAGTTCTTCCTCTTTCAAAATGGCGAGGAGAGGCCATTATATAGTTTACAAATTAGTTACTCCCGGTAACTACTTCTTTTAACTAATGATTAGTTAAAGGGTTGCAAATCGCAATACCCCAACTAAATACAATAAATTCATGATGAAGAAGAGAAGAAGGAGAAGAATCAGGAGAAGAAGACAAGCGTTCAAGATTGGGAGGGACCCACCGATTTAAGGATCGTTGTCCGAATCTCTTCAACGCCTCGGCTATGTCTCGCCACGTGGGACCGATGATGTGTTGTCGGTGGCATCTAACTTGGCAATGAGTTCTCCATGCACGTTCGTTAGTTCGCTTGAGTCGGGACTCGAAATGAGCTCGCAAGCTTGAGCACAGTACACAGAAGTGTCTACACATTGTACTGAAATTGGGAAGCCACGGCGAATGCCAAAAACTATCATGAATCATCATGCTATAGTGAAGGGTTTCAGATCTGTCATCCTTGCCCAAAAATCCCCAAAATCAAGGTGGCGAACTTCACTGTCCCCGATATCGGGAACGGCAGACTCGAGTGGTGAAACTTGTTCCTGCCCCTGGAATTTGATCTTCATGTTGATAGTAACTCGGAGAGCAAAGCTGCAAGCTAGACTTGGGATGGAATCGCAAGGGAAATGGATACATGCGCAGAAATTTTGGTTGCAAGGGTTCGAGCAATAGATAGCATGAAAGCAGTGTGCAAAAATGCATAGGGGTAGTTCATTATATAGCCATTTAGGAGAGAGAAAGGTAATAAATGCACATTAAATACATATCTACCAAATTGAAAAGCAAGATATTTGGGTAGAGCGGGAAAAATTAGCACGAATGGCACTTGGTTCATTTGGGACACGAGGGACGCGAAAGTGCAAAGTACGCACAAATGTTTGGCCGATTCAGCGATGTGGGGATTCTGTGTGGGGAAAATGCACAAATGCTTTTGGGACATGCGGGACGAGTAAAATACGTGAATACGCCGAATTGGGAAATGATCGGGAAAAGTGCACAAATGCTTTTGGGACATGTGGGATGAAAGTACGTGGAATACGTGATTCGGCCGAATCGGATGAAAAGGGAACAACGGGTCCGGGTGAACTTGGGACATTTGGGACAAAAAGTTCTGACGGGCCCGAAAAGAATAGACTTCGGGTAAACCGCCGATCGGGAAGAGAGCCCAAATGAACTTGGGACACGCGGGACAAAAATGTCCGACAGGCCCGAAAAACACACAAAATGACCCAAAAAACGTAGATTTTCCCAATTTTTTGACTTTTCACATTATCAGGACAATAGAAAAGACACTTAACCTCAAAATTTTAATTTTCAACTTCTTAAAAGTAGGGGAATTTTGAGTGGACAACAGCTGGCTCCTTCTGGGGATGACTTGGCATAAATTCAAAGAATGAGACAAGGCAAGAATTTAGACAAACTTGGGGAAGTAGACCAGTACCTTATCCATTGGGCCACGGAGTCAAAAAGCAAACCAATACAGAAGACAACACCACAAACAACACACAAAAACAAGGGAAGGAAAGGAGGACACACACTATACAGAATATACAAAGGACTTCCTAATCACCTATGACTTAAACAATTTTAGGTACTGCCCACTATAAGGAAGTGGGAGAGAAGAACCATCCATATAATCAAGGTAAAAAGAATTCTTACCAACGAAAGTTCCGATCTTGAAAGGTCCGAGCCAAAGGGAATCAAACTTGCCATGGCTGCCACGAGGTTCATGCCTTTTATCCCACAACAAAACAATGTCTCCAATTTTGAAATCCCTGAACCTGGCTTTCTTATCAAATAAGACTTTACTTTTTGTTGGTGAGTAGATATCCTATCAGCAACTTCCAATCTGTCCTCATTCAATTTGTGAAGATACATGATTCTCTTATCCAAAGAATCATTAAAACTGGTATCTTCAATGGCCTTCATTAAATGCAAGAGTGGAAGCTCCATCATGAATCTGCAATTGAGCTCCACTCCATATACTACCCGAAAAGGAGACATCCCAATGGCTCTCTTAGGTGTGATCCTATCTCGCCCAAAGAGCATCATAGAGTTTCTTGTGCCAGGCCCATTGGGATTCATTGACTAATTTCCTTATTATGGCCACCGATTTTTATTTGTTGATTTCGCTTGTCCATTTCCCGAGGATAGTAATTGAGGAGTGAGCTAGGAGATGCCATATCCATAGCAAAAATCCATCATCTCAAGTTGAAGAAAAGTTTGAAGCATTATCTCTGTCACAATCTTGTTTGGCACACCATACCTTATCAAGATGTTTTCTTTGATAAAACTGCATACTACTTCTGAAGTAGTACTTTACTGGAATGGCTTCTACCCATTTGGTGAAATAATCTGTGGCAGTTAATACATGGGTATGACCAGCACTAGAAGAGGGATTAAGTGTTCCAATGAAATCTAAACCCCATTGCTGAAAAGGTTCTTCGATCACAACTGGTTTAAGGGGCAAGGAGGCCAATTTGGGTCTACCCACGAAAGTCTGACAAGCCTCACATTTATCAACCCATTTTGATGCATCCTGAACAAGGTAGGCCAGTAATATCCTCCATGAAGTATTTTATGAGCAGTGATAGTTGATGAGTAATGCCCTCCACATGCCTGATCATGAAAAGATGAGAGTAGCTTCTTCTGTTGCTCCTTGTCCACACATTTCAAAAACCTTCCATCTAACCCACGTTTAAACAAGGCGTTTTCCCACAACACATATTGGGTTGACCTTAGTTTAACGGCTCTCTTCTCTTTGGCAGTCAAATGAGAGGAGCATTCTCCATAGGTGAGAAAGTGAGCGATATCAGCATACCATTCATCAACTGAGCTAAGAAACAGAATGGTAGGAAGACCAACTTTATCCTCCAGTAACTCATGTCTAGCTCCTTCAGCGATGAGTTCACACAGGCCTTTTCCACGGATGAGCTTGGTTGGTTTGATGTCAATATCATATTCTTGAACCTTGGCCACCCAGTTCCCTCTCTTGGATCCAAATTCCTGCTGTGTGAGAATTGACTTGATAGTTGTATCCGGTACCAACACCGTGGAGTGAGAGTTAAGAATGTAAAAACGAAACTGCTTGACAGCTTTAACCACTGCAAAAGCATGTTTTTCCATTATGGTGTATTTTAACTCATGATTTTTTAGAATATAGCTCATAAATGCAATTGGGAGTTCATGCTCATTAGAATCTTCCTGAGTCAAAACAACAGCCAAGGTGTTATCCGTGGCGTAGCAATAGATAATGAAATCTTTGCTGAAATCTGGACATGCTAAAACAGGAGTTTTAGCAATGGCCCTTTTAATACCTTCAAAGGCTTCTTTCCCTTCAGGAGACCAACCAAACATTTGTTTTCCTTTCATCATTTGGGAGATATTCAAAGTTAGCTCTGCAAAATCAGGGATGAACCTTCTCAAAAAGTTGATCTTACCAAAGAAAGAGTGCACTCCCTTTTTGCTGGTTGGAAGAGGAATTTGCTGAATAGCTTGAACTCGCTCAGGATCGATTTTTATACCATCTTTGGAGACAACGTGCCCCAATAATTTCCCCTCCGTGACACAAAAAATAGATTTCTTAGGATTCAAAGAGATCCCATGTTCTCTACATCTTAGCAGAACTGTCTCTAGATGCTGGAAATGATCCGCCCTTGTTTTAGAAAATACAGTCAAGTCATCAAGGTATACGATGATACACTTTCCTTTCAAACTTCCAAAGGCCAAATCCATAGCCCTCTGAAAAGTGGCACCGGCATTAATGAGCCCAAAAGGCATCCTTTTGTAAGCAAAGGTACCCCAAGGGGTAGTGAAAGCCGTTTTGTGTTGATCTGTGGTATTAACTTCTACCTGGTTATATCCTGAGAATCCATCAAGCATAGACAACATTTCGGATCCGTTACTACTTGCAAGACCTGATCCATCATAGGTAAGGGATAATTATCTTTCAAGGAAGCTTGATTTAGATTCCTGAAGTCAACACAGATACGAATCTCACCATTTTTCTTTCTAACGGGCACAATATTGGCAATCCATGTTGAATGATGGATAGGAAAAATGATTTTGGCTTTCAATAACTTCTGTATTTCTTGAAAAATGGTGTCAGCTATTTTAGGATTATATTGCCTCTGCTTCTGTTTAAAAGGCTTAATCCCAGGTTTGAGAGGGATAAAATGTCTGCATCTCCTTTGGTTGGAAAGCTTTTAAATCTTCATAGGAATAAGCAAGAACATCCTTATACTTTTTCAAAAGACTCATTACCTTCTTATTTTCTTTTGAGGTGCAACATTTTCCAATGTTCATGAGTTTAGGATCAGTAGAACTCCCAATATTGATTTTGTCATATTTGGCTGATTGTTGGGGTCCAGTAGAAGCTCTAAACTTTACATACCTGTCGTGTTTGTCAAACAGTTTTTCTAAACTCACCAATCCTTTTGGAATCTTGTTTCCTTTGAGTTTGATACATCCATCCTGATCCGCTTCTTCTTCTTGGGTGGCTTCTTCGTTAAAGGGCACACTTTCACGAGGCAAATTATCACTTCCTTCAAAGTACAACTGTTCAAAATTATCCTTGAGTTCTAAGAAAGAAAGCAAGTGTTGATCGTTATTGAAAACTTGCCAGTTACTTGTATTATCAGGTACACTGGGTCTATGAATCATTTCAATGGTGAACTTATCTTGAGAAAAGTCAGGATGAGGAATAAGCAATGACCCTGAGACTGCTAGAGAATCAGCCCTGGTATTCTTCTCCCTAGGCACTGCTTCGATGGAGAAGGCGTCAAGAAATTCAATGGAGTCCCAAACCTGATTCCTGTAATGTTTCAACCTTCCATTCTTTACCTGGAAGAGGTTTCTAACTTGCTTGACAATCAATTCCGCATCCCCACGAGCTAGAAGATTCTTCACACCCTGTTCTTTTGCCACCTGGAGTCCAAGAATGAGAGCTTCATACTCTATTGTATTATTGGTATTTTCAAATTGCAACTTGAATGAGAAAGGATGAATGCTTCCTTCAGGTGACACCAATATGACACCAGCTCTAGAACCAGCTGAAGAACAACTTCCATCAAACTCTAATATCCAAACATCATTAGGATCTTTAGGTGACACTTTGGGGAGTTGGATTTCTTCTAGAGACATAATCATGTAGTTGCCATGCCCCATATCCTCATAGAGTATTTGTGCTTTGGGATCATCAGTTTTTTGTACAATATACTCAGACTGCTTCTCAGCAAAAGCAACTTCTTCATTTTCCCATTAACTGGTATGAGGGCATGTGACCAATCCATTTGAATTTCTCCACCCACATCCTTATAGAAGTTCCTGCTTAGCAACATCCCGTATGAAGGAGGAATATCTACTACTAAGATAGTAGCCAAAACTTTCTTCTCAGGCAAAGTAGAAAAAGCCACTTGTGCGTCCTTAATTCTTCCGACCAAGGGCACTTCCTTACTCTCCATGGAATAACAAGATCCGTAAGTGCGTGTGAGAGTCAAGCCTAAGGCGTGAGCTACTTTGGCAGGCATTACATTGTCTGATGCTCCTGAGTCTATGACGCAATTACTGAGCCTATGGCCAGCTATAAGGAGTGTTACATAAAATGGTTTGATTTTGTCATTGGGTGAGGTGACAGCGGCTACCAGATTAGGCTGTGGTGTAGAAGAAGGAGTGGGTAAAAGGCCTTTAGAGGTAGTTTTAGAATGGGAATTGACAAAGTGAATCATTTTAGCAAAAGCCTTGGGATGAGTTTGATAATATTCAGCCTCTGAGATTTGAACCTTAGTCTTTTTTAAGTGATCAATAATATCGAAAGACCCAGAAGTGGATGGGTTATCATCACTTGAGATCCTAGTTTTATCAATTTTAGGGGAAAAAGAAGTAACTTTAGTAGCAGAATTGACAGGACTCACCTTTGGTGTAGATGAAATGGGGATCGGAGATCCTCTTTTTGCAATTACAGGGATAGTTGTCGGCTGCTCCTTAGATTTCTTGGTGGGCTGCATCACTTTCTCCCTCTGATTTTTCTACTCTCGAGTCATGACAGCGTATGATTCGCTATTCATGTCTGCTACTACTTCGTCATAATCATCCCCTTCATCAATGCCTTCAGTGGTGAAGAAATTAACTCGAGATCCCTCAAGTTCATCTGTTTCATCATCAACCTCTTCAACAAATTCCTCACAATCTTCATTAACCTCCTCATCCTCTGGTTCCTCAACTTCATAGGTTGCATTGACAGGAACTTTAATAGGAGGTCCTTCAAGCGCTAGCCTTGTTTGAGAAGCAGGAAAATGATTTCTGGGCTGAAAATTCCTCCTTGGAACGTCTGCATAGGGAGTATGTTGAGCCAATTGTTTCTTAATGGTGATGAGATCATTTGCAAGTTTTTGTACCAATGGATCAGTATTAGGTCCAGGAGTGGAAGAGGAGGAAGAAGTAGACTTAGATTTAGAAGGGTCTCTCCTCAACTTCCCTGACATGATTAAATCATCTTCAACACTAACAACAAGAGTTTGATCCTCACCAATGTTGCGAGATTAGCCCTTCTTAGTGCATAACTAACTTCAGGCAATTGGGCGTTTAGGAAGAAGCATTTTTGAATTTGATCTACAGGTTGAGTATTTGGTGGAATTTTGTTAATCAACCTGTTGAATCGAGCCACAAATTCTCTCATGGGCTCTTGTGATTCCTTCTTTATTTGAGAAATTTGGGCTAGCAAAGCATGCACGTCTTCCGCCGGTTTGAAACGGTTTTCAAACCTAGTTCTCATTGTGTTCAGCTAGTGATAGCTCCGGCCGGAAGGTGATAGAACCAATCAGCAGCATTATCTTGTAAAGTCTCAACAAAAAGTCTTATGGAGACGTCTTCATGTTCAACTCCCAGAACTCCGCATGCAACTATGAAGGCTGCGATGTGTTCATCAGGATGTACTTTACCATCACCTTTGAATTTAGGAAAGTTCTTCCGGTTACCTCTGGGTAACTCATGCAAAGGCTGAGGAAGGGCAAGAGGCCCAACACGATGGCCCCAAGGCAATGGTACCGCCATTCTTGGAAAAATGGCTTGAAGAGGAACTGAAACACCAGCAAGAATCAAAGCTCAAAGATTAGGACTGATTTGCTCTGAAGGAATACCACCCGTAGGGATTCTATCTTGGACAGGTGGAGTGCTTGTTGAATGAGCCTTTCTATTTCTCCTTGTTGAAGGGAGAGGAAAACCCTGCTGTTCCAAAAGTTGAAACTGAGAATCTTCAATACCAAGGGCCCTTCTCCCTCGAGTAAAACGTGGAGTCACCAGATCAAAAGATGATCAATAAATGATTATAGAACTGGAATATGATTCCCCAGCAGAGTCGCCAAAAACTGTTGGTCGTCAAAAAGGACTTCAAGAAGAGCAACAGTCAGGGGACAAGAAGTCCCTCCTCTTTAATGGGAGAGGTTCCCTTATTCAGAAACGAACCTATTTACACATATACAAAGCATGATTTTCTTGTGGAACTTGGATATTATGAAAGTGTTTTCTATAAGGATCATCAATCACAAAAGGACTGAGGAATGAAAATGTGAGAATGAGTAGAAAGGCACCATTCAGAATTATAGATGACAGAGTAATTCCTTATGCATGCGAGGGTACAGCGAATTGGAATAAGATCATTTGTATCACATTAATAAGATGAAATTTGAAAAGACACAAAGTTTTGTAAATAACATCTGCAAGAATACAAAGCTTCTCAGCATAATACAGATAAATGATCTAACAAGATTAAATGAATAGCTTAGGAATAAAGGAAACCAGATAGACAAAGAATGAAAAATCCTTCTGTATTGATTTCTTTAAGATTTATTTACACTTTCAGAAATAAGCCAAGTTCTTCCTCCTTTCAAAATGGCGAGGAGAGGCCATTATATAGTTTACAAATTAGTTACTCCCGGTAACTACTTCTTTTAACTAATGATTAGTTAAAGGGCTGCAAATCGCAATACCCCAACTAAATACAATAAATTCATGATGAAGAAGAGAAGAAGGAGAAGAATCAGGAGAAGAAGACAAGCGTTCAAGATTGGGAGGGACCCACTGATTTAAGGATCCGTTGTCTGAATCTCTTCAATGCCTCGGCTATGTCTCTGCCACGTGGGACTGATGTGTTGGCGGTGGCATCTAACTTGGCAATGAGTTCTCCATGCACGTTCGTTAGTTCACTTGAGTCGGGACTGAAATGAGCTCCGCAAGCGAGTACAGTGTCTGCACATTGTACTAAAATTGGGAAGCCACCGCGAACGCCAAGCCACTATCATGAATCATCTGTGCCATAGCTAAAGGGTTTGCATCTGTCATCCTTGCCCAAAAATCCCCAAAATCAAGGTGGCGAACTTCACTGTCCCCGATATCGGGAATGGCAGACTCGAGTGGTGAAACTTGTTCCTGCCCCTGGAATTTGATCTTCATGTTGATAGTAACTCGGAGAGCAAAGCTGCAAGCTAGACTTGGGATGGAATCGCAAGGGAAATGGATACGCGCGCAGAAATTTTGGTTGCAAGGGTTCGAGCAATAGATAGCATGAAAGCAGTGTGCAAAAATGCATAGGGGGTAGTTCATTATATAGCCATTTAGGAGAGAGAAAGGCAATAAATGTGCATTAAATACATATCTACCAAATTGAAAAGCAAGATATTCGGGTAGAGCGGGAAAAATTAGCACGAATGGCACTTGGTTCATTTGGGACACGAGGGACATGGCACTTGGTTCATTTGGGACACGAGGGCGATGCGGGAAAAGACACACACAAATGCTTTTGGGACATGTGGGATGAAAGTATCGTGGAATACGTGATCAGATGCACAAATGCTTTTGAATCGGATGAAAAGGGAAAAGATGCACAAACTTTTGGGACATACGGGACAAAAGTACGTGGAATACGTGATTCGTCGCCGAATCGGGATGAAAAGGGAACAACGGGTCCGGTGAACTTGGGACATGTGGGACAAAAAAGTCCGAAAGACGGCCCGAAAAGAATGGACTTTTTTCCAAACCATTATCGATCGGGAAAAGAGAGCCCAAAAAATGAACCTGGGATTTTGAGTGGACAACACGGGACAAAAATGTCCGCATACAGGCCCAAAAACACACAAAATGACCCAAAAACGTAGATTTTCCCAATTTTCTCGACTTTTCACATTAGAGAGAGACAATGAAGAAAAAGACACTTAACCTCAAAATTTTAATTTTCAACTTCTTCACAAGCTTCCGTTGCAAACTACAACATTTGTTAGCTCTACACTGATATAGACTACACTATTTCTCACCTTTCCAAAACATAGGACAACGAGAGAACCAGAGATAGTGATGGAGAAAACCACAAGTGAATTTCGTAGAGGGCCCTGACATGGAGGTTTCTAATCTAACGAGACGTCTCTAGGTTCCATGGAGTCCAAGAAATCACCCATCGAAGATATGGCATGTTTGAGCCTCAGGGCTCTTAAGCGACTAAGCCTGACACGGGTGGTAGCCTTAAAGCACGGGAGTGTAGGGAACCAAAATGAAACCTTCACTAGTATTCACTAGGATGCCCCGACATGTTGGCATAGTTTTTTTGGTCCCACAAGCTTCCGCTTGCAAACTACAAAGATCTCGGCAGCAGCGCTACACTAACTTAGATCGCACTATTTCTCGCGTTTGCAAAACAATAGGACAGCGAGAGAACCGAATGGAGACAGAGAAACCACGAGAGGCTTTCATAGAGGTCCTTGATGTGGAGGTCTCGGATATAATGAGATGTCTCTAGGTTGCATGGATTCCAAGAAATCACCTATCGAAGATATGGTGTGTTTGGGCCTTAAGGCTCTTAAGCGACTACACATGGATGGGGTAGCCCAAAAGCACGGGAGCGTAGGGAACCAAAAAGAAGCCTCCACTAGTGTTCATCAAGACACCCGACATTTTGGAATAGTTTTTCTTGTCCCACAAGCTTCCGTTTGCAAACTACAGCCTTCGACAGCCCTACACTGACTCAGACTGCACTATTTCTCACATTTACAAACAATAGGATAGCGAGAGAATGGGATGGAGACATAGAAAACCATGAGAGGATTTTATAGAGGTCCTCAACATGGAGGTCTCATATCTAATGACACATCTCTAAGTGCTATGAAGTCGAGAAATCACCCATCAAAGATATGACGTGTTTGGGTCTCTAGGCTCTTAAGTGACTAAGCCCAGATTGGGGTAGCCCAAAGCACGGGGAGCGTAGGGAACAAAAAAACATCCAATAGCATTTACCAGGCCACCCCAATGTGTTGGCATAGTTGGGTTTCTCCCACGAGCTTCGTTTGCAAACTAAAAGATCTGCAACCCTACACCGACTCGAGACTACACTATTTCTCGCGTTTACAAACAATAGGACAATGAGAGAACCGGATGGAGATGGAGAAACCCGTGAGAGGATTTCGTAAAGGGCCATGACATGGAGGTCTTGGATCGACAAGACATATCTAGGTTCCACGATGTCCGAGAAATCACCCATCGAAGATATGGCATATTTGGGCCTTAGGGCTCTTAAGAGACTAAGCCCGGAAAGGGTAGGCCAAAAGCACAGGAGTGTAGGAAACAAAAAGAAATCCTCCACTAGCATTCACGAGGCCTCCCGATGTGTTGGCATATTTGGTTTGGTCCCTCAATCTTCCTTTTTCAAACTACAAAGCATCTCGTAACCCTACACCGACTCGATGTGACCGCACTATTTCTCGTGTTTACAAACAATAGGACAGCGAGAGAACCGGATGGAGATGGAGAAAACCACGAGAAACTTTTGTAGAGGACCACGGCATGGAGGTCCCAGATCGACAAGACATATCTAGGTGCCACGGAGTCTGAGAAATCACCCGTCGAAGATATGGTGTGTTTTGATATCGGGGATCTTAAGTGACTAAGCCTGACGAGGTAGCCTTAAAGCATGGGGAGCGTAGGGAAAAGAATGAAGTATCCACTAGTGTTCACTAGGATACCCCAACATGTTGGCATATTTTTTTTGTCCCATGAGCTTCCGCTTGCAAACTACAAAGACATCTAGGATCCCTACACTAACTCAAACTGCACTATTTCTCATGTTTGCAAACAATAGGTCAACGAGAGAACCAAATGGAGATGGAGAAAACTACAAGATGATTTCATAGAGGTCCTCAACATGGAGGTCTTGGATATGATGAGATGTCTCTAGGTTCCATGGATTCCGAGAAATCACATGTCGAAGATATGGTGTGTTTGGGCCACAGGGCTCTTAATCGAGTACACTGGATGGGGTAGCCCGAAAGCATAGGGAACATAAGGAAAAAAAAAAGCCTCCACTAGTGTTCATCAAGCCACCCCGACATGTTGGCAAAGTTTGTTTGGTCCCACAAGCTTCCATTTACAAAATATAGCCTCGATAGCCCTACACCGACTCAGACTACACTATTTCTCATGTTTACAAACAATAGGATAGCGAGAGAATGAGATGGAGATAGAGAAAACCATGAGTTCATAGAGGTCCCCGACATGGAGGTCTCAGATCTCACGAGACATTTCTAGGTGCCAAGAAGTCTGAGAAATCACCCGTCGAAGATATGGCATGTTTGAGCCTCAGGGCTCTTAAGTGACTAATCCCGAGACGGTGTAGCCCGAAAGCACGGGGAGTGTAGGGAACAAAAATTAAACCTCCAATAGCATTCACCAGGCCACCCTAACATGTTGGCATAGTTGGGTTGGTCCCATGAGCTTCCGTTTGCAAACTACAAGATCTGGCAGCCCTACACTAACTCAGACTGCACTATTTCTTGTGTTTACAAACAATAGGACAACAAGAGAACCGGATGGAGAAAGAGAAACCCGCGAGAGGATTTCCTAAAGGGCGCTGAATTGGAGGTCTTGGATTTGACAAGACATATCTAGGTTCCATGGTGTCCAGAGACATCACCCATAGAAGATATGGTGTCTTTGGGCCTCGTGGCTCTTAAGTGACTAAGCCCTGGACGGGGTAGGCCAAAAGCACAGGAGTGTAGGGAACAAAAAGAAAGCCTCTGCTAGCATTCACGAGGCCACCCGACATGTTGGCATACTTGGATTTGTCCTCGATCTTCCTTTTGCAAACTACAACATCTCGTAACCCTACACTGACTCAGATTGCACTATTTCTCATGTTTGCAAACAATACGACAATGAGAGAACCGGATGGATACAGAGAAACCGCGAG
This sequence comes from Taxus wallichiana var. yunnanensis, assembly GCA_018340775.1. Classification (NCBI taxonomy): domain Eukaryota; kingdom Viridiplantae; phylum Streptophyta; class Pinopsida; order Cupressales; family Taxaceae; genus Taxus; species Taxus wallichiana. The sequence goes on along the minus strand of CM031233.1, from coordinate 79,010,836 downwards.
AGGATTTCATATAGGGCCATGACATGGAGGTCTTAGATTTGAAAAGATGTATCTAGGTGACATGGAGTATGAGAAATCACTTGTCGAATATATGGAGTGTTTGGGCCTCGTGGCTCTTAAACAACTAAGCCCAGACTTGGTAACCCAAAAGCAAGGGGAGTGTAGGGAACTAAACAAAGCCTTCATTAGAATTCATCAGTGCCACCCCGATGTGTTGGCATATTTTCTAGGAAATCATCTTGTGGTTTTTTCCGTCTCCATCCGGTTCTCTCGCTATCTTATTGTTTGCAAACACGAGAAATAGTGCAGTCTAAGTCAGTGTAGGACTTCTAGATGTTGTAGTTTGCAAACAGAAGCTTGTGGGACCAAACCAACTATGCCAACATGTCAAGGTGGCCTAGTGAACACTAGTGGAGGCTTCATTTTGGTTCCCTACGCTCCCCGTGATTTCGGGCTACCCTGCCTCGGGCGTAGTCGCTTAAGAGCCCTGAGGCCCAAACACCCCATATCTTCGACAGTGTGATTTGTCGATGTTGTGGCTCCTAAAGATGTCTCACAAATCCAAGAGCTCCATGTCGGGGCCCTCTACAAATGACTCTCAAGGTTTTCTCTATCTCCATCTGGTTCTCTCGGTGTCCTATTGTTTGCAAACGTGAGAAATATTACGAGCCTAAGTCGGTGCCAGAGGGCTGCTGCAGGGTATTTTGCAAAGCAAGCTCGTGGGACCAAACCAGCAATGCCAACACATCGTGGTGACATGGTGAATGCTAGTGGAGGGTTCTTTTGGTTCCCTATGCTCCCTATGCTTTCTGGGATACCACGTCCTGGGCTTAGTCATCGAAGAGCCCCGAGGCCCAAACACACCATATCTTCGACAGTGATTTCTTGGACTCCATTTCACCTAGATATGTCTCATCGATCTGAGACCTCCATGTCATGGCCATCTATGAATGCCTCTCACAAAGTGTTATTTTTATCCATCCGGTTCTCTCACTGTCCTATTGTTTGTAAACACAAGAAATAGTGTAGTCTAAGTCAGTGTAGGGTTGCCAGATTATGTAGTTTACAAATAGAAGCTTGTGGGACCGAAAAAATACACCAACACATTGGGGTGGCCTGTTGAACACTAGTGGAGGCTTTTTTTTTTTGGTTTCCTACGCTCCTCATGCTTTCGGGCTACCCCTGTCTAGCCTTAATCGCTTAAGATCCTTGAGGCCCAAACACACCATATCTTCAACGGTGATTTCTCGACTCGTGGCACCTAGAGACGTCTCGTCAAAACCGAGACCTCCACATCGTGGCCCTCTAGGAAATTATCTCATGGTTTTTTCCATCTCCATCCGGTTCTCTTACTGTCCTATTATTTGTAAACACGAGAAATAGTGCAACTGAAAGTCAGTGTAGAGGCTGCAAGAGGTGTATTTTACAAACGGAAGCTCGTGATTTACCAAACCAACTACACCAACACATCGGGGTGGCCTATTGAATGCTAGTGGAGGCTTCTTTTTGGTTCCCTACACTCCCCACGCTTTTAGGCTACCATGTCCAGGCGTAGTCTCTTAAGAGCCCTGAGGCCCAAATATGCCATATCTTTGATGGGTGATTTCTCAAACTCTGTGGCACCTAGAGACATCTCATAAGATTCAAAACCTTCACATTGAGGCCCTCTACGAAATCCTATTGCATTTTTATCCTTATCCATCTGGTTCTCTTGTTGTCCTATTATTTGCAAACGTGAGAAATAGTGCGCATCACAGCGAGTAAGTGTAGGGTCTGTCAGGATCTTTGTAGTTTGCAAATGGAAGCTTGTGGGACCGAACCAACTATGCCAACACATCGAGGTGGCTTGGTGAATGCTAATGGAGGCTTCACTTTTTTCCCTATGCTTCACGTGCTTTCGGGCTACCCCCTGTCCTAGCTACAAAAGCATCTCATGGTTTTCTCCATCTCCATTCGTGACCGAGTCAACAGTGTAAGGTTATCCATTTCCAATCACCTGAGTAATATATGTGGTTCATACAATATAGGTGGTGAAATGAGAATTTTAATAAGATATTTTTACAATATAGGTGGTGAAATGAGAATTTATGTTTGTTGTTCCTTTCTAATATTTAATTTTTCTTAGCTTTAATTGGCTTCAAGAATAATAAATTCTCTACTGATAGTGCCAACCACATGAAGGTGGAAGCTTTTCTGGCACCACTAACCTACATAAACATGTTAGTAAGCAATTAAATAGAATTTTAAATCATACAAAATTTAAACAAAATCATTTAAGTAAATATTCAAATTAAATTCATGAAGAATATACCTTTGCAAATTTAATCCAATGAACCATAAGGATCAATTCTATTCTTGACAGTAGCAAGAATTGCTTCATGATTTGATTCACGAACCTTCCATAGATTTTTTTTTTTATGGCCGACCTTGATATTTTATCAATTTAATATTTGTTGCAAGGAAAAAATGTGAATAGTTAAGTATCTTCTCATGTACTTCATAGTCTTCAAACAACCAAATGTTTGATTTTTTGATAGGATATTGTCGAAGCCAAGTTCCAATGACTACCACTGATCTAGTGGGATAATCAAGGTCTTCACCATCAATGACTGTGGAAGTCAATTTTTTTTACCCTCTACATAATGAGATAAGAAGTAGATTGTTCCCTCTTCGTTAAATTCGTCATCGCAATAATTGTAAAAATATGCCCTATGTATCATAAAGTAAAACTATTCATTCAATTTATAAATACATTAAGTGTTGACCATTTAATAATTTTTAAATCTAAAACATGACATGTACATATATGTATGTACTTTGTTGCACTAAATCAAAGACTTGGTCAAGTCAAGTGATGTTGTCATTTGATCGAAGACCCCGCAAGTTGTAATGCTCGTGGAACTTGATGTGTGTTGAGTGGAATTAAAAGTATGCAAGTCCACTCATCCACCCATTGTTGTGACTCACATTCATTCCACGTAAAACGAATGCATGATATACAAAAACATGTCATGCACCTAGTATAAATACTCCAAGCATTTGCATTTGAACTACGGAATTAATGCATATCACTTGATCTGCAATGTCATACAATATTCAAAGTTTGTCAGATGTTGTTGCTCTATCAACCAAAAAAATATATGAAGCTGTTGATCTATCTTGAGATTCATGGCCCTATTCTTGACACACCAATCAACAATGATTTTTGCATCGTAAATTTAGAACCATCCTTGAACTTTAAATCTTCTCTTGCAAGTTCTCTATTCACACATGCTCCCGCACCATCATGCTCTACTTTTCCATGCCCGCCTCGTAAAACTCTAGATATGTTGTACATTTGTTTCTTTGTGCATCATGCTTAGCCAATAAAACATCCGTGCATTCTTAAATTGTGATGTGTAGTTGTTCGACCAAATGTAATGTTGATCGAAACTAATGTTCCTCTCATTCAATTTTGCATAAAACACCTGGAAACACCCATGTACATATTTTGTAGAATGTGTCCAATCATCACTGATGTAGAAATGATACTCTCTCAATATTTTTCAATCTTTCTCAGTGCTTTCAGAGAGTGCATGAATGTTATATGCATGAAAAAAAAAAATTGCATTGAGTTATAATATTGAGACTAAACCTCCATTTGTGGTCAGTAATGTGTAATTCTCTGCGAAGTCAACTATGAAACAATAGTACTAAGTGGGAATGTCTCCTTGCTTAACTTTAATTATTCATCCAACCATCGAGCTCTATGTGTGTGCCTTGCATACTGATAAAAAATTTCCTCTCTGAATTTGACCATATATTATGATACAGGTAATTGTTTTGTAACAAGCTCACACCTCTTAGATTTTTTTCTACCTTTTAATTAATATGCCTTGATTTATATTTGGTGAAATCAACCAATTCTTTTCCTATTGAAGATGTACTCTCCTCGTGGATACAAATTTTCAGATTTGGCAAGCCACCACATACATTGCACATTCCATCTAAACATGCTTTGATATAAAAAAATTGTCTTGTTGATTTTTCACAAAATATTGTCAGAATAAATTCCTTGAAGTTTTTTGTGGGAAATTTATTCCACACTCCTACAACATGATGTCATTATGAAAAACACTACGTATTTGACAAAAAACATCATAATGCATTGAAAATTCGACATGATGCCTGCAACAACAAGTGGTATGTGAGTGATTGATTTTCACATAAAAGGGTTTGTTCATTTCAAAGAATCTTTGGCTAATGTTAATTTGTGGATTTTTATTTTTAAACTTAGAGAACATTTCTATTTGAGTCATATCTAAGAAGTGTTTTGCACATGATTCACAATTACGAGAACCTATTCTTATTTTTACTATATCTCTTCTATTCAGTGACACCCTTGTGTTCTCATTCCAAAATTTTACAATTAATTCTTTTAGAATATTAGATGTATTCTTGTCTTTTCGTGGAAGTCTACTAGAGAAAGCCCAATAGTTAGTGTTATTGACTGACTCAAGACATTTACGTCTCTCTATTGCTTTCATTAGTGTTTTTATATTTAGCTTCAAAGTATTTCTTATTTTTCTAATCAAGTGTTTATTAACTATTTTATCACTTACTATACAATTAGTTAGTGCACGTTGTGTAGCATTACTATCTTTGGTGTATCTTTTGCCACCTATAACTTGGTATGTTTTATGTATGTTTTCAACAATTGATGCATTTTGATCAACAACATTAGATGTTCTTAACCCCAGGGTCTTCATTATAGGTCTCATCTTAATTAACTTCATCAATGAAACAAATAATTGACATCTTTGTGCATCATTTAAATTCTCAAAGTAATTATCCCAAATTCCACTAGCTTTTCTTCTCGCATTTCTTTCAGACATTTTGTTAGGCATTGGTTTTATAATGTTTTCATCAATTTCAATTAAGTGAATTGGTTTTCTTTGTGAAATGGAAGGAGGTGTTCTTAGAGGTGAAGATTCATTTACAAGGTTACTTTCTTCATTCAGTGTTTTCATACAAATTTCGGGGTTAACATTTGGATTCTCAAGTAAGGGTTCAACAATTGGATTCATATCAATTTCTTCATCCATACCAACATTATCATTCAATTCAATATCATTATTCATTGAAAAATCATTATTCTCTACATTTTCATTATGTATTTCATCCCAATTTTCTAATACATTAGCTACATTTGATACAAATGGATATACCTTGCCATGCTCGAAGTTTTTGCATTCTCTTCAATTTCTTTATTTTATTCTCTTCCAATTTCTCTTTGTCTTAGTCTTGACTTTCCTCTTGTCCTTAGCTCGACGTTTATCGCCCATGATTAGAAAAAATCAACTAGTGGGGTAGGGGATAAAATGAAATACTAAAAAATCATGCAAGAATGTAGAGAATATTGTAAACAAAACAAAATGTTTGTAGAATTCCGTGAAAGAGATGAAAGGGACGTTGGGGGCCACAATATAAAAAACAAAGAAAAATGTGTACGCATTTTTGTTTTCTCTTTTCCCAAGCCATGCCTCAAGGCTTGGGATCCGGTTTGGATCCCCAAGCCTGAGGCATGGACCTACACAAACACAAAAAAATGAGTTTTTACAAGAAAATGTAAAAAATGACACTTCCTCTATGAGAAATCAAAATAAAACAATCGATACATTTTTAAAAAATTGTACCACGATGATGCAGAGCAGAGTCTATTCTTTATTAAAATATAATTTTCCAAATTTTCTAACTAATATAAGGTATCCATATTATTCATTTTCTAACTATGCCTTTTTATAGCTATTTTTGAAGTGTAAATATGTCTATCTTTCATGGTGTATATTTTTTTGGTAATCTAAATTAAAAAAAAACTATACTAGCCCAAACTAGGCATAATTCTATACATATTAAAAAAAAATCTAATTTTCGATATTTTTTGAGGTAGTTAGGGGGGGGAGGACACGGTCGGAGCTCTATTATTTTTCAAAATATTAAATTTGTGTACTAGAAAAATCATAAATAAAAATACTTGCTAAAAAAGCTAAAAAAATGGAGCCCAAACTAGATGCTCCTAGCTATCTTTCTACTAAAGGGTTTTCAAAAATACTAAATGGTGCTCAAAAATGGTGGGGGCACGAAATTCACTCTATTATGTTTTTTAACAAAAATAGGAGCATCTGTTGGTATTTTAGTTGTTTGACCCACTTAAACTTATCCGTTTTTAATAAAATTTAGTAGCTTAGAAACTAGACTCAAAATGCTACAATTCATATTTCTACAACATCTTCCAATTTTGAGTGTAACTATTTTGAAAAAATCATACAAGTTGAAGTTTTTTTCAAAAAAATGCGTCCACTTAAGACCCCCTTTTGGCCCCCAACTTGGTGCACTTACCCCATACCTAGCCTCCATTGGTTCGAACTTAGACAACTCTAATTGCTTCATGAGCCCTAATGTAGGAAGTTCTAATGATATAGGCAACACTACCTCTTTCTCGTAGACTAGCTTGTAAAGGAATTACCTGTAGACCTTTTTGGTGTGATTCTATCAGCCCACAATGCTGATTTGAGCTTGGTATGCCATGTCCTTTGATTTTCATCTAGATTCCTTCGATGATCCAAGAAATTCTTATTTGTGGACTTTCACGCCCACTACCATGTGGGTAATAATTTGAAGAGGTGCTCAAGTAGATCCCATTATTGACATCCCATTCTATGATCTTGGAAACGGGAATGCTAATGCATTTATCGATATGATAGTTGCTAGTACTCTTAACTTAATCACTATCCCTTAAAAAAGTCTAGTTTGTTAGACTCGTTTACTTCTTTCAGTCTTACCACTCACCACTTGGTGAAATAGTTTGTTGTGAGAATCCACTTGTGGCCTTGGCTTTACTTTGGATTGATAACCATAATGAATTCCAACCCCCATTGTATGAATGGTTGGTCAACTGAAACTATGTGCAATGTAAGTGTTGTTAATCTTTCCTTTCCTGTGAAGAACACACATTTCTTACATTTTTTAGTCCATGTGTAGTAGTCACTAAACACCGTGGGCCAATAATATCCCACCTTCATTATCTTGAGAGTTGTTACCCATGGAGAAAAATGACCTCCGGCTTCTCCATCATGAACCTGTAACATGACCTATTCCGATGCATCTTAATAGAACACCATTGATGTCCCTTTTGAACAAAACACCATCAACAAGCACATATGGAATGGCTTGTAATCTAAAGTATCTCCTCTTTTCTTTGCTCATTTCTAGGGCCATAGGCCTGTTTGTAGGAAATGTATCATGTTTTGAGTCCAAAAAGGATAGGCACATTATCATTTACTCATTCTTGACCATCTTGTAGTACCAAAACAACCCCATTTTCATTACCTGCTTCATCTTGTTGACTTGATGCCAACTATTCACATAACCCTTTTCCACGAGACCCGCTTAGTGAATTTAATCTCAATTTCATATTCCATGACACAAGTGATCCATCCTACACATTTTTCATTTAGATCTTTATTCAAAAGGAATTCCTTGACTCCTGCATGAGAGACCAACAACTGAATTTTGTTGTTTGAGATAAGGTGCTTGAACTTCTTCAAGCTCCTGATCACTGCAAGGACATGCTTCTTAATAAAGGAGTATCTCACTTCATAGTCCTCCAAATTTTTTCTAAAGAAGGCAACTAGTTGTTCAGATCCCTATTTGTTTTGTTGCACTAGGACTATAAAAATTGTGTCCTCACCACCAAAGGCATAAAGCATGAAGTCCTTGGAGAAGTCTCGGTTGACGAGAGTTGGAGCTTGGGATATGGCCTATTTAATGGCTTCAAAAATTTATTTTCCCTCAGCTTTCCACATAAATTCCATGCTCTTCTTCAACATTAGTGTTATTGGCTTCACAAGAGCAGCAAAATTTGGCACAAACCTGCGGACAAAATTGATTCTTCCTAGAAATCTCTAAAGAGCCTTCTTATGACATGGCAGAGGCAATGCTCGAATTGCTTCAAATATTTCTAGGTCGATCTTCAATCCTTCCTTTGACACAATATGGCCTAGGAGCTTACCTTCATGAGCTAGGAATATGCATTTTTGGGATTCACTGATACCCCAAATATCCTACATCTTTGAAATACCTGTCTTAGATGGAAAAGGATAACACGGTGATATCGTCAAGATATGTTAGCACTATTTGTTTAATTAACCACTTGAATTCCATGTCAATCGCCCTTTGAAAAGTGGCTCTGACATTAGACAATCTGAATGGCATCTTCCTATAGGCATAGGTGCCCCACTTAGTGGTGAAAGCCATTTTGAACTGGTCATCTTCTTTTACCATTATTTTATTATACCTTGATTAGCTTTCAAGGACAAAAATCTTTCTCGAATCTGGATACCACTTGTAAGATTTGTTCCATTGAAGGAAGTGGGTAAAGGTCCTTGAGAGATTCTCTGTTCAAGTCTTGAAAGTCCATGCACAACCTGATTTCTCCATTCTTCTTCCTAATTGGTACCAAGTTTGTAACCTTTCTTGAATATTTGATTGGAAATATAATGGTTTCATCTATTAGATTGTTCAGCTCTTTCTTCATAAGAGGCTCATTGTGTGGGTTAATTGGTATTTTCTTCTTCTTGATGGGATCAACATCTGGATCCATCTCTATTATATGTTGTGCCAAATTTGGATTGAATCCTTACAATTCCTCATAGCTCTAAGTGAAGACATCTGGAAACTCTTGGAAAATTTGTGCAAACTCATATCTCTCTTGCTCAGTGGCCACCTTACCAATTTGGAGTGTCTTTCCTTCCCCAACAAAAATAGGTTTTGAATCATCTCCCTTGACCTTAATGTTTTCTTTCTCTTTATGAAACTGGTCATTAGGATTGAATATTGACTCCAGTGTCACCAAACCTCTGGGAAGCTTATTGGTCCACAGCTGCACTACTTGATCCCCATACTGCTGCTCCAATTTATCTTGATTCCTAGCTGAGAATTCAGCCTCTTCTTGCAAGAAATTGATGATTTGTTGATCATTCTCAAATACCTGCCATCTTGTGTTATTTTTGAAATGACTGGCCTTACAATAACATGGATATGTGGTTATGTTTTGTCTCTTTTGATACTATTTGTTGGTACATAAATTTGTTCTCCTTTTCAAACCAAGCAACAACACACGATTCAATAGGGAGCTTAGAGGTAATGAGATCAAAATATATGTCGTTTTGTAGTGGGAGAAGATCGATTGTCCCTTTGTTACTTGGATTTGTGGAGAGATGGGTAGCACCTTAAAAAGGATATGATCTTATCCTAACTATTTTAGGTTGTGCCTTTCAACCAAGCTAAGAGAACCTATTTTGTAACCTCTGTTATTTAAAGGAGATACATGTACCTTTCTTTTGCATAAATTTTGCAAAGAAGACCTTGGGGAAAATATGATCAACATACTAGATCTGACTCTCATGAGTTGTCACTTCCAGATCATGGAGATATTTTCACAAAAATGCAAAGGTTACTAAATACATTTGAGACCCTAATATGTTTTGCATACTTTAGTAAAAGGATTTTGGTCTTGGGTGGGTATACAAAGCAAAACATGGGTAGTATGGGTAGGATTAGTTGTTTGTTAAATGAATTTTGGTGGGAGGGGAGACAGGATGAATTTGATTCATCAGATCCTTGAGAGCTTATGCAAAATGGAAATATTCAATCAACAAAATGCTACAAAAAATTAAAATGTTTACTCAACTAGAATATGTGCTTCAATGGAGGCCTAGATTAGCACTCTTTCACAAAATTTGTGTGATTATGTTACGAAGGCTTGAGTCAAAGTATCTAATAAAGCACCAAGATTTTAAACCAAGTCATGCCTGAGGTACACCTGAAGGCTTACAGATAATCTCTATCAACAAAATGAAAGAAAAGTGATTTTAAACCATTTATCTCGTTCACAAGATGAAGGCTCTTCTTAGAAATGAAATTACAGATGACACTAAACTATCACAAGGACTGAGACTGTGTGATTGGACTATATTTTTGTACAATATTGTAATAGAAACAAGAAAAACTACTGTATGCTTTCAGAAATGAAATAAATACACTTTACTCAAGATTGAAACATGATAACTCAAAGTTTGATCAAATATATGAGCAAGGGAAAGTTTCTAGAACAATATCAAAGCTTTTCAATGGCTGTAAACTTGCAACCACCTTGACACAATCAAATTTGACACAAAGAGAGCTATACAGGCTTCTCTAAACAGCTTCTCAAAATGGATGGGCTTTGTCAAAATTTTTCTGCTGGACAAAATCAGTCCTGATATTTTAAAAACTCCAAACTTCCAACCCTTTACACGATGAATTCGTGCCCTTTATAGAATTTCCAAAAGAGCCCCTTTGTCCCAAAAGACAAAAACTTTAAATGCACCAATGCTCACCATGGGTCTTTTGTGATTATCAGAATCAGATTTGTAAAAGTCTTCAGGTGCTTGAGGGAAAATATCTTTGATTCTTCCCTCATTCAACCCTTTTCTCGAGAAAAACATGCCTCCATCCATTCACAAACCACTTCCACCCTATATCAATCAAATCTAGCCCCTTGCATGCTCAGGAGAAGAAAAATGGAAAAGCAGATTGGTATTGAGAGTCAGACCATTTTAATGGCAAAATACGTCTCCAGATCCCTCCCACCAAACTCTAGATATCAAAATTAACTTACTCATTTGTTTGGCATGTAGAAAATAGTAAGAAATCATGAAGACTCACACTCCCGGGAGTTTTATAGAAAAAATGGGGGGAAAATTAGATTTAGATGCTCAGCAGCCGTTGATCTTTAATTTTGAATGTGGGTCGTCCATGTGGATGATGGAAAAACATGCTCGGGGGCTTCCTTTGACCTTTTTTAAACCTTTCAAAAAAAATGGAAAATTTTCCAATTTTACTCCGCACCTCCGCTTTTGAAAATGGGCCCGACACGTGTCCTAAGGTTGGTCCCAAAGGAAACACGGAAAAATTCTTCCATTTGACTCTCTTTTGGAAAAAGGAAAATTTTCCAAGTTTTCCCGTAGCTTCGCCCTTGAGAAATACTTTTGAGACGTGTCTCGAAGATGGGTCCCAATGGAACTACGCTTCCCCTTTTGCTTTTAAATCTTTTTTCTTAAAAGGAAAATTTTCCAATTTTCCTCCATAGTCCGCACCCGCCGTTGCCGGGGAAAAACATTGACTATTTCCCATTGGGCTCGTGGGCCATTTTGTTGTTTTAACCTTTATGAAGCAAAGAGGTGAAAAGTTTGAATTGCCTCCGATGGTCCACCTCCCCACCCCTATGACTTTTCAAATTGCCACATGTCACCATGGCACACCTTGAGGCAGCCCCAAAAATTTGATACCTTAAATGAGCATGGGCTCACCACGTGTCCCGCTCGGTAAAAAATTGAAATTGAAGCTTGAAGCTTAGCGAAGGCGCCACTTGTCAAGCTCTGAGGCTGTCTCCTTTTAGCCATTGAAAATTCTAAGTAAAATGCAAAGTGAGAAGAGTGCCCCACGTGTCCTCATGGCACATTTCTAAGATAGTGCCCAAGTTGAAGAGCCTAAATGAACGCGAGATCTCCACGTGTTAGCCTCGACGCTTCTTTAGAATAAAACTCAAAGGCTAGTCCCCGAACATGCGTCGTTCCTCCACGTGTCTTGGACTTCACAAAAACATTTTGAAATTTGTCTAAGTATGGGAAACCTAGGGAAGCCTCCACATGTCTCTTTCTTGCAAACCCTCCACATGTCCTCTTGGCACTACTTCAAAGCCAAACCAAAAATTTGATTCTCAAACGAGCGTCATTCCTCCACGTGGACACATTTTAAAGTTGAGGATTTTTATAGGATTTCTAAAGTATTAAGCTGATCCACATCCAACCAAGAGGTGCCATGTTTCCCTATCGACTGAATGATGTAAATTTGACTAGGATAAACACCCGTCAAACCCTAAAACATAGAGAAATATCCATTCAAGCCAAGAAATGAGGTTTTCTTCAAGGACAGAGAATTTAGAGTGTTCGTAAGGCTCAAACATGATTCTGGGGACACATCAACTCATTTATCTTTGAGTATTTATGGAAAAAATGGTAGGGATAGTAGATCTTGACTATGGAAAATGGAGGTAACAAGAAAACGTCAGTTTGATGGAACAAAGCATAGGAGACTCAAAATACAAAGATTTTCCATAGGAATAAAGGAACCATGAGACAAATACAGACCCACACATGATCTTCGACCCAGAGTAGATTAAAAATGGCAATAAGATCGACCAAACACCATACTGGGAAGGAGAAAATGACAGAGGTTGTGAATGAATAATTTTTCAAAGGCACAAATGAGGCGAGACAATTCTAAGCACCAAAATTGGCTCGACTCGGGGATGGGCACTCCCTGCAAGTGCCACAAGAACAAAAGTAGACCAAGTGCCAAATTTTATCCATTGGGTAGCAGAGTCATCTTTCATAGTAGAAACCAAGAGCCATCTTCAAAACAAATAGAGAAGCAAAAAAAAAAGGTCACCGAGGACGTAACGAGTAAAAATAGAGAAACTAGGGAACACACAACAAACTATACACATCGTACAAAAGGAAAATGACGTGATTTAAAAAAATTAAGGAAACAATTCAAGCACCTTCCATCCTGGATATGACCATGCCAAGAGGTTCTGATATGTTTTCATCAACTGGAAGTAGACATCTTTTTTTTCTTTGTTCTATTTGTAAACCACCCATCTTCTCTAAAGCTCCTCCATTGTGTTTAAGTCAAATTATTTGACATTCTTCAAGGCTGAAACATAGACCAAATTCCTAGAAAAAGTAAGCATACTTAGGAGCTCTGTTTTCAACACTCTCATACTCCCTAAAATCCACAAAGCTCACAAAATTTTTAAGATCAACATCTTCTTGAAAAACTTCATAAGATGCATTGCTTGGGTCTTCAATAAGGTACATCATCTTCTTCTCTCCATACAATTTCACCAAGTTTCCTTCAATGGGGATAGTGGCATAAGACATGTCCATTTGCACACTACCACCAACACTTGTTGCCCACTTTCTTGACAACAACATCCCCCACTTGGCGTAAGTCAACAATGACTACATCAAGCTTTAAGTTCCTTCCAGGATAAGATGCAAGTTGCACTACTAGATCTTTGACACACCCCACCACTGGCACCTCTCTAGAGTCCATGGTAGTGCACTTCCCATATGTTGTTGTTACTTTGATACCTAATTCATTCATGACCTCAAGAGGCATGACATTACATGAAGCTCCAGAATCAAACATACAGTTATGTAACAACTTGTCTCTAGATAACTAGGGTAGTGAAAAATGGATCCACATTCAGCTGGGATTTAACCAAAGAAGTTCCTAAATAAACCTCTAGTGGTTCCCCTAGCTCTTCCAATACTTGTGGCTTTTCTAACTCTACAATGGTAAGGGGAACCTCAACCTTGTTTACATCTCTACCTTGTATGATCTCTCCCCTTTGAATCCCAAATATTAAAAATCCGTCTTCTTATGCTTAGGGATCCTAAGGAGCTCAAAAATTGGGACAAGAATTTTGATTTGACTCAAAAATTGGGCTATGTCATATGGAGCAAATTTGGGTAGAGTAGCACTAGGGGAAATATTGGAAAATTCATCAGATGGAATGGGATTCTTTTCATTTTGGGCATGGGGAGGAACACAACTTTTTCCTGAGGAAACAAGCTCTCTGGCGGGTGCATTTTTCTTTGGGGTTTCTTTGGTGAGCACTGGAAATTTTGACTTGGCTTGTTTCCTGTTAGCAACTTTACTTCTGGTATTGTGCTCCTTTTCTTAGGCAACTACAACATTCATTAATATCTACCTATCTTCTTCTGAGGGAACTCCTCCATCATAATTTTCAATCATTAATGCCCTCAAGTATTCAAAATCATTAGTGGGAAATTCAAAAGCTTGTACAATGTCTACTTCTAAAGTATGAGAGGGGGAAGAAGAGGTACCCGGTGGATGCAATCCCAAAAAGTGGCAGCAGTTCTAGCACTTATTACCTCAGTTGAAGTTGCTTCCCTTGGTGAACTCGCAGGGATCTCCATCATGCAAGCATCATCATCATTATCATCATCAGCTACTTCTTCTTCTTGCTGATCTTCTTCACAAGGAGCATGGGGCATGAAACATCTGTCACACCAATCAATGACCTCTATTTCTTCCACAACAAGCAACTCTAAGACAGCATAAGGATCATGAACCATTCTATTTTCTCCGTCTTTGGGATGCATATTCCCAAATCCAACAGATCCTTTGCCTCTCTCATAAATTCTTTGATGATTTGTAAATTTTTATTGGACTTGTTGCTTGTGTTGTCCTTGTGAACTCTGTCCAACTCCTTTCTCAGCTCAGGCTAATTTGTAGATCTCCTTGATAGCCCTTGCCAAAGTTTTCACAACCTCTTCCAAATCAGCACCCTTACTTTTCTGAGGCTTTTCTGGGTTAACCAAGCTTCACACCATCCCTCTTTGGAGGTTTCCCAATTTCCTTGATATTATTCTCTATTTGTAGGGCCATGGTGAATGTTTTCCTTAAGTTGGTAGGGTTCTTGTCCCTCAAGTAGTAAGCAACCTTTTTATCAAATGCATTAGTATATTTGATTAAGCATGACTCATCACATGGCCTTATCCTGACAAGAAATCTCCTCAAGGTCTTATTGAACCTTGTGTTGAAATCATGTACTGACTCATTGGGATTCTTCTTGATGTTTTCAAACTCTGATAGAAGAAACCTAGGGTCAGTCCTATCACCATATTGCAATATGAATGCATTGTTCATCTCATCCCAAGAATCAATAGAATTATCTAGCAATGCTTTATACCATTCCCTAACATCCTCCTCTAGAGTGTGAACAAACAATTTGATGTACACATCTTCATGCTCAATCTCAAAATCTTCCATCATATTGAGGAAGAGCTTTAGATGCTGGTCACCAGTAATAGCATTATTTCCTTGGAACTTTGGAATTTTGTTCCTTACATCTTGAGGCACTGCATTTGGGTAACCAACCATTCCCACAAAATTTATAGGTCCAAAGGTGTTTACAACAAATGGAGGTCTAGGTTGAGCCATATTGATTCGAGGAGGTGATCTTGGAGGGGTGACAAATTGATGAGGGGTAGAGGGTCCTTAGAACACAGGAGTGTGGTTTTCAAAATGGAGATCCCCAAAGGCCTTGCTTCTTGGAAATCCCTATCAACCTCTAGAAAACACAAGTGTAGAGTGTGAACTAAACCTTTCAAAATCAAATAAAGGTCCCTCTCCAACTAGAGAGTTCAACTCCATAAAGAGGCTACCTGATTCAGAGTCACTTGAATGGCAGTCTTCAATGATAGGCCATTCACTTTCATCAATGGAGATCCCTCTTCTTGTCTACTAATCTCCCACAACTCTCTAGGCTTTTCTTCCTTCTGAATTTGCTTTTCCTAACTCAGGAAACAATGTCCTAGTAGGATCCCTAGCAAAGAAACATCTTGTACCTTCCAACTTTGCAAATATTAGTAACAAATCTTACTTGAAAAAGGTTTAAGACACTGATCCTTATCAGAATCAAATCAACAAGGAGTCACCACTAAGGATTTTACCTTAGTTGTGAAAATGCACTAAAATGTTCTCAGAAAGTGTCTCACAAGATTACTAGAAACTGAAAATGAAAAAATCTAACCTTTCTTTACAAAAATTTATCAATAAATACCATGCAGAAACCTGTGGAAACTAGATAAGTTTCATACAACAATTTGTGAGTTTGAAACCTCTTACAAACCTTAACACATGATGATTTTTAAAATGAATTTCTGAGTGTGAACTGTAAAATTAATAAACAAATCAGTTCTCAATAACTTTTAGAATGTCCCCGATAATGGCACTATTAGTGTTGGTACCCAAATTTGTTCTCCTTTTCAAACCAAGCAGCAACACAGATTCAACAAGGAGCTTAGAGGCAGCCAGATCACAAATATATGTCGTTTGGGGAGGAGATCTAACTGTCCCTTTGTTACTTGGATTTGTGGAGAGATGGGTAGCACCTTAAAAAGGATATGATCTTATCCTAACTATTTTAGGTTGTTCCTTTCAACCAAGGTAAGAGAACCTATTTTGTAACCTCTATTATTTGAAAGGAGATACATGTACCTTTCTTTTGCATAAATTTTGCAAAGAAGACCTTGGGGAAAATATGATCAACACACTAGATCTGACTCTCATGAGTTGTCACTTCCAGATCATGGAGATATCTTCACAACAAGGCAAAGGTTACTAAAGACATTTGAGACCCTGATCTGTTCTGCATACTTTAGTAAAAGGATTTTGGTCTTGGGTGGGTATACAGAGCAAAAAGGGGTAGTATGGGTAGGATTAGTTGTTTGTTAAATGAATTTTTGTGGGAGGGGAGATAGGATGGATTTGATTCACCAGATCCTTGAGAGCTTATGCAAAATGGAAAGATTTAATCAAAAAAATGCTACAAAAGTTAAAATGTTTACTCAACTAGAATATGTGCTTCAATGGAGGCCTAGATTAGCAATCTTTCACACAATCTGTGGGATTATGTTAAGAAGGCTTGAGTCTAAGGACCTAATAAAGCACCAAGATATTAAACCAAGTCATGCTTGAGGTACACCCGGAGGCTTATAGAGAATCTCTATCAAAAAAATGAAAGAAAAGTGATTTTAAACCGTTTATCCCATTCCCAGATGAAGGCTCTTCTAAGAAATGAAATTGCAGATGCCACTAAACTATCACAAGGAATGAGACCTATGTGATTGGACTATATTTTGGTACAAGATTGCAATAGAAACAAGAAAAACTACCGTATGCATTCAAAAATGAAATAAATACACTTTACTCAAGATTGACACATGATAACTCAAAGTTTGATCAAATTTATCAGCAAGGGAAAGTTTCTAGAACAATATCAAAGCTTGTCAATGGTTGTACACTTACAACCACCTTGACATGATCAAATTTGACACAAAGAGAGATATACAAGCTTCTCTAGACAGCTTCTCAAAATGGATGGGCTCTGTCAATCTTTTTCTGCTGGAGAAAATCAATCCCGATCTTTCCAAAAACTCCAAACTTCTAACCCTTTACACAATGAATTCATGCCCTTTATAGAATTTACAAAAGAGCACCTTCCTCCCAAAAGGAAAAAACTTTAAATGCACCAAAGTGCTCACCATGGGTCTTTCATGATTAGCGAGAATCAGATCGTAAAAGTCTCTGTGTGCTCGAGGGCAAATATCTTCGATTTCTTCCCACATTCAACCCTTTTCTTGGGCAAAACATGCCTCCTTCCATTCACCAACCAATTCCGCCCCATATCAATCAAATCTGGCCCCTTGCGTGCTTAGGAGAAGAAAAATGGAAAACTAGATTAGGCTTGAGAGTCAGACCATTTTAATGGCAAAATACATCTCCAGATCTCTCCCACCAAACTCTAGATATCAAAATTAACTTGATCCTTTGTTTGGCATGTAGAAAATAGAAAGAAATCATGAAGACTCACACTCCCAGGAGTTTTATAGAAAAAAAGGGGAGGAAATCAGATTTAGACACTCAACAGCCATTGATATTTGATTTTGAAAGTGGTTCGTCCATGTGGAAGATGGAAAAACATGCTCGGGGACTTCCTTTGACCTTTTTAAACCTTTCAAAAAAGGAAAAATTTCCCATTTTACTCCACACCTCCGCTTTTGAAAATGGGCCCAACACATGTCCTAAGGTGGGTCCCAAAGGAAACACAAAGAAATTTTGCCATTTGACTCTCTTTTGGAAAAAGGAAAATTTTCCAAGTTTTCCCCGCAGCTATGCCCTTGAGAAATACTTTTGACACGTGTCCAAAGGTGGGTCCCAGTGGAACTACACTTCCCCTTTTGCTTTTAACTCTTTTTTCTCAAAAGTAAAATTTTCCAATTTTCCTCCGTGGGTCCGCACCTCCGCCATTGGCCAGAGGAAAAATATTGTCTATTTCCCATCGGGCTCACGGGCCATTTTTCTATTTTAACCTTTATGAAGCAAAGAGGTGAAAAGTTTGAATTACCTTTGATGGTCCACCTCCCCCCCCTATGAATTTTCAAATTGCCACGTGTCACCATGACATACCTTGATGCCACCCCAAAATTTGATACCTTAAATGAGCACGGGCTCGCCACGTGTCCTTCTCTAGTAAAATTTGTTTGAAAGCTTAAAGCTGGGGAAGGTGCCACTTGTCAAGCTCGAGAGGTAGTCTCCTTTTGGCCGTTGAAAATCCTAAGTAAAATTCCAAGTGAGTGGAGTGCCCCACATGTCCTCTTGGCAAATTTCCAAGATAGTGCCCAAGTTGAAGACCCTAAATGAGCATGAGCTCTCCACGTGTCATCCTGGCACTTCTTTAGAATGAAACACAAAGGTGGTCCCCAAACATGTGCCGTTCCTCCACATGTCCCTGGATTTCCCAAAAGCATTTGAAATTTTTCTAAGTATGAGAAACCTAGTGGAAGCCTCCACGTGTCCTCCCGGCATTACTTCAAAGCCAAACCAAAAATTTGATTCTCAAACGAGTGTCGTTCCTCCACGTGGATACATTTTAAAGTTGAGGCTTTTTATAGGATTTCTGAAGTATTAAGGTTATCCGCATCCAACCAAGAGGTGCCACATTTCCCTATTGATTGAATCATGTAAATTTGACTTGGAGAAATGCGCATCAAATCATAAAACATGGAGAAATGTCCATTCGAGCCAGGAAATGAGGTTTTCTTCAAGGACAGAGAATTTCAATCATTCTGAGGATCAAACACGATCATCGAGGACACATCAACTCGTTTCTCTTTGAGTATTTATGGAAAAAATGGTAGGGACAATAGATCTTGACTGTGGGAAATGAAGGAAATAGGAAAACATGAGTTTTAAAGGAACAAAGCATGAGAGACTCAAAATATAGAGATTTTCTAGAGGAACAAAGGAACTATGAGACAAATACAAACCCACACATAATCTTCGACCCAGGATCAGATTAAAAATGGAAATAAATTTGACCAAGCACCATATGGGGAAGGAGAAAATGATAGAGGCCATGAATGAATAATTTTTCAAAGGCACTAGATGGGGCGAGACAATTTGAGCACCAACACTATCAACCACATCAAATGTTTCTCCAATTTCTACCAGCCTATCTACTGACTTCATTCTTCTTCTTGCGTATGGACACAACGTTTAAAGCTTTAAAGTCTTCAATTCAGTCCCATACCATGTGTTTGTAGTCTGTTGAGTAGGTCATTCTTTGCAGCAATTTTCCCCGACTTGGTTGACGATTAGATCACTATCACCAAATACTCATAAAGTATTTTGGCCTCTTTTCCTAGCCCAATGAAGCCCATGAATTAAAACCTCGTATTCACCTGTATTGTTTGAACAAGAAAATTGGAAACAAAACACTAAATAATACTTGGTGTTTTGTGGTGAAACTAACAATGCACCTCCTCTAGCACCTTGTTTGCTTCTTGAACCATCAAAATATAATTTCCATACTTCATTTTCATCTTCATCTTCTGGCTTGGTGATGTTAGGAATGGGTGAATTTTCTTTATGTACACAATATACACCCAATTTAGATTCTTCAATTTCCTTATATGGGTCGAATGCATGCCCTTTGTTTTCCCATTCATCCAGAGTCAAATTTGGAATACCCTCAACCTTAGTACATGTTTCTAAATCATTTGAACACTCTTCTTGGTCAAAGGCTAAGCAATTAGCATTGATAGGACTTGGCACATGAGGCTCAATGTGAAATTTTGTAATCAGATTTGACCTGATTGTAGCCTTAGCTCCATACCTCATCTTGAAAATCATGTGTGACCAATCTACAAATAGATATCCACCAATTTTGGCAGTGAAGTCTCTTGAAAAACACAGTGCAAAGAGTGGTGGGAGGTCAATTACAAACACATCTTACAAGACTGTGACATTTGGACAAGCATGTAGTGTTAGGCTTAAACCTTGATGACCCCAACTGTTCCTATTGTTGTCCCATCTAGTTACACTACTCCTTTCAGCATTGGCTCATACTTTAGACCCAATAAATATATTATTTGTTTCAACATTACTGAGCTACTTGCACTGAATCGATCATGCAATTATGTACCAAGTGGTTCCCTGACAATTAATGACACATAGAACGGTGGAGGCTTCAAATTTTTTCTTGGTTGACCACCACCATGTTGCACTGCATTAGTGAGAACTTTCTCTTGACCTTGGTTTGATCCATTCGAGGTAGACCAATTGGCCATTGCAGCTTGCAACAAATCTCATTGTCTTGGGATTGCCAGTGAATCCACATGGAAATGTTCACATGTGTTTTCTTCATCTGATCAATAATGTTGAAGGGGGATGAATTATCCTTTTGTTTCCCCTTACTTGGTACAACCTTCTCGGGAGCTTAAACAGAGGCACATGTGCTGCTGCAGAGGGTGTCTTGTGCTGATTTTGCATGTTTGGGGCTAAATTTGGTCTACTAACTCCTTGTTGTGTAGGAGTGGGATGAGAAACAATTAGATTAGATGGTTGTCCCTCCTCAATGTTTCTCTTCTTTGACCATGTGTTGGTAGCTACACCCTGAAAAGGGGTTGATTAACTCCATAGAAGTCTTCTTGTGTGCTAATTGACCAACGTGGTTTCCATTGGAGGTGCCTCTTGCAGAGTTTCGTGATATTGATTCCTTCTTAAATTGGTTCTTGGGGACACCAATGGTCTGTACCATCAAGTCTTGGTTTAGTGCACCATTGAAACACATTGATTGATTGTGAGGTACATTGCAAGGGTAACACTAGTCGTACTCTGTGCCATGTTGTTTTGTGTTGGAACAAAGGCTCTTGGCGTTGAAGCCGTATTTGGATCATATGGTAGGAATGACATAGTAGCTTGAGGTTGTCCCTGGTTCTAGTTTTGATTTTTGGCCTAATTTGGTGGTCTATTTTGCTGATATGGGGGCCTAGCTTGATATTGATTTGGAGGTTGATATGGTCTAGAACTCTAAACTTGTTGTCTCTTGATAGTCACTAGCTCATTTCCTAGGTTCTACAGTTGTTTCATAACCTCTTGTAGCTCTTTTCAAGTGCTTGAAGAAGTAGAAGCCTCACTATTTCTTTGATTCCTAAGGGCTGAAATGGGATTCAATTATGGCATTTGACTAGTGCAGGGGCTCCTAGTTCTTGATATAGAGGCATAGGTGGCCTAGGTGTGAGTTTATCAGCTTGGATCAAGCATTTTTCCACTCTAATAGCAATATTATAGGATACGGGTAAGGTTATACCTCCCATTGATTGGATCATCATAGAAATATTAGAATTTAAATCTTTTAGGAAGTATAGAAAAGAACCTTCAGTTGTTGGTCTCATGGCCAATGGAATCCTATCCCATATCCACTCGAATCTGAAGTTAAAGTTAGTTAACTATTCATTAGGAGCCCTCTTGATTGTTTTCAGTTGTTCCAATAAAGACATGTTATCTTCCTTCTCTCCGAATTGATTGTGGAGAGCTATGCATAAATGGTCCCAATTTTGGATGGATCCCACGATTAGACTTCTGAACCACTGTAAATCTTTACCTTTAAAGGAGGATGCTAACAACTTAAGAGAAATTTCCATTTCAGAGATTTCATGGATTCATGAGACATTTATAATATCCTCGTATATGGTCAATTGGAGTTATCTGTTCTCTCCAAGTAAAATATGGAATGTTCTTCAATCTGTAATTGGAACTGGATTTTTGCATTGAGAGCTAGCGGGCTGCTGCCAGTGAAGTTGATGTAGGGGTTGGGTTTTTCCATCCTTATTGGTCAAATAACTCTTATTGATTGAACAAAAGGCCTACTAAGTGGAAGTGTTGACAATGTCCTGCTTGGTGGATATGGAGACCTTTAAGCTCTTCTCCCCTTCTTGATTTATCTAGGGATAAATGTAGATAGAAAAATAGCCCCTCTTCTCTAGTTCTTGACCTTGTTTGTATTCTTCTCATGAACTTGATAAACTTGGGCTGCTGAAACCACTAGATTTGAGTGATGGAGTCACCAGATGTGTTTCTCCAAAGCCTCAAAAGGCTGGAAGTTTACCAAGACACACACCCAATCTTGATAACATTGAAATATTGACCTCTGGTGCCACCAGGCATGCCAAAACTATTGATTCTGAATCACAACACCCCTAAATGTCTGCAATGCGATGGGTTGAAACTCTCAGTGTGATTACATAACATGGAGCTTCTCCCAAATTATGGGACTTTGTGAATTGGGAGAGCTCTCTAGATGAAGGCCGGTTCTTATTCCTCTATTTAGGTGCACACATTCATATTGCAGAGGATCTACTCTAAAACCTACTCTAGCTTGCTAAGGATCAGGGATTGAGGAGATGAAAGAAGTAAAACCTAAATGAACAAGGGTGATGCACCAAAGGAATTTTGAACACCTATTTTGCAATAAACACAAACCATAAAAATACAATACAATCACCATGCACAAATAACCAGTCTGCAATGAGAGATAAGGAAGGAGAAAATGAATGTAAGAGAGGGTTGACAATTATCCACAAACATGCATTATTGCTCCAAAAAGTTGATATAGTACAATACAATGGACAAGAGTATCAAACTTGTATTAAAATTTGAATTCAAGGCTTGACTCCAAAATCCACTTACGTAAAAGAGACGAAGGGATAGTACAAAGTAGAAATGTCCATCATTTAGAAAATTTCCCTTCCATACAATATATAGGAAGAACAAGAGAGAAAGGAGGGAATAATTTGAAATCCTAATCCAACAACCTAAGAAAATGCATTGAATTCACCTACTCCAACCACCCCAAAAATGCAGTGAACTCACTTTCAAAATTGATTGGTTCCATGACACAACTCGTGCCTTCATTAATGTTCCTTGTTGGGAAAGAAAGGAAGACCAAACCTCATTATGGTGGTAAGTGAGAAGTTTAATAGCCTAAAAAATGGTGAACTGAATTTATCATTTTTCATTAATTGTGGTGGGTGAGTAGTAGATGTTGAGAGCCTTCCAAAAAGTCATCCCTTGCTTAAATCTAAGTTCCTAGTTGAAAGATATGGTTGTCTAAAGGTCAGGGTTGGGCGTTTAACATGGGCTCACAATATTTAAAAGATTATATCCATGCAAGATCCATGTGGCAGCCCCGCGCATCTTAAGATTTCACCCCCTCCTTTCACTCCTGAAATTGTGTCGATTGGACACTTGGCATAGTCCATGGGCCTGCTCTAATTTCTTTGTTTTTTAGCTAAGTCCCTCCCTTTTGGCAGAGATACTATGTTGGACCCTAAACATGTGGAGGATTTGTGCTTTTTGGGGACTTCCTTTGGATTTTACCTTCGAAGGTGCACTGAGCTAACACGTGGTGGCTTCCGCTAACTCTTCCCATGCTTACACTTTTAAACGACCGGTTTTTCCTTTCGAAACTCTAACCACATGGAGTTTCCTATGCTCATTTGGGGACTACCTCCAGATTTTACCTTTGAAGTTGCACCGATGAGACACATGGAGGATTCTATTGGCTCTTTTGATTTTCTTGGACTTTTTAACACTGGTGCCACTTTCTTAGACTCGACCACATGGAGAGCCTGCGCTTGTTTGAGGACTACCTTTTGGATTTACATTTGAAGTTGTTCTTAGCCGACACGTGGAGGCTTTCACTAACTCTTCCCATGCTTAGAATTTTCAATGGCCGGTGCAAATTCCTTAGGTTCGAGACATGTGGAGATCTTGCACTCATTTGGGGACCCCGCCTTTATTGGACCTTTTAAAGTTGTGTTGTTGAGACACGTGAAGGCTTTCGCTGAATATTTTATACTTAACCAATTCGAGCCTCAAGTGAACACTTCCTTTCTCCATTTTCTCTTCTTGATTTCTGATCTCCTTTAACATTGTTTGGCCTCATTTTCCAATCTTGCTTCTCCAATGCCGATCCCGCCCATAACTTGATTTTTGGGATCGAATGTGAGCTCTCACGACTAAACCAACCCTTCAATTTCTCCTGTGTAAGGTCTTTTTCAATCAATTTTTTCTAAGGGGAAAAAAAGGTCAAGAGTTATCTAAGAATCATTTTTAACTACCTTGAGATGTATCTTTCTTATGTCTTCTTGAAATCTATCTTTTAAGCCCGCAACTTACATTATATCGTGCCTAGATGCAAAGTGGAATAAAGAAGGCTACCTATGTAGAGTGTTTTATCCACTTTAGATGAGTCATTTTATTTACTTAAATTTAATCCTACCTCCATTTTTGTTCCAATAGGTCTCCAATCCTCCATTTTGAACCTTTTTAGCATCTCCTTGATTTATTTTAATTGATAAATAAATATGCCTTGATCTTATTGGTTTATCTAAAGGCCTAGAAAGTATGAAAGATCATCGAGCATAGAAATTTCAAATTCTTTACTCATTACATAAGTAAATTCACGAGTCATCCTTTCATGGCTCCTCCAAATATGATGTCGTCAACATAAACTATGACAATAGGTAGCTTGTTTTCTTCTTCTTTTATGTAAACATTGCTATCAGCTACTCCCTTTCGAAACCTTGTTCAAAAAGATAAACATCCAACCTACTATACCAAGTTCGGGTGCTTCATATAAAGCCTTTTTAACTCTGAAAACATATTCCTTGTCTTCAATCAACAAGAATCCTACGGCTGTTCAATGTACAATTCCTCATTCAAGTTACCATTTAAGAATGCTAATTTGACATCCATTTGAAAAGAATTTATTTTCTTGTGAGTTGCATATGCTAAAAATAATATGATGGCTTCCATTCTTACTATAGGTGCAAAGGTCTCATCAAAATCAAATCCTTGTATTTGAGCATAGCCCTTACCAACAAGTCTTGATTTATTCATTGTCACTTCACCTTTTTCATTCATTTTATTTATGAAGTCCCATTTTGTTCCTTTGACATTCTTGTCTTTTGGCCTGGGTACAAGTTCCCATGTTTCATTTTTCTCTATTTGATCAAGCTATTCAATAATTGCATTTATTCAATGTCGTTCATTGTATGCTTCATTCACATTCGTTGGTTCTATCATTGATAAGAAGGTTGTGTTTTCATTGATCTATTGACTTATTAGCCTCCTTCTTGTGAGAACAACTCCTTATTTACTCCATAAAATCTGATATTCAGGATGGTTTCTTAAAACTTTCCTAGACGGTCCCTTAGTGTCATGTCTTTCTTCTTCTTCTTCCATATCTTCAACCTCATCATGTGTGCCTCTTATTTCATCATCTTCATCATGATTTTCAATTGTATGTGCATCACTTTCAAGGTTGTTCTTAGGCTGATTTTTTATTTTTGAAGGCTAAGATTAACTGCTTTTTATATTTTTCTTTCAACTACATTCTTAAGCTTCTTGTTGTAACATCCGAATGCTACACTAATCGATGAATAACCTAGAAATATACCCTCATCACAACTAGAGTCAAACATGCATAAATATTCTTCATCTCTCTTTATATAACATTTACTCCAAAAATACCCTTATATGTTTTACATTTTATAGTCTTCCCTTCCATAGTTCATAGGGTGTTTTTGGTTTTCCAATCTTAGTTGTGCTCTATTTAGAATATATACAACAGTTGTATCTGCTGCTTCACTCCAAAGTAGCTATAAAGAAGTTTAGATTCATTAAACATAGTTCTTCTCATCTCTTACAATGTCTTGTTCTTCATTTCAACCAAACCATTTTGTTTTGGTGTCCTAGTAGATGAATATTTCCTTTGTATTTCATGTTCCTTGAAATATTCATCAAAATCATTAGAAAAAAATCTCCACACTTATCGACCTCAAGAATTTAATCTTTGTATTTTACTCATACTCCCTAGTGCTTTGAAAGCCTTGAACATGTCAAATGCATTTGTTTTATTCTTTAGGAAGGATACCCATGTCCTAGTGAAGTCATCAGTTATAAGCATAAAATACTCATCACCCGCATGCTAGTTGTTCTTGTTTTCCCACATAATTCTATGTGAATCAGCTCCAAAGGTTGAGTAGTTGAATACTCTTCCGACTTGAAGATCCTTATTTTCGCTTGCCATGTAAACACACTTTACACATAATATCTTTTGGTTTAACAATTTTTGGCATATTCATAACTCCCTCTTTAGATCTAAACTTCATAATATTATCGAAATTGATATGTCCTAGTCTCTTGTGCCATAGCTAGCTATCATCAAGTTTTCTTCAAGTACTTTTCTTTGTTTTCCTCTTTCATCAAATACATGTTATTTCTTGTTCTCTTTTCTTTTCCTACACTCTTCCATGTTTTACCATAAATGATTTTACACACTTTATCATTAAACATTATATTATAGCCATGTTTACACATTTGACTGAAACTAATCAAGTTATGCTTGAGACCTTCTACATACATCACATTTTCTATAACAGTTTTTCCATTGTCAAGACTAAAAGTTCCTTTACCAGAATATTTGTAGAATTTTTATCCCCAAATCTAACAACCCCTGAAGCATTATTTAACAAAGATATGAACCTAATTTTATCACCAATCATGTTACTAGAGAAGCCACTATCCAAGTACCAAATCATTCCTTCATCTTCCACATGAAATTGAGTTTGAGCTATCATAAAATTCTCATCTTTCCTATTTAATTTATATTTCACTACATACATCCATTTAATTGGTTTGTGTCTTTTTGAGCATTACATACTAGCTATATGACGTTATTTTTCAAAATTTTAACACATTAGATTGTGATTAGCTCTCATGTACCGCAAACTATAATTCCTCCTCCTACCTCTAGAATTTCTTCTACACTTTGAAGCTTTATGACCAAATTGATTACATAAAAAATAATAGCCATACAAGGAATGAGAGTACCTCATAGCATATGTTATTATTGGAGAAGTTTTCCTTCTTTTTGTAGATTTAATGAATTCCCTGTTCATGGTGCATGAAACATTAGATGCATTTTTTCTTCTTTCTTCCCTTATGGTTTATTTTCCTATTCTCTTCCTTAAAGACAATTCCTATTTTTTCACCTATGTTGCTTTGATTTCTTAAAATGTTTTTTAGAATGTCCGAGCTTCCTTCCATATTCTCATACATCTTTAGTTTTCCATTTTCCTATTCTAATTCAATCTTATGAAGCTCTAAATCAGATTTAACTTTTTGACATTCTTTTTCTTTGTAGGCATGGGAGATATTTTCCATCTAATTTTCAAGCTCATTAAGCTAACTCATTTTTCTTTTCTTCCTCTTATAATTTCTTTTTAAAAAATTATGATTTTTTCTTCATAATTCTTAAGAGTACATTTTAGTTTTTGGTTCTTTTTCCTACAAATTTTAAGCTCTTCAAGATTACTTACTAACTTAGCCTCTAGATCAATTTGTGACTCCTCTTCATTTGAATATTTTTAGCTTCTCACTTTTACCCCTTTATTGCTACATTCATTTCAGATTTCAAGAGAAATAAATAATGTTCCACCTGCGCATTCATCACACTCATTTTAAGAACTATTTGAAACAATTGACTCTGAGTCACTTGAGCCTTATTTAGAAAAGATATTTTTCTTTTTTTTAAAGTATTTATTCTTGCCACCCTTCTTTTATAGTCCAAATTTTTCTTACCATGTTTTTCATTATCTTCCTCAAATTCAAATTCAACCTCCTTATTCTTATTAGGAAATATTATAGCAAAGTGTCCTACTTGACCATAGTTAAAACATTTGAAGGGAAGCTTACCTTTATATTTGCATTTTCCTCTACCCAATCTTATGATAAACAAGGATTCAATCTTCTCAGCATCTTCTTCATTCTTAGAATCAAAATCCTTTTTCTCTACTTTGGCGTGACTATATTTCTTAGCTTTAAAGGAAATTTATTTCTTAGCTGATGTTGTTCCAATTGTTCTCATCTCATAGGCTAATAGAATGCTCTAAATCTCATCTAGGGTCAGGGTCTTCATTTATTTTGCTTCCTCAATACCTGAAACTTTTGCATTATCTTTTAAATTTAGGGATCTCATAACTTTATGAATAATGACAATTTCCTCAAGTTTTTCATCTAAGCCCTTAATAATGTTTATTATTTCATCAGTTGTCTGCATGTATGTTTTTATTCTTTCATCTTATTTCATCTTCAAGCTTTCAAATTATGCTCGTAGGTCTCTGTAATTTTAAAAGCTTGACTTTTTCATCTCCCTCATATATGATTTATAGTTTTGTCCAGACTTCCTGGCGGTGGTACAATGCATCACCTTCACAAATTTAGATTCATTAAGGCCACACAAAATTACATTCATAGCTCTTTAATTATTCTCACATTCAGTCTTATATGATGTTATTGTAATTAGAGTTGTTGTGAGAGTATAGCCGTCTTCTACACTTGTCCATATGTGAAAAGAAAAAGAATTGAGGTATACCTTCATTCTTAGTTTAAAAAGTGCATAGTTTTTTCCTATAAAAAGTGGTGCCCTAGAGATTGATAAACCATCTTGAGCTTGATTATTTGTTGTCATGCTTGTGAAGAGGGGATCACCTTAAAGTTGTTAAAATTTCACTAAAGGCCCTGCTCTAATACCAATTTTTGAAACTAACGAGGACCGAGAATGGGGTGAATAAGTGTTGATCACAAATGGGGTTTCTTTTAATATTTTATATTTCTCAATTTGAAGTAATAGAAAAATAATAGGCATGATAATAAATTCAAATAAAATAACTCAAAGAAAAAGAAACGGGTTTATAGTGGGAAAACCAAAGAAGGAAAAACCCACTTTGAGAGAATACTTGATCAAAATTAGTATTGGTTCTTCTTCACATGCTCACCATTTTCAACATCATTACCTCTTGAACTCCATTAAAACCTTCTCTTAGCTTCATGCACTGATTCTTGCACTATCATGATCTCAACAAAACATTTTTACCTATCTACATGCATTACCTTCTCTATTTTTCGAACATGGTCTATATCTCTAAGCATCTCGCAATTTATCTCAATGTTTTATCACAGTATCTCAATCTCCAAGATGACCTTTTTATGTACAACTTCTCTTTTTCACACCTTTCTCTTCATAGTCAAAAACTACATTAAACTCTTACCATTAAATTCGAGCATCATAGTGAATGTTCACATTTTTATTCTTGCTTAAGATACATTTTCAATGCATGACTTATCACCTTTCTCTCACCTTTTTCAAGCTCAAAAGGCGCTTACTCCACTTCGAATAAGACAAGTCAACCAAGTAAATTCTTTTGGATTTATCTTGAGTTAAAGAGACACAACTAAATTAAAATTCACAAAATAAGTTTTCACCTATTCCATTCAAGGTAGGAGGTTTGGAATGATTGAGACATAAAAACTATCTATGTTACTTTTCAAAGTGCATATAAATAATTTCAACATGTTGCAATCAAAATAGTGAGATTGTTCTTATATTCATTTGAAGACCAAGTGCTATGTTCCTTATCAATTATTGTCTAATTTTTGAATGAGTATCCTTTTAAATTTGTATTAGTATTATTGAATTGACATATTAGGTGCTTGAATAGAGAGGTAGATTTACTCCAACCACTTGAACTTAGGTATGAAACCATCAAGCTCATACTTTGCATAGTTTGTCAAGGAAACAAAAATGACTATGATTAAGCTTTGAGGATTTCCAAGTGATTTAAACTTTATGAAAAATTTTCTGGTGATTTCAAGAATGTTTAGAAATTTCCTTCAGCAGTTCAAACTTAATCCAAAATAATAGCCTTCAACTTGTAGTGAAAACATTCAATCTATCATATAACTATATACGGGTTTGGAATTTTTGTCAAGAAGTTCTCAATGATTACTCCACCAAATCAGAAAATTATTTTTGAAACATGGAATTATTAGGCTAACATAGACACTATCCAAAATTTGAGATTTTTGGTTGGTGGAGTTTGAAGAACGAGCCAAATAACCATCAAACAAACCCTAGTTCCGAGTTTTGAAAGTACAAGGGTAGAGATAGAATAAAATTTGATTTATATAACGCCCACATTTTCAATGCATAAAACCCAAGATAAAACTCCATACTTAATTAGGAAAAATACTGAATTTTTTTTTCTTTTTTTAGCTCTTACAACTAGATACTATCAACTAGGTTTAATTATTTCTTGTTTAATAAATTTCACATAGTTGAATTTTTTCCAAATATTAGTTTAATAATTAACATTATTAATTTACACTAAGGCCACTTTGGGATAAATCCCTTTCTAGGGTTTTCATTAACTCACCTTATTTAAAATATCAACTGGGTCAATATTTCCTAAGTTAGTTTAATTCTTACTTCTCACAAGTAAAAAAGCCCCTCGTGAGGTTATCTAACTAAACATTTTAAATTTCAGTTAATTAACCCTTATATTTCATTATCTAAGTTACCCCTTTCACAATTATTTAATTTATCCTTAATAGTCTAAGGCTATAGATCACAACTTATCTTATTCTTTAAGTGGCGTTATTCATTAGATACTCATTCCTTAATTAAAATTACCAAATCCCATAAAGTGACCCAACTTGAAATATGTAGGGTTACTCCTCAACCTTTAGATTAAATGGTTTTGCAGCCTTAGATCTAGGTTTTCAAAATGAATGCTAAGCATCCTTATGGGGTATTCTTATTATTTTTTACCCTAACTCATTCATTTGTTCCATTTTAATTTGTAGGTTGGAGGAGTGGAAGCCATGGAAGCAAGAAGTGAAACCATGGAGAAATTTCTTGGGATCTAGTTTTCCAATGGGGGAAACTTCCTCCACTCCATTATTTATCTAGTTTAGTTTATTCATGGGTTTGTTATTGCAAGGTTCCTTATTTTTATTGTAGAGATTCCACCATGAATTTGATTTTTTTATTTGGTTATTTACATTCTTTGAGTTCATTATTTGGGAAAAACCCCATTTCATTAGATCTATGAGATTATACACCTTTGGGTGCCCATAAATAGAATCATTTGCTCAAACGAATGAATTTGTTTATTTAAAATTTGATGGTAGTTCCATTTTATAGTTTTAAAGATCGGACTTTAATTGAATTCATCCCAGATTTTCCATAGTCATGAATTTTATTTTTATGTCAAAAGTGACGAAAATTCCACCCGAGTAGGCCGATGGTCTTATAACCGATGCCTTATTTGGGGTGGTGATTTTGTAACCTCTATTCTCGTAAGGTGGTAGTTTTGAAAGCGCCACTCGCAAAGTGCTTGATCATGTTTCATGAAAATAGAACTTCATTTTCATGTATTTTCCAACATATTTTCTAACTTGGTTGGTTTCTATGGTAATATGAAATTTAATTATGGTTCCTACAATCAATAGTTGATAGGTTGATTTCATTTCTTCATTTTAAACCAACTTCAAGATAATCAATAAAATGTATACACCATCCTAATTATATTGAAGTAAGGTTCATTGTTTCCTACTTTATTTTAAACCTATTACATTTCGATATCTTCATATTTTTCATACAAGGATAGTGTCATGCCAATATATTTCCAATTTTTCAATATACTAATTCTTAGTATCAAAATGAGAATGTGTCTCTTTTCCTTTCACAACAATAATGATATAAATTTCAAGAAGAAAAATCAAGTATAAATTTAATGCATTCTTCCAATACAACACAACAATTTCACCAAAGAAAAGTACAGAGCAACTATGATTTTATTTCTAGATTTGAAAGAAATACATTTTAAATAAATTACAAGTTTCAAAAGTTCTTTTTTAATCACTTCCTATACATAACTTGGTAATAAGTTTTACAAGAAACTTTTAATTTTACAATAATACAATTTTCAACAAGGCAACAATGCACTTTCTTTTTCTCAATGAGCATAGTTCATTTTCTTATAGTAAAAAAATCTTCTTTCCAAAAAATTTAAAGAATAATTTACAAGATTACTACTTCCACTTTTTCCAACATTGGAACAACATTAAAAAGGTAAACCTTTTGGATCATGTAGGAAAACCATGAAAGGACCTAAAAAAATCCACTGTCCAAGTTTGTAAAATCCCCTATTACACCTTCACATATCAGTATTTCTTACATGGCCCTCCACCCTTCATCACATCCCCTTCTAATAAGGTCTTTGTCATCTCAACTTTGAAATAAACCAATCAAACTTCTATAATGTGTATCTATCCCTTATCCATCATACCATCTAAGAATCTTCCCGATAGATGACTAGACAGACCACTTCTAAAGTCATGCCTCACTCAAATATCAAATCAAATGATACCCCTTCACAATCCACATATTCCCCTAAGGGACATTATGTGACTATCTAGATTACATCCTTCAAAAATCACTCCTAACATTACCACCTCCTAAACCATATGATCCTTGAGAATGGAATCTCTCCTTGTATGACTCCAATGTCTCTTGCAATTATCATAGGACACAAGGACACTCTATAGAAAAATAGAATTCCTTCCATGCAATCATTAAGAAAATTGAGAGCAAATGTCTTCTCCCTTCAATGGAATCTACACTCATCACTCTTAAACAATCCTTAAATAAACTCCTCCCTTATCAAATCGATTCCATCCATATTACTACCCAAACCCAAAATCACGAATCTAATCCTCCAAATCATAACAAACCTAAAACATTTGTTGTTATCCTACCACCTCCTAAACTCTCATCGTCACCATATAAAGATAAACATAATGTTTTCATATTCGCCACACCTTAAACTAAAGTGTCTATTCTTGTTGCACCTCTATCCTCCATTATAGTACATGAGGTCATTATCAAATAGTTACACAAGCTCTAGTTAAAATGTCACTTTATGAGCTGGTCTAAACCTAACCATCCTATAAAAATCCATGATCGAAGCCCTTCAATACATTACCATACCTGCTGAGGACCCGCTTCCTTTACAAGTTTTGTATGAGCTCTTAAAACCTCTTCTCGCCATCTCCTTTGAATCCTCGAAATACCATAGCTTCTCCCTCAAGATCATGACTTTCCCTCTTTACGAAAGAGGGTTTAAAACCCACAAGTGAGGATCACGAGGGACGATGTGCACATCAACGAATGTGTGAATGGCAGCGTGAAGAGATCTCGGGAGGAGCGAGCATCAACCGAATGTGCATGCAAAGATTTGAAACATAGGCAGAACCTGGTTAAGCCATAAAACTCTCCTCTATCTCATAGATCAAAAGACATGTACATATAGGAGGTGTTGAGTAACCCCCAGTGCTACAATCATGACAACTTGAGTAGAGAGGGGGAGTTACATTCCCAGAATAGAAGTGTAACTCCCAATGATGCATATGATGCAATGACGTGTAAGGGAATCTCATAATGACCCCTAAATGACACATGGACCTATGATCTCACCTAAGTGAGATGACTCACCTAATGATGTGGAAAATACACACCAACACCCCCACTTCATCGTAACTTAGGATGAGGCGGAAAGTTAGAAATGAGAAATGAGTCCCAACACAAGCCACGATGAGGTACCTATGTACAAGAAAAAGTCCCAAGTAGTGAAGGAAAACCCAGTGGGAAAAATATCCACCACAAGAAAAAAACACTCTCTAATCTAAGAAAGATGCCAAATATGGGTCCCAGCTCTAGACAAGCCTAAAAAGGTACCCATGTACAAAGAGGCAATCTCTTGAAAAGAAGAAGAAGAGAGAAGAAGAGGGAGATGAGAGGAATGTAGAAGATACCATGGACGGATCTGAACTCTACAACTCTAGGAAGTCTCCCAGAAGAATTTCGATGACAAGATCCTCTACCTCTGGATTGAAGAAGAGCCATCTGCAATGAATTGTGTGCCTGCCCTTAGGAAGGATAGAAATGACGTGCTGGAAGTCCACCCACTCCACAAAGGAAACTGAAGGTAGAAACACGAAGAACTCGAGTGCGGTGCCTGCATGAAGTGTGACATAGGTCTAGCGAGTGAGTGCTAAGGAACTGAAGGTAATGCCACATGTGTAGAAATATCAGAGTGAAGAAGATGAACACCCACAAAAAGGATGTCCAAGTGATGTGAAGGGAAAAAAACATTCTCGCAATAGAAAAGGGATCCACAAGCAAGGGTGGATCAATGAAGGTCTCTAGAAATGTTGAAGTCACATG
The DNA here is from genome assembly GCA_018340775.1 of Taxus wallichiana var. yunnanensis. Taxonomy (NCBI): domain Eukaryota; kingdom Viridiplantae; phylum Streptophyta; class Pinopsida; order Cupressales; family Taxaceae; genus Taxus; species Taxus wallichiana. Next base: position 78,976,680 of record CM031233.1, on the reverse strand, counting down.
ATTCTGAAAGGGGCACTCCCAACAACAGAGATTATGAACTCCTCTGAAACACCTATAGATAGATGAGGAACCTATAGAGCATCACAATTGGACTTTGCGAAAAGATGACAAAGGTCGGCAGATACTCGTCCCAATGAGAGGGCTCAACAAATAGAAGAGTGATGTCAGATAGGTATGAGTCATCCAAAGAAGGTAGAGGAGTGAAGTGGGCCTCACACACTAAAGGTGGAAATGAGGTTGGTGTAATGACTAGTGTGAGACTGAGTATGAGATTGCTTGATATATGATGAGATGTGGGGGTGAAAACAATGTCCGGAATAGTGAGAAAGAGGAGAGAAGTCCTCTGTAATGCTCTCAACATCAGAACTGGGTGCACAATCCTCATCATCAGAAGTAGAACCAAGTGAGTCTATGTCAGTGGAATTGTCATCACATGAAGAAATGGAGGAGACAACTAAATCAGCAGCAGCAACAATGGCGACAGTATGTGAAGGGTCTCCATAGAAGGACTGAAGAATGCTCCAGACACGGTGAGGTGGATCTGAGTCTGCCACATGAAACCAGAGAGAATGAGAGACATGCATCATCATGTGACCAAAGACATGGTCACAAGTGTCAAGGAAGTCCTCTAGATGATGATGATCAGTGGGTGCAGGAACTGGCCCAAGCAAGAAGGGTAAAAGACCCTCGTGGGTGAAGTAACGTTCCATGGAAGCACGCCAAGCTGAATAGTTCTCTCTCCCAGTGAGAAGTGGTAGAGGCTATAAGGTGATCCTATGACACTCAAGTCTGGAAAGAGCACTCTCCATGATGAAAAATGCAAGATGCACAAAAGCAAGACGTCGGACTCGGTCGATAATGCGTCTGCGTGTGTAGGCCCAAGAGTACAAGCAACCCCCCAGAATGTGGCACTTTATAAAAGTAGTGTGTTTACAAAACTAATAATCCCATCACATAATGTGTGAAAAATCATGTAACTTTGACCAAGGAAGTGCTCAGAAATGAGCAGCGAGTCAAAAGTTATAGCATTAAAACGATTCCCACAACTGATGGAAAAATACACTAGATGTTGCAAACACATTAAAAAAGTACACGAGATGGGTGCAAAGGGTATCGTGTGGGTACTCGTTGGAAATGGCATGAAATTTTAGTAGGGTTTTTTTTTACTAGGAGGGGGGGTTAGCCTCCTGCCAACCCCGAGCTCACCCTCCGTCTTCGACAAGCGTAGGAGGGATTTAATACAAGCCAAAACAGTCAAAAACTTATTACATGCCATGAATGAAATGTTTTGTTTTTTAATCACCCTAAAACATTAAAAAAAGAAGGTGATAGGAGGGGCCCACATTTGGAAAGAGCTGCTCTCAAGGGAGTTGGAAGCCACGTGCTGCTGTGTGGTTGTGGTGTCCACGTGGAGAGTGGGTAGGCCACTGCAGAAGCTGAAGACATCAGGGAGATCTACAGGCTATTGGAGGAGACGTTGTAACTACCAAGGAAGACAACAAATCAAAAAAATGTTTTTCCAATGCTGAGCAGCAAAAAAATGTTTTTCAACGCATGTGGCTAGGTTTGAAGGTCGTTGGAGGTCGCTGGAGGCTATGTTGGTGAGCTGGAAGGTGCTGCAGGCACGTGGGAGAGCAGCAAAGATCCCAAACCACCAAAAATGCCAGAAAAGCTAGAAAAACAATGTGTTGGGTGTGCGGAGTCAAAAAAATGCAGACCTCCACGAAGCACGAGTTGAGGGAACCGTTGGAGGAAATGGATGAGCTGGATGGAAGCACCAAACATGAGAAAACAACAACAAACAACAGCTTTGAGTTTGCAAGAACATGAGCACATCAAGTAACAACAACAAATAGTAGTGAATAGTAGCGAACAATAGCTCTGAGAGCAATGTAACGTCCAAGGAGATCACGAGCAGGTTGAAGGCTCCAACAAAGTAGAGACAAGGAGGTGCAGAGCATGAGAATGGAGGAGCCGTCGAGAAAAGTGGGCACAGGATTCAATAAGGCAAAGTGAGGAGAACCGAATGGTCCAAGACTGCTGAAGCATAAAACCAATGCAAGGAAAACAAACGTCGAACCAAGAAAACACGTGCAAAAAAACTAGCATAAGTTACAAAGATCTCGCAACTTGGAATGCAAAAAAAAACCTCTAAAAATACATGCAAGGATGCAAAACCGTTAAACCCCAAAAACGAACCACGAACACTCAAAAACCAAACGGAGGTATGAAGCCCGAATCAGTGCAAGTAGAGCACGGTCAGAATTTCCATTATGAAACGTCTTGAAAGAGATCGAATATCACACCGGAAGCCGGAAAATACACACAGAAATGTCGATGAGTGCAGATCCACAAGATCCACTCTAATACCATGAAAGAGGGTTTAAAACCCATAATCAAGGATCATGAGGAACAACGTGCACATCAATAGACATGCGAACAACAACGTGAAGAGATCTCGGGAGGAGCGAGCATCAACCGAATGTGCATGCAAAGATTTGAAACATGGGCAAAACTTGATTAAGCCATAAAAATCTCCTCTTTCTCATAGATCAAAAGACGTGTACATATAGGAGGTGTTGAGTAACCCCCAATGCTACAATCATGACAACTTGAGTAGAGAGGGGGAGTTACATTCCTAGAATAGAAGTGTAACTCCCAATGACGCAATGATTGGCTAACGACCGACATGTTAGGGAATCTCATAATGACCCCTAAATGACACATGGACCTACGATCTCACCTAAGTGATATGAATCACCTAATGATGTGGAAAATACACACCAACATCTTCATCACTACCCAAATCAATGATTTCCTTGATAAAATTGTCATGACCGATGGGGTGCCTCTATCAACATTATATAATCTATCACCTTCAATAAAATTAGATTATAAAATATTGTTATAGCCCAAACACCCATATTACTTCGATCTTTTAATGATACAATCACACCCATGTTAGGCACCATTATCTTACCTCTTAAGGTTGGTGTTAAGACCCTTCCAGAACTCTTCTACATTATAGAAGGGGAGTTCCAATATAATGTTTTGTTAGAACATCCTTGGATTCGTACCATGTGTTGCATCCCCTCAACACTACATCAATGCCTTAAATATGAATATGAGGGTAAGGTATATACAGTCCCCATAGATTCTAGTTCTTTCACCAACTATCTTATTGCATACTAACTGAATGATGTTCTTGTGCCTAAATCAAATTCAAAAACATCTGATGAAGCATCTACTAGCACATCCATTATGTCATCGAAAATACCCAATGATTCTTCCCTCGAGGGCATTTTAGAGTGTTTTTTCTTTGGGGAGTACCTCCTTCTTATGCTAAATTCATTTCTTATAGCTAAAACATATGGAAGACCTAAAAAACAACCTATGTATGAACCCAAAATTGGATATGTCATCTTCTACGATCCTGCGTACCTCAAAAAAATCTTTTTTATGGGGGAGTTGACCTTTCCTCTTCACAACATAATGATCAACACCATGACATGCCTTTCTAACCATATTTTAACTACTTATATAACATATCCTTTGCTAAAATGTACCTTCATCACCGCACTGAAAGGGTTTAGATTTGGAAGCTATGAACAAGGAAAACATTATCTAACCATCTAAAATCCCCTCAAACCTTATGAAAAGTATGGGTTAGGATATAAAAAAACCCTCAATTTAATCATCTTTACATACCACATCTCTACACATCACAAGATTAGAACTTTATTCTCCTAAATAATTTAATGATCTAATAGACATAAAAAACACCATATCCATCCCACATACCTTTTTTTTGAGTCAATACTATTTAAATATGAACATTGAATTATCAATCCAACCATACCACTAAACAATTTCTTCTCATTTAGCTAGAACAGATTGAAGAGGATTCACCCACCATCGATGTCCTGTAATCTCGTGATGATCAAGATATTCTCTCCCATATGGGAACAGAAAACCATGTTATCCCTTTAAGTTCTTAGAATGTTTTATAGAACATTTGAGATTCCTTACATATTCTCATATATCTTAATTTTTCATTTTATTGTTTTAATTCAGTCTTGTGAAGTTGTAAATCAGATTTCATTTTTGACATTCTTCTTATTTTTCTTTCTAGCCTTGGGAGATATTTTCCATTTGATTTTCAAGATCCTTAAGCTCACTCATTTCATTTTATTCATTATGTATTTTGTTATTTTCAAAAATTCTAAATTGTTCTTCATAATTCTTTAGAGTACATTTTAGTTTTTGGTTTCTTCTCCTACAAATTTGAAGCTCTTCAAGAGTACTTACCATCTCAGCCTCTAAATTGACTCCGTGCCTCCTCTTCATCCGAATCTTTGTATCTGCTCAAAAATTTTCCTTTATTGTTGTGTTCATTTGAGATTTCTAGATACATAAATAAGCTTTCACTCTAGGCTTCATCACACTCATTTAAGGAACTCTTTGAAACACTTGACTTTGAGTCACTTTAGCCTTCTTTAGAATAGATATTTTTCTTTTTTTTTTAATTTATTTCTTCTTGTTACCCTTCATTTTATAGGCCACCTTTTTCTTACCATGTTTTTGATTATCTTCCTCACATTCAATTCAACCTCCTTATTCTTATTAGGAAATTTTACAACAAATTCTCCTACATGACCATAGTTAAAACATTTGAAGGGAATATTACCTTTGTATTTGCCTTTTCTTCTACCCAATATTATGACAATCAGGATTCAATCTTCTCATCATCTTATTTATTCTTAGAATCAGAATCATCTTTCTCTTATTTGGTGTGACTCTCTTTCTTGGCTTTACAGAAACTTATTTCTTTTCTAATTATGTTCCCATTTTTCTCATCTCATAGGCTAATAAAATGCTCTAAAGATCATCTAGGGTCAGGGTCTTCGTGTCTTTTTTTTCCTCAATAGCTGAAACTTTTGCATCATATTTTTAAGTTAGGGATCTCAAAAATTTCTGAACAATGATAATTTCCTCTAGCTTTTCACCTAAGCCCATAATAATGTTTATTATTTCATCATGCTCTTTGCATATATGTTGTTGTGCTTTCATCTTCAAGCTTTCAAATTGTGCTCTGTAGGTCTATAATTTTACAGGCTTGACTTTGTCATCTCGATCATAGATGCTTTATAGTTTTGTCCAAATTTTCTTAGTTTTGGTACAATGCATCACCTTCACAAATTCAAATTCATTAAGGTCAGACAAAATTGCATTCATATCTCTTGAATTATTCTCATATTCATTCTTATCTCGATGTTGTTGTAATTGGAGTTTCTTGGAGAGTATACCCATCTTCTACACTTTTCCATATGTCAAAACAAAGAGAATTGAGGTATACCTTCATTCTTAGTTTCCAAAGTGCATAGTTTTTCTTGTAAAAGGTGGTGCCCTAGAGATTTATAAACCATCTTGAGCTTGATTATTTGTCATGCTTGTGGAGAGAGGATCACCTTGAAGTGTTAAAATTTCACTTTGAAGGCCATGCTTTAATACCAATTATTAAACCGATGAGCATTGAGAACGGGGTGAATAAGTGTTGATCACAATGGGGTTCATTTTAATCCTTTATATTTCTCAGTTTGAAGTAATAGAAAAATAATTGGCATAAGAAGAACTTCAAATAAAACAACTCAAAGAACAAGAAATGGGTTTATAGTGGGAAAACCCAAGAAGGGAAAAACTCACTTTGAAATCGTCCTTTTATTTGAACACCAATTCAATATTGATTTACAATGATCAAGCACCCACTAGATGATCCATAAAGCACATACTTAACTAAAAAATGAGAAGCACCAACTTCTACGTGTCTAAGCACAAACTTAGACAATTCGATGTTTGAATTGACCATTTAGTGATTTGTTTCTTGATAAATAAATTATAAACACTTTTTTAGAGCTCTTCTTTCATTAATCTGTAATACATAGATAGTTTTCTAGTTCATTCATTTTCAAGAAAAGCATTTAAAAAAAAACTGCCTTACGATTAGATATGTAGTAGTTGTCTTGGCTATAAATTACACCTCCTGGAATCTATAGTTTGAGTAAATATTGTATCAAAATTATCACTTTTTCTTCTTCACATGCTCACTATTTTCAATATCATTGCCTCTTGAACTCTGTTACAACATGCATTACTGATTACTACACTCTCATGATCTAAATAAAACTTGTTTACCTATTAGCATGCATTACCTTCTCTATTTGTCAAACATGGTCTATATCTCTTAGCATCTACCACTTAACTTTATATTTTTTCAGAATATCTCTATCTCCAAGATGACTTTTTCATCAACAACTTCTCTTTTTCACACCTTTTACGTATAGTCTAAAACTTACATTAAACTCTTACCATTCAATTCTAGCATCATAGTGACTCTAAACATTATTCTTCTTGTTTTAGATATATTTTCAATGCACGAAATTTCACCTTTCTCTCACCTTTTCGAGCTCATGGGAAGTTACTCCAATTTGAATAAGACAAGTCAACCAAGGGAAGTCTTTTGGAATTCTCTTGAATTGAAGAGACATAACTAAATTTTAGTTCACAAAAAAAGTTTTTGACTATTCCATTTGAGATAGGTGGTTTAAAATGTTTGATACATAAAAACTATCCATGTTAAATTTCAATGTAAACAAAAAATTTCAACATGTTGTAAGAAAAATAGTGAGATTGTTCTTATATGCATTGAAAGACCAAGTGCTCTGTTCCTTATCAACTACTTCCTAATTTCTGAATGAGAATCCTTTCACATTTGCATTAGGATGATTTAATTGAAATCTCGGGTGCTTAACTAGAGAGGTAGATTGACTATAACCACTTGAAGTTAAGTACAAAAGTATCAAGGTCATCCGCCTAGTTTGTCAAGGAAACAAAAATGGTGTGATTAAGATTTCATGCTTTTCCAAGTGATTTAAACTTTTTGAAATCATCTACTAGTGATTTTAAGAATTTCTAAACCTTTCCTTTAGGAGTTAAAACTTAATCTAAAATAATATCCTTCAAGTTTCATTGAAAATATTCAATCTATCATATAACATTAAAACAATATGACTATATATGGGTTTGGTATTTTATGTCAAGAAGTTCTCAATGGTTACTTCAAAAATCAAAAATCATTTTTGCAACATATAATTATTAGGCTAACATAGACGCTATTAAAATTTCAAGCTTTTTTTGTTGGAGGAGTTTGAAGAACGATCCAAATAACCATAAAGCAAATCCTAATTCGAGTTATGACAATACAAGGCCTGTGATAGAATAAAATTTGATTTATATAACACCAACATTTTCGACACATAAAACCAAAGAATAAATTCAATAATTAATTAGGAAAAATACAAAATAATTTTCTTTCTTTCTTTTTCGCTCTTGCAACAAGATATTATCAACTAGGTTTAACTATTTCTTGTTAAATAAATTTCCACATTTGAAATTTTTGTTATTATTAATTTACACTAACTTTGGGAAAAATCCCTTTCTAGGGTTTCCATTAACTCAACTTATTTAAAATGTCAAATGGGTTAATATTTCCTAAGTTAGCTTAATTCTTACTTCTCACAACAAGTAAAAATAATACCCCTCATGAAGTTATCTAACTAAACATTTTAAATTCCAATTAATTAATCCTTATAATTCATTAGCTGAGTTACCCCTTTCACAATTATTTAATTTATCCTTAATAGTCTAAGGCTATAGATCTTAACTTATCATATTAATTATGTTGCCCCATTCATTAGATACCCATTCTTTAATTAAAATTACCCAACCCCATAAACCTGACCAAACTTGAAATATGTAGGGTTACTCCTTAACCCTTAGATTAAATGGTTTTACACCCTTAGATCTAGTTATTTAAAAATGAACCCTAAACATCCTTATTGGGTATTCTTATTATTTGTTTTACCCTAACTCATTCATTTGTTCCATTTTAATTTCAAGGTTGGAGGAGTGGAAGCCATAAAAGAAAGAAGTGAAACCATGGATAAATTTCTTGGGATCTAGTTATCCAATGTGGGGGAAACTTGCTACACGCCATTCTTTATCTATATTAGTTTATTCATGGGTTTCTTATTACAAGGTTCCTTATTTGGTTATTCTAGATATTCAACCATGAATCTGGTTTTGTTATTTGGTTATTTACATTCTTTGAGTTCATTATTTGAGAAAAACCACATTTCATTATATCTATGAGATTATACACATTTGGGTGCCCATTAATGGATTTATATGCTCAAACGAATGAATTTTTTTAGTTACAAGTTGTTGGTAGTTCCATTTTATTGTTTTAAAGCTCTTGTTTTAATTGAATTCATCCCATATTTTACACAATTGTGAATTTTATTTTTCCTTCAAAAGTGACAAAAATCCCCCTAAGCAAGTCGGTGGTCCTATCACCGCCACTCTGTCTGGGTGGTGATTTTAACTTGCGCTCTATGTAGGGTGGTAGTTTTGAAACCTCATCTCTGCACAAGGCGATGATTCTATTTCCCAAAAATAGAATGTCATTTTCATGTATTTTCTAGCATACTTTCTGATTTGGGTTAGTTTATATGGTAATATGAAATTTAATTATGGTGCCTACAATCAAAATTTGATAGGTTGATGTCATTTCTTCATTTTAAACCAACTTCAAGATAATCAATCAAATGCTTACACCATCATAATTATATTGAAGTAAGGTTCATTGTTTCCTACTTTATTTTAAACCTATTGCATTTTGATATCTTCATATTTTTCATACAAGGATAGTGTCATGCCAATACATGTCCATCTTTTCAATATACTAATTCTTAGTATAAAAATAAGAATGTGTCTTTTTTTGTTTCACAACATCACTAATATCCATTTCAAGAAGGAAAATCATGTATAAATTGCATACGTTCTTCTAATATAAAACAACCATTTTACCAAAGAAAATAAAAAGGAAATATGATTTTATTTCCATATTTGAAAGAACTACATTTTCAATAAATTACAAATTTCAAAAGTTCTATCTTCAATCACTTTCTATACATAACTTGGTAATAAAGTTTACAAGAAACTCCTACTTTTACAATAATACAATTTTCAACAAGGCAACAATGCACTTCCTTTTTCTCAATGAGCATAGTTCATTTTCTTACAATACAAACACTATTATTTCCAAAAAATTTAAAGAATAATTTACAAGATTACTACTTCACCTTTTTCCAACATTGGAACAACATTAAAAAGGTGATCAGTATGGCTCCAACATAGCATGAATCCTCCAATCTTCAACTTCAAGCACAAAAATAAGGAAAGGGGAGTAGGAAACACTCTCCATCTAACCTATAATCCAATGAGAAGGAGAAGCCATCCTCCTCATTTACCCCCAAGCCCAAACAATAAATCAATAAGAGGTATTAAACAACCATGGAAATTTTTATAAGACTTCCACAATAACGATTCACACCAAACTTTCCACACACAATCACAATACAAAAATAACAACAAAGATATAATTTTCCAAATTAGAAAGGCTAAAATTCAATATAGGGGAGACAAGCAACATGGGAAACCACTTACGCCTCCTAATGGGTGTAGGTTTCCACCTTAAAATCCTATAAAAAATCATTCACACAACCACAACCAAACTCGTATCACTCCCTCAATTTTTCTTATGTCTCCCTCAACTCTTATCCCTCCGTCAATAAACATATCAAGATAAATAATATTTTTTTCTTATTAGCACAAAGCAAGACACCAAACCCAAAAATCCCTCCAAATTCATAATATAAACTCTTATCCCTCCCTCAATAAATCCCCATTTTCTTTCTCCCATGCAACCTTAAGGGCATTCTATCCCCATAACCAAAATATAAAACATTCATTCATTTAAAACCATTTACACAACAAAATAGAAATAAAATGCATGGTTGAAGTCCCTACCTTTCCATTTCAAGAGTATCCAATCCACAAACACAAGCTCCAAGCTTCAAACAAGAACTCTAAAAGAAAGCTCCTCCAAAAATGCAAGAGTGAAAATAAATTATGTAACCCCAAAACCATCAAATAAACTTGAAAAAATAGAAAAGAGAAGATGATGGTGAGGTGGCTTTATGTAGGATGTCACATCAATTCTCCTCAACTCCACATCACATGTTCATACACTAAACCCAAAGCTCTTAAATTGGTGGGTGAGAATGTGACAAGTTCTCCTTCCACACACAAAGCATTAACCATACTCCAAAGGAAAAAATTAAAAGCTCATGTAAGAAGGTACAATAGTTTCTCCTATTTATCTTGAAAATCACATAATGGGGCCTAATGTTTACCCCTTACCCCATATCTATAGTTGGTAGATGAATTTAAGAGGTGTGGGACAAGCTTAACTTGTTCCACAAACCTCCAAAAATGGCCCTTAAGCCAAAATCCGAGTTTGACATGCAAGGTTGGGTACACATCACTAAAACTGATAAAATCATTTTCATATCCATAATAAAATCAAGGAAAATCTACCAAAATTATTTACCCCTTGGACACATCCCAAATTACTTTAATTAATAAGATCAATCAACTTAAATAGAGCACATTAACTAACAATAAGAAAGTAGAATACGTTACAATAATAAATCACAGACTCACAAAATAATTAAAATGAAAAGGGTAATAACACATTTACCCATGGTCAAATTTAAGGCCACCGCCCCAATGGTGACCCACTAACAATATATAAATAAATAACAACATGAAAAACAAAGTTACCAAGGTGAAAAGTTGTAAATACCCAAAATTATTCCACTTGTTGGTCTCCTATCCCCTTTTGTTTGTTGTGTTATAATTTCTTGCAAAAATCAAAGCAATACGTATTTGGCCTCATGGCCATATCAATGACATCAAGACAATAAATTGCACATACATGTATCAATTAACATCATCAAACAACACAAATAAATCATCACTAAAAATAATCAATTTCATCAATTGTTTATTATCCCAAAATATTTCAATTTCATCATTTCATCACTAAAAATTTGATCACAAGACTAGCCGGTTTGTTTAACAACAATCTTTATGTCACAATCCAATGTATCAAGTATATGGATAAATTAGTAACTCTAAATCATTTTCAATATTGAAATATCAATCCATGCATATAATTCACACTATGAATCACCACATATCAATAATATAAATATCTATAATGTCTATCTAAATACTAATCAAATATAATAATGTACATCTATCAATGTCTACTGATTAAATATGATAAAAAGTTCATTCCTCGAATTGAAAGTAAGTAAAAATCATAGTAAGATCAATGTCAAAGAGGAGTGGGCACTACATCCCCCTCCCCTTAGACTCAACTTCCTCCAGGAAGTCACTGGATCAAGAGTTGGAACTGTGCTCTCAAAGGTGTGGCATCTTCCCAGTAGTTCTTGTCTCATTGCATTGATCCCGGTTTAAGCACACCTGATCAATCTCTCAGCCTCAAAGGCCCAGATTCTTGTGCTATAAAATTCAAATTAGCTCTACTACCACCTGCCCCTACTCCTACACCTACAATGTGATCCAATCCAATACATGAGAAGGATTTGGATTTTATCGATTATGAACAGAAACATGTAACACATGATGGATGTGAGACATGTTTGGTGGAAAAGCTAGACGATAGGTAGAGGGATCGATCCAGTCCAAGATCTTATAAGGTCCCACAAATATAATAGCTAGATTAGAGCCTTTTCCTTAATGGATATGGCTCTTATGAGCCCTAACACGAAGGAAAACCTTCGTTCCCACCTCAAAGCTATGGTCAAATCTCTGTTGATTTGCATACTTCTTCTCGCTTATCTTATGCCTCCTGCATCCTTTGTCTAACAAGAAATTTTTTTACTCCAAATTCTCTAATAAATTTGGCCCAAGAGAAACTATATCCTCTAACCTATCCCAACTCGGTGTAGTCCTACGCTCCTCGCCATATAACACCTAAAATGTGTGTCATACCATAGAACTCGAAAAATTGTTGTTATAAGAAAATTTAAATAAGTACAAATACTCCTCCCAGCCAGTGATGATCCATTACGTACATCTGAAACATATCCTCTAAAATACTAATCACTGATTTTTCTATCCATTTTTTTTCTGAGTGATAGGTTGTCATCTTGAACTTGATATTTGTCCCGAGATTTGTCTCTGCATAGTAGTCCAAAAATGTGAGGTGTACAAGGGATCATGAGTATAAATAATATTTCACATGAGAATCCCATGAAGCCTTACTATCTCATCCAAGTGCACTCATGCCACCACACTAGCTATATAGGTGTTATTCATTAGATAAAAATGAGCTACTTTTGTCTTTCTATCCACCGTGACCACGATGGTATCATGGTGGTATCTCAATGTAGGTATCCCCAATATGAATTTCATAGAAATGGTGTCTCATTTCCACTTTGGTATAACATGTGGGTAAAGAAGGCCTTTTAGATGTTGTTGTTTTACCGTCACACTATGACACTCGAAGAAACAAGACACAAATTGAGCTATATATCTCTGAAGTCCTCTACAATATTACAATCGCTGAAAGTGGTGTGCACCTTCTTCACCCTTGATGGGATGAATAGGGTGCACAATGTGCCTATGCAAGTATGTTATGTTTCAAATCTCCATCCCTAGTTACATAAATATAACCTCTCGCTTCTAAGAATTCCATCCACCTCTAATTTCAATCCCTAGAACTTCCCCTCAAGGGGTATCTTAGAATCAATCTATGCTCTAGCTGAAAGGTAGAAGTTTTCATGTGGAAGTTGTTTTAAGATCTCATTCCTCAAGTTTGTATCCACTAATGTGGCCATAACCAAATGCCTCCAACGACTCAAAGCATCTACAACCACATTCTCCTTCCCCTTCACATGCTCTATCTCGCATATCATACTCACATAATAGCTCCATAAAACACCATTTACGGGCGTTGATATGTATGAAAAGGTGTCATACTATCAAATGATCTGTCCTAAGAATGAACCTCCACCTAAAATAAAATGCCTCCATCGAACTAAGGCATACACAAATTTCCAAGATAGGTCATAAGTTGTATAATGAAAAGGTGTCATACTATCAAATGATCTGTCTTAAGAATGAACCTCCCGGCCTAAAATAAAATGCCTCCATCGAACTAAGGCATACACAAATTCTCCAAGATCGGGTCATAAGTTGTATAATTAAGCTCATAATCCTTATGTTTGTGAGATTCAAAAGCTACTACACGGACATCCTACATCAACACAACCCTTAACCCTTCTAGAGAAGCACATGTACACATCCCTCTCTGATCTGGGCCTTAGAATACGTGGTTTAAAGGGCATTCCTTAACAAGAAAAATCCCTCTCTGGATGCGGCGGTGCTAGAATACGTGGTTTCATAAGGCATTCCTTAAATGAGCTAAAGGCCTACTCACATCTATCTGACCAAACAAACTTCTTCCCTTTCCACTAAAGGGAAGTGATGCAATGCATAATACGAGAGAAATCCCAAAAAAATCTCTAATACCCTGCCAATCCCATGAAGTTGTGCACCTTGATCACACTAGTAGGTATTGGCCAATCCATGATAACTCTAATCTTGGAAGGATTGACTATGATAACTTCCCTAGATATAATTTGGCATATGTACTTAACCTCGGACTAAAAGAATGCACACTTCTCTAGGTTCCTATAAATATATTTCTCCCGAACACCTTTGTAGAACTTGTCAAAGGTACTCCTCATTCTCCTCACTCATGCATGAGTATATCAATATGTCATCAACGAATATAAGAATGAAGTGATATAAAAATTTCTTAAATACCCCTGTTCATCAAACTCATGAACACTATGGGAAATTCCTCAGAGACCGAGTGACATAACTATGAACTTGTAGTCCCCAATATGAGTCTCCAAAATCCTTAGCCGATGATAACCCGACTTAAGGTCTTGTTATCCAAAATAAGCTCATGCTTATTTTTGTTAACTGCACCCATTTTCCCTCCTTTAGTGCTTCAATCTAATTTTTCAAATATTCTAAGCACTCAATATTTCCTAAAAAAATTTCCATCAGATAGGAAATTTCTTTCCCTTTCCAAAAATATAAAGAAGTTCTAACTCATATTTTGCAAGTTATGGGCCAACTGACCTTGTAAGGTATTTTTTCCCAAATCAGATCAAGCTAGAGTTTTTAAGGATATTTGCCAATGTGGAGAGGCGGGGTGGCGGGTGATATTGAGACTTTTCACCCAAATGGAAAATTCGGACCAGCCTGGCCCGAGGAGGAAATTTTCCCAAGTGAAAAGCGAGTCATGGTCTCATGCGAGGAGTTTTGGAACTTTTGTGCTTTTTACAAATATGGTGCAAAGTGAATTTCAGGCCCACAAGCCCACGAGGATCTTAAAGACAAATGAACAAAAATGCCTAAGGCCGACAAAGGGATGTGTGGCCATGTTGAAAATTCAAAACGGGAAGGCGGGTCATCGGAGGCAGTTTGAAATTTTTTCCCCGAGAAGGCATAAAGTGAAAACTAATCCATGCCTCCACCGATACCATAAGAGCCACCTGTCAAGCCTTAATTTCATGTGGGCCGGTGGGCTGGAAGAGACTTTTTGCTTAAATGGAAAAAGTGGACCGAAGGCCTCGAATATAATTTTTTTCCAAAAGTGAATTACGAGACTATGAGGCAATTTTTACATTTTGTATTTTTGGTGCCAAAAGGCACAAAGTGAGTTTTGGGCCCGTGGACCCTTTCTGCAAACTATTTTTTACCATTTTTATATGGACCCAACTCAAAACATTCAAATAGACATATATTTTGACCTAGTGCCCGAAACCCAACAAATTTGGCACCGTTGGAAAGATCTCGACCTCCTCTATGCCATGGAGGAAAAAAATATCATTTTTAAGAGGTGTTGGTGGGTGAAAATAGGAAAATGTATTTCAAGCCATCAATATGGGATATAATTGTTTCAACAACATAGATTTGATTTGATTCTCCATTATTCCTTCTCCAACTTGCCAAAGTAGACATGGAGAGGTAGATTTGATAGATTATAGGCTGATTTTGTAGGAATAATGGTGGGTGGTTGAAATCTCAAAACAAGGTCCATTTTCCTCCTTTCTCTCTCGGTATTCTTTATTCTTAACTTCTATATATTGTAACACTTCTCATTTGAGAAGGAGAGACATTTTGGGCATAGGGAAACTCTGTCAAACTTATTTCCTGACTCCATTTTGAGTTATAAACCTTCTCCTATGCCTGAAAAGTGGATTTGTGCCTCTAAGAAAAAAATGTAATGGTCTATGCACCCCTATAGAGCAATAAAACATGTTTTGTGGTGTTTCTTCAACCCTTTACATTGTTTTCCCATGCCTCTCCCTTTCAAATTTGTTTCTTGTGCATGTATTTAACATTTGCAGGTGCAGGGTGTTGTGTTTCATGGAGTTTTGATCATGGATTATGATACAGGTTTGTTTCACTTCTATCTAACCTTCCCATATTCATTTCTCCCGTGTTGCATCCTCCCTCAATAGGTTATCTCACCCCTTTCCTTCTTTGGTGTATCACCACTTTAGTGTAGGCTTTCTTTCACTCTCTCTTTCTCTCTAGTTCCTTGGAATGGTTAGATTAGGATAGTTTAGTTTTTTCCTGCATTAGAGTAGCTTATGGTAGGTAGTTTAGGAACAAGAACCATCTTTCTCTGGAGGTCCATCTTAGGTTTACAAGTCCCACAGCTTAAGAGATGGTCCCATGTTGTGCAATCACACTGAATGCCTCCACTCACACTCGGGTGATTGGGGGTGCTATGATTCTACACTAACAATTTTGGCATGCCCAGTGGGATAGGTTTGAAGTACCTTACCACTTCATTTCATCAAGTTGATGTGTTCTTGGTGAGATTCAACCTTTGGAGGCACATGCAAAGCACATCTGGTGACTCCATCTGGTCAACAACCCAATCTCTAAAGTTACAAACCTTTTCCATCCATTTTTTCCATATCTTTCATTTTCTTCCATTCCATGAGGTTATGCAATCATGACTTCATTTCCATCTTAGAATTCACACTTGCAGTAGTAGTGCTATTCAGATCCATCTCCAAGTTACTTCAACACACCTCCAGAAAGGTTTCACAATGAAAATTAGCACTATGGATATCCAGGTGACCTAGATTCAAATCAGTTTGGTCATTTGCCAAACTATACAACTATTACAGAGCATGGATATACATATTTTGGAGGTAGTTCCACACCTGAAGAAGTTAATCTACTGGAGAAGATTCAAAAAATGGAGGCTAGCATGGTTCAGTCAAGGGCTACAATACAAATGAAGGCATTTAGAATTGGTTGCGCAGTAACCTTCTCCATGGGAAGGCCCTTTTCCAAGACATTACAGCCCTCAGGAGAAGCTTGACTTCATGGTTGAAATGTTGCCTCAACTTACACAATGGACTGAGGAGATTGAGGCTTATGAGTTAGATACAAGACAACCTTTTCAATGGGTAAGTCCACCATCTCATAGATTTTCTTTTTCTCTTTCTCAAGAAACACCATCTCAACCCAAGCTACAATTTCCAAGCTTCCCATCTGCTGCCCCAAGTGTTGATTTCCCTTCTCCATCTCCTAGTCTTCCATCTCATCTTAATTCTTCTTCCCTTTTCCCTTCCAAGCAGTCATTCCCTCTAAAGAAACAAGAAGTTCCACTTCCCTCTCCACCACAAACAACAACAAAAATGGTTTGATTCTAACCTACCACTCCTCTTGCATCCCCAAATCCATGTTGGGGAGATGAAAATAAAACAACCAGCCAAGGGAAATAAGAAGAGGAACCCAACAAAGAAGAAATGATAGAAAATATGAAGAGTTGGGCTCTCAAATTTGGGATTACAAAGATCCCCTTGATGGTTAAGCCAACAAAGGAGGTCAAGGTTAAAGAGCCAATGGTGGCTAAGGCTAAGTTTGTAGCAGAAGAAGAAAAAGAACAAGAAGGAGATGATCAGAAATCATTTTTCCCTGAATGTAGTGCCCATGATGGCACTTTATTTGAAGAAAATGTTGATCCAACCCAAGCTGCACAATCATCCATCAAGGAAGAGGAACAATCAGCTCCAAGTCCTATTGAAAAGGAGCAACTGGAAGAGATCAAATCAGAGTTAAAGCCACTTGATGAAGAAAGCATTGTTGAAGACTTTTTTCTTTCATTTGAAGGGCCTGATTTGATTGATGAATCCATAATGGAGGAGAACCATATAGTTCAAGAGGCTTCAAGTACAGAGCAGGCCACAAAAGAACCTTCATTTTTTCCTCCCAATTCATCCCCTTCAAACCCTAATGTTGAAGAAGAGTTTGAGCTTCCAAACTTCATGTTTGAAGATGAGGTGAACCATGGTGAACAAGTTTAAAATGAAGAGGACACCATGGAGGAGGTTAAGCACATACAACAGGACAACAAGGAGGAAGATTAGCTATCTGACTTGGAGGATTACTTTGATGGAGAAGATCCCATGGAGATCACATCATTTTCTAGTCCATCATCCATATCCCAAGTACATGAGCCTACTACCATGAAGGAGATCATTCAAGGAAAACAACCTATATTTCACAACAACCCTCTAGAACCAAGGTTGGAAGATAGGAATCTTCCATGTTCTTCATAAGAGAAGGAAAGGAAAGAGCAAGAGGATGTCATCATCTCTTCCACACCATCCATCCAAGAAGATCTACCAGAAGACTCCATTCTTGGAGTTAAATTAGAAACAGTGGGAAAATTCAAAGGATTAGACCTTTCCCAATCAGGTACTTGGCTTCATTAGAGCTAAGGGAGAAGCCAAAACTAGTCATGCTTACTTTTGAGCATGAGGATGAGTTTCAAAGTACCAAGGATCAGCTACAATGCCTCTTCAATCTAAATACAGAGCAACTAAAAGAGGTATTTGTCTTGTTTCCAGTTGAAACCTTGATGATTTGGGTGGAGGACCAGCTTATATTTAGTTTTTCACTCATGCATGCAACCATATTCAGTGTCAAATCATTTGCATGGTTTCTGTTCTTGAGAAAAAGAAGCTACTTATCCCTCGCTAGTCACGGGACTTTTTAATCCCTCTTTCTCTCTAGTTACAATATAGTAGGTAGGTTTTCTTTTAGCAAAATAAGTGCTTGTGCGCACTCTACATATCCCATTTAGGGTGTGTATGATTTCCAATTTTTACATAGTATTTTTTGGTGCTTTGTTGCTCTTACACGTGTGTGTTAAGAATGACATTTGGTGAGATCGGCCCAATCCCGGTTCAGGTGGTTACCAAGTGGATCACAGATCATATTTTCAAAGTTCGAGATAAGATTTTTCTTTATCAAGAAGACTCCATGCCCAATGGATGCTTCAAGGTCACTGATCTTTCATTTAGTATGAAAATGTCCCCTATGAGTCGTCAAATTGTTATCTAAAATAAGATCATGCTTATTTTTGGTTAACTGCACCTATTTTCTCTCCTTTACTACTTCAATCTAATTTTTTAGATATTTTAAACACTCAAGGTTTATTGAAAACATCTCCATCATATAGGAAATTTCTTTCCCTTTCCAAAAATATAAAGAAGGCCTTCTAACTCATCATATTTTGCAAGTTACGGCCGGTGGGAATTTGAAGGTATTTCTACCCAAAAGCGGACTAACGAGAGCTTTTAAGGATTCTTCCCAATGTGGAGAGGCGGGGCGGTGGCAGATAATGATACTTTTCACCCAAATGGAAAATGTGGGCAGGTAGGCTTGTCATCACCAATCCGGCACTATGATAATTTTCCACCAGAACTCCTTAATCTATGATTATTTACTAATGCACAAATTTTAGTTTGGTGGATGTAATATGGAAACACAACAACAAACATAACACAACAATACCATAAACTATGATACGAAGGAATGATGAAAATATGAAATATAAGTGTAAATTATAATATCAACATGAAATTGTTACAATCTCACCCACGAGGTACTTCAAGTGTTACTAACTTCACTTGCCTTCCAACAATAACTATTGGAGAAACTTAAAAATTACACCTCTTAATGGATTTTGTAACACACCTTCTAAATGATGGCTTCCTTTACACTTACTCATGCAATATTTCTCACTACTTCCTTCTATGCTAAATGAGGGGGGTGGCCTCTCTATTTATAGAAATTTTAGGCTTATCCACCTTATCTCTAAGATAGGATAAGAAATCTACTCTGATGAATCATATTCCATACATTAACTCTTATCTTTACATGTAAGCTTATCTTTTAAGATAAGATAAACCTTATCATTTCACATGGGTTCCACCTTTTTAGAATTTTACAAATAAAATACATAAAATATTTATGACATCACTCCTTGTCCTTATTACTAATATAATATTTCTAATTCCTAATCATGCAGACCCTACTTCTCTACTTACCCTAACTTTGACAATTTAACATTACCAAACCACTTACGAAAAATATTTACTTTCTACCACAACATTCCTATTGTACTTTGACTGTTACCGTAATATACATTATTGGCGGTGTCGTCGATCTTGGCAATGCCGTTATCTTCTATCAGACGCTACTACTAATTATACTTAACAACATCCTATTCCTAATACATACATTAATGAAATAAAAATTATGGAGGAAAATTTTAGTGTCGACATCTTCTCCCTTCCTAGCTTCTACTCGTCCCTGGAGTAGACTATTCTCGTGGTTGGAAAATCTTTAAATTTTTTTGGTTGACCCATTTCGTAATGGGAGTGCCATCCAATTCCGCCTATCGATATGTACCATTTTCATGAACAACTACTATTTTGTAGGGCCCAATCCATTTGGGAAGAAATTTTCTTCCTTCTTTTTTGTATCGGAATCATATACTAGATCCAAGTCATTCACATGAAATGGAGACCAACGGATCTTTTGATCAAAGTATTCCTTCTACTTCATTTTCTTCTTATAGCTTGTATCCTTCACTATTTCTCTCATTTCCTCTAGCAAATAAAGATGTACTAACCTTTCTTTTACTTAATCACTTTCATCCATCCTTTCATTTTTCATAACTCTCACAGTGGGAATATAAAACTCAATAGGAAGAACTAGA
Source organism: Taxus wallichiana var. yunnanensis (assembly GCA_018340775.1). Lineage (NCBI taxonomy): Eukaryota > Viridiplantae > Streptophyta > Pinopsida > Cupressales > Taxaceae > Taxus > Taxus wallichiana. The sequence continues at coordinate 78,956,576 of CM031233.1, read as the reverse complement.
TCAATGCCATAAGCCAACTAAAATGGGGAGTATCATGTTACTGACTTTGATGTTTTTCTATATGCCCATAATGTTGCATGAATCCTTTTATCCCACTTATGTACTTACAAGGCTGCATCTTTTGCTAGAATTTGACACAACACAAAATTTGTTCGTTCCACCTCTCCATTTGTGCTTGGCTTGTATGTTGTTTCCTTTCTGTGCTTAATAGAAAATTTATTGACTAGGGCTTCTACCACCTCATTAATGAAGTGGCGTCCTTGATCTATTATAATTTCTAATGGACAACCAAATCTAGTGACAATGCATTCATATATGAACCTTGCCACTTCATCCATGGAAGTTGTTTTCAATGGCCTAGCTTCAACCCACTTGGTTAAATAATCTGTGGCAACTACAATAGACTTATTTTGGTGTAGGGTAGTTGGAAGTGGACCTACAATATCTATTCCCAGTTTTAAAAGGGACCAAGTGGAAGAATAGGGCATAATGGAGCTGATGAAGTCTTACGGTTACCATGTGTTTGACAAATATCACATGTCTTACAATAATTATAAAAATCTCTAAAAAGAGTGGGCCAGTGATAACCTGTATCCAAGATCCTTCTTGTTATAAGTTGTCCAAAAAGTGTCCTCCACATGTACCATTGTAGAATTCTTCTATTAGTTCCTTCCCTTGATCACGTCTAACTGCCCTCTTCAGATTATTCATTTGGTCCTATTCGAATAATACTCCATGCGAGAATAGAATATGGACGATCGGCTTGAGTAATCTTCCTCTTAGTCTTTGCATTGGCACCATCAGAAACTTGAATTCATTTACATAATTCCAAATATCTACGTATTCACTAGGGATTGTGTCAAGGGATAACAATGTTGCATCTAGGAAATCATCATCATCACAAGATGAACCTAAACCATCATAGGCTTAAGAGAGTGCATCTGCATTGACATGCTTCTTTCCTAGCCTATCTATAATATCAAATTCAAATTCTTGTAGTAAAATTATCCATCTTGCTATCCTCCCTGATGGGTTAGGCTTACTTACAATATATTTTAGAGCTTGATGATTTGTTACAACTATAAATTTCTTCCCTAGCAAGTAATTTCTAAACTTCTTTATAGCAAAAATGATAGCTAGAGCCTCTTTTTCTATTACAATATAATTTACCTCAACACTACTCATTTGTCTACTCCCAAAGTAAACTAGATGATCATTCTCATTTTCATCATTTTGGCTCAGAGTACTTCCTAGTGCTGCATCTGAAGCATCAATATACACAATGAATGGCTTACTCTAGTCTGGATTCTTTAAAATAGGTGAAGACACCAAAGCTTCCTTTAGTTATTCAAAAGCTTCATGCACCTTCTTTCTGGTTCATAAGTAACATCTTTCTTCAAGAACTGGGTTAGCGGTTGTGCAATCTTTGAGAAATTCTTGATGAACCTTCTATAGTAACCCACATGGCCTAAAAATGATCTCAACTTACTTCTATTCATAGGAAATGGTAACTCTTTTATTTTTGAAACTTTTTCAAGATTAGTACCAATACCATCTCTGGATACAACATGCCCTAACAAAACACCTTTAGTACATCCAAAAACACACTTTGTAGGGTTTAGTGAGGCTTGTGCTTCATCTAACCTTTGAAATGTTGTCTCCATTTAGTGCGCAGTGGTCCATCTTACTCCTATAGATGAAAAAATCATCCAGAAATACTTTGATAAAGTTCCCAATGTAGGGTTCAAACACCATATTCATCAAACACTGAACGTTGTTAGAGCATTACACAACCCAAAAGGCATAACTCTATAAGCAAACGTTTCCCAAGGAGTTGTGAACTTGGTCTTCATCTCGATCTTTTCTTCTATACAAACTTGGTTTTATCCCCTATATTCATCAAAGAAACTATATCACTCTTGGCAAGCTACTTCATCCAAGATCTGATTTGAGAATGGAAGAGGGTAATGATCCTTCTCTGTTTCCTTTTTGAGCTTCCTTCGAAAGAGTTGAAGGCTCGAGTCCTTCTCACTCTCCATCACAGCATCACCAATCTTTATTTGTTGGAGATGATCATCAATTTCTTCTTCAGATAATTTTATGGGTTCATGAGTTGATGTGACTGGATGGATATCCATGTCTGAAACATCAACCTCACTTTCTTCATCTCTTGTGTCCAGTTCACTAGTACTAGAGTAATCAGAGGATGTCCAATCATCATTTTCATCACTTGAATCCATAGGTTCTGCCTTATGATGCCGAGGGATCACGTTTATATTCACCCTCTCTCTACCAAGTCTAAGTGTCATGAAGCCTTCATTCCAGTAGTTTCTTGCATGAACTCTCCTTAGCCATGGCCTTCCCAACAACATTAGGTACACAACAGTACCATTTTTCATCACCATGAAAGTCTACCACACATACAACACCCATAAGAGATATTGCCACATTTGAAACAACACCTTCTCGGTTTTGTTTTTCCCTTATTTAATGACCTTAACATAAGTGTTGAGGGGTGATCAATTTTAAACCCAACATATTCACTACTGAGACTTGGTCATTACATTAATCGCAACACCTCCATCAACTAAGACATCATAAATTGAAATACCATTACATAATACCTCAGCTTGTAGAGCATAGGGATCCGCCTCGCCTCCAAAACAGGGATATCAACCTCCTTCCTTCGTCGAGCATTAAGTCCACTTTGCAGCTCCCACCTCTTCTCGAAGACATAGCTAGGAGTTGACCATATGTAATATTTGCGAGACCTTTTGGACAGATCTTATAAGATGGAGTATGGTCCTTGTCCCCGTGAAATCAGAAAATCTTGCACACCTAACTTTCTTCTCCTACGTTTCTTACTAGTTTCTCCTTTCATCTTCTTAGTATCATTTCCATCTTGGTTATTTTTTTCTTTCTTTATTTTTGTTACAAACACATCTGCTTCATTATTTATACTCCTATCTACTACATCAAAAGAATTCATAGGTGCTTTTTCTTTATCATTATCTCTTGTACTGGATGTAGAAGCGTATCTCGGACAATTATACTTATAATGACCCTTTTATGACAACCATAACATATAACTTAAGAAATATTTCTTTTTGGACCTCTATCTCCTCCCGAGACCTAAATTATTTTCCTTGAAGAAGATCAATAGTTGACTGGCCCATCTTCCTAAGCAGATCTTCATACTCAAGTACATTTACTAGGAGAAAGATTTGTGCTCACCAAGATTGGTTGTGGAGTTTGGACCAAAGGTGTTGGTGTAGGCTTTACCTTAGCAACAATTTCTTTGGGCTCTTCTTCTATGATTTCTTCTTACCTTCTTGCAATGTCATTTTCTTGTTCGAGGGTCATTGGGTGGTCATACTTCACTCGTTGTCTAATATTTGGCTTCATCCCAAGAATGAAGTGCTTAAAAAGAAGATTATCCACGCTATTCATCAACCCATCCACTAATCCTTCCTTACGGATCGGGCATCAAGCTTCCTCCTTAGCTCTAGAACATGAGCATGATAATCCCTTATCTTCTCCTTCTCTCCTTGGAATAGCTTTGTGACATCAATCATGAGATATGCATATTTTTGTTGTTCACCAAATTCTTCAAGAAAACTTTCAGTTAATAAATCCCATGATTTTTTCACATTATCACCTAGTGTTTCAAACCACCTAAGGGCTGAACCATCCGAGAAAGGTATGAAAAATTCAGTCCATTGCTCCCTTCTTATGAGGCCATTACAAATGCAAGATCATTTAAATTCTTGAATGAAAGAGGAAGCATCTTCATTAGATTGGGTTGAAAAAAGGGATCTTCCCCATTTTCAAAAGTAATCATAGTGAAATACCAACCCACAAGTACAATCAACAAGACTAATGTGCACAAATAATTGGAATCACTATAATAGAAAGTGACTTTACACCTTTCTACAATAAAATAGGAATACCACACTAAACTATGGTAAAACTTGACTTACTGTGGTAAAAAATGACTTTATTGTGGTAAACAATATTCACAGTAAAAAATGAAGTTAATGTGATAAATACTATTCATGGTAAAAAGTAAAGTTACTATGGTAAATACTATTCATGGTAAAAAGTGACTTTACCATGGTAACTACTATGCACAATAAAAGCAAGGTTACCCTCCAAATGATTTCTATCTAAGTGCGAATATCTTTGAGAAAATCCACCAACAAGGAATGGTCTTGCAATGGAACCAAAATTTCATAACCAACGGCACTCGTGATAATTCTCCACTTGGGAACTCCTCATGCTATGATTATTTACCAATGCACAACTTTTAGTTTGGTGTATGTAATCTAGAAACACAACAACAAACATAACACAAGAATACCATAAACTATGATACGAAGGAATGATGACAAATCCGAAATATAAGTGTAAATTATAATATCAACATGAAGTTGTTACAATCTTACCCATGAGGTACTTCAAGTGTTACTAACTTCACTTGCCTTCCAACAATAACTATGAGAGAAAATTAACAATTACACCTCTTAATGGATTCTTTAACACACCTTTTAAATGATGGCTTCCTTACTCATACAATATTTCTCACTACTTCCTTCTATGCTAAATGATGGGGTGGCCTCTCTATTTATATAACTTTCAGGCTTATCCACCTTATCTCTAAGATAGGATAAGAAATATACTCTGACGAATCATATTCCATACCTTAACTCTTATCTTTACATGTAAGCTTATCTTTTAAGATAAGATAAACCTTATCATTTCACATGGGTTCCACCTTTTTAGACTTTTTACAAATAAAATACATAAAATATTTATGACATCACTCCTTGTCCTTCTTACTAATATAATATTTCTAATTCCTAATCATGTAGACCCTACTTCTCTACTTACCCTAACTTTGACATTTTAACATTACCGAACCACTTACGACAAATATTTACTTTTTACCACAACATTCCTATTGTACTTTGACTATTACCATACTATACATTATTGGTAGCATCATACCAGCAACACCATTATCTTCTATCCGATGCTACTACTAATTATACTTAATAACATCCTATTCCTAATACATACATTAATGAAATAGAAATTATAGAGCAAAATTTTAGTGCCGACAGTCAAGGAGGAAAATTTTCCCAAGTGAAAAGTGGGCTAACGAGTATGTAGGGAGTTTTGGAACTTTTGTGCTTTTTACAAATAGGGCGCAAAGTGAATTTCAGGCCCGCAAGCCCGCGGGATCTTAAAGCCAAATGAATAAAAATGCCTAAGGCTTGCAAAGGGACATGTGGCCATGTTGAAAAGTCAAACCGGAAGGTGGGTCGTCAAAGGCAGTTTGAACTTTTGCCCCAAGAAGGTGTAAAGTGAAAAAATGAGCCGCACCTCCACCGATGCCTAAGGAGCCATGTGTTAAGCCTCAATTACATGTGGGCCGATGGGCCTAAGAGAGAATTTTCACCCAAATGGAAAAAGTGGACCATCAGGCCTGAAATGTTTTTTTCCAAAAGGAAATTGCGAGGTCGTGGGGTAATTTTTTTCATTTTGTATTTTTGTTGCCAAAAGGCACAAAGTGAGTTTTGGGCCCACGGACTGTTTCGTTAACTCGGTTTTTTCCATTTTTTTGCGGACTGACTCAAAACATTCAAATAGACATATATTTCAACCTAGTGCTCAAAACCCAACAAATTTGGCACCATTGGAAAGATCTCGACCTCCACTATTGCATGGAAGCATAAATATAATTTTTAATAAGTGTTGGTGGGTGGAAAATAGGAAAACATCTTTCTAGCCATCAATACGGGACCTAATTGTTTCAACAACCCAGATTTGATTTGATTCACCATTCTTCCTTCTCTAACACACCAAAGTAGACATGGAGAGGCAAATTTGACAAATTATAGGTGGATTTGTAGGGCATTAATGGTGGGTGGTTGAATTCTCAAAATAGGGTCCATTTTCCTCCTTTCTCTCTGTTTTCATCATTCTAAACTTCTATATATTGTAACACTTCTCATTTGAGAAGGAGAGACATTATAGGCATACGAAACTCACAAACTTGTTTCTGACTCCATTTCAAGTTATAAACCTTCTCCTATGCCGGAAAGTAGATTTGTGCTCTCAAAGAAAAATGTAATGGTCTCAGTACACCCCTATAGAGCAATAAAATGTGTTTTGTGGTGTTTCTTCAACCCTTTGCATTGTTTTGTTTTTTTCCCATGCCTCTCCCTTTCAAATTTGTTTCCTGTGCATGTATTTCACATTTATAGGTGCAGGGTGTTGTGTTTCATGGAGTTTTGATAATGGATTAGGATCTGGGTTTGTGTCACTTTTGTCTGACCTTCCCATCTTCCTTTCTCCCCTGTTTCATCCTCCCTCAATAGGGTATCTCACCCCTTTCCTTCTTTGGTGTATCACCGCTTTAGTGTAGGCTTTCTTTCACTCTCTCTTTCCCTCTAGTTCCTTGGAATGGTTAGATTATGATAGTTTAGGTTTTTCCTACATTGGAGTAGCTTATGGCAGGTAGTTTAGGAACAAGAACTAGCTTTCTCTGGAGGTCCATCTCAGGGTTTGCAAGTCCACGACTTGAGAGATGGTCCCATGTTGTGCAATCACACCAAATTCCTCCACTCACACTCAGGTGATTTAGGGGTGTTGTGATTCAGCACTAACAGTCTATCTTGGAAAACATGATCGCCCTTTCATCTGATCAAACAAATCATCGATGCGTGGAAGGGGGTAACAATTATTGATCTTTACTTTGTATAGATTTATATAATCAATACATAGATGTAGCCATTTGTCCTTATTCTTCACAAAAATCACCAAGTGCACCCTAAAGGGATGCACTAGGATGAATTATGCCTTTCTCAAGAAGTCCCTCTAGCTACAACTTGAGCTCATAAAGCTCGGGAGTAGTCATTATATATGAGACACATCAAATATACAATGCCCAAGGAACCAAATATATATGAAAATATATCTCACATGGGGAGATAATCTAGTTAAATCACCTAGAAAGACATCTATAAACTCCCTCAAATTATGATGATCATCAAGTAACGATCTAATAGACTCATCCTCGACTGTCATTAAGCGTAATTGCATATATCTAACATCCACACTTTGCACACGCCACTTGAGTTGCATAACGTAAATAGTGTGAATAAAGATGGGTCATCTAACCCCAACTATCACTAAATCCAACCCCAAATCATTTACACAAGTGACAATTTTTTTGTAATAGTCTACTCTAGCTCTATGTGCGAGATAAGCAATCGATACCGAGAATGACTCCATAAGAACCAAAGGGAAGGATGCGAGGATCCAAGGTTGTAATGAATGGTCTTAGGTCAACCGCACACTCCTTGAATAAGGATTCCACTATGAACTTTGCTCTAGAAGACATCTAAACATCCTAACTAAGGCCCCGCCTAATTACCACCAACCCGCATCACTCTACCAATTATGGTGCAATAAATGAATTATAAGAGCCAAAATCAAACAATATAGAGGTAGGGATACCACCAATGCTACATGAAGTATTTATCATTATACCCTAGTGCTCTGTTTGGCGTTCTCGACCACTCTATAAATCATGAGGGTCATGCCCATGTCATGAACTATAGGCTCTAAAATAGGCCCCTTAACTTTACTATTAGGGTTATGTGGAAACTCTCTCCAATGGTGTCCATGTACACCACATCCATAACGATTACAGGATCTCTCAAAAAAAGTGGCTCTCCTATTGCTCTAGTGGTTTATGTATTACAAGTCGATGATCCTACCATGGACGGTTGTGGTCACTATGGACAAGTTCGACTAATCGAGCTCTGGTTGTTTCCTATGTCTTGATGGGTCCTCTAGGAGGTGGCCCCATACTATGTCCCCTCTGTGCATAAACTATCTATGGGGGTCTAAATGGTGGATGGGTCTATTGCTGCTGTTGTGTCTGAATAAAGACTATGTTGAGCTATGTCCGCATGAGGAGGAGGATTTATCCCCCTTGATCAACTATGTAACATCTATTGAATATGGCTCTTTATTATACCTCTAGCCTACCGATTCTTCCCCGTATTCTCCTCTGCAATGTAGGCCTTCTCAATAGCCTCATCTAAAGTCTATGGGAAATTCAAATGCACTGCCCCTCCCAAATCCAAATTCATGCCATTAATGAACCTTTGAATATTAACCTAGTCATCCTACATGTACTCATCATGCTGAAGCAAGTCCAAAACTATCTCTCGTACTCAACCACATGTCATATATTCATGTCGCAAATCATGAAAATCATCAATCTCTCTCTTGAATAAACCTGTCTAGAAAAGTATCGGCTTCGAATTACTCCTCAAAGAGCTCCCAAGTAATAGTCTTTGAATCTACATGGATTTTATGTTACTCGATTAGCCACCAAAATCCCGCTTCGTCTCTCAAAAGATGAATCATAACACAATATTTTTTGTTGCACTAGTACATGGTCATATCTTGAAGCATCCGCTCAAAGCTAACTAATCAAGCCTCATCCTGAAATCCACCCATGTCTCCATCAAAATGAGATGGATGAAGCTTCATAATATCTCTTATATGATCTATTGTTGTGGTATGCCAACCTCTAGGTCCACCATCATGGCCATCTCTCTGTCTAGGGATCTTAGGTCTCTCTCTATGTTTTTCAGCCTTATCTCTATGCCTTGTTGGTGTTGAATCTGGTCTCACTAACTCCACATGGGATTTCTCTACTCTATACTACTTGTTATGTCATGAGGGGTGTTGAGCCTCATGTGATGGCTCCCTGTCATGTTGGCTAGGTCATCCCCCTACTTGCTCCACCCCGTATAGCTGCATTGACCTCCGTATGGTCTATAGGATCGAGGAAAAATAGTGGAAACAACCTACTCGGAAGTGGTGGATCTAACGCGATATGAAAGAACTCATCATCTAGTCCGCATCTCCTACATAAACCAAGGTGAGATTTAGTTCATCATCATCTAGGTTCATTTAATTTTTCTAAGTTTTTACGTTTCGGTATCCAAAATTTATAAGTTAGAGTTGTGCTAAGTCTCTTGTTTTGGTTTCCAAATGTGCCCAAGAGTCCAAGCATTGAACCTAAGGCTATGATACTAAGTTTTATAATAAAATTTTTGATGCACAAAACCCAAGACAAAACTCAATACTTAATTAGGAAAAATATAAAATAATTCTTTATTTCTTTTCTTAGATCTTGCAATAAGATACTATCAACTAGGTTTAACTAATTCATGTTTAATAAATTTCACACATTTGAAAAGTTGTCAAATATTAAATTAATAATTAACATTAAGGCCACTTTGGGAAAAATCTGTTTTAGGGTTTCCGTTAACTCACCTTATTTAAAATATCAACGAGTCAATATTTCCTAAGTTAGTTTAATTCTTACTTCTCACAACAATTAACAATAATTCCCCTCATGAGGTTATCTAACTAAACATTTTAAATTCCAATTAATTAACCCTTATAATTAATTAGCTAATTTACCCTTTGACAATTATTTAATTTATCCTTAACAAGCTAAGGATATATATCACAACTTATCCTATTCATTAAGTGGCTCCATTCATTAGATACCCATTCCTTAATTAAAATTAACCAACCCCTTAAAGTGACCCAACTTAAAATATGTAGGGTTACTCCTCAACCCTTAGATTAAATGGTTTTTCACCCTTAGAACTAGGTATTTTAAAAGCAACCCTAAACATCCTTATGGGGTCTTCTTATTCTTTATTTTTCCCTCACTCATTTGTTTGTTCCATTCTAATTTGCAAGTTGAAGGATCGAAGCCATGAAAGCAAGAAGTGAAACCATGGAGAAAATTATTGGGATCTAGTTTTCCAATGGGGGAACTTCCTCCACTCAATTCTTTATCTAATTTAGTTTATTCATGGGTTTTCTATTGCAAGGTTTATTTTCTAGTTATTTTATAGATTCCACCATGAATCTGGTTTTGCTTTATGGTCATTTACATTCTTTGAGTTCATTATTTAGGAAAAACCCCATTTCATTAGATATATGATATTATATACATTTGGGAGCCCATAAAGTGATGTATATGCTCAAAAAAATGTATTTTTAAATTTACAAGTTGTTGGTAGTTCCATTTTATAGTTTTAAAGCCTTATTTTAATTGAATTCATCCCGTATTTTTCACAATCATGATTTTTTTCTATCAAAAGTGACAAAATTGCCACCCAGAGTAGGCTACCGGTCCTATAACCATATTTTTTCTGGGTGGCAATTTTATAACCACTACTCTTCGTAGGGTAGCTTGAGTTTTGAAACCGCCACTTTACACAGGGAAGCGGTTCTATTTCCCAAAAATATAATCTCATTTTCATGTATTTTCTAGCATATTTTCTACGGGTTGGTTACTATGGTAATATGAAATTTAATTATCTTGCCTACAATCAATAGTTGATAGGTTGATGTCATTTCTTCATATTAAACCAACTTTAAGATAATTAATCAAATGTATACACCATCCTAATTATATTGAAATAAGGTTCATTGTTTCCTAGTTTAGTTTAAACTTATTGCATTTCAACATCTTCATATTTTTCATACAAGGATAGTGCCACGCCAATATATTTCCAAATTTTCAATATAATAAATCTTACTATCAAAATGAGAATGTGTCTCTTTTCTTTTCACAACAAAATTGATAATCATTTCAACAAGGAAAATCAAGTATAACTTTCATACATTCTTCTAGTACAACACAACCATTTCACCAAAGAAAAGCACGAGAAACTATGATTTTATTTCAAAATTTGAAAGAAATAAATTTTCAATAAATTACAAATTTCAAAATTTATTTCTTCAATCACTTCCAATACATAACTTGGTAATAAAGTTTACAAGAAAGTCCTACTTTTACAATAATACTAATTTTAACAAGGCAAAAATGCACTTCCTTTTTCTCGATGAGCATAGTTCATTTTCTTATAATAAAAATCTCTTCTTTCCAACAATTTTAAGGAATAATTTAAAAGATTAAATCTTCCACTTTTTCTAACATTGGAACAACATTACAAAGGTGATCTTTTGGCTCCAACATAGTGTTACTCCTCCAATCTTCAACTTCAATCACAACAACAAGGAAATGGGAGTAGCGACACTCTCCACCCAACTCGTAATCCGGTGAGAAGGAGAATCCATCCTCATCATTTGCCTTTGAGCGCCAATAATGAAGCAATAAGAGGTATTAAGAAACCATGGAGACTTGTACAAGGCTTCCATAATAACCATTCACACCAAAATTTCCACACACAAGCACAATACAAAAATAAGAAAAAAAAAACATATAATTTTCCTAAGCACAAATGCTCAAATTCAAGAAAAGGGAGAGAATAAACATGGGAATCACTTACGCCCATACCTTAAAAGCCTCCAAAACTTAATTCACACAACCACAACCAAACTCTTATCCCTCCCTCAATTTCTCTTATGTCTCCCTCAACTCTTATCCCTCCCTCAATAAACATATCAAGATAAATAAGAAATATTTCTTATTATCACAAGGTGGGACACCCAACCCAAAACTCCCTCCAAATTCATAATATAAACTCTTATCCCTCCCTCAATAAATCCCCATTTTCTTTCTCCTACACAACCTCAAGGCCATTCTATCCCAAAAAAAAAAAAATCCACAACATTCATTCATTTACAACGATTTACAAAACAAAATATAAATAAAATGCGGGGGTGAAGTCTCCACCTTTCCATTTCAAGAGTATCCAATATACAAGCACAAGATTGAAGCTTTTGTAAGTCCAAAATAAGCACAAAATAATCTTCCTAGCTTAAAAAAAGAACTCCAAAAGAAAACTCATCCAAAATCGCAAGAGTGAAAATAAAATATTTACCCCAAAACCATCAAATAAACCGAATAAAAAGAAAAATAGAATAAGATTCTACATCAATTCTTCTCAACTCCACATCACATGGTCAAAAACCAAACCTAAAGCTCATAAATTGGTGAAAGACAAAATGAAAAGTTCTCCTTCCACACACACACCATTAACCATACTCCAAAGGACAAAATTAAAAGATCATGTAAGAAGGTGCAATAATTTCACCTTCTTAGATTCCAAATAACATAACGGGGCCTTATTTTGACCCCTTACCCCATAGGAATAGTTGTTAGATGAATTTAAGAGGTGTGGGACAAGCTTAACTTATCCCACAAGCCTCCAAAATTGGCCCCGAAGCCAAAATCCGAGTTTGACATGCAAGGTTGAGTACACGTCACCAAAACCAATAAAATCCTTTTCAAATACATGATAAAATCAAGGAAAATCTACTAAAAATAATTACCCCTTTGTGACATACCATATTACTTTAATTAACAAGATCAATCAAATTAAATAGTGCACATTAACTAATGATAATAAAGTAGAATACATTACAATAATAAATCACATACTCAAAAAATAATTAACATTAAACAGAAACAACACATTTAACTTGGCCACATTTGAGACCACCCCCTCAATGTTTACTCCCTAAAAAAATATCTACAAACAACAACATACAAAAACACAACTTGTCAATGTGACCAGCTCCCAATACCCAAAATTATTCCACTCTTTGTCTCCTATCCCATTTTGTTTGTTGTGTTATAATTTATAGAAAAAATCAAAGCAATGCATCTTCACCTCGTGGCCATGTAAATGACATTAAGACAACATATATATATATATCAATTCACATCATCAAACAACACAAATAAATCATCCTTAAAACAAAACAATTTTATCAATTGTTTATAATCCAAAAATATTTCAATTCAATCATTTCATCAATAACAATTTGATCAAAAGACTAGTTGGATTTTTTAACAACAATTTTTATGTCAAAATCCAATGTGTTAGTATATGTCTAAAGTAGTAACTCTAAATCATCATCAATATTGAAATATCAATCCACACATATAATTCACACTATGAGTCACCACATATCCATAATCAAAATATATATAATTTATATCTAAATACTAATAAAATATAATAATGACCATCTATCAATGTCTATTGATAAAATATAATAAAAAAATTCCATGCCTCCAATCCAAAGTAAGCAAAAATCACGGTAGGATCACTATCGAAGAGGAGTGAGAACTAGATTTTATTTCACCTTGATCAATGAAAAACAAAGTTGTGTTTTTCTGCAGAGAGGCATACAAATTTTCTCCAACCACGTATTTCATGCAAACACCTCCACATGCATTCAATGATAGAGATTTTTAATGTTTTTGACTTGTAAAATGAGAAGATGTGCTTACTTTGAGATATTTCAAACAAAATTTTCACCCATTTGGTCTTGGAAGTGAATTTACAACAAATGGATGTTCCTCATAATCATTTATGTTTCTTTGAGGTCAAATATGCCTCAAGAATCAGTGCTTTAATAAACTTTATATCTTTGCCCTAAAAACTAGTATGCAATACTCATTGTCTTAGCTTATGATGATGAACTAATATTGTCTTTACCCTAATAGGTTTGCAATCATTAAGATTTGGTTTAATATTGTAACCACGCACCATGATGAATATGTTTTGAGACATTGAGCTTGAGTAAAACAACTCGGGATAGTGATTCCAACTAAATTTGAACAAAGCTCCTTGATTGCATTCCAAGACAGCATGGAAGATTTGATAATGTTCGCTCAAATTTAAGTGAACACTATGAAAATTTCTCAATAAAATTGACACACTATAATTTCACTCCTAAATATTGAAAACATGTTCAATTAAGGCATTAGAGACCTTAGCTTCAAGCACATTCTAGACGAGCCCATAACCGCTTTACAAAAATGCTCATAACTTTTCATTGACACCTTCAATTGACATAAAAAATTGTACCTGATTTCTAGAAAACATTTTTCCAAAAATTCCTTATATAATTTATCTCTGAAAGCAGTCTCTATATTTTTACATGACTACTAAGAAGCTCTGTAGCTCAAAATGAGCTTATTAATCGGCTTTTTTGCTAAAATTCTCATAACTATCTCAAATGAGCTCACAAAGACCTAAAATTTTGCATGAAGCTCCAAGACACATTAATTCATCACCTCCCATGTTTTATTGAAATAAATAGCTCTAAAATTTTCTAACCTATCTCATTTTCATGTCATAATAATTGAGTTCCTAAAGGGAAGTTTTGGCTAGATATAGTATAATTCTCTAAGACCTCTTTCTTGACTTAGTGAGTCTCAATATGAGTTAATTTACTGAGTATACACATGATCTAAGAATTTCAATACCTCACTTTGCACCAAAAAACCCACATAACTCCCATGCACTTAAAATGCAACAATTTGGCTAAGCATGGACTAGTAGGTACACCAAAGCACATTATAACTCCCAAAACACACAATTTGCATGAAAAAGACATTGGGACAACACAACCACATCAATGACAATGTAGTTCTCAAAATTTAAAAAATAATACTAAAAAAGGGGGAAGTGTTGGGGAAGGAAATTTTGGAGTGCTTTAAATGGTAGAGGAGATTAATGGGGGCGAGAGAGAGTGTGGCGGGGAGGGTGGGAAGGTTAACATCCTTTCAAATCTATAATCTTCCTTGCACAACAATACAAAAACCTTATTTGAGATCCATAGATGAAAAACCACTCGGAACCCCTGTTCAATGTTGTAATTTAGTAGTAAGTTATATTTTTAGTGATGGCGAGATATGTATGCAATTGTAGAAGCATGTTTTTAGTATATGAACTATTCAAATGAATGCCTGAAAGAAATGTGGTGGCATGAAATGCAACAATAGAAGGATTTGTATAAAATGGGTCTTTTCAAAAGGCTTTGAAATTTTCAAGAAAAGGCAATCAAAAAGTGTAATCCGAGTTCAAAACAAAAAAATTGATAGCACCCTCCCAACCTTTAACAAAATGTGAGATCTGGTTTCGGTCTTGTTGTACCATTTCTTCAATCATAGATTACACTATGGATATCCATTTTGTATTTATTATTTTTATTCTCTTTGTTCAGATATGCTTCCGGTTCCATGGATATGATCTCTGCACTTGCAATTTGGGATGACTTGGTGTTTATTCCTTTTTACACAGTTCTCAACCATTATTGCCAATTTTATTGAGTTATGTACATGGTATCTCTCAAAAGTGCACCACTGTAAAGAGATGGCTGCAGTTTTCTAATATTGCAAAATTTGATCTCTCTCTTTCCTAGATACAATGGGAACACATTAGGTGCAGTGGGTATACCTATTTTGAGGTGTGTCTCGAGATCAAGGTCGGTTTCTTATTGATGTATCCTAAACTAATTTATGGGGTTTAAGGGTAAAAGATGACTATAAAATAATTAAAACTAAGGTGATACAACAAATTTGTATCATGGATTTGACTAAGTATGTGCACAATTGATATGTTAAAGGATTCTTGATGCACGAACCAATAGTTTTGTGCAAAATGTTAAGGGAAAAACACTTCAAGGTATTGAGGAAAGTATCCGAACAATAATTATAAACTAAGAATGCACATTAATATCATGTAGAAATCACTGAATTTTTCAACAGGGTAAGATGATTAATCGGGAATTAATATTCACAAGACTCGCAAATGATTGGAAAGGCATAAAATACTTCACACTCAAAGCGGCAAAAATTTCTTCATTACTCCTATATCCAAAAAGTCTTCCCCTATACTTTGAAAAGGCACACAATATATAGAAAAATAATTTTCACCCCCTTCCTAAAAATAGCCTAAGGCTTGTACTCGCCCATGCATCCTATTTTTATCCTTTATTTAATAATAGATAAAGGAATAAAATAGAATATGTAATTACAAATAGGCATTAATAGCCTTTGATCACATTATAGTCAAACTGAAGTTGACTGTCCTATTTTTAAGAAAACAAAGGTGAATAATTTGCTAATAATAAGTTGGCTTATTGAGCAAGTCTCTTTCCTTACGCATGTGAATTCATCTTCTTGTTTGTTTTTTCCTCTTATGAAGCATGTAAAAATCAACTCTCTATTTGTGAATTAAAATAATTGTAATACTTGCAATAATAAACATCCATTGTGGGGACCACCTGTCCATGTGCACATGTTATGATGTTGACATCTCTTGGCTTTTAATTTTCATAAGGATGACATACTACAAGTTATCTCTAGCTCCTACAACAATAGGGACCACCTTTGCACTTCACCGTGGTTTGGCCATCTTTATGGACTTAGAAAACCTAAAAGGGGCAACCATTTTATATGGAACATGCCACTATAGTCTCCACCACCTTTTGATTAATACATGCATGTGTATGCTTTTTGGCATTTGCATATTGGAAAATGTATGTTTTAAAAGATCCACCTTCAAATGATCATTGTACCACATAATTTGGTTGGCTTTTGCATATTTGAAGCTTGGACTATAGTTTGATGATTTAGACCCCTTTGTATATTTGACCACACATATACGATGGACCTTAAAAGGTCAAAGCAATGATTTAAAAAATAATTGGGCTGCCCGTTCTCATGATGGTCGACCCATTGATCAATTTTCGGTGGTTTCTTACTCAGTCAAGTTAGCTGCAACCCGAGTATGTATTGATAAATAAAAACTAACATTGGTCGTTGATCTTCTAAATAGCTTTGGTACCAACCGTTGATCTTTATATTTGATTAGGGTTTTGATTTGGCTTTTAATGTGATCTCGAGATTTAACTATATTGAGTTACGAACCAAATAATGAGTCTTTGATATTTTGCACGATGTGATCCTAGCCATTGGTTTTTGGGCATCTACCTTGCATTAATTGAGAATTTGTGATTTATATTTGGCCATTCGATCTCTATCCTATCTTATCACAAACCATCGATTTTGAACTTGTGGTTAGGGTTTTCAGGTTTGCATTGAATATGGTCAGTGACATCATGATCCTGGTGGTTTGCTTTGAAATTATTGAATGTTTCTCAGCCTTTGATTCCTGCATGGATCAATCTCTGAACATTGATTGATAACTCAATATGAGTTAGGTTAAACTGACTAAGGTGGGTGAGTTTTCAAATGCCCTATCTCTATCTTTTTTTGTCATTTTTGGCTTTCTCGCAAAGAGCGACGAAGCCATGGAATTTTTTTTGTAGATCACCATTTTGATCGTGACACTCGACTCTTACATATTTTGTCTCTGTGAGTTTATAACCTAGTAACTCTTTCTTGGGAGCTCTGGAAGTGTTCATATATTCATGTTTTACAAGTTTTTTTGTGAGCTCTTTAGAGGATTTTGTCATCTTGAGTTCGAGATTTTGTGGTCATTTGTGCCTTGGTTTCGAGCTCGAGTATCTATACCATTTTCATGGCCGCCATGTCATAGTTCGAGTGAGTTTGTACCTTTGTGATCTATGATCTGTTCACTTGTCACCGAGAAAATTATATTAGAGTAGGTATTTAACTTAGCTCATGTTCACCTAGGTACATTATTTACCTTTATTGTATTTATCTTCACCACTTATGTGTGTGGATATTTATTTTTATTTATTTATATATTAGGAGATATTATCTAGTTGTTAGGTATAATTCTTTCCTTGATCTATGGTATTGACTAGATCCTAGATGGTATTCTGATGTCTAGTTCTCTCATAAATCTATGGACTTGACTAGTTCTTTGATGACTAGTTCTTTCCATGATTTATGGCTTGATTTATGACCTTTACTTGTTCTTAGATTGTTATTCCTTGCCTATATAAGCAAGGCCCATTCTCATTGTATTTCATTTGAGTTCCATAATAATATATGATATTGCCGCTCATTTGTTTACAAAGGTTCATGTAGTGAATTAATTTCATCTTATTGATCGTGATGATTGATTAGCATCTATGTTCATGGCTTGACACGATCTGGTTATCATTCCTTTTAAAATAGTTATGGGTATTTACCACCATTATCTTCAACTTCAATCTTCTGTGTACTTGTGAAGTCTCTGATTTCTTTTCCCCAAGCTTTCAAAGTGGAGCATCATGGTTATGGCCATGTTTTCCTCATGAACATTGAGCTTGGTTAAAATGGCTGTGGATGCATTTCTTTCTTCATTGTGATCTCTCTGTTTAGAGTCTCCTTGGAAGTTATGCGAGCTACCTTATTGATTCTCCTCAAGGTGGTCACCATTTTATGGGTTTGAGCTCAGTTAAATGGATTTGTGAAGCCGTTATGCATATATCTTTTCTTTAGCTCTATTTTAAATTTCTAAGCAAGATTGGTTCTTCACCAGTTGGCCACCATCGTTGAAGTCCTTCGAGCTCAAAAATGTGCAACTGGTATCACTTGTTTGATGAGACAAGGTAAGTTTGGACCTCCTGAGTATCACTATTGATTTATCACTACTATTTCGGCTTCAAAACATTGATGATCATTTCTTTTCTTTCATTTTCCATGTGATTTCTGAGGCAACCTTGGTCTTTGAGCCAAAACCCATTCGGGTCCTTCATTTTAGTCCTGATTTGACCATTCGTTGGTGGGTTCACTCACTTCAACTCCAACCGGTAAGTTCTTAATCAAACCTTGTGCTCATTTTGAAATTTTGGAACCCATGTAACAAATATTTTAATAACGTGTGGAAAAAATTGAATGATTTCCTTCATCTGTACCTGTATGATCCCAAATTTCAATTCAAAAACCTTAACTTGGATAATGTGGGTTGAAAACCACTTCACATAGTTTCTTTTAGAGCTATGTACTTCCTTTTATTTGGCCATGTAATCACTGAGTTTGAATCTTGTGTTCGAGATTTGTGATCTCTTCTTATTTTAAATGCTTATTTACCAACTTCTAATGTTCGAAATGAGGAGATGTGGATCCCCGGTTTTTCTAATTCTGCAATTTCTCTTTTTGAGTTTCATCCTCTTATGCTAAACTGGACTTTACATATTTCATTTTCACCATTTTTTTCATAGATAGTATTTCCAGTTTGTATGTTATATTCTTGTAGTTACGTAATCTCATGTTTTCTTTGAGTAACTGGCAGCTATCATTTTACAATTCCTCTATTTTCTAGAGCTTTGTTCTAGTGTAAAAATTTCCTTTACTTATCCTTTAGAACTGGAAGAGTGGTTACACTTAATAGTAGCATTCACTTTCCTTTATATTTTCTCCTTCTTCCTCAACTAAAGAAGTTCACTTTTGGGTTGATATTTTGCAACCTGTAATTGCATATTCTTTGAAATTTGAACTTGGTTATGTAACTTGAGATGGGGTTCTTTACTCAAGGATAGATGAAGAATATATGTTTCACTTTTCTTACCCTTGATAGTCTGAAATACTTTCTTTCTTTGGATACAAAAACAAAGCTCTGAGTTTGATAAAACTGTAAAATGAAAAGTCTAAAACTTGCATTCTTTTGTATTTCTTTAGTTCACCTTTAGTAATGATCCTTTGTAACCATGATGGTTGCATACTTTGATTCTGATGATGATTATGTGACTTGTTGGTACACTACTGTAATATTGTTTCTTTTACTTAGATGCTTTATTTCCTTGAAAGTAGTATTTTTGGCATCTTTGGAGAATTTAAAATGTTGAATTTTCATGGTGAAGCCACGACAAAAAATTTCAAGAATTCTTTCTTCATTCATTTTAGGTATAGTAGTTGTATTTTTCTAGTTCGAGAATACTAAAGTAACACTTTTTGATGAAGCTAATTTGGTGAATAAAATTGAAACATCTTAACTATTTATTTGGATCATGGCATTCTTTTCTACTTTTTGTATCACTTACTTGATTTATATATTTCTTTTAAAGCATGTAAAAGTTTAAAGTAGTATGATAAAATTTGTAAATGTCCATTTTACATGGCAAAGCCTTGTCAAAATTTTCCCAAAACCTTCTTTTCATTCTATTTTAGTTGTAACCCTTTCTTTCCAGTTAAGTTCAGCTTCTTGAAATCTGATTCTTCTTCTTTAATTGCAAGTTAAACATGCACTTCTATTTTCCAGTCCCTCTTCTTCGTCATCTTTGTAGCTTCTTCCATTTGTAGAAAATATTGAGTTTGAGTTACATTAATCCTTCTTTCCAGCATGTACTTATGACTTGTCTATTTTTTTCTTTATTGCATGACCTATACCTACACACTTAAGAAAATAGTTAGAAAATACTTAGACTTTTTGGCCTCTCTTGTGTCCATGTTTCTTCTTTTCTTTTCTCTTTCTTCTTTTTGAGTGAGTAAAGCATGTATGCGTAGTTTGATCTTCAAGTAAATTATATCTCCTATTTTAAAGAGATTCATATGCATGAACTAGGACAATATAGGAATATGAATTGATCTCTGAGCTTATAACTAATAGTTTCCTCTTTTCTTCTTTTTTAGTACATACAGTGACTTCTACAACGAAGATGAAGAAGAAACAAAATCTGAATGGAGATACTTGAACAAAAAAAAACCCCAAGGAAATGATGGATTCACTCATACTCCTTTACTTTATTTTTCATGCATGTGTACTCTTATTTTAGTAGTTGTACTTTACTTTTCAGATTACATCCCACGGTTTGTGTGGGAACATTGAAATTCCTTATGGATAAAACATTGAATTCTTGAAATGAGTTGTGTATTTCTTTTTGGAATGGAGATACTTTGAACAATGAAGAAACCCCCAAGGCAATGATGGATTCACTCATACTCCTTTACTTTATTTTACATGCATGTGTACCTCTTATTTCATTAGTTGTACTTTACTTTTCAGTTACATCCCATGACTTGTGTGGGAACATTAAAATTCCTTATGAATAAGACATTGAATTATAGAAATGAGTTGTGTATTTATTTCTGCATTTCAACTTTCTGTATGGATTGTATGATGAACTAAACAATTCAATAATATAATTGAATGTCTTAATCATGGAGGAAGGAAACCTAATAAAACTTGTAATATCCTGTAATAAACTCTAATTTCTGCAATCTGCACTTATGTTTGTTGTCCCAAAACTCAACATTTCACCTATTTTGCAATTGGATGTCTTCATCAGAACAACACAGCTATCCTTTAGGGCTTTGTGTTCTTTTGTTGAAGATAGTCATGAAATTGTAGACTATGTGATCTGTTACATTTTGTAACAGCACACATAACTACAGATTTCATGTAATCGTTTAACTAAAAAAAGTAACAACATAATTTGAAAAATATCCCCTAGCTTAGGTATACTTCACCAATGCTATCCATCGTAATGAAGTTTCGAGTTGCCCATTTTTGCACAAGTGCAAAAATTGTCAACATTTCTAGTGATCCTATGGGGAAAGCTTCCTACTATCTTATAGACGAGTTCCTTGTTCTTGTCCATTGGGCATGGAGTTCAAACATGTAACCAAAATTTGCCTTTCCAAAAGTTCAACCCTTCTAAAATAAAACTAAAAATGGGAAAGGATCCAACAAACTGAGATCACGTGCATGAATGCACTTATTCGAATTGAAAAACAATGCAAGGTGCAAAAAGCGCACTTATTGAAGGGAAATCCTACTCTAAATATCACTGTAAGATTTTCAATAATAGTGTTTGAGAAACATACCATTCACAGGAATGGGAAGTTCCTCTCCATTCAGCTTTGAAAGTTGAAAAGAATTGTGTTCTTTGTAAGCTGAAATTATGTAAGGGCCACTCAAGATTATATTACACTTTTTGTGTCTTCCTGGCTTTGCACGATTAACATACCACTTAAAAAAATATCTCCTTCATTGAAGATTCTGAATTTGGCTTTCTTATCAAAATTCTTCTTCATATGTTTCTGATTCTTTTCCATATTCAAATGGGTTTGATCTCTTAGCTCTTGTAATTCCATTAACTCTGCATAACGAACCTATAATGGTTCATTCTCAAGTAGCTCCATTTGATGTAGCAAATCTAATGCAGGTAACTCAATTGAAATAGGCATTCTTGCTTCTTTTCTATACACAAGTTTGTATGGTGAGTTTTGCTAACTGATCTTTTAGGAGTTACTCTATCAACCCAAAGTGCTGAATTCAACATCAGATGCCAAGATCTTTGATTATCTTTGAATGTTCTTCTGATGATCCTTAAAAGGTTCTTGTTAGTACTTTCATCTAAGCCATTACCTTACGGGTAATAATTAGATGAAGAACTTAAGTAAATTCCATGGCTAATAGCTCAATCTATTATCTTTGCACCAAGAAACGCTAAAGCATTATCTGATATGATAGTTCTTTGGAACACCAAATCTGCAAACTATTCCTTCATAAAAGGATAGTATCGAAGCTTCATTAGCATCTTTCAAGGCTATTGCTTCAATCCATCATGTAAAATAATCTATAGTAGTTAAGATCCATTTGTGTCCTTGTGATGAAGGTGGGTTATCATGCCAATAAATTCAAGACCCCACTGCATAAAAGGATGATCAACTGAAATAGGTTGTAAGGGAAGAAAAGCTAAACATTCTTTTCCAATAAAGAAAGAACATTTTTACACTTTTTGATCCATTCAAAATAGTCCTTGAATATGCTAGGCCAATAGTAACTAGCTTTCATAATTTTTAAGGTTGTGGTACGTGCTGAAAAATGACCTCCTGTAGGTTCTTCAAGGAATTCTGACAATATTTTCTGAATTTTATCATAGTCAAAACACCGCAACAAGATTCCATTTATCTCTTTTGAACAACACACTATCAATAAAGATATAAGGTACAACTTTTAATCTAAAATACTTCATTTATTTTTGTCCATACCTTACCCGGATAGGTGTAATACTATAGATAGTTAACCAAATTAGTCATCCATCTTGATTCCTAAACTTCTTGAGAAAGTTTAGGTTGTTGATTTTCTGGTTGAACCATGATTTCTGATTGTTGATACTCAATTTTAGCATGTTGTTTTGAATCATCTAGGTTCGTAGCTTGTAGTTTTTCCATATTAGTAATTAGATGTTCATACAAGCCTTTACCTCGAACTCTCTTAGCAACCCGGATATCAACATCATATTCATGACCTTCGTTATCTAGTTAGCTCTTTTCTCATTCAATTCTTTATTTAGCAAGAAATCTTTCACACTTGGATGAGAAACAAGAACATGGATTTTATTGTTCAAAAGCATGTACTTGAAATTATTTAGTCCTCTAACTACTAAAAGTACTTATTTTTCAAGGAATGTGTACCTTGTTTCG
Source organism: Taxus wallichiana var. yunnanensis (assembly GCA_018340775.1). NCBI lineage: Eukaryota > Viridiplantae > Streptophyta > Pinopsida > Cupressales > Taxaceae > Taxus > Taxus wallichiana. The sequence goes on along the minus strand of CM031233.1, from coordinate 78,933,418 downwards.
TAATCATGCAAGCTCTATCCGAAGAAAACAATAGGCTGCTCAATATTTTTATCATTGACCTGAGTTAGTATGGCTAAGATTGTTTTAGCTCCTGCAAGTGCATACATTGTAAAATATTTATCAAAATTTGGATTTACAAGAGTAGGAGCTTGAAATAGCTCCTTTGATTGATTCAAATCATTCTCTCCCTTCACTGGTCCAAGAGAAATTTTCTCTTTCTTTAGCATAGTTGTCAATGGTTTAACCAATGCTATAAAATTTGGAACAAATCTTCTAACAAAGTTGATTTTTCCAAGAAAACTTTGTAATGCCTTCTTATGATGAGGCAATGATAGCTATGATATAGATTCAATTATGAAAGGATCAATTGTTAATCCTTTCTTAGAAACAATATGACCAAGAAATTTACCTTGATGTACTAAAAAGGACTTTAGCGTATTCAAAGATATCCCAAATTTTCTGCATAACTGAAAGGTCTACCTTAGATGTATTAGATGTTCTTCTGGATTTTTGAGAATACGGTAATTTCATCTAAATAAACCAAGAATGCATTTATTTAACAACCTACAGAAATCCATGTCCATTACACATTGAAATGTTGCAACATCATTTAAAAGGTGAAAGGCATCTTTTTGTAAGCATAAGTACCCCATTTAGTGGTAAAAGTTGTTTTGTACCTATCCTCTTCTCGGAATAAAATATGATTGTATCCACTATAACCGTTCAGGAGAGATAATCTATCTACACCAGAAACTGTTCTTAAAATATGATCCATATTTGGGAGTGGGTAATGATCTTTTAATGAAGCTTTATTTAGATCTCTTAAATCTACACATAATCTGATTTCACCATTCTTCTTCTTAACAGGAGAAGAATTTGGTTGTAATTGATAGTATGATGTGTTAAACTGGGATCAAACCCTTTTAGGTCTTGGTATTTCCAAGTGAAAAAATATTTAAACTCCTTGCAAAGATTAATAAATTACTTTTTTTCATCTAAGGAACATACTTGTTAGGAAATAAGGATAAAATATGCAGAATAATCCCTTTCGCAATAGCAGAGAAACTAATATGAAAAAAATTACAGATCTCAAATAAAGCGTAAAATAAAATAACACAACACAAAGAGATAGTATTTAACATGGTTCACCCAATTTGGGCTATGTCCACAAAGAATCACTTGCTCAAATTTTATTACAAGCCACCACTCTGGGATCACAATACCCGGATTCGTTTAGAGCTATGCTCAAACCAAACTCTATAGAATTCTTGGCCGAATTCAAAACACATCTACAATGTTTTCATTATATATACCATATGCACAAAACCACATAAATAATAAATACTTAAGCATTTTTTTGCAGGTATCAAAACCATGGGCCAAAACATAAACCTATGGGTCAAAAAACCCACCCATATGAGAAAATCACGTTTTAAGGATCAATTTTTTTCCTTCACCCTAGCGAGACAACTATGGAAAATGTATACTCTTAGTGTACAGTCCTCAAACTTTCTCACATGAAAATAGGCTCCACAACCTAACACATACCTTTCCAAAGAATTTTTTTCCTTGATCCTGAGATCTCTTCGTAATTATCAGCATGTGTTGAAATATTAGTCTTGACCTTCCTTAGCGATCGATCGGTGCTAAAGATGTCTTCTAATGTGACCAAACCTCGAGGAAGTTTATTTTTCTTTAACTGAACAATATGGTCACCATATAAGTGTTGTAATTTATCTTGATTAACTACATAAAAATCATCTTCTTGCTGCAAAAAACTACAGATTTGATCATCACTTTCAAAAACCTTTCAATTCGAATCATTATCAAGTATCGAGGGTTTGACAATTAGCTTTATATGAGGTTGAATTTTTCTATTCTCTATCTGTTCCAGCACTTCAAAACTAGCACCAACTACTGCAAGTCTATCTTCATGCTTGTTTTTAGTTCTAGGAATAGACAAAATATTAATAGCATCAAAATCTTCCATTAAGTCTAAAACTCTATGTTTGTAAGACTTCATTAATGGATTCTTACAAACATTGAAATTCCTTACTTGATTGATAACCAAATTAGAATCACCAAAAATATGTAGCATGCTAATACCTCTCTTTCTGGCCCAAAGTAAGCCATGAATTAATGCTTCGTATTCAGCTATGTTGCAGGTGCATGAAAATTGGAGACTCAAAGATGAGAAATACCTTTTGTCTATAGGTGAAGTGAGCATCAAACCTACTCCATGTCCTTTCTTGTTCTTAGCTCCATCAAAATGAAGCTTCCAAATCCCTTCCGCCAAATTTTCTATTTTGGACAACAAGGAACTAGTGTAGTTTCTTCATGCATACAATACACACAACAAATGTTCTTTGAATTCCTTAAAAGGATCATGAACATGTTCTTCCACTATATTTTCATCCATAAACATGTTAGAAACACCATCTAAAGATGAAACCTAAGCTACATCATCAAAATCTGATTGATCTAAAGCTGAATAGTTAGCCATTGCATTTGGAGAATGAGGCTCAATGTGAAATATGGCCAATGGTTCTGAATTGATAGTAACTTTGGTGCCATAACATGTGGTGAAAATAAGAAGGACCAATTTGAAGAGAGATAACCTCCTATCTTTGTTGTGAAGTCTCTAGATAAGCATAAGGCAAAGTATGGAGGTAAATATACAACAATAGTAACATCTTACAAAATAGAAACATTTAGGAAAGCATGTAACGTTACCTCTAAATTTCTGATTACACCAACTATATTAGTTGTAGTTCCATCAAGCTATAAGACACTCTTTTCTATAGGCTCATACTACAGACCCAATTTTTCTGCAATTTCTTTTGGCATAACTATGCTACTTGTGCCAATATCCACCATGTATTTATGAACTAGATGTTCTCCAATAATCAGTGATAGATTAAATGGTGGTGGCTTCTTGATGTCATGAGCATTCAAAATTTTTGAACCATCCACTTAACTTATTTAATGTGGTCTTGTTCAAACGTTCCAAGGACCATGTCTGCCTTCTGAACTTCATTTTTTGTTGTTTTTGAAGAAATATACAGCTTAGCTAGTTCATGAGAAAGTAAATCTTGTTGTCTGGAATACTTAGAGTGTCCCACATTGAGATGTTAACATTATGATTTTTCATTACATCAACAATGTTGAAAGAAACAACAGTTTTAGAGACAAATTCAATTGTTTTAGCATAGGCCTTAGCAAAAACTGATTTTGCTTCAACTGCATTTGATATCTGAGGTATAAACAATCTTCTTGGGTCAGGCTATAGATGTTTTTTTATCCTTTATCAATTGAAACACTTGCTATTTTTTTAGGAAAAAGGGACTTTTAGCTTATTTTGGGACTGTAGATGGCATCTTATCGGTGACACTAGGCAAAAAGGCCTATTTTTTTTTTTTGACTTTCAACAGCTTTTCCTTGAGCCTTAGTAGTGATCTGCAATGAAATCATCCTCATTAAAACTGATTAAATTATGTTAGGTGCTTTTTGAACATGAGTTTCTTGCTTCCCACTCTCCATTTGAGGCATGAACAATGCTTCAGATTGAGGTTGTGCGACAATATTTAGATTCAGAAAATGATTTGGGCAATTTACGGTTGTATGAGGTTGATTGCAAGTTGGAACCACTCTTCTATAGTCATATTAACTAGAACTAAAGTGTTAGATGAACTAGGAGCATTTGGGTTGAATTGCCTTTGCTGATAAGGTTGCCTATGATTTTGATTCTGTTGGTAAGGCTACCTATTTTGTTGATTTAGCTAATTTTATTGATAAAGAGCCGATAAGGTCTACTAGGTAATGTAAGCCTATTCTTAATTAAAGTTAGCTTATTCCCCATAGTCTGCAAAGCTTTAAATACATCATCTAATGGGGCTATAATAACAAGGTTCTATGATTATGATAGGTGAGGAAACTAAATAAAAAAGGTTGAAGGCCTGGCGCTAATTGTGATAAGACTGATGGGAATAGGTGTAAAATCTTCCAAAAAAAGGCATTGAAGGCCATTTTTGAAATATTTTGTTTAGTGGCTAAGATAATAAAGAATAAGACTATTCTCATCTTGGATGGTGATATCATAGGCTGATGGAAGGATATATCCTCCAATAGACAGACTATTTTATAAGAATAAATACCATTATCTTGAAATTGGAAATTTATCACGAATTCATCCCAAGTTTTATGCAGAGATTTTTCTATACCATTGCAAGACTTGTCCTTTAAGAGATCATATAATAGTCTTAAGGCTACATCCTCATGAGTAATATTATGAACTGCACATAAGGTGTGACATCTTTAATGTGCTCTGTAGGTGTCACCTAATTTTCACCAGTGAATGATGGAAAAATTTTCATGGCAGCATTAGGGATGTCATGGTAAACTAGGATTACTAATGGGTTGTCATTAGTAAAGGTCACAAAATTCCTTGGTGGTTGAATAGCCATTTGAAAAATTGGGATGTTAATAGAGAAATTGATATGTGGTGAAGGAATATTAGGAGGAGGGTTGTCAAAACTAGGTCTATTATAAGGTAAAGTATTACCAACTCTTCTCCTTCTAGTAGAATTCAAAGGTAAAGAAACAAACTTAGGAGGAATTCCTCTTACCGATGATCTTGTAGTCACTTTAGGCATGAAACATGCTACAATATTGGTCTGAAATCAGCTTTACGAGAGTCGCCAAAAGATCTTAAAATCTTTAGAATAAATTATTACAAATTTATCCTAAAAGTAAATTTTTGTAACTCTTGTAAGTCTGTTGTGGATATGTTATAGATAGTCGTAACTTGCACGCAGATCTGATTCGTTGTCCCATTGGGTGTGCCAAAAATGTTATCTCTCAAAAGTGCACCCTGTAGAGAGATGGTGGTAGGTTTTCTAATCTTGAAAAAATTGATCTCTCTCTTCCTAGATACAATGGAAACACCTAGGTTTGTGGGTATACCTATTTTGAGGTCGATCTTGAGTATCAAGGTTACTTCCTTGTTGAAGTATCCTAAATTGATTTCTAGGGTTTAAGGGTAAAATATGACTATAAAATAATTAAAACTAAGGTGATACACTAAATTTGTATGAGGGATTTGACTTAGTATGTGCACAATTGATATGTGGAAGGATTCTTGATGCATGAACCAACATTTTTCTAAATAATGTTAAGGGAAAACACTTCGAGGTATTGAGGGAAAGTATCACAATAATACTGCTAAGCTAAGCATGCACATTAATATCATGCAGAAATCACTAAATTTTGCAATAGGGTAAGATGATTAATTAGGGAATTTTCATTCACAAGACTAATAGAAACATACACAAGACTGCAAATGATTGGAAAGGCATAAAATACTTCACACTTAGAAGGAAAAACTGGAAAAAATTGCTTCAGTACTCCTATATCCAAAAGTCCTCTCTTTGTGCTTTGCAAAGGCACACAATATATAGCAAAATAATTTTCACCCCCTTCCTAAAAATAGCCTAAGGCTTGTACTCACCCATGCATCCTATTTTATCCTTTTTTAATAATAGATAAAGGAATAAAATAGAATGTGCAATTATAATTAGGCATTAATAGCCTTTGATCACATTACAGTCAAACTGAAGTTGACTGTCCTATTTTTAAGAAAACAAAGGTGAATAATTTGCTAATAATAAGCTTTTTACTTGAGCAAGTCTCTTTCCTTGTGCATGTGAATTCATCTTCTTGTTTGTTTTGTCCTCTTGTGAAGCATGCAAAAAATCAACTCTTTGTTTGTGAGTAAAAATAATTACAATACTTGCAATAATAAACATCCACTGTGGGGACCACTTGTCCATGTGCACATGTTCTGATGTTGACATCTCTTGGCTTCTAATTGTCACAAGGGTGACATACTACAAATTATCTCTAGCTCCTCCAATAGTGGGGACCACCTTTGCACTTCACCATGGTTTGGCCACCTTTGTGGACTTAGCAAACCTAAAAGGGGTGACCATTTTACATGGCACATGCCACTATAGTCTCCACCACCTTTTGATTAATACATGCATGTGTATACTTTTCAGCCTTTGCATATTGGAAAATGTATGTTTTAAAAGATCCACCTTTTCGGTGATCATTGTGCCACATAATTTGGTCATCTTTTGCATATTTGAAGCTTGGACTATAGTTTAATGATTTAGACCCCTTTGTATATTTGACCACACATATATCATAGACCTTAAAAGGTCAAAGCAATGATTTAAAAATAATTGGGCTGGCCCCCTTCATGATGGTCTAACCCTTCAATCGATTGTCGGTGGTGTCTTACTCAGGTCAAGTTAGCTGTAACCCTGAGTATGCATTGATAACGAAAAACCGACGCTAGTCGTTGATCTTTGAATAGATTTGGTACCAACCATTGATCTTGATATTTGATTAGGGTTTTGATTTGTCTTTTAATGTGATCTGGTGACAATAACTTCAAGCTTTAATTGTATTGAGTTATGAACCAGATTATGAGTCTTTGATCTTTTACACGATGTGATCTTAGCCGTTGGTTTTCTGGGCATCTTCCTTGCATTAATTGAGAATTTGTGATTTATCTTTGGCCATTCGATCTCTATCCTATCTGATCACAAAACATCAATTTTGAACCTTTGGTAAGGATTTTCAAGTTTACATTGAATATGGTCGGTGACATCGTGATCCTGGTGGTTTGCTTTGAAATTTGTTGAATGTTTCTCGACCTTTGATTCCCACACGGATCAATCTCTGAATGTTGATCGCTAACTCAGTATGAGTTAGGTTAAACTGACTGAGGTGGGTGAGTTTTAAAATGCCCGAGCTCTATCATTTTTTGTCATTTTTGGTTTACTCATAGAGAGCGGTGAAGCCATGGCAAATTTTGTGTAGACCACCATTTTATTGTGAAGCTTGACTCTTGCATATTTGGTCTCTATGATTTTGTAACCTAGTAGCTCTTGCTTAAGAGCTCTAGAAGTGTTCATCTATCCATGTTTTATGAGTTTTTTGTGAGCTCTTTTGAGGATTTTATCATCTTGAGTTCAAGATTTTGTGGTCATTTGTGCCTTGGTTTCAAGCTTGAGTCTCTGTACCACTTTCATGGCCACCATCTCTGAGTTCAAGTGAGTTTGTACCTTTGTGGTTTCTGCTCTGTTCACTTGTCACTGAGAAAAATAGTTATGGGTATTTACCGCCATTATCTTCAACTTTCAAGATTTTGTGTACTTGTGAAGTCTCTGATTTCTTTGCCCCAAGCTTTCAAAGTGGAGCATCATGGTTATGGCCGTGTTTTTCTCGTGAACCTCGAGCTCGGTTAAAATGGCTATGGATTCATTTCTTTCATTTGTGATCTCTCTGTTTAGTGTCTCCTTGGAAATTATGAGAGCTACCTTCTTGATTCTCCTCAAGGAAGTCACCATTTTATGGGTTCGAGCTTAGTTAAACAAATTTGTGAAGCCGTTATGCATATATCTTTTTCTTTAGCTCTATTTGAACTTTCTGAGCAAGATTGAGTTGGTTCTTCACCTCATCTTTTCTTTGGCCACCATTGTTGAATTCCTTAAAGCTCATAAATGTGCAATTGGTATCACTTATTTGATGAGACAAGGTAATTCTAGACCTCTTGAGTATCACTATTGATTTATCACTACTATTTTAGCTTCAAAACATTGATGATCATTTCTTTTCTTTCATTTTCCATGTGATTTTTGAGGCAACCTTGGTCTCGAGCCAAAACCCATTTTGGGTCCTTTGTTTTAGTCCTAATCTAACCATTGCTTGTGGGTTCACTCACTTCAACTCCAACCGGTAAGTTCTTAATCAAACCTTGTGCTCATTTTGAAATTTTGGAACCCCTGTAACAAATATTTTAATAATGTGTGGAAAAAACTGAATGATTTCCTTCATTTGTACCTATATGATCTCAAATTTCAATTCCAAAATCTTAACTTGGATAACCTGGGTTGAAAACCACTTCACATAGTTTCCTTTAAAGCTTTGTACTTCCTTCTATTCAGCCATGTAATCACTGAGTTTGAATCTTGTGTTCGAGATTTGTGATCTCTGCTTATTTTAAATGCTTAAACCAACTTCTAATGTTCTAAAATGAGGAGATGTGGATCTCTAGTTTTTCTATTTTTGTAATTTCTCATTTCCGATTCATCCTCTTAAGCTAAACTGGACTTTACATATTTCATTTTCACCATTTTGTTCATAGATAGGATTTCCAGTTTGTATGTTATCTTCTTGTAGTTTTGTAATCTCATGTTTTCTTTGAGTAACTGGTAGATATCATTTTACAATTCCTCTATTCTGGAGCTCTGTTCTAGTGTAAAACTTTCCTTTACTTATCCTTTAGAACTGGAAGAGTGGTTACACTTGATAGTTGCCTTCACTTTCCTTTCTATTTTCTCCTTCTTCCTCAACTAAAGAAGTTCACTTTTGGGTTGATTTTTTGCAACCTGTAATTGCATATTCTTTGAACTCTAAACTTGGTTATGTAACTTGAGATGGGGTTCTTTACTTGAGGATAGATGAAGAATATATGTTTCACTTTGCTTACCCTTGACAGTATGAAATACTTGCTTTCTTTAGATACAAAAACAAAGCTCTGAGTTTGATAAAACTATAAAATGAAAAGTCGAAACTTGCATTCTTTTGTATTTCTTTAGTTCACCTTCAGTAATGATCCTTTGTAACCATGATGGTTGCATAATTTGATTCTGATGATGATTCTGTGACTTGTTGGTACACTGTAATCTTGTTTCTTTTACTTAGATGCTTTATTTCCTTGAAAGTAGTATTTTTGGCATGCTGGAAAATTTAAAATGTTGATTTTTCATGGCGAAGCCCTGGAATTTTTTTTCCAGAATTCTTTCTTCATTCTATTTCAGCTATAGTAGTTGTATTTTTCTAGTTTGAAATAGAAAGTAACACTTTTCTGATGAAGTTGATTTGGTGAATAAAATTGAAACATCATAACTATTTATCTTGATCATGACATGTTTTTCTACTTTTTTGTATCACTTACTTGATTTATATATTTCTTATAAAGCATGTAACATTTGAAAGCAGACATGATAAAATTTGTAAATTTCTATTTTACATGGTGAATCCCTCTCAAAATTTTCCCAAAACCTTATTTTCATTCTGCTTTAGTTGTAACCCTTTCTTTCCAATTAACTTCAACTTCTTTAAATCTGATTCTTTTTCTTTGGTTGCAAACTAAAACATGTACTTCTATTTTCCAGTCCCTCTTCTATACTATAGCTTCATCCATTTGAAGAAAATATTGAGTTTGAGTTACATTAATCCTTCTTTCCAGCATGTACTTATGAATTTTATTTTTTCTTGGTTTGTACGACTTTGTACTGCACACTTAAGAAAACAGTTAGAAAATAGTTAGGTTTTTTTGGCCTCTCTTGTGTCCATTTTTCTTCTTTTCTTTTCTCTTTCTTCTTTCTGAGTGAGTAAAGCATGTATGCATTTTTATCTTCAAGTAAATTATATCTCCTAGTTTGAAGAGATTCATATGTACAAACTAGGATAGGGTATGAATATGAATTGATCTTTGAGCTCGTAATCGACAGTTTCCTCTTTTCTTATTTTCAGGTACAATGACTTCTACAACAAAGAGGAAGAAGGAACAAAATATAGAATGGAGATACTTTGAACAACGAAGAAAACCCCCAAGGTAATGATGGGTTCACTCATACTCCTTTAATTTATTTTTCATGCATGTGTACTTCTTATACGGTGGTTGTACTTTAATTTTTAGTTACATCCCTTGGCTTGTGTGGGAACTTCTAAATTCCTTATGAATAAAACATTGAAATCTAGGAATGAGTTGTGTATTTCTTTATGGAATGGAGATACTTCAAACAACAACAAAAAACCCCAAGGCAATGATGGGTTCACTCATACTCCTTTACTTTCTTTTACATGCATGTGTACCTCTTATTTCAGTAGTTTTACTTTAATTTTTAGTTACATCCCATGGCTTGTGTGGGAACATTGAAATTCCTTATGAATAAAACAATTAATTCTAGAAATGAGTCATATATTTATTTTTGTATTTTAGCTTTCTATATGGATTGTATGATGAACTAAACAACTTAGTAATATAATTGAATGTCTTAATCATGGAGGAAGGAAACCTAAGAAAACCTGTAATATCCCGTAATGAACTCTGATTTCTGTAATCTGCACTTATGTTTGTTGTCCCAAAACTCAACATTTCACCTATTCTATAATTGGATGTCTTCATCAGGACAACACAAACTGTCCTTCGGGGCTTTGTGTTCTTTTTGCTGAAGATAGTCATGAAATTGTAGACTATGTGATCTGTTACGTTTTGTAATAGCACACATAACTACAAATTTCATGTAATCATTTAACTAAAAAAATAGTAACAACATAATCTGAAAAATCTCCCTAGCTTAGGTATACTTCACTAATGTTATCCATCGTAATGAAGTTTCAAGTTGCCCATTTTGCACAAGTACAAAAATTGTCAATGGTACCTTGTTTTCCCAAGGCTTGGTTATGTTACATATTAGACCTCGGTGGGAGTACGTGCATTTATCAATAGCTCAGATCTAATAATCGGGGTTTTGATTTCTTCATTTGGCCTACTCCTTTAGAAGCTCGGTCATGGTTATTTTTGAATTCCAAGTATTATTTTACATGTTCATTATTTTAATGTGCTGATGGTTTTAGAAGGGACGAGTTTATTACTCAAATATCATTGTAACCAGTTTTCCTCCTGATTTCTTCCTCTTATGTTTATGCTTTGATTCAAATCAAATATGTTGAGGGTTTTCTCATTGATCATCCCAACACTTAGAAAAAGCTAATCAAGCTAATATAACTTGGCACGTTGGATAGGTGCTCGAGATTGATATACCAAAATTAATGAGATATGCATTCACCTTTACGGCACTGGATTTATTAATCTGAAGCCCACATGAATTATTAATTGAATTCAAGAAAATACAAAATGGTTGAATTGTGGATGCTCATGAACTTTTTGACAAAATATTAAAAGAGAGTTGGAGCTTTGTGGAGTGCGAGTGAAACCTCCTCGATTACCTCATACTTGCTTCACTCATCATTCCCACTCATGGTGAAAGGAACGATAACTAGATCATACCAAGCTAAGAACACAGATGCTAATCAAACACCACAATCAATAAGATGAAAGCAATTCGCCATAATAACTTTACATAAAACCTTTGCAAAAAAATGAGCAGCAATATCATATATTATTATGGAACTCAATGCAATACATTGAGAATGGGCCTTGCTTAAATAGGTAAGGAATAACAATCTAAGAACCAGTCAAGGTTGTAGATCAAGCCATAAATCAAGGAAATAACTAGTCATCAAAGAACTAGTCAAGACCATAGATTTAGGATAGAACTAGACATCAAGGATTGATTCAATACCATAGATCTAGTAAAGAACTATACCTAACAACTAGATAATATCTCCTAATATCTAAATAGATAAAAAGAAATATCCACACACATAATTGGGTGAGGATAAATACAATAAAGGTAAATAATGTACCTAGGTGAACATGAGCTAAGGTAAATACATACTCTAACACCCCCTCAAGTGAAGCTAGGGGCCAAAATAGAAGTGGCATGTCCACAGTATGAGTCCCGACAACTAGGCCTAATGAGGTACTCATGTACAATAATTGAGAAAAAGGGACACCATAAGGTACCCAAAACTAGTAACAACAAAGTAAAGAGAGTAAAAACCTACTCCAAGGCATCCCAAGAAGCTCGGCTCAAAAAATTGTACAATGCTGAAGAAGTTTGGTGTGCACTATGGTCTGAATCCACTGCTTGATCACAAAACTCAAAAACAACTAACACTGGGTTTCACTAGAATAGCTCCATACAAGGAGACTGTCAATGGAGTGATATCGAAAGTGCAAAAAAATCACCAAACATAATTCGATCAACTGCTGCAAATAGGTGTGCCACGATCCAAGAACAATAACTAAAGCAAAAAGGTAAGAAAACAAAATCCAAAGTGTCACGATCCAAGAAAAGCCAAGGTAAAAAGGCAAGGACACAAAACCTGAAGAAGCAGGATCAACACCACACCCTCCCATACTACTGAATGGGTGGAGTGGTGCTATAAATCTATATGAATTGTCAAACCAACTACTTGAACACTGAAAAACTAACACTGGCCTCCATTAGAATAGCTCCCCCATAAGAGATACTATCAACATGCCAAAAGCGTTGAAAATATAGATACAAAATCTCTCAACAAACAAGAGAGATACACTACACCTGCTAAAGAAAAAAGCTCAAAACAAGAAGCATCACAAAAGCATAAGGTATAAAAAGTGGAGTAAGAGGCCGAATGGTGGAGGAGCCATGTCTGTAGAGTCCTCTCAATGAATTCCTATGTCTCGCCACGAGTGATCAGATATCCACCCCAAATCAACACAAATGGATGAAGAATATGCCTACATATGACTTGGTATAAAATGCACAATGGGTGCATACAAAAGAACATCGAATGTGTGTCGGGTTGATCATGTCTGACAACTAAAATCTCAAGTTTCTCAAGCCCGAGTGAATGTGCGAAATCATGTGTTACTCATGATCCTTAAAAAGAGTCGAGCGAACAAAAAAAATATCTCTCACAATGTGTGTTCCCAACGATGTATCTACTCGAAAACCAATGTCATAACGAGAATTCCACTTCACATGTGGAATAGAGGAAATAATACCTTGTGAATGTCTGCTAATGAATTCACTAGTGAGACCCATAGAACGGAGCATGCAAGAACTAAATGTAGTGGTATGCTTCCCAAAAAATCCATGCAACTGAGAAAAGTAGGATACACAACATGTGGTACTGTAATAGGCACAGATGTGGAAGAGCATGCAGTAACAAGCCTAACAGGTTTAGAAGCATCAAAATTAGGTTTAGGCTAAAAGACTGGTAGATCAATGTCAGTGGGTATAAGAGCAACAACTGCAAGTGGAGTAGGAGCATGGATATGGTTGTCCACAATATTATGGTGATGTTGTAGGCTAGTAAGTTTGTTCTGTAGGGAGTGTATTATTGTATCCTTATCGTGAATGAGTGATTGTAGAAGATAATTTAATTTCTTGAGCAATCTATTTTCTTCCACAAATTTTACAATATCCTCTTGAAGTCCACATACTTCAAAGAAAAATATATCATTCTTATAATCCATGATAGGTACAAACCGCAACTCCAAAAAATTTAGGACATTGGGCTCATCCAAATTGCATCCACAATTGATTACAACACTTCTCCATATTTGGCACTTTATAATTATAGTGAAATTCTCAAACTAAATAAATCCAATGGAAAGATCATGAAAATAAATCACTTTTGCAAAACACGGCAAATAAAAAACCGAGTTACCGATCAAAAGATACAAGCTTTTTAATATTTTTCTCTATTATTTATTTTAGTTGCCACTGAAGCAAACTAAATTGTTGTTACCTTCACCACACAAATAAAATTAAAGGGGGCTGAAGTTAAGCACCTATTATTAGGAATTACAAGTTTTAAGCCCTCATATGACCATACCACATGACCAAGGGCTAAGGATTTTAATGGGTAGTGACCTTTGCTTTTCAAAAATAGCAACCTGCGGATTTTCCAAAAATAGTAAAAATGTGCATAGCATCCGTGGACCCCTGCCAAAAAAGGAAAGATCTAAAAACCTTCCTGCGTGCAAAGCGTGATAGATATGTTGCAATTGAAAAAAAAAAACCAATACAGATCTTGAGAAATCCAACAAACCCGAATAAATAAAATCATGTTTTTTCCCCTTGGCTCGAATCCCGAGGTGCACCTATGTGCTTCTTTCTAAAAATTAAAAACCACAAAAATGACTCGCCTGTAATTGGCCGAGTTTACAGTCGATCTTAGGTTTTTCACGCCTTCTAGATCTAATGGAATCCTCTGTTTTGCATAAAATGCATGCAGCAACAAAATACAACCAAATCCAAGATACATGAATACACAAACAATTTATTTACAAAATAAAACTTACAGACAAATGTCAACAATAATATCTCACTCGATACCATGAAAAGAACAATAACCGAGATCATACCAAGCCAAGAACAAAGATGCTAATCAAACACCACGATCAATAAGATGAAAGAAATTCACCAGAATAAATTTACATAAAACCTTTGCAAACAAATGAGCAATAATATCATATATTATTATGGAACTCAATGCAATACATTGAGAATGGGCCTTGCTTAAATAGGCAAGGAATAACAATCTAAGAACCGGTCTAAGGTCGTAGATCAAGCCATAAATCAAGGAAATAATTAGTCATCAAATAATTAGTCAAGACCATAGATTTATGAGAGAAATATATATCAAGGATCTAGTCAATACCATAGATCTAGGAAAGAACTAGTCAATACCATAGATCAAGGAAAGAACTATACTTAATAACTAGATAGTATCTCTTAATATCTAAATAAATAAAAATAAATATCCACACACATAAGTGGGTGAGGATAAATAAAATAAAGATAAATAATGTACCTAGGTGAACATGAGCTAAGATAAATACCTACTCTAACACATGGTTCATCTCTCCTTATCTTTCATAATTCTCATACTTTAGTTTTTTTCATTTACAACGAAATATAATTTTTTAAACCTCAGGATTATCATACATTTAATTGTTTTATATTAACTTGTTTGCAAAACAATAAAATGTCATATCATAACTCATGTAATCAAAATAATCCTTTGTAGTCAACCATGAACTTAAACCCTCATTTTGAGGTGATTTATCAAACTTCCAGGACAAACTAGATTATTACAGTACTGTTTTTATTAACAAGTTGAAGAACTAACTTCCTACTAAATATGTTGACCATTTCCTTGTTTAAATAGATAAATTGTGATTTTTGAGACTCGTAAAGAAACCTTTGTAACTTTGGAAAGGGGATGTTAAGCTTCCTTTGTGTACCTTGTTATGTGAGGAGTCACTTCAATCTTTGGATCGACCCCGAATGATCATTTTTTATCTTTTTGAAGCCCTTCTAGGAGCCCTATTACACCATTTTGCAATTGTAGGAAGATGCTAAAATTGAAAAGTTGGCTTTCATTTTGAACCGCCATTTAAACCCTGAGAAACAAAATACTTATCTACCTTTACAACCCTCTTGTATTTTTACTAGACAATTTCTGGTACCTTTGGATCTGGAAAATCACACCATCAAGTTATTTTGGCAAAGAAGTTTTGTACGCCTCTAGTCACAATTTGACTAGGTCAAAACTAGACCAATTATAAATGGTGGCTCCAAAAAACCCTCCTCCATTTGAAGCTCATTTACCAGTTCTCAATCCTATTGACTCTAACAAATTCTCCATATATAGAGGAACTTGTAGGAAACTTCTTGTTTCCGTTTGTCTATAGAATGGTACTTTTGGACAAGGTTTTTAAGCCCTCAAGCTAACCTTTTGATCCTTTGCAACTAGGTCAATTACGACCGATGGCCTTGGAAAACCAATTGATAATAATAAATTGTTCACCAGTTCTAAATTCTGCCAGTTCCTATGAATTCTTAGTGTATAGTTAGATACATAGAAACTTACTTGTGATGTGTTTTCTCATCAGAGGAAAACATTTGAAAGTTGTTTCTTAGCCTAAGAGCCGAATTGAATGCCTTTGTAAAGAGAAAGAAAACATAAAAATATTTTTTAGGACCCCCATCAAAGTTACCTAACCTACGACACCCACCAACAAAACTCCCACTCGAGACCCAAGAACAACCTAGGTTTAGCTAGCAAAATTATGGAATAAATTTTTTTGAAAAGCGTGACCACTACCAAGCTTCAATACAGTTGCCACAACAAAATTCCAAAGTCAATTATAATTTACTAAATGAAATTTTCTTGTTGTAACAATCATTAGATTCACATTACAAAATTAATGAGTATAATTAATCCAATTATAGTTAAATTTCTCTTAGGAGTTAACTTAATAAGTAATTAAATTAACATTATAGTTAAATATTCCCTAATCAATTTTAGAGGGTCAAAGGTGCCAAAGGAATTAAATACCTTGGGTATTTAATTCCACTAGGTCTAAACAATAAACAAGGTTCTTATTTGCATGGGATAGAAAAACATTCCCTTATCCCCTAACGTGACCCCTAAAAGGTCAACCCATGCTTTAGAGTTAAACATTTAAGTTAATAAGGGGTAATTTCCCACTTACCCACTTCAGACTATCCTTACACTTCAATCTTATTTTTCATTCATTTAATGCACTTAAGGATTCCTAAAAACATTTCCATTAGATATGAAATTTCTTCCCCTTTCTAATGATATAAAGAAGTCCTCATAACTCATATTTCTTATGATACAGTGTCGTCGAGCTTCGGGAGGAAAATTTTCCCTAAAGGTGGGCCTGCGGGCACTGGGAAGAAAATTTTCCGCAAAGACAGCCTACGAGCCCGGGAAGAATTTTTTTCCAATCCGCAAGGGAAACGTGGCACATTGTTAAGCCCACATGAGAAGGTGGGTCGTCGGAGGTAATTTGGATTTTAAATATTTTTGTTAAGAGTGCATAAATTTTAGAAAAGCCCCATGCCTCCATCGACGATCGGGGACACTACGTGTCCTACCCAAAATATCAAGTGAGGGAACAGACCCTCGGGAAAACTTATAAATATTGGCTTTCGTGTTAAAAATCAGGAAGGCTAAAAACAACACGCACCTCTACCAACACCTGAAGAAGCCACATGTTAGACCTAAAGTGACAATAAGGAAATCAGACTAGCTAGGAGACTTAAGACTTTTCGCCTTTTTCAAAAGCGTAAATTTTAGAGGTCCAAGCCCGCGAACCCTGTGACGGTTTCTCAAAAGTGAATAGGCGGGATCTGCAAGGCCGCAAAGGAACTTGTGACTTTTTGATTTTTGCAAACACATGCCCTAAGAAATTTTCTGGGCCTGGGCCGCATGGTACAAATTATAAAAAAATTCCCTTTTATTTTAAAACACAGTGAAGTAAAAATTTCAGAAGGCCATAACTTGTAACTAGAAGCTCAGATTTGGGAAAATGAGGACTTTTTGGAAAGGGCTCGAACTCCTCTTTGCATAGGAAACATCAAAATTTATTTTTGGCAAACTTAAGTGGGTGAATCTAACGAAAATGTATTTCTTACCATTAAAACGTGAATTAAAATTTTTCAACTACCAAACTTGATTTGATCCACCATTCTTTCTTCTTCAACATGCCAAACAAACATGGAGAAATGCACTTGATAGAAATTGGATGGATTTGCAAGGATTAATTGATTATGGTTGGGATTTCAAAATGGATTTATTTCCTTTCTCTTTTCTTGGTAAAGGCATTCCTCTATCTCCAGCTCGATTAATAAAGTTATAAGTAAATTTCTTGAGCAATACAAACTATTTTGGGATGTGTTTTGATCATCCTTAGTTCATTTTAAGTTTTCATTTTGTCTTTCATAGTTGCAGGGTACTCTGTATATTTTTTTGACATTTATTATAGGTTTGAAACAATCTAATAGAGATCCATGTATTTCAACTGGATATTTATCTATTTCATTTTCCATGCTTTAAACATTTAAGTTCATTCCATTCTAAATTTACAATGTTCAACTTTCCTTCAATCAATATGTGAAAAGCAAGAATGTAATTCTATTTTCAAAACGTGCATTTGAATGAAATAAAGAAATGTAATATTTCTTCATACCTATTCTTTTTTAATTTTCAAAAAAATATTTCACAATATATTTCAAACATAGATTTCAAAGGAAAACCATATCATTTGTGGTAATTAAAAAAACTTCTATTGAAATCCAATAATTCTTTTACAAATTACTTTTTCATTCATCAAATACAACTTACAGAACATACATCTTTCACATTCGAATGTAGATTCCATTTCCAAAATAGAGAAACTTCCCACCATAATTAATATTACAATGCCATTCATTTGAAGTGGGAAATTTTTACAAGGAAACCCCAAGGGGACTCGAATTTTGTCTTCATCCTCAACTCCGAACAAAAACAAGAAGGTTCACCATATATCTTATGACCACGAAAAAAAAAAAAGGAGGAGAGGCAACACTCTCGACCCAACCAAGAATTCCAATGAAGAGGAGAATTTGTCCTCCTCATTAGCCCCTGAACCCCAACCACAAAGCAATAAGAAATGTATTTAAACTCATGGAAGCAAACATGTTTCCACAACACAGAAATAATTTTCACATATAGAACATAGTCCAAATACATACTAAATTTTGTAACCACAAGAAGAACATCAAACAATACTCAGCCTTCATCATACACATGCCAAAGGAGCAAGACCTATGGGGCAAGATGGTTATACCTACCAATGGGGAAATGGGCATCCACCTTAAGATAAACCCACAAATATATATGTAAATCATTTCAAAACCCCTACATGCCCTTATGCCTCCCCTAAGTACCCCTTATACCTCCCCACACTTTTATGGCACCCCATAAGGAGTAAAGAAATGCAAGCTATTTCTTTTACAAGGTGGAACTGTTATCCAAAATAAGCCCCTTGCTTATTTTTGGGATAACTCCTTTCATTCCTTCCTTCCTTGTGCCTCATTAAGAATTTTTCATTTTTTAGGCACTCAAATTTTTTTGGAAATGGTTTCATTGGATAGAGAATCTTCTCAGCTTTCCAGAAAGGTAAAGTTTTGCCTCTAACTCCTTGTATTTTTCAAGTTATGGCTCGGCAGAGTTTGGGAGGGAAATTTTCCTAGGGAGGTCCATGAACCAATCAGAAAGTGCCACGTGTCGGTGGAATGGCGGGAGGTGAAGGGAAATTTGAAATTTTTCCAAGTATTGGTGGGGCGCACAAAATAAACTTTTTGACCCGAAGGTCCGCCAGCCAATAGGAAGAGGCCACGTGTCTTGAGGCCCATCAGAGTTCGACTCGGCGGGGAGAAGTTAGAAAAATTCCAAAGTTGGTGAAAAGGGGATATCTCGACTCGAAGGCCCGCTAATGAATCATAACCTACCACGTGCCCTTGGAGTGTCAAAAGGCGAGATAGGTGGAAGGAAACTTTCCTTTTCGCCAAACAATGGAAAATAATGAAATGGAAGCCTGCCCATGATGGCCTACGCCAATCAACAGCTGCAACATGTCCATGTGGCTGGTGAAAATCTTAAGGCGGGTCTGCAAAGGGAAATTTGGAGTTTAGGCCCGCACCAATGACAACACGCCATGTGTCCCATTTAGGGAAATGGTCAGAGTCAATGGAAAATTTGGAAGCGATGGCCTGCTAGCAAATCAGAGGGTGACACGTGGCATCAGGCCATCGGGCTGGCAGAGATTTTTGGAAAATTTTCCAAAGTCCAAAAAAGTGTAAAATGACCATAGAGGCCTGCCAACGAATCACAACCTACCACATGGCATCAGAGTGGTGAAGGGCAGAACTTTTTGGGGAATTTTTTCCAAAGGTCAAAAAGAGAGAAAATTTTAAACTTTTGGCCCGCCAAAACTCAAATTTACCCTAGTTTTTCCCTAAATATTTAGAAGGGAATATCTTTTGATCAAGAGCTTGGAGTTCACATTCTTGGTGTCATTGGAAAGGTAGTAAAATTATCTACATGAAGAAGGGCTCAATTTTGTGTTTTGGTGGGGTTTGGAGAGAGAAAATAAAAAAACACCTCTGGCACAAGAAGAGAATGAACTGATGTTTCAACTACCATTTTAAATGAAGTATGGCTTCCATTCTCTCCCAGCATGGTCAAAAACATTAGGGAATGAACTTTCAAGGAACTCATGCTGTTTTAATGCAATTTGGTCGGTGGTTGAAGCATCCTTTCATGTTTTCCCATGTTTCTTCTTCCTGGCTTGCATTTTTCACCATTAAAAGCTAGATTTGGCTCATTTTGTAAGGGTTGGACATTTTTATGTTTTGTAGACTCCCTCTTTCACCTTGGAAAGTGATTTTGTGGAATATCAGACCTCTTCCAAGACTGCAACATGTTTTCTACCTCTCTGTTGTTGTAATGCATGTATTTTTGATATTGGAAATGACAATGCAAGCTCTATGAATGAGTTTTTAGTCCTCGTCTTGTGTTGTTTACTTCATTTCTGGTCTTTCATTACATTTTCATTAGTTTGTGTATGGTATTTGTTGCATTTCTATGATCTATGTCAATTTGCAGAAGTAAATGTTCACCACTCCTTTGGTGTATCACCTTGTTAGTCTTAGTTTTATTTCTTTTACATCTTTCATCTCTGTCCCCTTGGAATTTAGAGTATGATTTGGTATTAAACCTCTGCAATTTTCAAGTAATACATCTAATTAGAGGAGTTGAAAAACAAGCCTCTAATCTGGAGACTCTTTTCCCATTTTTACAAGTCCCACACTTGGGGAAAAGATTCAATGTTGTGCAATCACACTGAATGTCCATTATCAAACTAAAAATCTGAGAAGACATCCAGGGGGTGCTGCTGATTTGCACCAACAGTTTTGGCATGCACTGGTGGGACCTCAAAGGTCTTCATATTCATTGCAACAAATTTGATGTGCATTTGTTGCAAGTTTTTGCTTAAAAGAGCCTTTATATGCACATCTGGTGACTCCAAAGTGAAAAATCAACTTGTTTTAGTAGCATAAGTCTGAAGATTCATGAGAAGGATTAACAGAAGATCAAGAGCTAGAGAAGAAGGGTTGTTTGAGTATCTATAGTTATCTATAGGGAGAAGACAAAGAGGAAGAAGGATTCAAAGGTCTCCATCTCCACCAAATAGAACTTTATCAACTCCTCTACCTGGTAGACCTTTCACTCAATCAACAAGGGTTCTCAGGCCAATCAGAATGGGACAACCCAACCCTTATGTCAATTTCACTGGAAATAGCCCACTTTCTCTCAATGCACGTAATCTAGTTCCAGCTACAACATTGAAAAACATTCCATATTTCACTAGAGAAAATCAGACCACTCATGGTAATCAAGTTAAAGACATTGCTAATGTTTGTGCAATCTATGAGATTGTTGAGATGTAAATTGTTGTCAAATTGCTGGCATATTCATTCAAAGGGAAATCAGTGTAATGGTTTAGAAGCCTTAGGGCTGGTTCTATCCAAAATTGGAACTAGTTGGGCATAGCTCTCCATGAGCAGTTTGGAGAAAAGGGAGATAACTTGTCTCTATTGGAACAATTGGCAACTATCAAGAGAGCTCCCAATGAGTAGCTAATAGACTTCAACTTCATATTTCAAAGGACTTGGGATAGAATTCTAGTGGCAGTAAGGCCAACAGTTGAAGGTTCTTTTCTATACTATCTCAAAGCTTTAAATTCTAATATTTCCATGTTAATTCAGTCCATGGGAGGTACAACTATACCTATAGCTTATAGAATTGCCATTAGAGATGAGAATTGTTTAATTCGAGATGGTAAAATAGCTCCTATACCTCCCATGCCCTTATATCAAAACTTAAAATTCCAAACACTAGTCAAGCACCTACTATAGCTTCTATTCCCACTCCTAGAAATAAGAGTTCGAATGAAACTTCTACTTCATCCTCTAGTGCCTCAAATGAACTTCAAAAGGTCATGAAACAATTACAAAATTTAGGCAATGAGCTGGTTACACTTAAGAGGCAAAGAGCCCAAAGCTTTAGACCTTCTTATTAGTCTCAAGCTCAGCCTAATAGGCAACCATATCATCCTAATAGACCACCAAATCTAGCTGCAAATCAAAATCAAGTAAGGCCTCCTACGAATATACCATTTCATCCTTATAACCCTAATATTGCATCTGCCTCTAAAGCCTTAGTGCGAGTGCAAAACAATATAGATTAATAATATGAGTGGTGTTTCCCATGCAATGAACCTCACAACCAATCTATGTGTTTCAATGGTGCTTTGAAGCAAGCTTTTATGGTGACAACAATTGGTGTAGAGAGTGAGGTGAGTCAGGAAGCAAACCAACAACAAGGAACATCCCAGCAAAATGTAGCTTCAAATGAGACTACACTAGTGAATTGGTAGGCTGAGGATTTTTGTGGTATGAATCAAGTAATGTCTTAGAATGTGGCAGTCAATACAAGTTCAAAGAAGATGAATATGGGTGAAGGGAAATCATTGGCTCCAGGTGATCCACAACCTTCCACCACTCCACAAAGTGTTAGTAAGAAAAATCCAGTTCCAAACATGCAAGGACTGCCCAAGCCACCTTCTAGACCAGCTCAAATGCCAGTTGTTGCTGCCCATGTGCAAGAAAAGAATGTGCAGACCAAGGGGAAACAAAGAGATGTTTCATCCCCATTCAACATCATTGATCAAATGAAGAAGACAAATGTGAATATATCTATGTGGGAATCACTATCCATCCTAGGCCAAAGGGATCTACTACAAGCTGCCATGAAGGATTGGTCAACTTCAAATCAGCAAGCTCATATGCAAGAGAAGGTACTCACAAATGCTACTCAGCCTAAAGGGAATCATGGAGGATAGCAAGGTAAATTCTTGAAGCCTCCTCCATTCTATGTTTCATTGATCATTGGGGATAAACTAGTACACAATTGCATGATTGATTAGGGGCAAGTAGTTATGTAATGCCCAAGCAAATAGCTGATCAGTTGGGCCTCCAATATGAAGTCATATCCAAAGGGGTAGTGCAACTAGATGGGACAATAGTAACAACTAGTGGGGGTAATTAAATATTTGAGCCTTACTTTGCATGCATGTCCCAATGTCACTGTTTTACAAGATGTCTTAGTGATAGATTTTCCACCACTCTTTTCCCTATGCTTGTCAAGGGATTTCACAGCTAGAATTGGAGGCTACTTATCTACTGATTGGTCACACATGTTGTTTAGAACAAGATATGGAACTAAGGCCACAATTAGGTCTAAACCTATTGCAAACTTTGACATTGAGCCTCATAATCTAAGCCAAATCAAGGTTAACTATTCAACATTTGATCAAGAGGATTATCCAAGCATAGATGAAGATCACACCAAAGTTGGAAGCATCCCAGATTTGACTCTTGATGAATGGGTAAGCAAGGTACATGCTTTTGATCCCTACCAAGAAATAGAAGAATTTAAACTAGGAGTCTATTGCATACATGAAGAAAATCAGCTTATTTCTAGTATCACCAAACCAGACCATAAGGATGACAATGAGGTATGGCAAAAAAATTTGTATGGATCAAGAAGCAAGCAAGGTGCAGGTGGGGGAGCTATGCTTGTTTCACCTCAAGGAATTAAATATTATTCAGATTTTATATTTCAGTTTGCATGTTCTAACAACACTGTTGAATATGAAGCTTTAATACAAGGATTGCATTGGTCAATCAAGAGAGGTATCAAAAACTTACAAGTCTTTGGTGACAGTGAGCTGATTGTTAATCAAGTTAAAGGGCAGCATGCTACCAAAAATTATCTACTCAAGTGTTATAAGAATAGGGTGTGGGACCTCATTGAGGATTTTGAAGGCTTTGGCATCAATTCCATCCCTAGGAAAGAAAACCAAGCTGTTGATAGGCTTGTAGCAGTTAGAGCAGCCTTTGATGTTGTTGAGAGCATCAAGGAAGATAAAATATAGCCAAGCATTCATGTGATTGTAAGGCCATCAGTGCCAGACAATAATGTAAGTTGGCAAGTGTTTGAAAATGACCAGCAAATCATCAATTTCTTGCAAGAAGAAGCTGAGTTCTCACCAAAAATCAGAAAAATTAGAACAAGCGAGACGGTGATCGGTGTGGTACAAGTGAGAACCAACAAACTGCCAAAAGGACTTGTCACTTTGGAGTCCATTTTTAATCCTAATGATCAATTTAGGAAGGAGAAAGAAAATATCCAAGTCAAGGGAGAAGATTCAGTGCCCATCTTGGTTGGAGAAGGCAAGTCACTTCAAATTGGTAAAGTGACAACCGAGCAAGAAAGGTATGAGTTCATGCAACTTTTCCAAGAGTTCCCAAACATATTTTCTTGGAGCTATGAAGACTTGAAGGGTTTCAATCCCAAGCTAGCTCAACATACAATTGAATTGGATCTAAGTGCTAAACCCATCAGGAAAAAACAAAGGCCAGTCAATCCACACATGGAGCCTCTCATGAGGAAGGAATTGAATAAATTAATAGAGGTAAGTTTCATATTTCCCATAAAGCATTCTAGTTGGGTAGCAAACTTAGTTCTAGTCAGAAAAAGAGTGGAGAAATCAGATTGTGTGTAGACTTTAAAGATTTGAATAGACCATATCTCAAGGATCATTACCCAATTCCTTGTATGGAGTAGATTTTGCAAGTTGTTGCTAGCTTTGAAAGGTTTTCATTGCTAGATGGTTATTCAGGGTATAATCAGATCATGGTAAAGGAGGATGATCAATTCAAGACAACCTTCACCACCAAATGGGGAACTTATGCATATAGAAAAATGCCATTTGGGCTGTCCAATGCTGGAGCTACCTTCTAAAGGGAAATGGATATGGCGTTCAAGGGATTGATCAACAAAATGGTGCTGATATATCTAGATGATATTACTATATTTTCTAAAAGTGCAGCAGATCATCTCTTTCATTTGAGACAAGTGTTCCAAAGATGTAGAAGATTTGGGGTATCCTTGAATCCCAAGAAATGTATTTTTCTAGCTCATGAGGGAAAGATCCTTGGCCACATTGTTTCCAAAGAGGGTTAGCAATTGATCTAGAGAGGGTTGAAGCAATAAAATTACTGCCATTACCAAGTCATAAGAAATCCCTTCAAAGTTTCTTGGGTAGGATCAATTTTGTTCGGAGGTTTGTTCCAGATTTTGTAGCCCTTGTCAAGCCAATAACTATGATGTTGAAGAAAAGCATGGTTTTCAAATGGAAAAATAAAGGTAAGAGAAATTTTGAGGCAATTGAGGAAGCCATCTCGCAAGCTCCAACTCTCATTAACCTATATTTCTCCAAGGATTTTATTCTTTATGCATTTGGAAGTGATGATACAATCTCTACAATTTTAGTACAACAGAACAAAGAAAATGTAGAGCAGCCAATTGCTTTCTTTAGCCAAAGCCTGGAGGACTATGAGGTGAGGTATTCTTTCATTGAGAAGAAAGTTCTTGTAGTGATTATGAGCTTGAAGAAATTTAAACACCTAGTTTCAAACAACAAGGTTCAACTGTTGTTTTCTCATGTGGGAGTTCTGAGACTTCCTCCTCAACAAAGACTTAAATGAAAAATGTGCAGGGTGGATTACTCGTGTCATGGAGTATGACATTGAGATCAAAGTCACCAAGATAGTCTAAGGAAAGGGGTTATGTGAACAGCTGGTCTTGAGAAAATCAATGGAAGCATGCAATGAGAAGGATGTTGTTTTGATGTTGCAAGACATCCAAGAAACAAGAAGCATTCAAGAAGAGAATGATGGTGTCTCCACTCTTTGTTGGACCCAAGACATAATGCACTTCCTACACACATGCCTATGATCCCTAGAGATGAAAAAAACCAAGATAAGACACTTCAGATTGTAGGTTGTCCCATATGCACTTGTTGATGGTGTTTTGTTCAAGAAAGATCTAAATGGAGTGTTGTTGAGATGCATTGGGACAAACCAAATTAATATAATACTAGAAGAGTTCCATGATGGATCAGTGGGGTCATTTTTCTCTCGAGAGTGACAGCCCTCAAGATCATGAAGGCAGCTATTATTGGACCAAGGTATTTAGTGATTGTTATGAATGGATCAAGAGGTGCAAGAATTGTGAATCCTTCATAGGAAAGGAGAGGTTAGCATCCCTTCCATTGCACCCAATTTCAGTTGAAAAACCATTCATGTAATGGGGTTTGGACTTCATTGAGTCATTAAACCAAACTTGAGCCAAGGACACAAGTGAATCGACACCACATTACTTCACCAAATGGTGAGGCGGTGGCAGTTAAAGAAGCAAATGAATCTAGCATTCTAGACTTCTATGAAGGGATAATAACCAGATTTGGTATACCTACCACTATAATATCAGATAATGCCTTGGCATTCATAGGATCAAAGGTGACTGAATGGGCTATCAAAAATGGGATTTATTTGAGCATCTCATCAAATTGTTACCCTCAAGGTAATGGCCAAGCTGAGTCTACCAATAAGAACTTGTTAAGGATCATCAAGAGGAATCTTGTTGAAAATTAGAGGACTTGGCATACCAAATTGAAATTAGCCTTGTGGGCTGATAGGATAACTCCCAAGAGATCCACAAGTAACTCTTAATTCAGATTTATTTATGGAAGAGAGGCAATTTTGCCCATGTCACTTGAGTTGCCAACATTGGAACTCATGAAGCAATTGGAGTTGTTAGAGTTTGAACCCATGGAGGTTAGATATGCATAATTGATGGAGCTCTAAGAAATCAGAGAACATGCAGCCCAAGCAATGGAGAAGGATCAAGCTTTGATCAAGAAGACCTTTGATAGGAAGGCTAAGGCTAGGACCTTCCAAGTTGGAGATCTAGTGTTAAAATGGGATGCAGACCGAGTAAATCTAGGAAGGAATTCAAATTTTGATGCCATTTGGAGTGGTCCCTACATGGACATAAAGTGTAAGAACAATAATTCCTTCCAATTGTCTACATTGGATGGCGAAGAAGCTGTGGATTTCAGTCAATGGAATCCATCTAAAGGATTGCTACTAGAAGGGAAATCCCCACCTTGTACATATTAGCTTAGATTTTCATTCCTCCAAGTGCTTGTGCACATTGTTCTGTTGTAGCTTAGTTTTTACATTTCCCTAAGTGCTTTGGCACAAGCATGTTGTCCCAGAAATACATTTTTGCAGGCCATGTTCTAGATCAGATGATGTTCTACTCTCAAACTCTTCCTCATAATTTTCTAATCAGTTGGGGGTACTAAGCAAGTATATTTGATGACTTCATGCCCAATGGATTGCTTCAAGCAATCTGGTAACTTCATCCAGTGAGGCGAGATGACCCCTACGAGTCACCAAAATTGTTATCCAAAATAAGCCCCTTGCTTATTTTTGGGCTAACTCCTTTCATTCCTTCCTTCCTTGTGCCTCGGTCAGAATTTTTTTATTTTTAGGAACTCAAAATTGTCTAGAAATGATTTCATTGGAAAGAGAATCTTCTCGGACTTTCCGGAAAGGTAAAATTTTCCCTAGGGAGGTCTCATGAAGCGAACTAATTAGAAAGCGCCACGTGTCCGGCGGAATGGTGGGAGGTGAAGGGAAATTTGAAATTTTTCCAAATATTGGTGGGGCACAAACAAGAAATTTTTTGACCCAAAGGCCCACCAACCAATAGGAAGAGGCCACATGTCTTAAGGCCCGTTGGAGTTTGGCTTAGCGGGGAGAAGTTAGAAAAATTTCCAAAGTTGGTGAAAAGGGGATATCTCTGCTCGAAGGCCCGCCAATGAATCACAACCTACCATGTGTCCTCGGAGCATCGAAAGGTTGATGGGAGGAAGGAAATTTTCCTTTTCACAAAACTATGGAAAAACATGAAATGGAATCCCACTCGCGATGGCCCGCACCAATCGACAGTTGCCATGTGTCCATGTGGCTAGCGAAAATCTTAAGGCGGGTGCAACGGGAAATTTTGATTTCAAGCCCATGCCAATGTCAACATGCCACATGTTCCATTCAGGGAAATGGTTAGAGTTAATGGAAAATTTGGAAGCGATGGCCCACCAGCAAATTAGAGGGTGACACATAGCATCGGGCCATTAGGCCGCGAAGATTATTTAAAAAAATTTTTAGAGTCCAAAAAGTGTAAAATGACCATAAAGGCCTACTAACGAATCATAACCAACCATGTGGCATTGGAACAAAGGTGGGGCAAAACTTTTTGGGGAATTTTTCCTAAAGGTAAAAAAGAGGGAAATTTTTAAAATTTCGGCCCTCCAAAACTCAAATTTGCCCTAGTTTTTCCCTAAATCTTGAAGGGCATAACTTTTGATCCATAGTTTAGATTTTCACGTTCTTGGTGTCATTGAAAATCTGGTAAAATTCTCTACATAACAGAGGGCTCAATTTTGTGTTTTGGTGGGGTTTGGAAAGATAAAATTAAAAATGCCTCTGGCATGGGAAGGAGAATAGAACTGACGTTTCAACCACCATTTTAAATGAAGTATGGATTCCATTCTCTCCCAGATGGTCAAAAACATCAGGGAATGAACTTTCAAGGGTACCCATGCTATTTTAATGCAATTTGGTCGGTGGTTGAAGCATCCTTTCATGTTTTCCCATGTTTCTTCTTCCTAGCTCGCATTTTTAGCATTAAAAGCCAGATTTGGCTCATTTTGTAAGGGTTGGACATTTTTATGTTTTACAGACTCCCTCTTTCAACTTGGAAATTGATTTTGTGGAATATCAGACCTCTTCTAGGATTGCAGCATATTTTCTGCCTCTCTATTATTGTAATGCATGTATTTCGACATTGGAAATGACAATGCAAGCTCTGTGAATGAGTTTTCAGTCCTCTTCTTGTGTTGTTTGCTTCATTTCTAGTCTTTCATTACATTTTCATCAGTTTGTGTATGGTATTTGTTGCATTTCTATGATCTGTGTCAATTTGTAGAAGTAAATGTTCACCACTCCTTTGGTGTATCACCTTGTTAGTCTTAGTTTTATTTCTTTTACATCTTTCATCTCTGTCCCCTTGGAATTTAGAGTAGGATCTGGTATTAAACCTCTAAAATTTTCAAGTAATACATCTAATCAGAGGAGTTAAGGAACTAGCCTCTAATATGGAGACTCTTTTCCCATTTTTACAAGTCCCACACTTGGGGAAAAGATTCAATGTTGTGCAATCACACTAGATGTCCATTATCAAACTAGAAATCTGAGAAGACATCTAGGGGGTGTGCGATTTACACCAATAGGAACCCAATCCCAAACTTTCTCCATAATAACACTTATACCTCCATAAAACTCTTATGCCTCCCCACAAGATATCCCCATAGTCTTCTCCTACACCATACCTAGGAAATCTACCCAACCAGCTAACAAACATACCAAAATATTCAAGCATTCACATATGCATAAATAAAAGAAGAACATTTTAAAGAGCCAAGCTCCTACCTCTCCATGGTAGATTTTGATCCAAAATTTCAACAGCAATATTTTTTCAATCCAACCACTCTAAAAGCTCCAACAATCCACAAACATTGAACAAAAATTTCCCACTCTCTTCTAAAATTACAATAGATCCAAACCAAAGAAGTAACTCCTGAAGTAACCCCAAAACAACAAAAGAATTCAAATAAATAGAAGAGGGAAAGAGGAGGATGAGGTGGGTCTATGTAGGATGCCACATCACACATCCTTAAATCCACCTCACAAGTCAACTTCAAAATCCAAAGCACAATTAAAAATGTGGGTGAATAAATGACATTTTTACTTACACACACAAACCAAGTCCACACCTCAAGGACCAAAATTAATTTCATGCAAGAAGGTCCAATAAAAACTTACAAATTTCCTTCCCAAAATACATAAGGCATAATTTTGACTCCCCAACCCATAGATAGAGTTGGTGTGACAATTTAAGAGGTGTGGGACAAGTTTAACTTGTCCTACAAGCCTCCAAAATCAGCCCCTAAGGATAGATCCGAATTTCAAAGGAAGGTGGAGTGTTTCACACTCAAATTTACTTACACATTACTTTCAACACATAATCCAAGAGCCATCAGCTCTAATAAATGCATTCTTTTGACCCATTTAATTAATTAGCAACATGATTACTCACTAATCTAGACACAAATAGAATAAATAATAAAGGGGAAATACATCACTAATTAAACACATACTAAAATTAAACAAAGGAACTAAATAAAATAATACACATAACCCCTTGGTCACATTTGAAGGTGATCCCCCATGGGAACCCCTAACAAAAACCACACAAAAATACACGTTGTCATGGTGACCCTTGTTGAATTCATCTAGAATTCCAATGTGGTTGGTCTCCAATCCCCCAATGTTTGTTGTGACATGTTTACCTACAAAACACAAATACCTCCTTCGGCCTCGTGGCCACATCAAAACATCCAAAATAAATATAAAATATAACTCCAAATCATCTATATATATGAATCAAAACATCATCCAAACAAGCAACAATCTCCTTTACAATTCCATCCATAATCATATGATCACAAGATTAGCTCCATTTTTTAGTTTACTCAATATGAAAAAATATCACATGCATATATAACAATGTCAACATCCTAAATACCTCGGTATGAACTATCTCCAATACCACATACATCATATATGAATCAACATCAACAATTGTCCATGATTTCTAACAACAAACATCATATCAAACTAAAAGCTACAATAATGTCCATATGTATAATCAAAGATTATCATAATCCATATCAGAAATTTTCGAAGGGAAGTGGGCACTACATCCCCCTCCCCTTAGACTCGAATTCCTACTAGAAGTCACTGGAACAGGTGTGGAAACTGAACTCATAACAAAGTAGCATCCTCCCATGTATCTGCAATCTCATCATATCTATCCCACTACACCCAAACCTGGTCAATCTCTACTCCAAAGGTCCGTGGTCCTACACTCTAAAATGTAAACGGGCTACACCATCACTTTCCCCTAATCTTGCACCCTGCAAAAGGTCCAATCTAGCACATGAGAAGGGTCTAAAATATATTTCCTAAGTACTAAAACATGAAACACATCATGGATGCGAGACAAGCTAGGTGGCAATGCTAGATGGTAGGCCAAAGGACCAATACACTCCAAGATCTCAAAGGGGCCTATGAATCTAGGAGCTAACTTAGAACATTTTCCATAATGGATGGGGCTCTTATGTGGCCTGACATGAAGGAAAACCTTCATACCCACATCAAAACTACGGTCGGTCCTATGCTGATCTGCATACTTCTTCTGTCTATCATGTGCCTCTTGTAGTCTCTGTCTGATCATAATCACCTACTGCTCCATGTCCTGTAATAGAGTTGGTCCAAGAGAAATCATGTCCTCTTAACTTTTCCTAACTAAGAGGTTTCCTGCACTCTCTATCATACAGTCTCTTGAAAGGATCCATGCCTATTGGATTCGACAACTATTATTGTCGGAAAATTCCACCAAGTACTAATACTCCTCCCATATCAAGCTGGTGATCCATAACATACATCTTAAGCACGTCCTCTAAGATCTAATTCATCGGCTCAATATGTCCATCTGTCTCAGGGTGATATGTCATGATGAAATTGATCTTCATCCTGAGGGCATGCTGTATGGTAGTCCAAAAGTGGGAAGTATACATAGGATCATGGTCACAAATAATCTTCCATGGAATCTCATAAAATCTAACAATCTCATCTAGATATACCCATGCCACTACACTAGCTATATAGGTGGTCTTAACAAGAGAAAAATGAGCCACTTTTTTAATTTATCCACCGTGATCATGATGGCATCGTGGTGGTATCTCGACATTGGTAGCCCAACAATGAAGTCCATGGAAATGGTGTCCCATTTCCACTCCGGTATAGCATGAGGAAAGAGAAGGCTAGCTGGATGCTGATGCTCACCTTCACTTTTGAAACTCTAACAACATGACACAACCGAGCGATGTCTCTACGAAGTCCCCTCTAGTGATACAACTATCTCAAAGTGGCATGCATCTTCTTCACCCCGGGATGGGCTGAATAGGGTGCATGATGTGCCTTTGTCAAGATGTCGTGATTCAATCCTATGTCTCTGGGAACATAAATCTGGCCTATGTTCCTAAGAAGGACATCTTCCTCTAATGAAAACCCATCAAAATTCCCCTCAAGGGGTCTCTGAAACTCGATCTCCACTCTAGCTGCAATGTAGAAATTGTCGTGAGGAAGCTGTTGTAGGATCCTGCTCTACAAATTTGTGCTCATTCGGAGTGGCCATAACCACATGTACCCTCCTACTAAGAGCATCTGTAACCACATTTTCCTTCCCCTTCATATGTTCTATCTCTATATCATACTAATAAAGTAACTCCATCCAACACCACTGACGAGCATTGAGATTGGGCTGCATGAAGAGGTGGTGAAGACTCAAGTGATCAGTCCTAAGTGTGAATATTTGGCCAAGAAGGAAGTGTCTCCATCAAACCAAGGTGTGCACAACTGCCACAAGCTCAATATCATGAGTCAAATAATTGAGCTCATAATCCTTGACTTTGTGAGACTCAAAAGAAACTACTCTTCCCTCTTGCATCAACACCTTCAACTACTACCAAAGAAGCATCTGTGCATATGAAAAACTCACCCTCTGGATCGGCACTATAAGAACAGTGTTGTCATGAGGCATCCCTTTAGTGTCCCAAGAAGGCTGCTCAAATCTATCTAACCAAACAAATTTCTTCCATTTCCACTTTGAAGGGAAGTGATGAGGTGCATAACTTAGGAGAAGTCCTAAACAAATCTTCGATAATTTCCTACCAAGACCATGAAGCTACGTACCTCTATCACACTAGTTGGTGCTAGATAATCCATAATAGCTCAAATCTTAGAAGGATTGACTACAATGCCTTCCCCGAAATGATGTGGCCCAAATACTACACCTCTCTCGAAATAATGCACACTCCTTCCGGTTCCCTGTAAAGTTGCTACTAAAAAGACACTAAAGAATCTAACGAAGGTGCCCCTCATGCTCCTCATCCGTACGTGAGTAAATCAAAATGTTATCAAGGAATACGAGCACAAAGTGATCTAAGAACGTCTTAAACACCCCATTCATCAAGCTCATAAACACTGCGGGGACATTCGTCAAACAAAAATGCACCACGGTGAACTCATAGTGACCATATCTTGTATGGAAGGCAGTATTATGAATGTCTGCCTCCGTAATCCTCGATTGATGATAACTTTGACTTAAGGTCTATCTTGGAGAAAACTATGGCCCCCTTCATCTAGTCATATAAATCATTAATGAGCGGAATGGGATAATGATTCTTGATCGTTACTTTGTTCAACTAGAGGTAATCAATACAAAATTGCAGAGATCTGTACTTCTTCTTTACAAATATCAAAGTGCACCCTAAAGGGATACACTAGGATAGATTAGGCCTTTTTCCAAAATGCCCACTAGATACAACTTGAGCTCACAGAGCTCAAGGGTAGTCATTCAATAAGGTGCTTATGAGATAGGCTTTGCTCCTAACAAGATCTATGTGAAAATCCATCTCATGTTGGGGTGGTAACCACGGTAGCTCCCCTAGAAATACATTAGAAAACTCTCTCAAGATAGGATGGTCATCAAGTGATGGTCCACTAGACTCATCCTCTCGACTGTCACCGTGATAGCATAAACCGACAACCCCGTCGCACACACCACTTAAGCTACATGGCAGAGATGGTGTGAATGGAAACATGTCTCCTAACCCCTACTATCATTGAATCAACTCCTAGATCATCTATACATGATATAATCTTATGGTAACAATCCACCCTGGCTCTGTGTGCAAACAACTAGTCCATGCCCAAGATGACTCCATACGAACCCAACGAAAGGATACAAAGATCCAAGGTAGTGGTGAAGGGTCCCAAATCCACTACACACTCCTTAACTAAGGAGTCTACAAATATTTTGGCTCCATAAGCCATCTTGACATCCCAACTAAGACCCTACCTAACTGCCACCATCCTGCATCGCTCTACTAAAGATGGTGCAATAAAAGAATCAGAAGAACCAGAATCAAATAGAATGGAGGTAGGAACACCACCAATGCTACCTATCGTCTCAATCACAATACTTTGGTTCTTAATATAGCAGATCTCAACCACAACATAGATCTGATGATTGTGCCCCATGTCACCAACAATAGGCTCTGAGATATCTACCTTACCCTTATTACTAGGGTTCTATTGGAAGTCTCTCAAAAAAATTCCAACAACACTTTGCAACCACACAACCACCTAATCATCTCCCATGAGTAGCAGCTCCAATCGGTACTCTAGAGGTCTGTGTTATGGATCCTAATGATCTAGATGTGGACTGTTGAGGTCATTGCTGACAAGATCCTGCTAACTGAGCTCTCGGTGCACCCTATGTCCTAATGGAACCCCTAGGAGGAGGCCCCATACTCCGACCCCTCTATGCATCAAATCTTTGTGGAGGTCTGTATGGTGGGTGAGACTGCTGCTGCTACTACTGTGGTCTAAAAGATGACTGTGATGAACCCTATCCACCATGAGGAGGAGGAGTTACCGACCCCCTTGATCTGCTATCCTACATCTGCTAGATGTGGCTCCGGACTCGGTCTCTAGCCTATTATGTCTTTCCCTAAGTCTCCTCTGCTATATAGGCCTTCTCAATGGCCTCAACTAATGTCTCCAGACAATTTATATGCACCACACAACCCCAATCTACATTCAGGCCCCAGATGAACTTGTGGATCCGTACCTGCTCATCCTGCATGTAGTTGACATATTGGAGTAGATCTATAAATCGACTCTCATACTCATCTACTATCAAATATGTATGTTGGAGGTCGTGAAACTTGTCTATTCTCTGGTGAATGAACCTCTCGTGATAAGTACATGCTCCTAAACCACTCCTCAAAGAGCTCCAAGGTAACCATCTCTAAATCAACATGGAGCTTTTTCTCCTCGGTCCTCCACTGACACCTGCTCCATCCCTTAGAAGATGGATTGCAACACAAGCTTTCATGTTGCTAGAACAAGGGCAGAGCTTGAAGCACCCGCTTAATCTCACCAACAAGGCCTCTTCCTAAAATCCACCTATGTCACTAGAATAATGAGATGGTCATAGCTTCAGGATCTCTCTGATATGGTCTGCAGCTGTAGTCTAGTGACCCCTAGGCCTCTCTGCATGCTCATCCCTAAGCCTAGGGCTCTGAGACCTATCCCTGTGTCTAGAAGTTTGGTCTCTTTGTCCCCTCTATGGTGACACTTCTCTTCCTGACTCCACGCGGGAGTTCTCTCCTCTATGCTCCTCGCTATGTCGAGGAGATGTATGAGCCTCAATAGATGGCTCCCTATCATGTTCGGATGACCTTCCTCCTACGGACCCTCCGCATAATGTGGCATTAACATACTAAAGCGTCTGTAGAATCTGGGGTAGGATGGCTGCTATAGCATGATCTAGTTGTGGCAAGTCTAGGTCTATATGAAAGGACCCCTCGTCTTGTCCACACCTCCTTCACATACCAAGGTGAGAGTTAGTCCATTATCCTAGGGTTTTATTAAGTTTTCCATGTTTACTAAGATATGCAATTTTCAACCAACATTGTTTTCTAGATTTAAAAGTGTGCTAGGTTTAATGTTGCACTAGGTTTAGTGTTCATGTCTCAAGTTTTCTAGTGTGCCCAAGGGTCCAAGATTTGAATCCACAGATTTGATACCAAGTCTAACGCCCATTAAAAAAACTCCCACTCGAGACCCAAGAACAACCTAGGTTTAGCTAGCAAAATTATGGAATTTTTTTTTAAAAGTGCGACCACCACCACCAGGCTTCAATCCACGGTTGCCACAACAAAGATTCAAAGTCCATTATAATTTACTAAATGAAATTTTCTCGTTGGAACAATCATTAGATTCACATTACAAAATTAATGAGTATAATTAATGTAATTATAGTTAAATTTCTCTCAAGAGTTAACTTAATAAGTAATTAAATTAACATTATAGTTAAATATTCCCTAAACAATTTTTGAGGGTCGAAGGGCCAAAAAAATTAAGTACCTTGGGTATTTAATTCCACCAAGTCTAAACAATAAACAAGGTTCTTATTTACATGGGATAGAAAAACATTCCCTTATCCCCTAACGTGACCCCTAAAAGGTCAACCCATGCTTTAGAGTTAAACATTTAAGTTAATAAGGGGTAATTTCCCAACTACCCACTCTCAGGCTCTTACTTGCACTTCAACCTGATTTTTCACATATTTAACACACTTAAGGTTTCTTGAAAACATTTCCATTAGATAGGAAATTTCTTCTCCTTTCCAATGATATAAAGAAGTCCTCCTAACTCCTCATATTTCTTTAGTTACAGGCCAGCGGGCCTGGGGAGGAAAAGTTTCCCTAAAGGTGGGCCTGCAGGCCTAAAAAAGAAAAGTGTCCCTAAAGGCAGGCCTGTGGGCCTGGGGAAGAAAATTTTCCCTAATGTTAGGCCTACAGGTCCAAGGAAGAAAATTTTCCCAAGCCATAAGGGACATGTTGGTGCTCAAAATAGTCTCGCCCTAGTTTGCCTTTGAAAATCTATCGATTTACAGCCTCTATCACTTTCTTTTTCCCCGTGTTGTGCCTGGTTAATCTTTGTTGCCATTTTTAATCTATTCATGGGTTATAGATCACTTATGGGTCAATGGTTTTCTCCCTGTTTCTTTGTTCCTATAGAAAAGGTCTATGATTTGGGTTTCCCATTCTCATGTTTGTCTAAAAACTTGGGTTCTCCCATATTTTTCATTCTCCACGGTCGGGATTTGTCTTCCTTGTCATTTCTACCCTAAATAATTGAAGAAAAATGAATGGATGTATCTTTGAGAAACATATTTGAGCCTTGTAACATTTTTAAATTCTCTATCCTCAGAGAAATTTTAATTTTTGGGCTTAAATGATCATTTTTTTGTATTTTATGGTTTGAAGGGCGTTTCTCCTGGTCAAATTTACATCCTTGCATCAATAGGGAATGTGGCCTCTTTTGGTTGGACATAGCTCAGGTGGGTATTTAAAAAGTTTCATGAAAAGCTTCAACTCAAAATTTGTCCATGTGGAGGAACGGTGCTTGTTTAAGGATCTACTTTTTGGTTTGGCCCTGGAGTAGCGCCGGGAGGACACATGGAGGTTTCTGCTTATTTTCCTGGACTTAGAAAAATTTTATGCAACTAAAATAGTGTGGCAGAAAAAGGGGACACGTGGCGAGCCCACACTCATTCAGGGTCTCCACTTTGGGCACCATTTTAAAATTGTGCCATGGAGACACATGGAGGCTTCGGCCGGGTCTTCCCATACTTAGTCTTTTTTAAAGGGTTTTGGGAGGTCTAGGACACGTGGAGGAACCGTGCATGTTTGGGGACCGGGCCTTGAGTTTCATTTTAAAGAAGTGCCAGGAGGACATGTGGAGGCCTCCGCTCACTTTTCATTTTTCTTATACTTTTCAAAGTGGCAAAGGAAACTACCTGAAGCATGACACATGGCACCTTCCGCTAAGCTTCAAGCATTCAAACAAAATTTACCGGCCTAGGACACATGGCGAACCTACACTCGTTCAAGGTATCAAATATTTGGGAGCATCTCAAGGTACGCCATGGTGACATGTGGTGGTTTGAAAAGTCAAAGGGGTGGGGAGGTGGACCATTGGGGGCAATTTGGATTTTTTTCCTTTAACATGCAAATGACTAAAAACATCAAAATGGCCCGTAGGCCTAATAAAGGAAAGGTCAAAGCTTACTCGGTCAATGGCAGAGGTGTGGACTCTCGGGGAAATTTGGAAAAAATTCCTTTTGGGAGAAAAGAGTTAAAAGTAAAAGGGGAAGCACGGTTCCACTAGAACCACATTGGGACATGTGTCGGGCCCGTTTTTCAAGGGCAGAGCTATGGGGAAAACTTGGAAAATTTTCCTTTTTCCAAAAAGAGGGTCAAATGGCAGAATTTATCTATGGTTCCTTTGGGACCCACTTCAGACACGTGTCAAGCTCATTTCCCAAGGGCGGAGGTGCGGAGAAAAATGGAATTTTTTTCCATTTTTCCAAAAGTTGTAAAAAGTCAGAGGAAGCCCCGGGTCTATTTTTAAGTTTGAATCTTCCACGTGGATGACCCAAATTCAAAGTAAAAATTAACGGTAGTTGAGAGTTTGAATTTGAATTTTCCCCCATTTTCTTCAAAACATGCGGAAGTGTGAGTCTTCATGATTTAGTGGTATTTTCTACACGCACACAAAGAGGGGATTTAATGTTGATATCTGAGTTTGGTGGGAAGATTTGGAAGACATCTTTCACCATTAAAATGGTTTGACTATTATGCTCGATCAGATTTTCTATTTTTCTTCTCCCGAGCATGAAAGGAACCAGATTTGACAGATTAGGGTCAGAAGTGGTTGGAAAATTGAAGAAAGAGTGATCTACTAAAGGAAGGAGTTGAATGTGGGAGATATTCGATGAGAT
The DNA here is from genome assembly GCA_018340775.1 of Taxus wallichiana var. yunnanensis. NCBI lineage: Eukaryota > Viridiplantae > Streptophyta > Pinopsida > Cupressales > Taxaceae > Taxus > Taxus wallichiana. The sequence goes on along the minus strand of CM031233.1, from coordinate 78,895,288 downwards.
TTTCCCCCTCGAGCACACTGGCCACTTTTTGAGATATGATTCTGAGAATCATGATTGTGATCATGCAAAGCACTGGTAGCACTCAAGGTCTAGGATTTTGGAGGGGAAAGGGCTCCTATTGTAATTGTTATAAATGGCACAAATTTTTCATGCAAATGGTTGGGGTGTTAGGGGTCGGGACTAATTTTCCTAATAGAAAGCTTGGTAAAGCCCATATTTTTGAGAAGTGTTTGAGAAGCTTGTATTTCTCTTTTGTGTTAAATCTGATCATGTCAAGGTGGTTGCAAGTGTATAGCCATTGAAAAGCTCTGAGACTATTCTAGAAACTTTCACCTACTCATAGATTCAATCAAATTTGAGTTATTTTGTGTTGTCTTGAGAAAAATGTGTTTGTTTTATTTCGAATGTATGCAATTAGTTTTTCTTGTTTTTGTTACAATTTGGTATTAAAATATGATTCAGTCACACAAGCCTCAATCATTGTGACAATTTAGTGGCATCTGTAATTTCATTCCTCAGAAGAGCTTTCATCTGGGATTGGAATAAATGATTTAAAATCAATTTTCTTTCATTTGTTGTGAGAGATTGTCACGCAAAGCTTTGGGTTTACCTTAGGCATGATTTGGCTTAGATCTTAATACTTTTCTAGGTTTCCTAACTCAAGCCTTCATGATAGAATCTCAAAGATTATGTGAAAAATCATTAATCAGGGCCTCCATTGAAGCACATATTCTGGTTAAAGAAACATTATAGCTGTTTTATGGCATTATGTTGGTTTAACCTTCCATTTTGTAAGATTCCTCAAGGATCGACAAGTCAAGTTCATCCTACCCCACCTCCCACCAAAAAAATCATTTAAAACAACCAATTCTACCCATAATACCCCTCTTTTTCTGTGTGTGCACAAATGCATAATCTCTGTTAGGAAAACATGCAGAAGCAATTAGGGTCCCAAATTTCTTTAATAACCTTTTCCTTATTGTGAAAATATCTCCATGATCTAGAAGTGACAACTCGTGAGAGTCATATTTGGTGTGTTGATCATATTTTCCCAAGGTCTTCTCTATAAAATTTATGCAAAAGAAGGATTTATCATTGTTCTTCAATAACAGAGGTTACAAAATAGGTTCTCTTTCCTTGGTTGAAAGGCACAACCTAAAATAGTTAAGATCAAATCATATCCTTTTAAGGTGTTACCCACTCATTTCGAAACCTAAGTGCTAAAAAGTCAGATAAATTGCTTCCCCGGCTACAAAATGACATACATGATTATCTATCTTCCTCTGAGTGTCTTGTCAAAAATCCATGATGATGCTCGGTCTTTGAAGGAGATTTAGTTTGGGTACCAACACCTAAGTAACGCCATTGTTGAGGACTATTTAAGTCGCTAAGACCATTTTTTTATTTTTTGCTATTTCATATCCATCTATCCCATCAAAAAAACCTAAGAGGTTCCGTTGTCGGGGAGTTTAGTTCAAAATCAAGACCCTAGTAAAACACTTCTTGTATGCTCCAAGTGTTGTGTGCAGTTCTTTCATTTTTCACACCTAGTGCACTAGCTTTCATTTGATAAATCTGGGTAAAGAAAGTTTAGAATCTTTCCATTTCTAGTTTCTAGCATTGACAGATCATACTTAGTGCATTTGCACAACTAGGGTGGAAATCCTTAGTGGCGACTCCCTGTTGATCTAATTTTTAATGAGTACTAATGTCTTAAAACTCTGTCAAATTATATTTGTTACTAATATTGGCAAAGCTAGAAGGAAGAAGATATTTCTTTACTAGGGATCCTACTAGGAAATTGTTTACAGAGCTAGGAAAAGCAAAATCAAAAGGAAGAAAATCCTGGAGAGTTGTGGGAGAACAACAGACAAGAAGAGGGATCTCCATTAATGAAAGTGATCAGCCTATCATTGAAGACTACCATTCAAGTGACTCTGAATTAGGAATATTCTTTGTGGAATTGAATTCTCTAGCTGGAGAAGGGCCTTCATTTGATTTTGAACGGTTTGATTCACATTCTACACCTTTCTTTTCTGAGGTTGATAGGGATTTCCAAGAGACAAGGCCTTTTAGGGGTATCCATTTTGAAAATTATACTCCTGTGTTCCAAGGACCCTAAACCCATTATCAATTTATCACCCCTCTAGGGTCACCTTCTCAAATCAACATGGCCCAACACCCACCCAGACCCCCTTTCTTTGTAAACACCTTTGGACCTATAAATTTTTTGGGAATGACTAGTTATCCAAATGCAATTCCTCAAGATGTAATGAACAAATTGCCAAAGTTCCAAGGGAACAATGCTATTACTGGTGATCACCATCTAAATCTTTTTATCAATATGATGGAATAATTTGAGATTGAACACGAAGATGTATATATCAAGCTATTTATCCATACCTTGGAAGAGGATGCTAGGGACTAGTATACAACATTGGCAGATAACTCTATTGATTCTTGGATTGAGATGAGTAATGCATTTAGAATACATTATGGTGATAGAACTGACCCTAGGTTTCTTTTTACAAAATTTGAAAACATCAAACATAATCCTAATGAGTCAGTACATGATTTCAATGCAAGTTTTAATAAGACCTTGAGGAGATTTCTTGTTAGGACAAGGACTTGTGGTGAGTCATGTTTGATCTAATATTCTGATGCATTTGATAAAAAGGTTACATATTACTTAAGAGACAAGAACCCCAAAATTTGAGGCAGGCCTTCACCATGGCTCTGCAAATAGAGAACAACATCAAGGCAATTGGAAAGCCTCCAAAAAGGGAGGGTGTAAATCTAGTTAACCCAGAAAAGCCTCAAACAAGTAAGGCTGCTGATTTGGAGGAGGTTGTGAAAAATTTGGCAGGGGTTGTCAAGGAAATTTCCTACAAACTAGCCTGGGATGAGAAGGGAATTGGGAAGAACTCACAAGGTCAACACAAGAAAAAAGGCCAAGATAGGTTCACAAATCACCAAAGATTTGATGACAGAGGCAAGGGACCTATTGGATTTGGAAATAGATAGTCCCAAGCTAGGGATAATAGAATGGTACCTGATCCTTTGGCTGTCAGAGTTATTGTTGTGGAGGAGAAAGATGTCATTGATTGATGTGACAAATGTGTCATGCCTCATGATCCTTGTGAAGAAGATCAACAAGGAGAAGAATAAGTTGATGAGAATGATGATGATGTCCGGAAGATGGGTTATTCCAAAAGCTTACAACAAGGGGCAACTTCAATCGATGTGATAAGTGTCTAGACTGCTGCCACTTTTTGGGACTGCATTCATAGGGTACCTATTCTTCCTCCCTCTCATATTTTAGAAGTAGATACTATACAGGATTTTGAATTTCCCAATAATGACTTTGAATATTTAAGGGCTTTAATGATAAAGAAGTATGATGGAGGAATTCCATCTGAGGAGGATAGACAGTTACTGATGAATGTTGTTGTTTCTCAAGAGAAGGAATATAACACAATAAGTAAGGTTGTCAAAGGGACAGGGCCTCAAGCCAAGCCAAAAGCTCCCTTACTTTCAAACATTCCTAAAGAGGCTCCTATGAAAGAAGCATCTTCAAAAATCCTGTAGTTTGAAACAAAATCTTATCTCATGCCCAAGTTATTAAAAATCCTATACCACCTAATGAGTGTGGTGTATTTCCTTCCAATACTTCCTTTCCAAGGAATGTCCCATATGATATTGCCCAAGTTTCAAATCAAATAAATTTCTCTTTTCTAATTTTTGAGTTGCTTAGGATTCTTGAGCACAAAAAGAGAGCATTTGAATACTTGGGATTAAAAGAAGAGAAGACTTCCCTAGGCAGAAATGTAAATATTGTGGAGACTCCTCTAATCATTCAAGAATTAGAAATGCCACCAAGATTGGAGGAACTAGGTGAACCACACGAGGTATGTTTGGGGACATCCTTGGTGGACTCTCGGATGAATGTGGATCCATTATTCACCACTTTTATCATTAAGGATAGCTTTTTGCACAATTACATATTTGACTCAGGGGCATCATTTAATGTCATTCCTCTAGAAGTCATGAATGAGCTGAATATCAAAGTGATAGTAGCATATGGGAAGTGCATTACCAAGGATTCAAGAGAAGTGCCATTAGTGGGATGTGTGAAGGTTTTCGTGGTGCAATTTGCATCTTACCTAGGTAAAAATTTAAAACTTGATGTTGTCATCGTTGACTACCTAGCCAAGTGGGGCATGCTACTATCAAGAAAATGGGATGCTAGTGTTGGTGGGAGTGTCCAAATGGATATGTCCTATGCCACCATTCCAATTAAAGGTAGCCTTGTTAGGTTGTATGGAGAAAAGAAAATGTTGCATCTTATTGAGGATCCCAACAATGCATCCTATGAAGTATTGTACACAAATGTTGATGCTGATAACTTTGTAGGATTTGCTGATGGAAAGGAGCACAAGATTGAGGAATGCAGGTTTCTTGAACAAGTGGGATCTCCTTGGACTCTATTGTTTGATGGAGCTTGCTCCAAGTTTGGGAATGGTGTTGGTGTTTTTCTACTTTCTCCTGGTCAGGATTTTTCTTTTTTCCTTCAAACTCAACTTTGAGTGCACCAACAATATTGTTGAGTATGAGGCATTGTTGTTGGGCTTAAGAATTTCTTGGAAATATGGTATTAAGGACATCATTGTCAAAGGAGACTCATAATTAATTGTAAAACAAGTCAGAAAATTGTATGCCACAAATAATCAGCGAATGAAATAGTATAAACATGCAGTTTGGGATCTTATTAAGATGTTTGATTCATTCAACAGAGTGCGTCATGATAGGAAATTCAATGACTTGGTAGGTAAGATTGCCTTTGTTTGGGTCTTGTTTTGATAATTGTACAATGTCCCCATATTGTGAATATGATGTTGAGGTATTGAAAATACCTTCTATCCCTGACAACATTAAACATTGGTATGTTTTTGATGATGATACTTAGATTAGAATATTTCTGCAGAAAAAGGGAGAGTTTGCTAATCATTGCATTGATTTGGAGCCAATGGTATGTACAACAGAAGGAAAAGAAACCTTGTTTAGAAAGGGCATCATCCAGCTAAAAACCAATACCATTCCTAGAGGACTGGTTGCTCTTGAGTCCAATTTTGATAATGTTGATCTCATTGTTAATAGATGCATGGATGCCTCAAGGGATATTCAGGAGCATGACCTTGGAACAAAGGAGAAGCCAAGTAAAATTTTGTTAGGCGGTAATGTCACCAAGGAGGAGAAGCATTCATACATCCAATTGTTGAAGAAATACCAAGATTGCATGGCTTGGACCTATTCTAAACTAAAAGCATACATAGAGGACATGTTTCAGTATGAGATTCCCTTGGAGTATAATGCAAAGCCATTCAAGAAGAAATAGAGGACAATCAACCCACTCTTATCTCTCAAGATGCAAGAGGAACTGAAGAAGCTAAGAGATGGAGGAATTATTCAGCCCACTAGGTATTCTTCTTGGGTTGCAAACCTAGTACCAAAGAAGAAAGAAGAATGGTGATATCGGGTTATGTGTAGACTTGGGGAATCTAAACAGAGCATCAATGAAGGATATTATCCTCTACCAAATATGGATAACATGCGGCAGTTAGTGACTGGGTTCTGAGTTACTTTCCACCTTGGATGGCTTCTCTGGTTATAATGAAGTTGTGGTGAAGGAATCAGAAAGGATCAAGACAACCTTTAATACTCCTTGGGGGACCTATGTCTATTTTAGAATGCCCTTTGGTCTAATGAATGCTGGAGCCACCTTTCAAAGAGCAATGGATGTTGCTTTTTTCAGTTACAAAAATGAGTTTAAGGTTGTCTACCAAGATGATGTGACTATGTTTTCTAGAAAAATAAGTGACCACTTGCTGCATTTGGAGAAGATCTTTGATAAGATGTAGAGAATATGGCATCTCACTCAATCCAGAGAAATGTCATTTTTTAGTGAAGAAGGAAAATTTGCTTCATCACAATTTGTCACAAGAAGGAGTGATGATTGATCCAAAAAGAGTAGAGGCAATCAGTAAGGTCCCAATCCTAAGAACCAAGAAGGGAATTCAGTCCTTCTTTGGGAAGATAAACTTCATCAGACGATTCATATCAAACTTTGCTAAGTTGACCATTCCAATCACTTCCATGCTAAATAAAGACTAGGTCATCAAATGGAAGGAGGTCATCCAAGTTTTCAGTGGAATCAAGGAGGCACTAAAACATGCCCCTGTTTTAGTAGCTCCAAATTATAAGAAGCCTTTCCAACTATTTTCCTTTGCTTTAGAGAACACTATTGCTTTTTTCCTACTGTAGAAGGATGATGAAGGGGCTGAGAGGCCAATTTCCTTTTTCAGTAAAGCCTTGCAGGGGCTGAGCTGAGGTACACTATCATGGAAAATCAAGCATTTTCCTTGGTAAAAGCAAAAAAAAATTTAGGCCTTACATTCTAAGTTCTAAAGTGGTTGCTTATGTTCCCCAAATCATGGTGAATGACATCTTGTCAGAGATGGAAGTCTCAAGAAAAAGATGCAGGTGGGTGAAAAATTTGCAAGAATATGATATGGATATACAAACCACGAAGTTGGTGAGAGGTTTGGGCTTGGCTAAGCTTATGGCTGAGATCAACTTGTAGACTATTGAGGTAAATGAGGTAGAAGAAGAAAGGGTAGGTGTTTTAGAAAGGTTGACAAGTTCTGAGTGGTACAAGGATGTAATTTTTATCTCAGACACTTATACTACCCTGAGCATTTAATTAAGAACCAGAAAAGGGCTCTTAAGTTGGCCTCCCAGAAATATGTCATTACTGATTATGGTTTGGCTTGGAAGAACCCAAAGGGAGTTCTCTTAAGATGCATTACTGAAGAAGAATCCCCCAAGATAATTGTTGATCTCCATGGAGGAGTATGTGGGGGACATTTTGCTGCAAGAGTCACAACACATAAGATCCTAAGGCCTGGTTATTCATGGCCAAATATCTTGAGGATACAACTCTTTTGGTAAGAAGATGTGAGAGTTTCCAGTGCTTCTCTGGAAGACTGAAAGCTTCAAGCTCCCTTCCTTTACATCCTGTATCAATTGAAGCTCCATTCAAGCAATGGGGAATGGATTTTATTGGTAATATTTTAGACCCTTCAAGTGCTGGCTATAAGTGGATTCTTGTAGCCACTGATTATTTCACCAAGTGGGTGGAGGAAATCCCCACTAAAAGAGAAACACACCAAATTGTCATGAATTTTCTATTGAAACATATCATTTGCAGGTTTGGGGTGCCAGTCAAGATTGTTGCTAAAAATGCCATGAGATTTCGAGCTAAACCTTTGATGGCAATGTGCAAGGAGTATGGGATCAACTTGACATATGCATCAAATTACAATGCCCAAGGAAATGGACAAGCTGAGTCTAGTCACAAAAACTTCTTGAAGATTATCAGAAGAACCTTGGAGCTAAACAAGAGAAAGTGGGGTGAACAGTTGAAGTTTTTGTTTGGGAAGATAGGATCACTGTCAAGAGGGTCACTAGAAAGAGTCCATTTGAGTTGGTATATGGGACTCAGACCCTACTACCTCTTCATATGCAACTGTCTTCATATCGGTTTTCTGCAACAATTTGGAAGCTCAAGATGTAGGTACTTATGATGCTCGCATTAAAAAGATTGTTGAGCTTGATGAAGAGAGGAGGGCATCCCATCATAGGAATGTAAATTTCAGAGAGAAACTAAAGAATTTATTTGACAATAAGGTCACTCCAAAGGCCTTTAATGTTGGAGATTTTGTCCTCCTATGGGATAGTAGAAATGAGGATAAGGGCAAGCATGGCAAGTTTGACTCATTATGGATGGGCCCTTACTCCATTGATATAAGGATTGGTGAACTGCTCGAATTTCCTATTAATGGTAGGCATTTGAAGTATTTCTTAGATTGATTGCCTTGAAATCAAGGAAAAAATATTGTGTACAGTGTATAGTTTGTTGTTTGTCTCGTTTCTTTGTATTTTTGTTCATTACGGTCCTTGGTGAAGCTGTTTTTGTTGGTTTCTCTATTTCATTTTGGAGATGGCTTTGTTTCTCTAATCTGAAAATATACTTTGTTTCCCAATGGATATTTTGGCACTTGGTATACCTTTTTTCTTGTGGCACTCATGGGGATTTCCCATCCCCGAGTCGGAGCTGATGTTGGTGCTCAAAATAGTTTTGCCCCAGTTTTCCTTTGAAAATCTATCAATTTACGGCCTCTGTCACTTTCTTTTTCCTCGTATTGTGCCTGGTTAATATTTTTTGCCATTTTTAATTTGGGTCTCCCATGCTCTCTTTGTCTAAAAACTTGGGTTCTCCCATATTTTCTGTTCTCCACAATCGGGATTTGTCTTCCTTGTTGTTTCTTCCCTAAATACTTGAAGAAAAATGAATGGATGTATCTCTGAGAAACATATTTGAGCCTTGTAACATTTCTAAATTCTCTATCCTTGGAGAAATTTTCATTTTGGGCTTGAATGATCATTTTTCTATATTTTACAATTTGATAGATGTTTCTCCTAGTCAAATTTACATCCTTCCATTGACAGGGAATGTGGCCTCTTTTGGTTGGACGTGGCTTAGTTGGGTATTTCAAAAATTTCATGAAAAGCCTCAACTCAAAATTTGTCCACGTGGAGGAACAACGCTCGTTTGAGGATTTAATTTTTGGTTTGGCCCTGGAGTAGTGTCGAGAGGACACGTGGAGGTTTCCATTGTTTATCCCAGACTTAGAAAAATTTTATGGTGAAAATAGTGTGGCAAAAATAGGGACACGTGGTGAGCCCGCGCTCATTCAGGGTCTCCGCTTTGGGCACCATTTTGAAATTATGCCATGGAGACACATGGAGGATTCTGCTAGGTCTTCCCATACTTAGTATTTTTCAAAGGGTTTTGGGAGGTCTGGGACATTTGGAGGAACCACGCATGTTTGGGGACCGGGCCTTAAGTTTCATTTTAAAGAAGCACCATGAGGACACGTGGAGGCCTCTGCTCACTTTGTATTTTTATTAGAATATTCAATAGCCAAAAGAAACTTCCTCAGAGCATGACATGTGGCACCTTCCTCTGAGCTTTAAGCATTCAGACGAACTTTTTCGGGCCAGGACACATGGTGAACTTATGCTCGTTCAAGGTATATAATTTTTGGGACAATCTCAAGGTGTGCTATGGTGGCACATGGCGTTTTGAAAAGTCAAAGGGGCGGAGAGGCGAACCATCGAGAGCAATTTGGATTTTTTGCCCTTTAACACGCAAATGACTAAAAACATCAAAATGGCCTATAGGCCCAATAAAGGAAAGGTCAAAGCTTGCTCCAGTCAACAACGGAGGTGCGGACTCTTAGGGGAAATTTGGAAAAATTCCTTTTGGGAGAAAAGAGTTAAAAGTAAAAGGGGAAGCATGGTTCCATTGGAACCACATTAGGACACGTCTTTGGGCCCGTTTTTCAAGGGCGAGAAACGGGAAAACTTAGAAAAATTTCTTTTTCCAAAAAGAGGGTCAAATGGCAAAATTTATCTGTGGTTCCTTTGGGACCCACCTCAGGACATGTGTCAGGCTCATTTCCCAAGGGTGGAGGTGCGCAAAGCAAAATGGATTTTTTTCCATTTTTCCAAAAGTTGTAAAAATTCAAAGGAAGCCCCGTGTATTTTTTTAAGTTTGAATCTTCCACATGGATGGCCCAAATTCAAAGTAAAGATCAACGGCATTTGAGATTCGAATCGATATTGCCCCATTTTTGAAAAAAACCTAGAAGTGCGAGTCTTCATGATTTCTTGGTATTTCCTACATGCCAAGTAGAGAGGGGAGTTAATGTTGATATATGAGTTTGGTGGGAAGATCTGGAAGACATCTTTCACCATTAAAATTACCTAACTATCATGGTCCATGATTTTCTATTTTTCTTATCCCGTGCATGCAAGGAGCTAGATTTTATAGATTAGGGGCGGAAGTGGTTGGAAAATTTAAGAAAGATTGATCTACCAAAGGAAGGAGTTGAATGTGGGAGATATTCGATGAGATCTAAGCCCTCGAGCACCTGGAAACTTTTTGCATATCTGATTCTGAGAATCATGATCGTGATCATGGAAAGCATTGGTAGCACTCAAGGTCTAGGATTTTGGAGGGGAAAAGGGCTCCTCATTATAATTTTCATAAATGGCACAAATGTTTTTGCAAATGGTTGGGGTGTTAAGGGTCGAGAATGATTCTTCTAATCGAAAGCTTGATAAAGCCCATCTTTTTTAGAAGAGTTTGAGAAGCTTGTATATCTCTTTTTGTTAAATTTGATCATGTCAAGGTGGTTGCAAGTGTACATCCATTGAAAAGCTCTGAGACTGTTCTAGAAACTTTCCCTTGCTGATAGATTTAATCAAATTTGAGTTATTCTATGTTGTATTGAGAAAAATGTGTTTGTTTTATTTTTGAATGTATGCAAGTAGTTTTTCTTGTTTCTATTGCAATATTGTATTAAAATATGATTTAATCACACAGAGGCCTTAATCCTTTTGATGGTTTAGTGGCATCTTCAATTTCATTCCTCAAAAGAGCTTTCATCTAGGATTGGATTAAACAATTTAAAATAACTTTTCTTTCATCTGTTAAAAGAGATTGTTTGTAAGCCTTTGGGTGTACCTTAGCCGTGGTTTCTCTTAAATCTTGATAATTTGTTGGGTTTCCTAACTCGAGCCTTCATGATAAAATCTCAAAGATTATGTGAAAAAGTGTCAATATGGGCCTCCACTAAAGCACATATTCTAGTTAAAGAAATATTATAGTTGTTCTGTGGCATTCTATTGGTTCAACCTTCCATTTTGTAAGATTCCTCAAGGATCTGGCGAGTCAAGTTCATCTTGCCCCACCTCCCACCAAAAAAATTATTTAAAACAACCAATCCTACCCATACTACCCCTGTTTGTCTTATGTGTGCACAAATGCATAATCTTTGTTAGAAAAACATGCAGAAGCATTCAGGGTCCCAAATGTCCTTAGTAACCTTTGCCTTGTTGTGAAAATATCTCCATGATCTGGAAGTGACAACTTGTAAGAGTCAGATTTGGTGTGTTGATCATATTTTCCCTAGGTCTTCTCTATAAAATTTATGCAAAAGAAGGATTTATCATTGTTCTTTAATAACAGAGGTTATAGAATAAGTTCTCTTACCTTGGTTGAAAGGCACAACCTAAAATAACTAGGATCAACTCACATCCTTTTAAGGTGCTACCCACTCCTTTTGAAACCTAAGTGCTAACAAGTTAGATAGATTGCTTCCCAGCTACAAAATGACATACATGATTATCTATTTGCCTCTAAGTGTCCTATCAAAAATCCACGATGTTGCTCGGTCTTTGAAGGAGATTAAATTTGGGTACCAACAAAACATGTGGCACATTGTTAATCCCACGTGGGAAGGTGGGTCATCAGAGGTAATTTGTATTTTAACTCTTTTTGTTAAGAGGGCATAAATTTTAGAAAACCCCGCGCCTCTGCGACGCCTGTGGATGCCACTTGTCCTACCCAAAATATCAAGCAGGGGAGCGGACTGTTGGGAAAACTTAGAAATGTTGGATTTTTTGTTAAAAAGCATGAAGGCTAAAAATAACCTGCGCCTCTACAGATGCCTAAAGAAGCCACGTGTTAGACCCAGAGAGATAGGTGGGGAAGTGGACTGGTGGGGAGACTTAATATTTTTTGTCCTTTTTCAAAAGGGTAAAGTTTGGAGGTGTGGGCCCGCGAACCCACAAAAGCGGTTTCCCAAAAGTGACTAGGTGGGGTTTTAGGGCCGTGGAGGAACTTGTGACTTTTTGGTTTTTTGAAAAAAATTACCCTAAGTAATTTTTGGGCCCGCGGGTTCGAATTACAAAAATTCCTTTTTTAAAACATAGTGAAGTAAAAACTTCCAAAGGCCATAACTTTTGACTGGAAGCTCAGATTTGGGAAAATGAGGACTTTTTGGAAAGGTCTCCAATGCCCCATTGCATAGGAAACATCAAAATTTATTTTTCACAAACTTGAGTGGGTGAATCTAACGAAAATGTCTTTCTTGCCATTAAAATGTGAATTAAACTTTTTCAACTACGGGCTTGATTCGATCCTCCATTCTTTCTTCAACATTCCAAACAAACATGGAGAAACTTACTTGATAGAAATTTGACAGATTTGCAAGGATTAATTGATTATGGTTCAGATTTTAAAATGGATTTATTTTCTTTCTCTTTTCTCGGTTAAGGCATTCCTCGCCATCGGCTCGATTAGTAAAGTTCTAAGTAATTTTTTTGAGAAATACAAAGTATTTTGGGATGCATTTGATCATCCTTAGTTCATTTTAAGTTTTTATTTTTCTTTCATAGTTGCATAGGGTGCTCGTATTTTTTTCGACATTTATTACGGGTTTGAAACAATCTAATAGAGATTCACATATTTCAACCGAATATTTATCTATTTCATTTGCCATGCTTTAAACATTTAAGTCCATTCCATTCTAAATTTACAATATTCAACTTTCCTTCAATCAATATGTGAAAAGCAAGAATGTAATTCTATTTTGAAAACATGGATTTCGAATGAAACAAAAGAAATGTAATATTTCTTCATACCTATTCTTTTTTTTTTTAAATTTTCAAACAGAGATTTCACAATATATTTCAAACACATATTTCAAATGAAAACCATATCATTTGTGCTAATTAAAACAAATTCTATTGAAATCCAATAATTCTTTTACAACTTCTTTTTTCATTCATCAAATACAACTTACAGAACATACACCTTTCACATTCGAATGTAGATTCCATTTCCAAAATAGAGAAACTTTCCACCATAATTAATATTACAATGCCATCCACTTGAAGTGGGAAATTTTTACAAGGAAACCCCAAGGGGAATGCAAAATTTGTCTTCATCCTTAGCTCCGAATAGAAACAAGAAGGTCCACCATATATCTTATGATCATAACCAAAACAAATGAGGAGAGGCAACAATCTGCACCCAATCAAGAATTACAATTAAGAGGAGAAGTCATCCTCCTCATTGGCCCTCGAGCCCTAACCACAAAGCAATAAGAAATGTATTTCAACTCATGGCAACAAACAAGATTCCACAACACAAAAACAATTTTCACATATAGAAAACAGTCCAAATACATACTACAGTTTGAAACCACAAGAAGAACAACAAACAATACTCAGGCTTCATCATGCACAAGCCAAAGGAGCAAGACCTATGGGGGAAGTTGTTTATACCTCCCAATGGGGAAATGGGTGTCCACCTTAAGATAAATTTGCAAATATATGTGTATATCATTTCAAAACCCCTAAATGACCTTATGCCTCCCCCAAGTACCCTTAAGCCTCCCCACACTCTTATTGCATCCCATAATGAGTAAATAAATGCAAGATATTTATTTTACAAGATGGAACCCAATCCCAAACTCACTCCACAATAACATTTACACCTCCCCAAAACTCTTATGCCTCCCCACAAGAGATCCCCACAGTCTTCTCCTACACCATACCTAGGAAATCTACCCAATCAACCAACAACATACTAAAATATTCAAGCATTCACGTATGCATAAATAAAAGAAGAAACTTGTTAAGAGCCAAGATCGTACCTCTCCATGGTCGAGTTTTCTCCAAAAGTTCAAGAACAATATTTTTCCAATCCAAATAGTCCAAAAGCTCCAACAATCCACAAGCATTCAACAAAAATCTCTCAATCTCTTCCAAAATTACAAGCGCTCCAAACCAAAGAAGTAACTCCCTAAAGTAACCCCCAAAAAAGAAAAAGAATTCGAATAAATAGAAGAGGGAGAGAGGAGGATGAGATGGGTCCATGTAGGATGTTACATCTCACATCCTCAAATCCATCTCACAAGTCAACTTCAAACTCTAAAGCGCAATTAAAAAGGTGGGTGAATAAATGGCGTTTTACTTACACACACAAACCAAGTCCACACCCCAAGGACCAAAATTAATTTCATGCAAGAAGGTGAAATGAAAAATTACAAATTACCTTCCAAAAATACATAATAAGGCCTAACTTTGACTCCCCAACCCATAGGTAGGGTTGGTGTGACAATTTAAAATGTGTGGGACAAGTTTAACTTGTCCTACAAGAATCCAAAATCAGCCCCTAAGGACAGATCCTAATTTCGAAAGGAAGGTGGAGTGTTTCACACTCAAAGTTACTTACACATTACTTTCAACACATAATTCAAGAGCCATCATATATAATAAATGCATTCTTTTGACTCATTTAATTAATTAGCAACATGATTACTCGGTAATCTAGACACAAATAGAGTAAATAATAAAGGGAGATAAATCACTAATTAAACACATACTAAAATTAAACAAAGGAACTAAATAAAATAATACACATAACCCCTTAGTCACATTTGAAGGTGATCCCCCAATGGGAACCCCTAACAAAACCACACAAAAAATACACATTGCCATGGTGACCCTTGTTGAATTCATCCAGAATTCCAATGTGGTTGGTCTCCAATCCCCCAATGTTTGTTGTGACATGTTTACCTACAAAACACAAATACCTCCTTCAGCCTCGTGGCTGCATCAAAACATCCAAAATAAATATAAAATATAATTCCAAATCATCTATATATATGAATCAAAACATCATCCAAGCAAGCAACAATCTCCTTTACAATTCCATCCATAATCATATGATCACAAGATTAGTTCCATTTTCTAGGTTTACTCGATATGAAAAAATATCACATGCATATATAACAATGTCAACATTCTAAAAACCTCGTATGAAATGTCTCCAATACCCCATGCACCATATATGAATCAAAATCAACAACAGTCCATGATCTCTAACATCTAACATCATATCAAACTAAAAGCTACAATAATGTCCATAAGTTTAATCAACAATATCATAATCCATATCAAAAGGTGTCGAAGGGAAGTGGGCACTACATAACCACTATGGAAACTTGTTGACACTTGTAAATAATTGTTTGAAACTCTATCGTGTGACTTATTTTGTGAAATCAAACTTTTGGCAAATTAATGTTTCTCTCTCTTACGTATTTATTTATCTCTTATTAGTTAAGAAATGAAATGAAATGAAATAAACATGTGTTTCTAACCCTCTCGTTTTGAATGCAAATTATTATTAATATATAAATAGAAACTAAAAATGTTAATTATGCCATATCTAGGTGTATGTCATGCCAACGATTTATTGTTGATTTCATGCTCACATGGTTTTGCAAGATGCAAGAAAGATGGTGAAAAGGTGTGGTGTAATTCATTATTTATTATTGTAATTTATATATTTTATTGGAAAATGTATATATGTTTAATGTAATTGCAATGTAACAAAAAAATTATATTTGAAATTTGGTAATATGCATGAGATGCTAGTTTTAGGAATGCCTTGGGAAATGTGCATTTAATCATAGGTGCCATTTTGATTCAGATTTTTGTATGTAAAAAAAAGGGAAAGGGGGTTAGATATGTATGTTAAATGAAATCAAATTTATTATTTTATAGTGCATTTCTAATGTGCAATAGATGATTAAATAATTGGTGTTGTATCTCTTACCATGAAATGTAATACATGAATCTAACCACAATAGTCAACCCTAGTATAAAATTCATGTATAACTACTCTTCTGTGTGATTTCTCTTAGCATAGAAAACTAAAACCTTAGGAAAAACTAAAATCCTTACACTTGATAACACCTTCTAGATTAAATAAATAAGATCACAAGTATGAGTTTATCGTCATAGCTTGTATGCTTAGCATCATCCTCATGAACCCAACGAATAGGCACGACATGGTCCAACATTCTCCAGAGTATGTGGTTCCCTTCCAAGATTGGAAACCGTGTGTGTAGTAAGGAGAATGTGATTTTCTTAAGGTAGCGCTCATGGGAACCAACATTAAACATAGAGAAAACCCTCTTGGACCAACACAAATGGAGCTAGTGAAATAGTTATCCTATGACTTAAACTCTTGTTAATGATCTCTTTAGTTCCTCACAGATAAATGGGTTACCTTGGTTACTAGCAACATAACACCTTGGTCTTTCTTGAAGGTCATTTAGAATAAATTGTCCTCTCACCTTAAACTCATATTTAGTTGGGCGTTGATCCTTAGGTACAATTGGAATTAAACCAAACCTTGGTTGATTAAGGGGTTAACTTATGGGTGGAAATTGTTCATAACTCTTAGCAAATGCAATTGTATTTTAAATTAAGTTGACTTAAGAGAAGTTTAGAAACAAAAAAAATGGTCTTGTTACCCCTTATGCCTAGTTGCCCTTTGTACCCTAGTGAGTGGCCCAAAACCAAACAAAGGTAGTAGGTGATATTCCTATGATTGATCTCATGGTGGGATTTAAATGACACAAGTGGATGTATTTGTTGCATCATGTGTTTAATATTTTAGTTTATAAGAGAAAACAAATGGTGGGTAAGTGTACCAAGTTGGTGGACGAAAAAGGGGTCATAAGTGGACATCATATTGCAAAAAAAGTGAAATCTCAACTTGTAGGGATTATTAGCAATACGTGCACTCAAAATTAGAAAAATTTATATAAATATGAATCATAGCATCTAGAATCTAGTTTCTAAAATACTATTTTTTTTTAAAATGGACAAGTTTAGCTATATTAAACACTTAAAATTATATGACTTGGTTTTTGTTTTTGAAAAAACCTATAAGATTGTAGTCAATTTACTGCGATTTAGATGACCAAATCTTGTTTTTTTTTCCTTTGGTCAAAAGTTAGATGTAGTTGTCTATCTTGGGATGGATTTTATTTTGTATTTTTTGAGCAATATTTTTTTAATGATTTTTTCCATGAAAGTAGTCTAAAAAGATTTAGAAAATGGAGCATTTTCCTTTTGCCCACCATAATCTGTAACAAAAATATTGAAATCAAATATATATATTTTTAACGTGTATAGAATTTCTCCATGCTTGGGATGGTATAAGTTTTGGCACATTTTAATAAGTGAAAAAAGTTGCAATCTTAAACGTAGACATAAACATTCGCGGGAAAAAATGTCTTCAAGACCTATTGTTAGTAAAAATTATAAAATGATATTTATATTATTCTATTCACTTTAAAATAAATATTTCTACGAAGCTAATAGTCTCCCCTACGCGATGACACCATTTTTGTGAAATGTTTTCAGTTTTTTAGAATGGTTCAAGTCTATGGAAGAGAAAAATTGAAGTTTTTTGACCCTTTACACTTCATAATGACCTTTCATAGCTTTGGTTGGGGCAATTTTTTTTTCCCAATCCTTAGGGTCAGATTTGAAGATATAAATAAGACCAATCATGGTTTACAAACCATGATCGCTGGGTTTTCAAACAATAACCACGACCATGCTTTATAAACTGCGAGCGCGATTTATAAAGCGCGATCATGGTTTATAAATCATATTTATATGCATCCCAATGTTCTAATTACCATGTGATTTTTTGTTTGACTTTAAATGAATTCATCGCAAAATTCTATCATTTTCTACACGTTTTTCTTATCACCGAAAGTAAAACATCATGGGAGACAAGAAATGAAGTAAAAAAAGGAAGTCATTAAGTAAAAAAAACTAAATGATTTAGAGGAAAACAAATTTCAAAATCTTTGAGTGAATCCAGAATATTCATGAATCAAGAAGAGGTTCATCTTCAACCCCTACTATTGTAAGCAATGAGAAACCAGGTAATGTTTCTACTGTTAATGTTGAATTTGAATTAAATACTTGTGATGAAGATGTTTTTACTGTCAATGTTGAAGAAGAATTAAATACTCGTGATGTAGAAAATATTGAAATTGAAGGAGACAATGAAAATGTGAATAAAGAATTTCAGGTTGAAAGCGTAGACAAATAAAATTTGACAAAAACACCTCCTAAGATTTTCCGTAAGAAACCTAATTATTTTATTGAAATTCATGAAAACATTTTGAAACCTATGTGTGACAAACTTTCTAAATGGCAAATCAGAAGAAAAGCCATTGAAATTTGGGATAATCATTTTGAAATTTTAAATGATTCCCAAAGATGTCAGTTGTTGGTTAGTTTGATGAAATTGAAAAAAATAATACCTACATTAAACACCTTAGGATTGACAACATCTAATATACATGGTCAAACCTCTACAATTGTTGAAAATCTTCATGATGCATATCACAATGTTGGTGTTAAGAGACATACTAGGGATAGTAATATTGTGCATCGTGTACTTGCTACTAGTGTTGTAAGTGAATCAATAAAAAACAACATTTGATTATGCAAACAAGTCGAATGTTACAAGTTAATCGAAAAACTCTAATGAAAGTAATTGAAAGACGTAATATCCTTCAATCACTCAATAACACTGATTTTTGGGCATTTTCATTTAGAGTACCACGTAACAACAAATATAATATCGATACTATAAGAGAATTTGTTATTCAATTTTGGCATGATAACACTAGAGTTTCATCTAATACAAGAGATATTGTAAAATGGAGAGTTGTTTCTTTTAATTGCAAACCACATTCAAAACATTTCTTAGAAATGAATCAAACTCAATTTTTCTTAGATATGACTCAAAATCAATTTTTTCATAAGTTTGAACAAGAGCATCTAGAAATTAAAATTAGTCAATGTTTTTTTGAAATGTTGAAACCATTCTATGTGAAAATCAACCACACTCACACCACTTGTTGTTGTAGGCAACATGTTGAATTTTCTATGCATTATTCTAAATTTTTATGTATTCGTTCTATTTTACACTTTGAAACTATGTTATCGGAATGTGGTGTTCAAGTTCCACCAATATGTTCCAGAGATTTTATTCCTACGATATTTTGTGAAAAAAAAGTTGCACAATTGTTTTATAGTCAAGATTGTTTAGATGGAAGTTGTGGTACATGTGGTGGATTACCTAAATTGGAAAGTTGCATCCATGAGAAAATTGAAGGTGCAATAAGAAATAATTTAGTTGAGTTTAATAAATATAAATTATTTGAATACCAATTGAAAGATGGAAAAAGTCTAAACGGTATGAGATAGTTACTGTAACATAAGCTTGTTTTTCAATTTATGAGAAAATTTAAGGATGAAATTGTTTATGAGTATGTTAGGCATACACACAGAGCTCGATGGTTGGATGAACAGTTCAAGATATGAAAAGACACATTTCCTATTGGTACTATTGTTTTAGTGGTCAATTTTGCAAATAATTACACATTACAACCACATATGGAGGTTCAATCAAAATATTACAACTCAAGTACAAGTTGCCATTTTTGTGCATATAACATTTATACATTATCTTTACTGAAGACGAGAGAATGATCAATTTTTTTAAGAGAGTACCACTTTTATATATCGGTGATGATCTTACTCATTCTATTGAATTTGTACAAGGGTGTTTCAGTTATTTTATGGAAACTTGTCGATAGGTACATCCACTTCAAAAAACATTATATATGGTCGAGATAATTACACATATCAGTTTAAGAATGCACGAATATTTTATTGGATGAGAAGGATGCACGTCAAGATGGGTGTGCAACATATTTGGAGTTTCAATGGGGCTAGACATGGAAAATGAGAGCATCCGGTGTAGGGGCTCGTATGAAAAGAGCTCTTGCAAGAGAAGGGTTGAAGTACAAAGATGGTGCTAAATTAAAAGATACAAAGAGAATAGTGGAATGGTGTATTGAAAACATGGCCCGAGGTTCTCAAGAAATTTCCACGGTTCTGAGATATTTTTGGTTGATAGAGGAACAACAAATTGCTAACTACGATGATTGTATGATAGTCACCTGGGTCCAGTGATATGCACTCATTTTGTAGCTTAGATGCTAGTTCGTTGGTAACATGGAAAATAAAGTTGACATGTTTTTGTGCATCTTGTATCTAATTTGTCACTCGAGTGTGATTCACAAGAATGGGTCGATGGATGGATTTGTAGGCCTCTAAATCCACTTGCTAGTTATCAACCTCCATAAGCATTACAACTTATTTCGTAGATGAAGCTACAACATCCAAGGACTTTGATGAAATTTTGATTTTGGTGCGTCAAGGTATTTATGGTTATTTACAATTTTTCTATTGAGTTACGTCCATTGAAATTTTAATATGTACAATTTAAATTTGTCTTGAAACATTTTTTTGTAAGACATGTGTTTGCATAGTTATTGTGAAAAAGACAATAAAGAAGGAACAGACTATTTCTTATGTCATTTCATCAAGGAAAGAAAGAAGTTGACTTCTCTGTAATAGATGGTGAAGATATTGAGTACCATACAGGTCAATGGTAGTTCTTTGGAACTTGGCTTTAGCGGTATCCATTAAAAAAATATTCTATTTTGGTTTTTGAAGACTTTGAGAGACACAGAAAATACTCTTATATTCGCATATAGTTCTAGTGACAAATATTCACCTGTATAGATATCATGGAAGGACTAATAACAAGATTATTTGGAAGGTTCGAGAGTTAGATCATGAAGTAATCCTGTCACCTATTAAGAGTAATCCAATCGATGGTTCATTTGAATGAATTTACAATGCTCATGTCTGGTATATGTAATTTCTTTGGTATATATAAATTTGTTAGTTAGATAAATTTAAGTTCATATATTTTATTAAATTTGTGTATTTTGAATATATCTAGTATGGTTTTGATTTGAAACTTAAATTTCTTTGACTAACACTTTTATATGCGAGTTAGTGGTTTCATCCATGTGGTTGGTGCTTTGTTAGTAGAGAATTATAAATTCTAGAAGCTAAGATAAGCTTTCATTGTTTTACAAGAAAAGAGAAGTAATTAGCAATAATTTATGTACTTGTGGAGGGGGTTCTTGTCTCTAAAGGAGGTAGCCCAGAAGGACCTAGAGTTTAGAGAACCAAAAAAATGCCTCCCCAAGTGTTTACAATACCATCCCTATGTGTGTGCACAATCGGTTTGGTTTCACAACCCACTGTTTGTAAAATATATCATTTGACAATCTTACACTGTCTCAAACTACATTATTGGTGCATTTGCAAAAAAATAGGGCAGCGAGAGAACCAATTGGAGAAAAAAACTGAGACACTCGATTGTAGAGGGTCCCTATGCTGAGGTGTAGGATCAGACGAGAAGTCTCTAGGTGCCACAGAGTGCGTGTAGTCACCCATGGAAGTTGAACGATTTTTGGTCTCGGGGATCTTGAGGGACTCTACCCAAAGGAGGTAGCCCAGAATCAACGACATTGTTACACATCAAAATGAAACCTCCTCTAACATTCACCTAACCACTCGGACATGTCTGCAGAGTCGATTCAATGCCACGATCCACTTGTTTACAAAATATACCGTTTGTGACCTTACACTGTCTCAAACTACACTATTCAACACATTTGCAAAAAATAGGGCAACAAGAGCACCGATTGGAGAAGGAAAAACTGAGATGGAATATTATAGAGGGTCCCTACACCAAGGTGTAGGATCATATGAGACGTCTTTAGGTGTTATGGAGTGCATGTAGTCACTCGTGGAAGTTGAACAATTTTTTTGGTCTCGGGGCTCTTGTGGGACTACACTTGAACGAGGTAGCCCGGAAGAAATGATGTTGTCACAAACTGAAATGATGACTCCTTTAGCGTTCACCTAACCACCTAGACATGTCCACATATTTGGTTAGGTGTCACGACCCACCATTTACAAAATATATCGTTTTGACCTTTACACTGTCTCAAACTACACTATTTGGTGTGTTTGTAAGACAGAGGAGGAAAGCACCGATTGGAGAATGAAAAAAATGAGACAAGATATTGTAGAGGGTCCCTACGCAAAGGTGTAGGATCAGATGAGATGTAGCTAGGTGCCACGGAGTGTGTGTAGTCACCCGTTGAAGTTGAATGATATTTTTGTCTCAAGGCTCTTGAGGGACTCCACCCGAACGAGGTAGCTCGGAAGCAAAGACATTGTGGCGCACCAAAATGAATCCTCCTCTAGTGTTCACATGTCCACTTGGATGTGTCTGCGCAATCGTTTTAGTGCCGTGACCCATCGTTTACAAAATATACCGTTTGACATCCTTACATTGTCTCAAACTACACTATTCAGCGCATTTGCAAACAATAGGGCAGCGAGAGCACCGATTAGAGAAATAAAAACTATGATAGGATATCGTAGGGTCCCTATTCCAATGCGTAGGATCAAATGAGACATCTCTAGGTGTCATGGAGTGCACATAGTCACCCATGGAAGTTGAAAAATTTTGTTGTCTCGGGGTTCTTAAGGGACTACGTCTGAACAAGGTATCCCGAAAGAAATGACATTTTTCGTGCACCAAAAAATTCCTCCTCTAGCATTCACCTAGCCACTTGGACATTTCCACGTAGTTGGTTCGGTGCCATGACCCACTATTTTCAAATTTTTCAACTTTGGAAAGTGAGCTAAAAATGTTGTCATACAAAGGGATCTAAAATTTAACTTTGTTGTCACATATCTTATAATATCCACCTTGATAACCAATCCACTTTATATATTACATGACCAAATCATTACTTTTTATGAAAATGAATATATGATAAACACCATTTTTTATTCTATAATAGTACTAGTTTTGTGAGAATATCAACAAAGTTTTCTATGGTGTGTACCTTGTCAAGTGCTATTATCCCTTCATCAAGAACATGTATAACCAAATTATACTTAACTAAAATATGCTTTATCTTCTTGTGATAAGCTAGATTCTTGGATAATTAAATAGAACTTTGATTGTCACACAATACCTTCATCTTCTATTGATATCTTCAAAACTCACCCAATAAAATTTTTACCCAAATTACCTCCCGATAACTATGATAGGTAGCTACATATTCTACCTCAGTAGTTAAAAAAATTGTAATATTTTGAAGCTTTGAAATCCAACTGATAGATCTAGTTACAAGTGTAATAGCATAACTAGAAGTCGATCTTTGTTTTTCCAAATCACTTACAAAATATGAATCAAAATATCCACAAATTAAATCACCAATATTGTTATATAGGTGATGCAATAATTTATTTTTCCTCACAAGTAGTGAAACTCCCACTTCACTATTGAACAATGTTCTCTACTTAGATTTTTCTAAAATCTACCTGACAACTCCAACAACATGTGAAATTTCATTCCTTGACATGTACATGTCATAACATACATAAAACTTATTATTGCACTAGAATATGGTACATGAGATATATGCTTATTTTCTTCTTATTCTTACACCATAGTTTTTTTAATTTTAAATCAAACATACATATATAATTAATATACATAGAATATACATACATAGAAGGATATCTTGTGTAATGAATTCGAATCAAACATAGAAGTAATATCGTTATGAAAACCAACACATAGATATATAATGTATCAAACTAAGTGTGCTAAATGCATGTCTCTGAAAATATAAGTTCATAACATGTGTACATCTAAAACCAATTGTGTCATACATAGAAGACCACATGCGGCTACATAAGGCTATATACAATGTTCTATGAACAATCATGAACTAGGACAACTGGCCATATATATATATATATATATATATCTATGTACATCCACATCCTATGAATCTAATCATGAAACATCTTCCCTCTCTTCTCCCTGCTAGAGGTAGCATGTCCACGACCCAGGGATGTAGTGGAGGGAGATGCCACTCTGGATTTCATTTGTGTGGTCCTAGGCATCTCTAAGAAGGCTGCAACCTAACCTTTCATAAACAACAAGTTTTTAACACTCATATTTTTAAAATACATTCAAAATTTAGAAACTTAGAATTTAATTAAAATGCATGTGAAATATTACCACAATGTCATGATCCCTATCAATTTTTCATTGACGCATGGCAGGGGAAAATAGTAGACTCATGAGAGGTAAGCTACATACAAATAATTAAATTTCAAATTAAATATTTCATGTGCAAAATTTGATAGTGTAGATTTAAGTAGTAAGAAATAATTCCTAAACAAATTTAAAAAAATTGAAAAATTGTACCTTAGTTAGTGGATCTACAGATGCTATGGCAGTATCTACAACAGGCTCCACAGTTTGCATATATGGAGGAGTCTCTCTGGAAGTCATAAGCTATACAAAAACATGTACAAATCAATATTAATCTATATGACGCCACATAACAGAGCCAAAGCATAATCCACGTGAACTTAAATAATTAGAACCAAAGTGCAAAGAGAAACTAATCTGCATAAAATTCACGTGAGGCATGCCAATAGCCTCGGTTGCCGAGTAGATGATGACTCGTCAGCTCTGCACGTATGAAAGAAAAACATATATTAATATGTACATGTACAGTGAAACATTATAATAATAAAAGTGCACAATCAAATGAAATTTTAAATTTAAGTACAGCTTGAAACTTACATTTGTAACATGCCCAAATTTGCAGAGCTAGCATGTCGACGCCGGTGTTTCCTTCACTTTCTTTGGCTATTTAAAATAAAATGAAAATTAGTTTTTACATGTATGTACATAACATACAATGAAATACATATATATTAAAATCTCAAACATGATTTAAAATATTGTATATATATATATATATATATATATATTAAATATTTATTTGACATTTACCCGTGAAAGACCAAGATCCATTGTACCAGCCCAATAACATCCACCATCATTTCATCTAGAGAAAAGAAATCATATGATCCAATAAATGATGTCGCGCCCGCAGATACATACAAAGACCACATGATCCACGGTGGTGTGGTGTGCTATAACCGAGACCTCCACCAACATCACCATATGCAATCTGCTCACTATGTTGGGTCGATTGTCGAGTGATCTCCCTCAATGCATGTAGTGTGTCAATCTCCACAACCTCCTTCACCGTAGGAGGGATAATCTGAAGGAAGTGGGGTTTTGGGGCATGGGGATCCTTGGTTTACATACGCGTGCACCAGGTCTACTCTTTACTGAGCCACCACCTCACCCATAAACATCAAAAAGTCCAAATAATTTGGGACCTCATTAAGCACGAACTCACAATAGAATTTCAAAAAAGAGGGGAACTTCATTGTTGTTGCATGGTGGATAATCAAAACCATCCACCATTGGTCCCAAAAATTGTTCATGATTCGGTCATTGTGGCACCAATGGATTAGGAGCCATTTGAAAGTAAAGCTGGGGGAATTGGTTCTTGGGTAAGTAAATAATGCACAAATGTGGTATTTTTCAAAAAAATGTCTTTTATGACCACATGGGATAATTTATTTTCATACCACTACCTACAATCACCTCTAAAGGTATTCCATCTATCTATTTGGTTGGTTGTGGAGTCAACTTCACCAATCAATGTTTGCAATGTGTTGGATAAAGTCATGCGGGACGGATTTGTGGCATGATTTTGTCTTATATTTTGAATAAGGTTCTCAATGGCAATTTTATTTTGTCGTATTTTTCCAACGATATCAACTTGTGTTCCTATTGGTTTCATGGGGACAAAAGGAGCCACAATAGGTGGATCTATGTTTGGATGAGTGTTTTCCAGAATGTTTAGAGGGTGTTGAGGATTGTTTGCAGGGTTTTGAGGAATATTTTGATGGTTTGCAAGATTATGAGCTTGCCAAGCAACTAATAAAACAAAAAATTGTATGCATAAACAAAAAATTGAAAAACCCATGAAAATCATAAAAAAACCTAAAATGTAAACAAATTGATAAAAATCAAGGACATACCTCTTTGTCTTGGGCAAAGCATGGTTGAAACTATCATGATCCACAAGTCTAAAGAGTAATTTTTATGGGGTATTCAAAGCGCGAGAGCAAAAGGTGTAGGAGAAATCATGGTTGGAAAGGGAAAATGAGGGAAATGGAGGAGTCGTAGGTCTGTATTTTTTGTCTCAGAGGACTGCAATCACGGTTTATAAACTGCGTTCACGGTACATAAATTTTGGGTTTTTATGTCCACTTAATTGTCCACCATCTTGGTGCACTTACCTTGGTATGTCTCGTGCTAGAGTTACACTCTTTGTAGTAATGAATCCATTAGTGAAAACTATGTTTTATTTTGTTAACAAATGTTATAAAAAAATGTTAGTAATGAGACCATAGTGTGATGTAAGAGTAAATCTTATAAGAGTAAAATGATATTTGGAGTTAGGAATAATGTCACTCTTGCAGATTTGTAACTCAATTAGACATTTTCATGTGTTAAAAATAATATGAATTTCCCTTGGTGAGATCAAACTTTGAGAAAACAAAAGATATATATAAATCTAAATAAAATTTCTTGATGTGGAAATGTTGAATGGATTCAACAAGTTATTGAACTATATTAACTATGATAGGGAAATAAAGATACCATGATCGAAGAATGTTTGTGGGAACATGTATCTTAAATCTAAATCTCCCTTAAGTCCTAATATTTCTTTCTCGACATCACATCAAATTCACTTGTGTAAGGGTAAAATTTAAACATTGAATAAACATTTGAGAAACATAATCTTAACATAAGAATGAGAGAATTAGGAACTTTGTATGCAATTTGAAATATGGAAAATAATTACGTAAGTTATGGAGATTTTGTAAGGGATAAAGAGCCAAATTAAATGGTCAAACTATAAGTTGAATGTGAAATGAATTTAAGAATCGTAGGTGAAAAAAAAAAAGAGAAAATTATCCTTTCATAATAATTTTTTTGGAATGTTAATTGTAACTAATATGTAATCATGGTAATGATGTGTTATGGGTTTGCCAATCCTTGGTTCCCTATTTATGTTTGGTTCATCGCTATCACTTGTTCATTGCGGAAAGTGTGGCATCAACATGTAGATGGTTTTTAATGTGTCTATGTGATTCGATGACTTGTGTAAGTGTCTTATGTGGTGTTAAGTTCATTTATTTGAGTCGTTGTGGTGTTTTGTAATGAGCATTTAAAGTAAATATATATATATTTATTCTGGTATTTTTACCATTATATATTTGTGTCTAAATTTTGGGCATTACATTTAGTATCGAGTGGAGCTTCATTCTCTCGAACCTCGGGGAAAATTGGAGTTGTTTTGGTTTTGCAAGGTGGTGGTTTATTGAAAGAGTAAAGTGATATATGTTTTAATATGAACAACGTTGTAATTGTGATATTTTGAACATACATGTTGTGCATGTAACTTAGTACGTATTTGTTATCATGTTTATATGCTTCGATGAGATTATTTTCTCTCCTCTTCATGGATTCTATGAAGAGTTCATGTGTGATGTACCACCTTGTTGTGTGAAAAAGAATGTTATTGCACATATTAGAGATTGTTGGAACATTTTCAAATTTTTTCATATGAGGGTGTATTGATGTATTGTATGAAAAAATTGGTGTAAAGTGAATTAGATTATATCATGATGTCATCATCGTGTTGTGATGAATTGTGTATGTCACCCTTTTGTAATTGCAATTGACTATATGATGTAATGTTAGACATTGTGTTCCTCATACATATAATTTGGGTATTATGTGATGGTTCATGTCATGATTTAGGGGCATATGGTGAGCATATGATCCCTATTGTATAATGATTGCACTTTGGGTGTAGTAATTGGTAGTGTGATTTATTGTAACTCGTGAAAGTAATGATTGTGTTATTACGACACTATGGTTAATGTGTGTGAATCACCATTGTGTTAGTGATGTAGTTATGTGTTATGTTGTGAACCTTACACTAACCGACCCTAAGGGAAATCGGTAAAGGTGTATGTTTGGAGTGAGGAAATGTGTACCATTGGCCAGTCACTCGAGCTGAGTATGAGATAAGAAGTGGAGTCTTACATAGACTGAAAACCCACTTTTGTTTGTTTGGTATGTATGGCACTTGCTCAATGGGTGTCATGTATATTGTGTTTCATGCACACCTTAGGCTTAGTAGATGACGACCTATACTCTTTTATCTCTCCCTATATGGTTATCATGTGGATTCAACCTAAGTGTAGTTATGACTATGTTGAACCTTGTGGAAGTGGTGGAGGGATGATTTAGATAGAGATGATGACAATCATATTATTTGATATGATATTTTACGAGATGAGGATCGATGTCGAGTGCCGTAACTCATTAAGTACCCCTTTGGTTGTCATATAAGGCCACATAGTTATTGTAATGTGTTATTTCTCTATACGTATTTTATTCGTAAATTGAACATTTTATCTTTTCTTACAAGAACCAATAGTTTTCTTGATTGAAATGTTCTTATATTTTGGGCATTTATTTGGTTGTTGCACTAATATGTGGATTTTTGTACTAACTATGGGTAAGTAGCCATTTTCTTTCCTTAGTCTTAAATTTGCATTTAAAGTTTAAAATTTTTATAGCCTAGCCCAAGGATTGATATTTTTGCACTTTGCATTTGAAATGGATTGTTATGTTGGTTTTAATGTCGTAATGTGTTGGAATAGGGTCATGGGATTCACCATGGAGTGGTGAAACCTATGGACTGCTTTGTTGTATGGGGTTACATGCCAAGGAGTTTACAGATAACTAGCGGGTTGTCAAACCATGAGTTATTATGTCACTTGGGTTAAAGGTATCTGGACTTTATATGCCTAGGGACATAGAAGTGACTGACTGTTTTGTGGAGCGAAAAGGAAAATCTATCTTTATTTTTTTGTTTGAGGTATCCATAAGAGACTTGAGGGAGCCACAAGAGACTTGAGGGAGGAAGAAGACATTTTAATGGGTGTGATTGATGCTTAGGGAAGTATATGGAGTTTCTTTGTGATGCTTTGGGAGGTACATGTAGTTGTTTTATGATGCTTTTGGAGGTATATGGAGATTGTTTTGTGATGCATGGGAGGTATATGTAGTTGTCTTGTTATGCTTTGGGAGGTATATGGAGTTGTTTTGTGATGTTGGGGAGGTATATGTAGTTTTTGTGATGCATGAGAAGTATATGTCGTTGTCTTCTTATGCTTTGGGAGGTATATGGAGTTTTTGTGATGTTTTTGGAGGTGTATGGTGTTGGTACTTTTATTTATGTGTACTCATGTGAGTCTGGTCATGTTTTGTGATGTTGAGGATTGATGCTCCTCATTGAGGGTATGCTTTGACCCATTTTTGACACTATGTAACTACAATTATTGTCCCAAGTTGCGTGAAACCTCTATATGTGTACCTATTGGGAATTCCATGTTGTAGTAGTCTGCTTATGTTATGGGTACTATTGTGTCAGGTGCATGTGTGATAAGTACTATGTTGTGAGGGATATGTATGTTCTTTCCATGGTTCGGTTGAGTTCTTGTGATGTGATACAGTTGTAGAAGTATGTAGAGATATGTCTTGTGGACAATTATTGTTTTTGGTTCTTTTTCACATCATGATGTCAGTATCAGATGGGAACTCACGAAAAATACATAAACTAAAATCCTAAGAATTAAACTACTATGAGTTTGAGATTAAGAAATACTTTAAAGGAAAAGACTAATTAAGTAATAAAGTAAAAGAGGAATGTCAATCTTCATAAAACATTAAAATTTATGATATTTCCAAATTTAGTTTGCTTCCTTGTGGTTGTATTGTATCGAAAAGTTGTTTTGTTAAATGACATGTGTCATTATTGACTTTCTTTCCTACCTACCCTTTGAGCTTTGGTATTGTGTCACATCGAGGACGATGCTCTTATAAGGGGAGGGAAATGTAGTGCTTAGCATTTCAAAAAATGACATAAAATAATTTAAAAAACGGGGAAGCATTGGTGAAGAAAATTTTGTGAGTGGTTGAAATGGCAGAGGAGATTAATGGGGGTGGTGGAGTGTGGCAGGAGGGTGGGTAGGTTCACATCCTTTTAGACCTACCCTCTTTCCTTATAAAACAATACAAAAACTTTATTTGAGATCCATAGGAAAAAAACCACGCTTTGGAACCCTAGTCAATGTTGTAGTTTAGCAAGATTAGATAGTTTCGAGTTATAGCAGATATGTATGTAATTGTGGAATCATGATTTTCACATATGAACTATTCAAATGAATGCCACGAAAGAAGCGTGGCGGCATGGACTGCAATGATAACAAGATTTATACAAAATGGTTTTTCTCGAAAAGGCTTAGAAATTTTCAAGAAAAGGTAGTCAATGGGTGTAATCAAGAGTTCAAAACAAAAAAAAAAAATTAACAACACCCTCCCATCATGTGTCAAAACATGAGCTCTGGTTTTCAGTCTTGTTGTACCATTTCTTCGACCATGGATGCCACTATGGATCTCCATTTTGTTTTTTTTATTTCTCTTGGTTCAAATATGCTTCTGGTTTGATGGATCCAATCTCTACACATGCAATTTGGGTTGACTTGGTGTTTATTCGTTTTTACATAGTTCTCATCCATTATTGCCAAGTTTTTGAGTTTTGTACCTTGTTTTCCCAAGGCTTGGTTGTGTTGCATAGTGGACCTGGGTGGGTTAGAAAATGCGTGTATTGGGGTTTCCTTTCTTATTGACCATATAGAGTTTGGGCATTTCTTAATAGCTCAGATCTAATAATTGGGGTTTTGATTCCTTCATTTGGCCTACTCTTGTAGAAGCTTGATCATGCTTGTTTTTGAGTTCTAGATATTCATTTGGTTGCTCATTGTTTGCATGTGTTGATGGTTTTGGAAGAGATGAGTTTCTCACTTCAAGATCATTATAACCAGTTTTCCTCCCGAGTTCATCCTGTTATGTTTGTGCTTTGATTCAACTCAAATATGCTAAGGTTTTTCTCATTGATCATCCCAACACTTAGAAAAATATGATCGAGCTAATATAACTTGGCACGCTGAGAGAGGTGCTCAAGATTTCCATACCACACTTGATGAGCCATGCATTCACCTTTGTGGCTCACCGTTTCATAATCGAAGCCCACCCGAATTATTAACTAAATTCAAGAAAATGCAAAATGGTGGAGTTGTGGATGCTCATGAACTATTTGATGAAATGTTAAAAGAGAGTTGGAGCCTTGTGTAGTGCGAGTGAAACTTCCTGGATTACCTCATACCCACTTCACTCATCATTCCTAGGCATGGTTCATCTCTCCTTATCTTTCATAATTCTCATACTTTAGTTTTTTTCATTTGCAACAAAATATAATTTTTAAAACCTTAGGATTATCATACATTTAATTATTTTATATTAGCTTGTTTGCAAATAAATAAAATGGCATATCATAACTCACGTAATCAAAATAACCCTTTGTATTCAACCATGAACTTAAACCCTCATTTTGAAGTGATTTAATCATTTTATATTAACTTATTTCACAACCCTCTAGTATTTTTACTTGAAAATTACCTAGAAACTTTGGATCAAGAAAATAAAACTCATGGTTAGTTTGGAAAAGAGGTTTTGTAGGCCTCTGGTCATAGTTTGACTAGGTGAAAACAAGACCAATTATGACTGGTGGCTCAAAAAAACCCACTGTTGTTTGAAGCCGGTTTACCAGTTCTCAGTTCCATTGACTCTAAAAAACTTCTCCATCTATAGAGTAAATTGTAGGAAATTTCTTGTTTCATGTTCGTCCATCAAATTGTAGTTTTGGACGTGGTTTTTTGCGCACTCGAGCTAACCTTTTGATCGTTTGCAACTAGGTCAATTACAACCGATGGCCTTGGAAAACTAGCCTCTAATCATTAACTATTTTCAGTTTCTGAATTCCATCAGTTCTTATGAATTCTTAGTGTATAGGAGGACACGTAGCAACTTACTCATGGTATTTTTGCTCATTTAAGGACAACGTTTGAAAGTGGTTTGTTAGCCTCTGCCCCTAAATTGAACACCTTTTGCAACAAGAAGGAAAACGTAAAGAGAAATTTTTAGGACCCTGTCAAAGTTACCTAACCACCATGGAAACTTTTTGACACTTGTAAATAATTGTTTGAAACTCTACCGTGTGACTTGTGTGAAATTGAACTTTTGGAAAAATATTGTTTCTCTCTCTTCCCTATTTCTTTCTCTCTCATTGTTTAAGAAATGAACTGAAATGAAATAAAAATGTGTCTTTAACCCTCTCCTTTTGAATGTAAATTATTATTATTATGTAAATGGAAAATAAAAATGTTAATTATGGTAGATCTAGGTGGATGCCATGCCAACAATTTATCATTTATTTCATGCTCACATGGTTTTGCAGGATGCAAGAAAGATAGTGAAAAGGTGTGGTGTAATTCAGTATTTATTATTGTAATTTATATATTTTATTGTAGAATGTATATATGTTTAATGTAATTGAAATTTAACATAAAATTTTATATTTGAAATTTGGAAATATGCATGATATGCTGGTTTTAGGAATGCCTTGGGAAATGTGCATTTAATCATAGGTGCCATTTTGATTCAGATTTTCGTATGTAAAAAAATGGGGGTGGGGGTTGGATATGTATGTTAAATTTCATCAAATTTATTATTTTATTGTACATTTCCAGTGTGCAATAGATGATTAAATAATTGGTGTTGTGTCTCTTACCTTGAAAATATAATAAAGGAATCTAACCACAATAGTCAACCCTAGTATAAAATTCGTGTATAACTACTCTTCCTGTGTGATTTCTCTTAGCATAGAAAACTAAAACCTTAGGACAAAATAAAATTCTTACATTTGATAGCACCTTCGAGATTAAATAAATAAAATAAACAATATATGTTTATCTTCATACCTTGTATGCTTAGTGTAAAGACCCACAAATCCACACACTAAACAACACGGTAAAATACAATATATATATATATATATTTTGACTTTTTGTAAGATAATACGACACTACAGGTGATCACAAAGAGCTATAACCAACTCATGATAAGCTTGACACAACATTGACCACATGTACGACACCCATCATGAACAATTCACTTTTCTTTTTGACAAGACAACATAGAAGTCCAACCACAGAACACACTTACAGTTAGGGCATACCACAATGAGAAATTATTGAAGGTTATTTATTTTAATAAAACATCTTTTAATTCTTGACTTACATGCTAGGAGATTCTAGATATGATTCATACAATTCTTCTTATAGAGCTAAATTTCTTACTTTTACACTGAAGAGAATTTTGCTTTAAGTCTTCTCTATTATGACATTTATTGGTTTGATTCATTTATTTAATAAATGAGGTAATTTAATTCCACAAGGCCATCTATCCACACTTACGCTACTAAAACTCGTTCATACCCCTATTACAACATGGGTTTGCATTCAACACACTTAAGAGAAAATTACAAAGCACCTTGGAAAAAGTTAGAGGAAGAAGGTCAAGTTGAATTCATCTTTAAGACCTCATTAGTTATTACTAGGATTTAATTGAAGCTTGAGAATTTATCCAGAATTATTAAAGATTTTACTTAGGCTTCACTGGATGAGTTTTACAAAAGAAAAAAATTTACCTTCCAAATGGCTGAGAGATAGATTGCATGGTTTCTAAACTGTTTCCTCCTACTTATTAAATCTTATTATCTTCTAAAAACTAACCATTTATTTCACCTTAAGATCATTTTAAGAATTCACCATAAAAAAGGATAATGTTCACTAGTTTAGCTAGGGATAGCAAGTTATATAATTTTACTTTACAAAGGATAGTTTCCTCTTTGATCATTTATGGAATTGATTGTTATCAAGTAGGTCACCTTTACATTAATTTATTCGCCTATAAATTTTAGTTTAACTTTTATAAGGGTTATCCAACCCATTTTATTTTTCTTAAAACACATTGTTACTATGTCTTAGAAAGATTTACAACTCAACATTTTATCTCAAGAGCAAAGTTTAAAAGTACTCATTTGCGAAAACAAAACAAGGTTACATCAATTCTTTCCAACACGACACACAACCCAAAGGGACATACCAACTCTATGGAACCATGACTAGGGAACAAGAGAGTAATAACATTGGTCATGCCATGCTACTATTCTTAGGATTTATATAAAACATAGAATCATCCATAACCATGCGGTAATCAAATTTTAACTTTTCCATGATAACCAAACAATCCAAGGTTTCCAAAGTTAAGATGACAAAATCCACAATACATTATACTAAGACACTGACCCTCTTCTAAAATTTCCACTGGACCTTATCAATAGTTGAACAACATAAAAATATTCGTGCAAAAGAACTTCTCAACTGAGGTTGATGCAAAAATCTACAAGTCTATCCCTCATCTACTCGCATAAGCCATCTGCAACAAATTTTCCACAAGAGTCAGTTTGCGAGAACTAAGCAAGATAAGGCTACACAAAGCCACAATAACTATTATCTAACAATACCATGAAAGGAAACACTTTATTACAAGAATTGGGTCAATGATCTAAACACTAACAACACCTCAAGTTATAATAAATTCTCTACCATGCCAATCAAAGATGAAAGACCTTGTACTTATATTATGAACCAAAAGCAACGAAAGTATAACAATCGTATGAGGAGGTTCTTTGGCCCTATAAGAAGAAATAAATACTCTAATAGAAATGGAATCCTTATCGAATAGTTAAATAATTAAAAGATTGAAAATGGATATTCCGACCAGCCATCTAAAATTATCAAAAGATACAAAAAGAATAGGTTATGAAATTAGATTCCTCAAAAGACAAGAGTTGACAAGCCCAAGAAAGAGGAACCACGAGGTTCAAAGATTAACATGAAAAGCCAAGTATATTAAAATTTCAATCATGTATCACATAGATTATATGACTTAAATTAAATACACGGACACCTTACAACATAAGTTCTGAAGTGAAGACAAATATACTAGTCTTGACCATTAAATCTAAGAGATTACCCAATCATTCAAGAAGGGCCAATGCCCTTACATTCTAGTAAAAACACACGAGATAAGAAATGAGTTCCGTCAAACAAGAGTATACAAAACATCATCCAAATTTTATATCACTAAGGATTTACAAACCTCCACAACAATTCTAAAGTTTAGTTAATTTAAAAGAAATTATCTCTTTCCCAAAAAAATATTTTAAGGCAACCCTTGATAACACAATCAACCATTCAAACATAGGTACAGAAATTAATTACTAAGTACCATTAATAAGACAATACCTTCCACTATAAATCCATAAGACTATCAATTGCAAGATTAGTTTTCCCCAAGGTTAATAACGTTCAAGACAAATTCCATCGCAAAACATTAAGGTAATTATGTGCATAGAAACCAACCAATCTTAATTAACAACATTAAAATTATAAAAGAGGAAAACACAGTTAAAAAAATAAAATATGCCACCAAATGAGACTTCCCAAGAGGAAATTAGACCAAAGCAATTCTAGTATTAGCTGGGTACTAGATTTGCACAATTATAACCTTGAACTTAGGTGATCCGAAATATAGTTACGATTCAAGCTAATGGGCACAGTCAATGTACTTCTGAGAAAGGATGTAAAAGGCTAAGAACAAGACAAATGATAAAAAGGAGTCTCAAACATGTACGGTCTGAAAAATGTTGCACACAAACTTATTCCTTCTAAAAGTTTTAAAACCAAACCTCCAATCCCGGCTAGCCCAAGCATTGATCACTCCAATCCTACAACCTTTCTTTCCCAAGATCAAAAATGTTATCAAATGTCTTGAAAGAGAGTTAACAACATACAACAAAAGACAAAGAAAAACAAACTTGGGTGATAGGAAGGAGCTTCATAGTTATCGCAAGCTTACTTTAATGATAGCGAAAAACTAGTTGGAACAACATAATAAACTTGAAACTCAATCGTAGAGAAGAAGATATATATAAACAAAAAGACGAAGGTCGATCACTCGAGAAAGAAAAACATAACACCCAAAGGAGAGGACACACACATGCTTTCCACTAACACACTGACAACGATAAAAGCTAAAACAAGAAGAAAACAAGAAGAAAGGAGAGATCTCCCAACAAGGTGTCCAAAAGACAAACCAATTCAAGGAAATGGTGGTTTGATTTCATGATAATTTAAATTTAGCAACAGGAGAAAAGTGTAGAAATATCTTTCCTTCTCCTCCAGCTTCGACGAGGCACCCAAACACCTCAAAGTCTAGCAACAATAACCCTCTAGATGAATCTTTGTCCTTAGCATGCAAGGTGCCAACATTCCACTCAATCCCACGTTCACACAGGCAGGGAGCTCCCAAAACCTTGAGCTTCATCTGGTGGAAAAGAAAATGGTCTCAAGGACTGTTAAGACTACAGTAACTACACAAAATGGGTTTAATGGAAATCCCAAGAACTACAAAAGGAATGAAACTGCCAAGAGGAATCTCAGACTCCACAACCTGGAAAACATACTCCCAACCTACATCTAAATAGGGTGATCAGAGGAGGACATGATATCCATCTCAGCACAAGGGGAAATGAATCTACCAAAAGGAGTCATAGGTGGCTCAAGGGGCCATGTAAGCAGAATGTGGGAGAACAAAACATACATATCATGTTTTAAAAAATGATAAAAAGAGATGTGGTCTCAAGGGACACTATCCTTGCAGGATATTCATAGAAGGATCATCCAAAAATAACCAACAGTTGTCAAACCTGATCAGTATGCCTTTACCATTGACTCAGCCAGTGCTAGAAGGGAGTTTTTACAAATGTATGGATGTCCTCCAACAGCAAGTTAACTAGAAAATAGTTAGCAAAAATGTTCAAGCAAACCAAAGCACCGTGTCCGGCCTCTATAAGGGTTACGAGCCACCACGAGAAACAAACACATGGTATTTACAAAGCTGAAAAAAACCCGTGTGGAAAACAAGAGACAACGATCCAGAAGAAAGTGGCCAGTGCATTAGAAAGGGCGTTTCATTCTACACAAACAAGGTCCCAAAAATAATGAAAAAGAGGAATAGTTTAAGTGGCCAACATCAGGAGAACCAATTGCACATTGAAGAAAGAATATGGGGCAAAAAAATCAATAAGACAACAAACCCAATGAATTTTTTCCACCACCAACAAGGGAAAAAGGTGCTTCAACCACTACAAAACAAGACCCCCAAAAAAGAATAAAAAAATACGGTCTCCCACTGTCTCACGCCAAACATGCTAATGAATGGCCATAAAGAGAAATCAGGAAGGGTAGGCATCCCACTCCAAGTCACCTTCATGCACCCACTATCTAGAAAGACATGATGGAGGGAAGTCAATAAGCATACGCCAAACAAGGGGAAAATAATTGTCATAAAGAACAATAGGTTGGTGGAAGGAAAATCAAATTCTCCTTTAATTTAAATGATTAACGACAAGCAAGTTGTAGGCCCAAACAACCAAGGGGAAGGAACTAGGGGTTGACGTTTCTATGGCCACACAAGAAAATGACCAACCACGGCATCACAACAGGAAACCCTCTTCTTTGTGCGATCCGAGGCTCGATCCGCGAAGTGACCAATCGAAACAATAAAATCACTCATCGATAATTAACAATAAAGTTGATAACAAATCAACAACCAGATAATGAAGTTATCGTCGATCGCTAATTAAAATAATATTATTATTATTATTTTTATTACTATTATTATTACAACTTAATAATATTTATTAATCATATTAACAAGGACCAACATACAAGCTTGACCAAAATAATAATAAGCAAAAATCGACAATTCAAAAATAATTATTATTATGTAGATGTTCCTTCTAGCTGGACACGCCCTAACAACATCAAGTCATCATTCAAACCACCTATAGAATTCGAGAATGATATTTTCCTTAACAGGGTAATCGAAAAGGGCGAAGCCAACAAAAGATCAACAGGAGCACAAAAGCGTTAAATGCTTAGCAACATGGTCATCAAAGAAGAAAAAGAGAAACGATGAATGGGGCATTACATTCTCCTCCCCTTAAGAAAGCATCATCCTCGATGTGATAAAACATAGAGGAAAAGAAATAGTAAGCAACAAGGAACAAATATGGGAAAAGGTACGCTCTAAGGTTAAGATTTCAGACGCAAAAGCACGGCCATGGGGTGGCCTTAGGAACATTTGGCAGAAATTTTAACTTTCAAGGTTCTATGAAGATTGGTAGTTCCCTCTTATTCATTATTTCATTAGTCTCTTTCCATTAACATTATTCTTAATTCAAGTTCTTTAGAATTTCATTGTTGTAGAATTTTAGTTTATTCATTCTTGTGGGTGCCCAACATGAACTACTATCACAATGCCCTACCAGGGTCATACACAACACTAATGATTCACAAGCATACTAGTACAACATACTTCATGACTAGTACCACACCACAAGAGATTAGTCAATTTATGGAAGGGAACATGCACGGTCCACATAACATAGTACACGTCACACATCTATGACTGACGTACAGAATACTCGAACAAAAGAGTACTACGACAACCAGACATTTCCTCAATTCCACATATGAAGATTTTACATAACTCAGAAAATAGCTACATGTACATAGGGTCAACAAGGGCATCAATGCCATATCCACAACATCACAAAACATATCCAACTGACATGAGTAACACATACATCATAAGACCACAACCAAAACACCATAACAAATTTGCATACCTCCTGAAGCATCAGTCACTCACACACACAAATATCTTATGCCTCCCTCAAGCTCTCATGGCTCCCTAAAGTATCTTATGCCTCCCTCAAGGAGGTTAGATGTCTCCATGGCCCAAGGCACATAGAGTTCAAACACTCCTAACCCAAGTGACATAATAACACATGGTTCAACAACCCACTAGTTATCGGAACTCCTTGGGGCATACCCTCTGATAATGAAGCGGGTCCATAGGTCTAACCATTCCATGGTGCATCCCATGACCCTATTCCACACATCACGATAATAGAACCAACATAACAATCCAATTCAAATTCCAAGTGGAAAAGTACAAGCCTTGGGCAAGGCAGTAAAATCTTAAAATTTAAAAGAAAATCCAAAACCAAGAAAAATAAATGGCCAAATAGCCATAGTTAGTGTCAAAATCTGCATGTTAGTGCCACAAACCAAGGAAATGCCCAAAAATGTAAAGCACAACAATCAAGAAAACTGCTGGTCCTTACAGAAATAAAAATAAAAAGTTCAATTTACAAATAAAATACAAATATAATAATATCACATTACGATAACTGTGTGGCCTTATCTAGCCACCAAGGGGTACTCAATGAGTCATTGGCACTCGGAACATCGAGCCTCAACTCGTAAAAATACATATCAATAATACAACTATCTAATCATCCCACCACCACTTCGACAAGGTTAAACATAGTCATAGTTGCACTAAGGTTGTATCCATAAAACAACCACATAAAGAGAGAGACAGAGAGAGAGAGAGGAGCATAGGCCACCATCTATGGAGCCTAAGGTTGGCTCTAGTGATTGGTCAACCGTACACCTTTCCTCACTCTAGACATACACTTTTACCGATTTCTTTTTTAGGGTCGGTTAGTGCAAGGTTCACAACATAACATGTAACTACATCACTAACACAATGGTGGTTCACACAAAATTACCATAACATCTTACGTATGGTACATATATAGGGTAGATCAAAATCATACATTCACTGGGTGCAATACATCACTTTACCACATTCTGCACCCAAAGTGCAATCACTATACAATAGGGTTCATATATTCACCGTATGCCCCTAAATCATGACATGAATCATTACATATTACATGAATTACATTTATGATGAACACAATTACAACATACAATCAACTGTCATATACATGGAAATACACATATTTCTACACAAATGATAATGACATCATTAAGAAATTCAGTTCACCACAACCAACCTAGTTATACCACATACGAACACACCCCCACATCACAAATACAAACAGGATCCAACAATCCGAGAATCAATAATCACATTTCTTCCACACACAACAAAACACTATTTCACACTCAAATTCACATAGAATTTTCTAAAATAAGAGAAAAATCATATCATCCTTAACACATCAACATGCAGACAATCACGCACGAAGTGACAGACACATCATGTGTGCTAACAATATCACAATTACAACATAGTTCACATCACTCTTAAAACACATTACTCTTCTAATATTTATCACCAACATGCAACACCATCCCCATCATGTAGTACCATCATGTAACACCACCACTACTCCAAGCTTGCCTAGAGGCTTGAGAGCGTAAACCTCCACTCTGATACAAAGTGTAAAGACCCACAAATCAACACAATAAAAAACACAATAAAATATAGGATAAATTTTTTTCTTGCTTGAAGATAATACGACACTACAGGTGATCACAAAGAGCTACAACCAACTCACAATAATCTTGACACAACATTGACCACATGTACGACACCCATCGCGAACAATTCACTTTTCTTTTTGACAAGACAACATAGAAGTCCAACCACAGAACACACTTACAGTTAGGGCATACCACGGTGAGAAATTCTTGAAGGTTATTTATTTTAATAAAACATCTTTCAATTCTTAACTTACGTTCTAGGAGATTCTAGATATGATTCGTACAATTCTTCTTACAAAGCTAAATTTCTTCCTTTTACACTAAAGAGAATTTTTCTTTAAGTCTTCTATATTATGACATTTATTTGTTTAATTCATTTATTTAATAAATGAGGTAATTTAATTCCACAAGGCCATCTATCCACACTCACACTAAGACTCTCTCATACCCCTATTACAACATGGGTTAGTGTTCAACACACATAGAGAAAATTATAAAGCGCATTGGAAAAAATTAGAGGAAGAAGGTCGAGTTGAATTCATCTTTAAGACCTCATTAGTTATTACCAGGATTTAATTGAATCTTGATAATTTATCTAGAATTCTTAAAGATTTTACTTAGGCTTCACTGGATGAGTTTTACAAAAGAAAACAATTTACCTTCCAAATGAATGGGAGATAGATTGTTTGGTTTCTAAACTGTTACCTCCTACTTATTAAATCTTATTATCTTCTAAAACTGACCATTTATTTCACCTTATGATCGTTTTAAGAATTCACCATTAAAAAGGATAATGTTCGCTAGTTTAGCTAGGGATAGCAATTTATATAATTTTACTTTATAGAGAATAGTTTCCTCTTTGATCATTTATGGAATTGATTGTTATCAAGCGGTCACCTTTACATTAATTTATTGGCCTATACATTTTAGTTTAACTTTTATAAGGATTATCCAACCCATTTTATTTTTCTTATAAACACATTATTACTATGCCTTAGAAAGATTTACAACTCAACATTTATCCTTAAGAGAAAATTTTAATAGTACTTATTTATGAAAACAAAACAAGGTTACATCAATTCTTTCCAACATGACACACAACCCAAAGGGACATACCAACTCTATGGAACCATGACTAGGGAACAAGAGAGTAATAACATTGGTCATGCCACACTACTATTCTTAGGATTTATATAAAACATAGAATCATCCATAACCATGCGGTAATCAACTTTTAACTTTTCCATGATAACCAAACAATCGAAGGTTTCCAAAGTTAAGATGACAAAATCCACAATACATTATACTAAGACACTGAACCTCTTCTAAAATTTCCACTGGACCTTATCAATAGTTGAACAACATAAAAAGGATTCATGCAAGAGAAATTCTAAAGTGAGGTTGATGCAAAAATCTACAAGTCTATCCCTCATCTACTCGCATAAGCCATCTAAAAAAATTTCCACAAGAGTCAGTTCACGAGAATTAAGCAAGATAAGGCTACACAAATCCACAATAACTATTATCTAACAATACCATGAAAGGAAACACTTTATCACAAGAATTGGTTTAATTCTCTAAACACTATGTTATAATAAAGTCTCTACCATGCTAATCAAAGAAGAAAGACCTTGTACTTCAGTTATGAACCAAAAGCAACGAAAGTATAACAATCGTATGAGGAGGTTCCTTGGCCCTATAAGAAGAAATAAACAATCTAATCAGAAATGGAATCCTCATCAAATAGTTAGATAATTACAAGATTGAAATTTGATATTTAGACCAGCCATCTAAAATTATCAAAAGATACCAAAAGCATAGGCTATGAAATTAGATTTCTAAAATGACAAGAGTTGATCAGCCCAACAAAGAGGAACCACGGGGTTCAAAGATTAACATGAAAATCCAAGTATATTAGAATTTCAATCATGTATCACATAGAGTATATGACTGAAATTAAATACATGGACACCACACAACATAAGTTTTGAAGCGAAGGCAAATATACTAGTCTTGACCATTAACTCTAAGAGATTCCCCAATCATTCAAGAAGGGCCAATGCCCTTATAGGCTAGTAACAACAAGTGAGAGAAGAAGGGAGTTCCGTCAAACAAGAGTATACAAAACATCATCCAAATTTTATATCACTAAGGATTTACAAACCTCCACAACAATTCTAAAGTTTGGTTAATTTAAAAGAAATTATCTCTTTCCCAAAATGAAATATTTTAAGGCAACCCTTGATAACAAAATCAACCGTTCAAACATAGGTACAAACATAAATTACTAAGTTTCATTAACAAAACAACACCTTCCACTATAAATCCATAAGACTATCAATTGCAAGATTAGTTTTCCCCAAGGTTAATAATGTTCAAGACAAATTCCATTGCAAAACATTAAGGTAATTATGTGCATAGAAACCAACCAATCTTAATTAACAACATTAACATTATAAAAGAGGAAAACCAAGTTAGGAAAATAGAATATGCCACCAACAATCTTCCCGAGAGGGAATTAGACCAAAGCAATTCTAGTATTAGTGGGGTACTAGATTTGCACAATTATAACCTCAAACTTAGGTGATCTCGAAAACTAGTTACGGTTCAAGTTGATGGGGATGGTCAAGGTACTTCCTGAGGAAGGATTTAAAAGCCTAGGAACAAGACAAATGATAAACATGAGTCTCAAACATGTGAGGTCCAAAAATGTTACACACAAACTTATTCCTTCTAAAAGTTTTAAAAACCAAACATCTCATCCCGGCTAGCCCAAGCATTGATCACTCCAATCCTACAACCTTTCTTTC
The DNA here is from genome assembly GCA_018340775.1 of Taxus wallichiana var. yunnanensis. NCBI lineage: Eukaryota > Viridiplantae > Streptophyta > Pinopsida > Cupressales > Taxaceae > Taxus > Taxus wallichiana. The sequence continues at coordinate 78,852,311 of CM031233.1, read as the reverse complement.
CCGAGATAAAAAAGGTTATCAAAGGTATTGAGAGAGAGCTAACAACATACGACAAAAGACAAAGAAAAAAAAACCTAGGTGATAGGAAGGAGCTTTATAGTTATCACAAGCTTTCTTTAATGATGTAGTGCCCACATTTTTATAGCTTTAATTATCTATTGATTTCCTTCTTCATAGACACGTTTGGACAGGAATTTGATATATGTTGGACAATATGACATGATTTTTGACCTTCTTGGACATGGATGCATAATTGGATGTGTAGTTCCAATTTGACTCTATTAGCATGTTGATTAGTTTAATTTGGAAGAAGAGGGTTAAAATCTATTTTATCCTTTCTCCCTATTTTTTATAGAATCTTTGACCTTGAGGGAAGAGAGGGGTGACACATGTCATCCCCTCATTTGTGAAATTTTTTCTTGCTCCTCTTCAAATTCTCCCTCATGGGGAAAGAAGAGAACTTTCTTTTGTGCTTTTGCTTGGAGGCTTATGGATTTTGGAGCTAGAGTTTGCTTGGGTCAAGAAGTGGAAAAGATTGAAGTTGGAGAGCTTTTGGAGGTAGGCTCCTTGAGCTCATTTGTGTGTTTTATATCATGTTAGATATTAGTCTTGGTTATTTAAAATGTGTGTTGTTGCATGTTGATTTTAATTGTTGTTTTACTTTATTTTGCTCCATCCATCATATGACATGATGGAGTTTTGGAGTTTGTGGGGGAAGAGAGAGGGATTTTTCCCTCTCAATCCTCATGGCTTGATGGGCAAGCCTTGTAGGATTTATGTTACTCCCCTCAAATGGTTTGAGGTGGGGAAGGTGGTTCATATGGCTTGAACCTCCTTCCCCATTCTTGGTGAGGAAACCCCTTTGGGGTTTGAAAATCCTTCCAAGAAGGATTTGGTGAAAGGGTGGAGAAATAAGGAGGGTTTGAATGACTTTGGAGGAATAAGGAGGGTGTGGAGATCTTGGTTTTGTGCAACTAATGTTGGTTACCACTTTTGGAGAACTCCTTTCTTCTCTTCCCCATTTTAGAGGTAGAACATGGTTTCTCCTCTTTTTCATCTTTGCAAAATTGGTGTCTTGTTTTATCATTTGTCTTGTTTTTATGTGAATGTAATATTGGTTGTCCCCCTTACTCTTGTGCAATGTTGTGGATAGTAGTCCTCTTTCCCATGGGCTTGGGGGAGGCTAGCATGCCTTCCAACCTTGGAAAGGCATGTAATGATGCCTAAAGGTTGGGTGGTTAAACAAAATTTTTCTCCTTGGGTTGGATTCTTGGAAGCTTTTGAAGTTAGAGATCATGTGGTGGAAACTTGGATTCTCTTTGCTTTTTATTCTTTTATGGACATCATTCTCTATATATCTTAAAGAGTGTGGCCATGTGAAGCTTTATTTTCCTTGTAAATCCTGTTTGTTTGTAAATTGGTATTACTTGTAAACTTGAGCAATATCTCTACAACATTGTAAAGATACTTGTAATAGGAATTATTATGAGTAGTTATGTATTTTGTGAAAAATATTGCATATTGAGTTTAAGTCTCTTGTAAATGAAATTTGGTAACAAAATGATTCATTTAAATAAGAATTGTTGTAACTCTTATCTTTTGAATGAAAGTTGATTTATTGAATATATCTTGTTATTGATCTCCTTCTTGTCAAATCTTTTAACATTATTGAGTTGGAAATAAAATACCATTTTTGAAGTATATCTCTTCTTGTAATCTTTGAAATTTAGTGAATAGCATGAAAAAAATTTACTCTCTTTCCTTGTTAACTTAAGAAGATGTAAATATTAGTGAATCATGTGTGATCATATATCCTTAACTAAGTTGTAAACTAAATTCCAAGTCTCTTTTACCATTAGAAATTAGTTTACACTCTCCTTTTTATGTGAAAGCTTAATGGGTGTTTTCTTTCAAAAAAATAATACATCAATTTTAAAATACACCTTCATTGTAGCAACTCCTTTTGTCATTTTTCAAACTTCTTCTTTAGTTGGAAATACATTGCTACATGATTTTCCTTTCTTTTCACATAAATAATAAATCATTTGAACCTAGAGTTGATTCAAAGAAAAATAATATAATAAAATCGGTTATTATACAACTTGAACCAACATTTCCTTTACATTGTAAACAATGTAATTATATATATGTGTGTGTAAATATATATATAAAGAAATTTAATATAGTTATACTTTACAATATAATTATATGCTATTTGAATGAAGTTATATATATTATTTACATCCTCATATATTATAAAATAATATATTAAATTATATTATGTTTGATATCGAATATGAAAACACTTTTAATCAACAAAAAAAGAAGAAAGGAAGTAATGTTTATTTTTGTTAAAAAAAAACAATGAAAAGGAGGGGCTGAGCCCTCCCCAACATGCGTATGGCAGCGACCCCCATTGTGTCTCCGTCACCACACTACCACTTTGCGCACCCCAGCCCCACGCCACCACTACTCCCCCACTTCCTTCGTTGCCCCCTCTCTTCCCCAACCTCCTCTTCCAACATCGTCTACTCCCCATCCTCCACGAGTTTTCCCTCCATGCCATTCCCTCTCCTTCACCATCGCTTAGGCCCTTATCCCTCCAACCCAATTACCCCACTCTTCCAAATCTATGGCCTACTCTTCCCAGGACCGCAGCCTCGTGTCTACAAAACCCTAGACTCTGGTTAAAAAAATGCAGATTGCTACTGTGAGCATCAAAACAAAAGTTTAACTTTAGTTTGGTTTTCTTAAGAATATGTATGTATGTATGTATGTATGTATGTATGTATGTATGTATGTATATATAATGTAAGGAAATGCCCTTAGATTAATTAAAAGAAAATCTATAACCATGTGGTTGTGAGAGTAATGCCCAAATCTGAGGAGATTTCAATTGGATAGACATACAAAGGAAATAATATTGAAACAATACTTAAATCCTTCCCATCAAAGAGAAACCCCATGAATCTTTCCCTCTCTTAGCTCCTCCATAACCTGCACATCCAAAAGACAACACAAAACAAAATGAGAAGTAAGAATAGAATGGAAGAGAAAACAAAGAGATGTTTAGGGAAATTTTAGGGTGAGTTAGAAATCAAGGGTTAGGATTAGATTGATCCTAGGGCCCATGTTCAATCCTACCCACTTTAAGTCATGGGCATTTTGTTATGGGATTTAGAGATATTATTAAAGGGTGGGTAGACTCAAATCTTAAGATGAACCTAGTATCTTAATAGAAATTAAATAAATAAAATTATTTGGGGGTAGTGATTAAGTAATTGGGTAAATCAACTTAGATTAAAATAATTAAGTTGTTGGGTTAGTGTTAATTTAATTTCGGGTAAATTAAATTGATATAAAATAATTATTTAATGGGAATGGTTAAGCAAAACATTCGTATATTTTTAGTTCTCTTCAAAAAAAAATTCCAAATTTTTCTAGTCGAATTTTAGTGTGGTTTTCAGGGTCCCAGAGGTGGGGCACTACATTGATATCGAGATAGGTTCACACACGTGGACACTCTAGGTAATCAATCAACTAGTTAATGATATTTGTAATAACATTAAAGTAAATAAATAAATAAAATAATTGGTTAAAAATTTTCCACAACCATTTAATTATAATTTAATAACCTCTTCACTCACCTCGTGCACAGGATGGCACCCATGAGATGACGTTTGGTTAGGGGTTTGGGACGTAGTTCACCTATGCCCGAACCACGGCACCCGAGTTAGGGCCTCAGATCTTAGAGGCTCTTCAGCAGTTGATCGGCATTGTGCAGCAACGTCTTCCACCACCACAAGAGGCAAGAGAGGAGGAGATTCCGTTAGGAGTCGAGGAGCTGATAGGTGAGGACGTGCACTCAGATCTGCCAGAGCATGATACCCCGAGGCAGGAGAGGTCATGTAGCCCTTTTTTTCACCACGAGAGGGTAGCGTACTGTCATAGCCACTCACACAGTCTTGAAGGACAATTTGGGGATAGGCGACCCCACTCACCTGTTGGACTGCATCGCCAGGATCGAGATACAGGAAGTGTGATTAAAGACCTTCTTCACTTGCAGCCACCTACCTACACTGGCTCTATAGATGAATTTGGGGCAGAGTCATGGCGCCTTAGCTTGGATAGCTACTTTTGCTTGCACTCGTACGAGAGAAATGTCAAGGCCAGGTTTTCCATACACCTCTTCTGAGATGCAGCAGGCATTTACTAGAGAAATGAGGAGCGGAAGCTCCATTTGACTCGAGAGACAACGAGGCGGGAGATGTTTGAGGAGTGATTATGTTAGTGTGAGTTATCCTATGTGTCCTCCTCTCATATTGGAGGGTCATCTCACATGGGTTAGGTTTAGGGTTTCATGTGTGTCATGCACTAGGGTTACTTAGCACCCTATATGTACCCCTTTACTATTCATTTATGAGCATACCAAGACACTCCGTTGTCTTTCCTCTATGTGCAAGCTTTGTTTCTCTTGAGCAAGTTCTTCCATTACTGATCAATTTTTTCTTGCAATTGGAGCTATCACGATTCCATTGGAGTGCAACTACTTCATGGTGCCTCGTTTCCAATTTGATTCTCACAAACTCTTTTCATGGTATTAGAGATGAGATCGGGTAAACATGCACTCATTATTTTTTAGTTGCGATTACTCCTTTGTTTCATTATTTTACTCTGCATGCAAGTTTTCAATCACTATTTTCTAGAATTTTTGCTAATCTCTCTAACAAGATTTCTCATAAAGTTTTGTCGGTTTTTGTGCCTATTTTCTATACTTGTGTAGGTATTCCTGGAGGTTTTAGGGTATTTACAGCCACATTTAGCTATCTACAGCTAAATCTAGCTTTTCAGCCAAAATAGAGATTATTTCATTTTTTTAATAAAATTTTTAAATAGAAGTGAAATTTTTTTAGATCTTTGTGGTTTTTGGCTCTCTATTTTTCTGGTATTTTGCAGAATACAGTTTTCTTTTTTTGGTGGGAGTTCGTTGTTTTACATGAAGAATTGTGGAGGAGTTCCTATTCGTGTTTGAAACGTGGGAGCTCGTTTTTTTGTTTGTTGTGGCATTTTTTTAAACTGTGGTGTGTGTTTTGAATCGTGGCATTTTTTTTTAAGCGTGGGAACCCCTTCCAACTGCTGCCACATCCTTCCACGGCCCTCTACCCCATCGTAACTAGTCACACACCCTCTTTGCTCCACTGACCTCCCGCACACTATGCAAACACCAAACAAAAACCACACGGTCTCCCGCGTTTTACTTTTTTGGTAAGTTTTATTCCTTTTAGTAAAACCTACTCAACGCGTTTCCAAATACGGCCTTTCTAAAAACACCAAAAGCTAATTTTTAAAAACATATTTTTTCAAAAAAAATCAATGCTTTTAAAAAACGCAAAAAGTAAGCTTTTAAAAAACTTCCTTTCATAAGCTTTTAATAATAGATTTTTTTTTCAATACGTATGTTTTTTCAATACTTATGATAAGTTTTTTTAAACAAATCTTTTTCTCTTAATAAGATCTAAATTAAATTAAATTTAATAGATCTTATTTAAATACTTAATTAGGATTTAATTTTTTTAGATCTTAATTAATTTTTGTAATTAATTAGATTTAATTTAATTAAATCTATTTTTTTATTAATTGCAAATTAATTTGCTCTCATTTACGATCTATAATAACTTAAAATCGGCATCTAAATAATCTTTTTATCATTTTTTACAACTACAATAGCTCTCAAAATAGCAAAATTAGGCGTTTCCAAACGGTAAAATTTAGGTGTTATTGTCGATTTTTTCACTAATCATGCGCTCAAGTGTGTAGTGACACTTCGTGCACCTCTTTGCCTTCTAATCTCTTTTCCAGGTGTTCTAAAGACTCTCTGAACTCCTTGAGTTTATTTCAAACCTTGTATTTCACCCTTATTATTGCTTACGACTAGTGAGCGCGTCCACCTGATCTCTGACAAGAAGGGGTTTTCTTTTATGACATGAGACATTTTTCTCACCCTGTGGTTGGCTTTTACCTCCTTTCTATTTTTCACTTTTGCTTGTTTACAAAGTGTCCTTTTTTGCGCTCCACGAAACATTGTTGTGGTCTCCTCTCTTGCACGTTATTACGCTAATTACAAGACGAGTTACCAAGTGTTTCAAACCACATGCACGAACCCGATTGTAATCAATGCACTAAACTATAAAGTGCCGAAAGCAGGGGGTTGTTATTGTCCTAGGTGGTTGTGTTTCTTTTCTACATTTCTTTCTCTCTCTCTCATTATGGATGCACTTTAAATTCCTTTGCTTATGTTGTTCAAATTTTTCGAATGGAGATCAAAAATAATAATGAAACTAAGAGGCAAAGGGTTATTCCGCATCACCATGGGAACTGAGACTGAACCCGATGACGAACCTGAAAAATCTAAGTGGTTAAACTGTAGTGATGAAGCTTTAGGACATATTTTCATGTCTGTTTCTCCTAACTTACTCTTCCACATTGAGGCATCTGAAACACCTAAGTCTGCGTGGACAACGTTAGATGAAATGTTTGGACAACACAATGACATGAGAGCGCATGAGTTGGAAAACGAACTACTAGGGTTAAATCCTAGTGATTTTGAAAACCTACAAGCATTCTTCTCAAAGTTTGTCCACACTAGATCATTGTTAAAGGGATGTCAAGTAGAGAAGAAAGATTCTCAACTGATCTTGTCAATTCTCTCTAAGTTAGGTCCTGAATATTCTATCTTTGTGTCAACTTTTTACGCTACAAAAGCTGCCTTGGGAAAGGATTGGAATATGCCCTCATTTGACTATTTTTCATCCCAACTCATTTGAGAATAGGACAAACTCATTCAAATGGGGTCTCTCAAGTGCAAGTCACATGTCCTTGTAGCAATTACTAGTAAGGAAAAGAATACTCGATAATGAGATAGAGAAAAAGGATCAACCTAAGAAAGAAACCAAGACCAAAACTAAAATTAACATGAATACTTCGACTTCAGAGCCTAGAGCACGAAGAAAGACGGTATTTGTGTTCTTATTGCAAGAAGTCTAGTCACGATGAGAAGAACTATTTTTGGAAATAGATTGATCACTTATCTCATTTATTTGAGAAGAGTAAAATAAGTGTTCCTAAATCCATAAAACAAAATGCTCCGAAGGTTGAGTCTTCCACTGCAAAAGGTTCTACATGTGATAAGAAGAAAGGAAATGCTCTTGTAGCTTGAGTTGTTCCTTCATTGACGTCGATTATAGATTTTGGTGCCTCGCACCACATGGCTTCTTCACATGTTGAGTTCTCCAACATCGAACCTTGTGATATGTCCCAAATCACGTTGGGTGATAACATGAAAGTGTTGATTTCTAGTAGTGGATCGATAGAGATAGATGGGGGAACATTTAACCAAGTGTTGAGTGTTCCTGATCTCTCTACAATTCTCCTATCAGTTTACCAAATTACTCACCTTGGTGAAGGAATGCGAGTGGAATTTGGTCCTAACTCGGTGATTATTGGCAAGCTTAACAATGACACTATAATGGCTGAGGGAAAGGTAGATCACCATTCACGGTTATACACCTTTTCCCACTTTACTTCTGATTTGACTTCTACTTCTCTACCTACTAAGGTTCTTCAGCTCTCGATTCGGACTCTAACTCCTCAGATGATGATGTTGTTGAGCGTGCTCCTCTTCATGACTCTCAGAATTTTGAGTCTTCCGATTCGATAGTATTAATGATGAGGACTATGTCCCTTGCGAGATTTAGTTGGCGATACTTCGGATATGAGACATACTCACTCGATTTCGTTTGACCGCACTCTTTCTTCACCTCTACTTCGATTCCGTTGTCTCCTCTAGTTCTTCATGTGATGATAGTTCCACCGATCTGACTCGTTTGGTTCTACTTCTGATGATGAGGATTGTGCACCTAGTTCTGATGTCGAGAGTACTACAGAGGACTCTTCTCCTCCTTCTCTCACTATTCCAGAGAGTATTGACACATCCCACATCTCATCAGATATTGAGCAGTCTCCTATACAATACACTTGTGATGTACTACAGGTTCTTCATCCATCTACAGGTATTTTAGAGGAGTTCATCATCTCCGTTGTTGGGAGTGCCCCTTCTGGGACTCTTGCCACTTCCACTTTACCAGAGACTTTCATTAATCCACCCTTGTTTGTGGATCCATTTTCTGTCGTGGGGGATGTTTTATTACCTTCACATCAGTTGGAAATCCTTTCTACAGGTGTTCACCCTTCATACTCTGATAGTTCTACACTTGTGACATTACCCTCGGCTCCTTTACACTCGCTTGCTAGACCTATGTCACACTTTCGTGGACCAGACTCAGAGTTCTTCATGCTACTGCCTTCAGTTTCCTTCATGGAGTGGGTAGATTTCCAACACATCTTTTCTGTCCTTCCTAAGGGCAGACACATAGTATGGTGCAGATGGCTCTTCTTCAGTCCAGAGGCAGAGGATCTCATCATTGAATTTTTTTGGGAGACTTCTTAGAGTTGTAGAGTTCAGATCCATCCATGGCATCTTCCCTCTTTTTCATCTTTCTGAGAGATTTCCCCTTTGTACATGGGTACCTTTACAGGCTAGTCTATGGCCAGGACCCATCTTTGGCATCTTTCTTAGATTAGAGAGTATTTTTTTTTCTCTTGTGGTGGATGTTTTTCCCACTGGGTTTTCCTTTACTACTTGGGACTTCTTTTGTACATGGGTACCTCATCAGGCTTTATGTTGGGACCCATTTTTCTTCTTCTTCTAGGAAGATTGTGTTTGTATATGGGCACCTTATCAGGCCTTTAGTTGTCGGGCCCCATTGACACATCTTTCTTAGTTGTTTAGGAGTGTCTTCCTCTTCCGTCTGACTCATCACAGCCACTACCCCAGCTTTGATGAAGGGGGGTGTTAGTGTGAGTTATCCTATGTGTCCTCTTCTCATATTAGAGGGTCATCTCACATGGGTTAGGTTTAGGGTTTCATGTGTGTCATGCACTAGGGTTACTCAACACCCTATATGTACCCCTTTACTATTCATTTATGAGCATGCCAAGACACTCCGTTGTCTTTCCTCTATATGTAAGCTTTATTTCTGTTGAGCAAGTTCTTCCATTACTGATCAATTCTTTCTTGCAATCGCTGGAGCTATCACGATTCCATTGGAGTGCAACTACTTTGTGGTGCCTCGTTTCCGATTCGATTCTCATAAACGATTTTTCATCACACCAAAAGCTTAAACTTATAGTGGAGAGTGATCTCATCATGTTATTCAGCTACTACCTGCAACACCCTCCCACACGATCGAGCTGGGTATACACCCAATCAGGCCCAACAACATTAGGAGGCAGTGACACCGAGAATTTCCCGAGAGGTCACCCATCGCCACACTACTCGAAGCTAGTGCGCTTAACTACACCGGCTCGATACCAAATGATTTTCTGTCACAACAAAAGCTTGAATGTATGGTGGAGAGGGATCTCATCATGTTATTCAGCTACTATGCTAATAGATTCGGGGCTTGCTATATGTCAGAGCATTTCGTGCAAAAGAGGATTGATGAGTTTCGGGACTTACGGCGAGGATCCGGCACAAGAGCATAGTATGAGAGCTGCAGGTTCCTAGATCTTCTGTAGTATGTGGATTACATACAAGATGAGAAGTTGCGAGTTAACGAGTTTAATAGGGGCCTTAATGTAGATATAGCAGGAGCAGTTAGGATGTTATCTCCTCCCACGCTTGAGAAGGCCGTTGAGAAGGCCTACTTAGCTGAGGAGAATAGGACCAAGGAATAAGAGCACCGAGATAGAAACAAGAGCAAGTTTCAGGATTAGATGTAGGCCTTTCAGAGTCAGAGGTCACATAATATAGCACCACCCCCTAGAGGAGGATTCTAGCCTCTACCAGCAACCGTGAGGGCTCCACCGCACCCATAACAGTAGACGCAGCATCATGGCCACCAACAGCAGAGGGCTAGACAGACTCAGAGCTTTCAAAGAGGTGGCACTAGAGGAGGTTTTGGTGGAGCTAGGGATTAGAGACATGGTACTCAGCAGGTAAAGCAAGCTCGCACGCAGTAGTCTACTAGGGTTGGACCAGCAGGATCAGTGCACCTGAGTAGAGGAGGGACCCCATCTCAGAGGGGTATAGGACGATGTTTTATTTGTGGGTCTCTTGATCACTATGTGCGTATGTGCCTACACAAACCCAATATCATGGATACACGCAGAGCCACTAGATTCAAGTAGATGGTGGAAGACGTGGGACACACTCATCGTGTATATGCAATAGTTGACAACCGTCAGGCCGAGCATCAAGCTACGGTCATTGAGACGACAGGAAATTTCAGGGGTATTTTTATCTCAGTACTTTTCGATTCAGGTGCTTCAAATTCTTTTGTATCTCCTTCTATAGTGGACTAGTGTGGGCTAGTGGTGGCTAGGCAACCAGATAGTTGGCAGGTTGAGTTGGCCTTTGGGGCTAAACTCGCCGTGGACTCGTATGTGGAGAGTTGCGTACTTGATTTGGGAGTCTTCTCCACTACACTTGACCTCCAAGTTATTCCTTTAGGATTCTATCAAGTAGTTTTTGGCATGGATTAGCTCGAGCATCATCGAGCCAAAATGGATTACAGAAATAAGGTCATTGAGTGTCAGGATGATCTTGGGAGTGCAGTTGTGATTTCAGGGATGCAGAGACCTATTTCCTTGCGTATGATCTTGGCTAAGCAACTCAAGCGGAGCATGCATAAGGGATGTCAGTTGTTTGCTATCAAAATCAAGTGATCGATCGAGAGCACTCAGAGCATTCACCTTTAGATGATCATGTAGTTTTGAGGGAGTATGTGGATGTGTTCCCAAGTGAGCTTCCCGAGATACCACCCACGAGAGGTGGATTTCACCATTGATTGAGTACCTAGTTCTACACTGTTTCTAGGGAACCCTATTGGATGACAACTCCGAGCTTCATGAGCTCAAGATACGATTAGAGGAGTTGTTGGAGAAGGGTCTCATTTGTCCTAGTGTATCTCCTTTTAGAGCACTAGTCATATTTGTGAAATAGAAGGATGATTCTCTCGGACTTTATGTAGACTTGAGATAACTTAACAAAGTCACAATAAAGAACCATTATTTTCTCCCTAGGATTGATGACTTGTTTGATCGGATGCGGGAGCACGAGTGTTCTCTAAAATTGATCTCAAGTCGGGTATCACCGATCTCGCATTTCAGATGCGAGAAATTCATAAGACAACCTTCCGCACATGTTATGGGCATTATGAGTTCACCGTTGTTCCATTTGGATTGACTAATGCCCCAGTTGTCTTCATGAGCCTCATGAATGGAGTATTTAGGACCTTTCTGGATCACTTTGTCTTAGTTTTCCTTGATGATATATTGATATATTCTCATTCGAGGAGGAACACGAGGAGCATTTGAGACAGGTACTATAGGTTTTGAGAGAGCAAAAATTGTATGGGAACTTGAAAAAATGTAGCTTCTTTCTCTGCATGATATTCAAGTACTTGGGTCATATCATATCAGGAGAGGGTATCTCTGTAGATCCCTCTAAGATACAGGCTATCATGGATTGGCCAGCACCCACATCAGTCATTGAGGTGAGGAGTTTTATGGGTTTAGCAGGTTATTACCGCAGGTTTGTACAAGAATTTTCTAGGATTTCTCACCCTATTACTTCTCTTCAGAGAAAAGGGAAGAAGTTTGATTGGTCAGAAAAGTGTGAGCAAGCCTTTTAGTTGCTTAAGGAAAGGTTAACCCACGGTGCCCATCTTAGTAGTTCCGGACCCAACAGATGATTTTGTTGTGTGCACTAACGCATCACTAGAGGGTTTGGGAGTAGTTCTTATGTAGGAGCATCAGGTTATTACATTTGAGTCTCATAAGCTCAAATACTATGAGCTTAACTATCCTACTCATGACTTGGAGCTTGTAGTAGTTGTTCATGCACTTTTGCGTTGGAAACAATTCCTTCTAGGTAGACCTTTCATTTTGAGGATAGATCATCGCAGCTTGCAGCATATCTTCTTATAGCTAAACCTCAACACTCATCAACGGTGTTGGATGGAGTTCCATCTGAGTATGACATGGAGGTACAATATATCAAAGGAAAGGAAAATGTTGTTGTAGATGCGCTTAGTAGATGATGACATGTGCTTACTTCATTGACACTACAATCAAATTTGAGAGGCAAGATTCTTGAGCATCTTCCAGAGGATAGGTTTTATGAGGGTGCTAAACAGATGTTGGAGTCACAGGGTTGATTAGAGGGAAGATATTTAGGGTGTATATAAGAGATAGATAGATTACTTTGGTTCCATAGGTGCATCTATGAGCCTAAGTCAGGTGATCTGCGTAGCTTCATCCTTACAAAGGCTCATCGAGCTCCATATACAGCGCATCTAGGAGTGAAGAAAATGCACACCGATATGAGGGAGTTATATTATTGGCCAGGTTTTGAAGAGACATAGCAGATTTTTTTGCACGTTTCCTTGAGTGTCAAAGGGTCAAGGCAGAGCATTCTCATCCCGTAGGACTCTTACATCCTCATGATATTCTTGAGTGGAAATGGGATGTGATCTCCATGGATTTCATAGTCGGACTCCCTATGTCTTTTTATCATCATGATGCCATTATGGTCACCTTGGATAAGTTGATGAAGTTTGCACATTTCTCGCCAACCAAGGTCACCTATAATACACATGCCATTGCCAAAGTATTTATGTATGACATTGTTAGGTTGCATGGGATTCTAAAGACCATCATCAATGATAGGGATACCATCTACACTTCAATTTTCTGGACTTCCTTTTAGGCCGCTCTTGGTACTCAGATTAATTTCAGCTCAGCCTATCATCTAGAGACAGATGGACAGACAAAGAGGGTTAATTAGGTACTAGAGGACATGTTGAGGATGTATGTGATGGACCAGCAGAAGAAGTGGGAGGACTACCTTCATTTAGTTGAGTTTGCCTACAACAATAGCTATCATAGTTCTATTGGTATGGCTCCCTACCAGGCTTTATATGGTTGACCTTGCAAGACACCTTTGAGTTGGGACAGACTAGATGACAGGATTATTCTAGGACCAGCTTATCTATAGGATTTAGAGTAGCAGGTTGTTCTGATTAGACAACATCTTGAGTAGGCTAGAGCATGCCAGAAGGCATATGCAGACACCAAGAGGATTGATCATCACTTCTTAGTGGGTGACAAAGTCTTCTTGAGAGTTCATCCACATAAGAGCCCGATCCACTATGGAAAGGGTTCTAAGCTATCGCCTTGTTTTGTGGGGCCTTTTGATATTTTAGAGGTCATCACCCAGCTTTCCTACCACCTAGCTTTGCCACCATGCCTTGCACGAGCCCACGCCTGTATTTCATGTTTCGTAATATGTAGGTATGTACCAGATGTTTCTCATGTTTTGGATTGGTTGGCATTACAGGTAGAGAATGGAGGATAGTGGAGACTTGAACCCGTACGCATATTGGAGCACCAAAGGTTGGCCTTTCAAGGTTGAGACTTAGACTAGGTTAGAGTGCAGTGGGATAGATATGATGAGACAACAACTACCTGGGAGGATGCTACACCATTGAGGGCTAGATATCCCTATCTCTTCCAGTGACTTCCAGGCGGAAGTCTAATTTTAGTGGAGGAGGATGTAGTGCTAACATTTTTATAGCTTCAGATATCTGTTAATTTCCTTCTTCATAGACACGTTTGGACAGGATTTGATATATGTTGGAAAGTATGTTATGATTTTTGACCTTTGAACATGGATTCATAATTGGGCACGTAGCAGCAATTTGAGTCTATTAGCATGTTGATTAGTTTTCATTCAATGTTGTGGACATTAGCTTATGACGATGTTGTTTAGACCTAATTGAGATATGTTAAATGTTTAGTGTAGTTGCATGTTTGGATTCTATGGATATATGTCACTTTATCATTATGTCTAACTTATGGTGAATTGTGTATAATTGTGCATGTTGTCACATTTCAATTCCAAAAATATAATATGCTAGTTTAGAATTCATTGATTTCTTATTGAGTAGTTGATTCACATTTTATCGGACATGTGCGTTTAATGTGTGCAATGAGTGTGCAGGTGATAGGTCATAGGAGAACGTGAGATTCAGGCCAGCTACATAATTTTACACAAGTAGCCCATGGGGCTAAGTCCTAGCCGTGTTTATTGTATGAGGCCTTATTATTAGAGTTTATTATTTTGGGCACCATGAGTGGCCCTCATTTGTAATGTAATATGTCTTGTAATATTAATCTTGCTTAGGGTACTTAGTTGTGTTGTAAACTTGTGTTGGGGAATTAATGGCCCCACTTACATTAAGTTTTGAGTTTGTATGATATTTTTATTAATCAAAAGGGATTAGGTTCACATGTGAAAGCTTGGGTGGGCCCCAAATCCTCTACCCTTGTGCCCAAGTGTGCCAAACCCGAAATTGGGCTATTTTAGGCATTTTTAGTGACCCCTTTTTAGTTTGGGAGTTCACTTAGCATGAAAATGGGCCCTTGGACCCTACCTAATAGGTAGGGGGATTATTTCCAAGGCTTAGAGGGAGTTTCCCTCCCATTTTTCCTTCCTTTGGTCACATCCATGTAAGGTGGATGGGTAAGTGTGCTTTGTTAAAAGTTGCACAAGTTTGTTTTGGTTATCATTTTGGGTAATTTGGGAGAAGAGGGTTAAAAGCTATTTTATCCTTTCTCCCTTTTATTTTGAGAATATTTGACCTTGAGGGAAGAGAGGGGTGACACATGTCACCCCTCATTTGTGAGGATTTTTGCTTGCTCCTCTTCAAATTCTCCCTCATGGGGAAAGAAGAGAACTTTTTTTTAGAGCTTTTTCTTGGAGGCTTGTGGATTTTGGAGCTAGAGTTTTCTTGGGTCAAGAAGTGGAAAATATTGAAGTTGGAGAGCTTTTAGAGGTAGGCTCCTTGAGCTCATTTGTGAGTTTGATATCATGTTAGATATTATTCTTGGTTATTTAAAATGTGTGTTGTTGCATGTTAATTTTAATTGTTGTTTTACTTTATTTTTCTCCATCCATCATATGGCATGATGGAGTTTTGGAGTTTGTGGGGGAAGAGAGAGGTATTTTTCCCTCTCAATCCTCATGGCTTGATGGGCAAGCCTTGTAGGATTTAAGTTAATCCCCTCAAATGGTTTGAGGTGGGGAAGGTGTTTCATATGGCTTGAACTTTCTTCCCCATTCTTGGTGAGGAAACCCCTTTGGGCTTTGAAAATCCTTCCAAGAAGGATTTGGTGAAAGGGTGGAGAAATAAGGAGGGTTTGAATGACCTTGGAGGAATAAGGAGGTTGTGGAGATCTTGTTTTTGTGCAACTAATTTTGGTTACCACTTTTGGAGAACTCATTTCTTCTCTTCCCCATTTAGAGGTAGAACATGCTTTCTTCTCTTTTTCATCCTCGCAAAGTTGGTGTCTTGTTTTATCATTTGTCTTGTTTTTATGTGAATGTAATATTGGTTGTATACCTTACTCTTGTGCAATGTTGTGGATAGTAATCCATTTTCCCATGGGCTTGGGGGAGGCCAACATGCCTTACAACCTTGGAAAGGCATGTAATGATGCCTAAAGGTTGGGTGGTTAAACAAGCCTTTTTCCTTGGGTTGGATTCTTGGAAGCTTTTGAAGTTGGAGATCATGTGGTGGCAACTTGGATTCTCTTTTCTTCTTTCTTCTTTTATGGACATCATTCTCTATGTATCTTAAAGAGTGTGGCCATGTGAAGCTTTCATTTCCTTGTAAATCCTCCTTGTTTGTAAATTGGTATTACTTGTAAACTTGAGCAATCTCTCTGCAACATTGTAAAGAAACTTGTAATGGGAATTATTGTGATTAGTTATGTATTTTGTGAAAAATATTGCATATTTCAAGTTTAAGTCTCTTGTAAATGAAATTCGGTAACAAAATGATTCAATGAAATAAGAATTTTTGTAACCCTTATCTTTGAAATGAAAGTTGATTTATTGAATCTATCTTGTTATTGATCTCCTTCTTATCAAATCTTTTAACATTATTGAGTTGGAAATAAAATACCAGTTTTGAAGTATATCTCTTCTTGTAATCTTTGAAATTTAGTGAATAACATGAAACAAGTTTTACTCTCTTTCCTTGTTAACTTAATAAGACGTAAATATAAGTGAATCATGTGTGATCATATATCCTTCACTAAGTTGTAAACTTAATTCCAAGTCTATTTTACCATTAAAAATTAGTTTACACTCTCCTTTTTATGTGAAATTTTAATGGGTGTTTTCTTCCAAAAAAAAAAATAATCCATCAATTTTAAAATACACCTTCATTGTAGAACTCCTTTTTCATGTTTCAAACTTATTCTTTAGTTGGAAATACATTGCTACATGATTTTCCTTTCTTTTCACATAAATATTAAATCATTTGAACGTAGAGTTGATTCGAAGAAAAATAATATAATAAAATCGGTTATTATACAACTTGAACCAACATTTCCTTTACATTGTAAACAATGTGTGTGTGTGTGTGTGTGTGTAAAATATATATATATATATATATATATAAAGAAATTTAATGTAGCTATATATATTATTTACATCCTCGTATATTATAAAGTAATATATTAAATTATATTATGTTTGATATAAAATATAAAACATATTTTAATCAACAATGAGAAAAAGAAAGGAAGTAATGTTTATTTTTGTTAAAAAAACAATGAAAAGGGAGGGGTCGAGCCCTCCCCAACTGCGCGCATGGCGACCCCCACCGTGCCACCGTCACCACCCCCGCCATCTTGCGCACCACCACTCCACGCCGCCACGCTTGCTCCCCACTTCCTTCACCGCCCCCTCTCCTCCCCAACCTCCTCTTCCCACATCGTCGCTCCTCATCCTCCATAGGTTTTCCCTACACGCCATTCCCTCTCCTTCACCATCACTCAAGCCCTTATCCCTCCAACCCAATGACCCCACTCTTCCAAATTTGTATCCTACTCTCCCCTGCAGTCACCTCTTGTCCGCAAAACCCTAGTCTCTGAATAAAAAAATACAACTTGTTACTATGAGCATCAAAACAAAAGTTTAACTTTAGTTCAGCTTTTTTAAGAATATGTGTGTGTGTGTGTGTGTGTGTGTGTGTGTGTGTGTGTGTGTGTGTGTGTGTGTGAAGAAATGCCCTGGATTAATTTTAAAAAAATCTATAACCATGTTGTTGTCGAGTAATGCCCAAATCGAGGAGATTTCAATTGGGACAGGCATGCCAAGGAAATAATATTGAAATAATACTTCAATCCTTCCCATCAAAGAGAAACCCCATGAATCTTTCCCTCTCTTAGCCCCTCCATAACCTGCACATCCTAAAGACAACACAAAACAAAATGAGAAGTAAGAATAGAATGGAAGAGAAAACAAAGAGATGTTTAGGGAAATTTTAGTGTGAGTTAGAAATCAAGGGTTAGGATTAGATTGATCCTAGGGCCCATGTTCAATCCTACCCACTTTAGGTCATGGGAATTTTGTTATCGGATTCAGAGATATTATTAAAGGGTGGGTAGACTCAAATCTTAAGATGAACCTAGTATCTTAATAGAAATTAAATAAATAAAATTATTTAGGAGTAGTGATTAAGTAATTGGGTAAATCAACTTAGATAAAAATAATTAAGTTGTTGGATTAGTGTTAATTTAATTTCGGGTAAATTAAGTTGATATAAAGTAATTATTTAATAGGAAACGGTTAAGTGAAACATTAGTATTATTGTTAGTTCTCTTCAATAAAAAATTCCGAAATTTTCTAGTTGAATGTTAGTGTGGTTTTTGGTGTCCCAGGCGGGCACTACAAATGAAAACAAAAAACTAGCTAGAAAAGAAAATAAACTTGAAACTCCATCGTAGAGAAGAATATATATATAAACAAAAAGACGAAGGTCAATCAATTGAGGAAGAAAAACATAGCACCCGAAGGAGAGGACACACGCATGCTTTCCACTAACACACTGACAATGATAAAAGCTAAAACAAGAAGAAAACAAGCAGAAAGGAGAGATCTCCCAACAAGGCATCCAAAAGACAAACCAATTCAAGGAAATGGTGGTTTGATTTCATGATAATTTAAATTTAGGAATAGGAGAAAAGTGTAGAAATATATTGCCTTCTCCTCCATCTTCAACAAGGCACCCAAAACCTCAAAGTCTAGTAACAGCAATCCTCTAGGTGAATCTTTGTCATTAGCATGTAAGGTGCCAACATTCCACTTAATCCCGCATTCACATAGGCAGGGAGCTCCCAAAACCTAGAGCTTCATCTGGTGGAAAAGAAAATGGTCTCAAGGACTGCTAAGACTACAATAACTACACAAAATGGGTTTAATGGAAATCCCAAGAACTATAGAAGGAACGAAAATTCTAGGAGGAATCTTAGACTCCACAACCTAGAAAACGTACTCCCAATCTGCATCTAAATAGGATGATCAAAGTAGGACATGATATCCATCTCAACACAAGGGGAAACGAATCTACTAAAAGGAGTCATAGGTGGCTCAAGGGGCCACGTAAGTAGAATGTGGGAGAACAAAATGTAGGTATCATGTTTGAAAAAATGCCACAAAGAGATGTGGTCTCAAGGGACACTATCCTTGTAGGATATTCACAAAAGGATCATCCAAAAACAACCAACAATTTTCAAACCTGATCAATACGCCTTTACCATTCACTCAGCCAATCCTAGAAGGGAGTTTTGACAAAGTTATGGACATCCTCCAGCAGCAAGGTAACCAGAAAATAGGCAGAGAAAATGTCCCAACCAACCAAAGCACTCAATCTAGCCTCCATAAGGGTTCTGAGCCACCACAAGAAACCAACGCATGGTATTTATAGGTTGCAGAAAAACTGAGCAGAAAACAAGAGATAGGGATCCAGAAGAAAGTGGCTAATGCATTAGAAAGGGTGTTTCATTCTACACAAACAAGGTCCCAAAAATAATGAAAAAGAGGAATAATTTAAGCGGCCAACATCAGGAGAACCAATTGCAGGCTGAAGTAGGAATCTGGGAAAAAAAATTAATAAGACAACCATCCCAATGAATGTTGTCCACCACCAACAAGGGAAAAAGGCGCTTCAACCACTATAAAACAAGACCCCCAAAAAGAATAAAAATACAGTCTCCCATTGTCTCACACCAAACATGCTAATGAATGGCCATAAAGAGAAATCAGGGAGGGTAGGCGTCCCACTCCAAGTCACCTTCACGCACCCACTATCCATAAAGACATGATGGAGGGAAGTCAATAAGCATACACCAAACAAGGGGAAAAATAATTGTCATAAAGAATAGCAAGTTGGTGGAAGGAAAATCAAATTCTCCTTTAATTTAAATGATTAACGACAAGCAAGTTGCGCAGCCCAAACAACCAAGGGGAAGGAACTAAGGGTTGATGTTTCTATGACCACACAAGAAAATGACCAACCACGGCATCACAATAGGAAACCCTCTTCTTTACGTGATCCAAGGCTCGATCCGCAAAGCGACCAATCAAAACAATAAAATCACTCATTGATAATTAACAATAAAGTTGATAACAAATCAATGATCAGATAATGAAGTTATCATCGATTGCTAATTAAAATAATAATATTATTATTATTTTTATTACTATTATTATTATAACTTATTAATATTTATTAATCATATTAACAAGGACCAACATATAAGCTCGATCAAAATAATAACAAGCAAAAATAGACAATTCAAAAATAATTATTATTATGTAGATGTTCCTTCTAGTTGGACATGCCCTAACAACATCAAGTCATCATTCAAACCACCTATAGAATTTGAGAATGAGATTTTCCTTAATAGGGTAATCAAAAAGGGTGAAGCCAAAAATATCAATAGGAGCACAAAAGCGTTGAACGCTTATTAACACGGTCATCGAAGAAGAAAAAGAGCAACGATGAATGGGGCATTACACTTAACATCATCCTCACAAACACCACGAATAGGCATGACATGGTCCAACATTCTCCAGAGTATGTGATTCCCTTCCAGGCCTTGAAACCATGTGTGTAGTAAGGAGAATTTGATTTTCTTAAGGTAGTGCTCATGGGAACCAACATTAAACATAGAGTAAAACCCTCTTGGACCAACATAAATGGAGCTAGTGAAATAGTTATCCTATGACTTAAACTCTTGTTAATGATCTCTTTAGTTCCTCACAGATAAATGGGTTACCTTGGTCTTTTTGAAGTTCGTTTAGCATAAATTTTATCCTCTCACCTTAAACTCATATTTAGTTGGGGCATTGATCCTTAGGTACAATTGGAATTAAACCAAACCTTGGCTAATTAAGGGGTTAACTTACGGGTGGAAATTGTTCATAACTCTTAGCAAATGCAATTGTATTTTAAATTAAGTTGACTTAAGAGAAGTGTAGAAACAAAAAAAATGGTCTCATTACCCCTTATGCCTAGTTTCCCTTTGTACCCTAGTGAGTGGCCAAAAACCAAACAAAGGTAGTATGTGATATTCCTGTTGGTGCTCAAAAATGTCTCGCCCCATTTTTGTCCTTGAAGATTTATTGATTCACAGCCTTTTTCATTTTCTCCTTCCCGTATGGTGCTTGGTTGGTCTTATTGCCATTTTTAGTCTACTCCTGGGTCGAGGATCATGTGTGGGTCTGTATTTGTCTCATGGTTCCTTTGTTCCTCTTAAAAATCTCTATATTTTGAGTCTCCCATGCTATGTTCCTTCAAAACTCACGTTTTCTCGTTTCCTCCATTTTCCATAGTCAAGATCTGTTGTCGCTACCGTTTTTCTCCTAAATACTCATAGATAAATGAATTGATGTGTCCTCGAGGAACGTATTTGAGTCTTGCAACATTTCTAAAATCTCTGTCCTTGAAGAAAATTTCACTTTCAGGCTCAAATGGTCATTTCTCTGTGTTTTACGCTTTAACGGTGTCTCCCTGGTCAAATTGGCATCCTCGCATCAACAGGGAAACATGGAACCCTTTCGTTGGGACGCAGATGTGCGTAAACTTCAAAATTTCTATAAAATGCCTCAACTTTACAATGTGTCCATGTGGAGGAACGATGCTCGTTTGAGAATCAACTTTTTAGTTTGGCTTTGAAGTAGTGCCGGGAGGACATGTGGAGGCTTCTTTGGGGTTCCCATACTTACACAAATTTCAAAAGGTTTTCGGGAATTCCAGGAAACATGGGGGAATGGCGCTCATTTTAATATCTTCTTTTGGGCTTTTCCTTGGAGTAGATTCGGGAGGACACGCGGAGGCATCCACTGCTTTCCAATACTTAGAAAAAAAATTATGCGGTTAGAGCAGTTTGGCGGAACGGGACACGTGGCGAGCTCACGCTCATTCAGGGTCTCTAATTTGGGCACCATCTTGAAGTTGCGCCATGGAGAGACGTGAAGGAACAGCACATGTTTGGGGACCGGCCCTTGAGTTTCATTTTAAAGAAGCGTCGGGGTGACAAGTGGAGGCCTCCGCTCACTTTGCATTTTAATTAGAATTTTTAACGGCCAAAAGGAGACTTCCTCGAAGCATGACAAGTGGTGCCTTCCATTGAGCTTAAAGCCTTCAAACAAATTTTGCTGGAGCAGGACACATAGTGAGTCCACGCTCATTCAAGGTATCAAATTTTTGGGACCTCCTCAAGGTGCACCATTTTGACACGTGGAAATTTGAAAAGTCATAGGGGACGGGGAGGCAGACCATCAGAGGCAATTCAAACTTTTCACTTCTTTGCTTCGTAAAGGTTAAAATAGCAAAAATGGCCCGCAAGCCCAATGGGAAATAGTCAATGTTTTACCCGGTCAATGGCGGAGGTGCGGACCCACGGAGGAAAATTGGAAAATTTTCCTTTACGAGAAAAAAGAGTTAAAAGTAAAAGGGGAAGCATAGTTCATTGGGACCCACATTGGGACACGTGTCAAAAGTATTTCTCAAGGGCGGAGCTGTAGGGAAAACTTGGAAAATTTTCCTTTTCCAAAAGAGAGTCAAATGGCAGAATTTCTCCACGTTTCTTTTGGGGCCCACCTCAGGACACGTGTCAGGCCCATTTTCAGAAGCGGAGGTGCAGGGAAAATGTGAAATTTTTCCATTTTTTAAAAGGGTCAAAAAGGTCAAAGGAATCCCCGAGCCTATTTTTGCATCTTCCACATGGACAATCCACATTCAAAATCAAAGATCAATGGTGATGAGTGTCTAAATATGATTTTCCCTCCATTTTCTCTGTAAAAATCCTAGAAGTGTGAGTCTTTATGATTTCTTGTTATTTTCTACACGCCAAATAGAGGAGCGATTTAATTTTGATATCTAGAGTTTGGTGGGAGAGATCCTGGAGATGTATTTCACCAAACTAAAATGGTCTCGACTCTCAAGCCCGATCCGGGTTTCCGCTTTTTCTTCTCTTGAGCATACGCAAGGGGTCGATTTGATTGATATAGGGCTGAAGTTGTTGGCGAATGGATGGAGGCATGTTTTTCCCAAGAAAGGAGTTGAATGCGGGAGGAAATCGAAGAGATTTTCCTCAAGCACTGGAGACTTTGCAAATCTAATTCTCGTGAATCACGAAAGAATCATGGCAAGCACTGGTGCATTTAATTTTTTTGTCTTTTGGGAGGAAGGGGCTCTATTGGAAATGCTATAAAGGGCATGAATTCATCATGTAAATGGTTGGGAGTTTTTGGAAAGATCAAGATTGATTCTCTCTAGCAGAAAAAGCTTGATAGAGCCCATCCATTTTGAGAAGTCATCTAGAGAAGCTGTATATCTCTCTTTGTGTCAAATTTGATCATGTCAAGGTGGTTGCAAGTGTACAACCATTGAAAAGCTTTGAGATTGTTCTGGAAACTTTCCCTTGCTAATAAATTTGATCAAACTTTGAGTTATTCTATGTCAATCTTGAGTAAAGTGTATTTATTTCATTTCTAAATGCATACGGGTAGTTTTTCTTGTTTTATTGCAATCTTGTACCAAAATATAGTCCAATCACATAGGTCTTATTCCTTGTAATAGTTTAGTGGCATCCACAATTTCATTTTCGAGAAGAGCCTTCATTTGGGAATGGGATAAACAATTTAAAATCACTTTTCTTTCATTTTTTGATTGAGATTATCTGTAAGCCTCTGGGTGTACCTCAGGCATGACTTGGTTTAAATATTGGTGCTTTATTGGGTCCTTTGACTCGATCCTTCATGACAGAATCCCACAGGTTGTGTGAAAGAGTGCTGATTTGGGCCTCCATTGAAGCACATATTCTAGTTGAGGAAACAATTTAACTTTTTGTGGCATTTTGTTGATTGAATCTTTCCATTTTGCATAATCTCTCAAGGATCTGGTGATTCAAGTTCATCCTATCTCCCCTCCCACCAAAAAATCTATTTAAAACAACTAATCCTACCCATACTACCCTTGTTTTTGCTTTGTATACCCACACAAGACCAAAATCCTTTTACTAAAGTATGTAGAACAAATCAGGGTCTCAAATGTCTTTAGTAACCTTTTCCTTGTTGTGAAGATATCTCCATGATCTGGAAGTGACAACTCGTGAGAGTCAGATCTGGTGTGTTGATCATATTTTCCCAAGGTCTTCTTTACAAAATTTATGCAAAAGAAAGGTACCTGTATCTCCTTTCAAATGACAGAGGTTACACAATAGGTTCTCTTACCTTGGTTGAAAGGCACAACCTAAAATAGTTAGGATAAGATCATATCCTTTTGAGGTGCTATCCATCTCTCCACAAATCCAAGTAACAAAGGGACAACTAGATTTCTCCCGGCTACAAAACGACATACATTTATGATATATCCACCTCTAAGCTCCTGTTGAATCTATGTTGTTGCTTGGCTTGAAAAGGAGAACAAATTTAGGTACCAACAATTCCTACAATTGATCTCATGGTGGGATTTAAATGACACAAGTGGATGTCTTAGTTGCAGCATGTATTTAATATTGTAGTGTATAAGAGAAAAGAAATGGGATGTCTCGTGTTAGGTTACACTCCTTGTAGTAGTGAATCCATTAGTGAAAAGTATGTGTTATTTTGTTTACAAATGTTATAAAACAATGCTAATAATGAGACCATAGTGCGATGTAAGAGTAAAGCATATAAGATTAAAATAAGATTTGAAGTTAGGAATAATGTCACTCTTGGAGTCCTTGTAACTCAATTAGACATTTTCATGTCTTAAAAAAATGAATTTCCTTGGTGAGATCAAACTTCGAGAAAACAAGGAAACATCAAATGGATTCAACAAGTTATTGAACTATATTAACTATGATAGGGAAATAAAGATACCATGATCGAAGAATGTTTGAAGGAACATGTATCTTGAATCTAAATCTCCCTTAAGTCCTAAGATTTCTTTCTCGGCATCATGTCAAATTCACTTGTGTAGCAAGGGTAAAATTTAAACATTGAATAAACATTTGAGAAGCATAATCTTAACATAAGAATGAGAGAATTAGGAACTTTTTATGCAATTTGAAATATGGAAAATAATTACATAAGTTATGGAGATTTTCGTAAGGGATAAAGATCCAAATTAAATGGTCAAATTGTAAGTTGAATGTGAAATGAATTCAAGAATCTGTAGATGAAAAAAAAATTATCCTTGCATAATAATATTTTTTGGAATGTTAATCATAACTAAGATGTAATCATGGTAATGATGTGTTGTGGGTTTGCCAATCCTTGGGTCCCTTTTTATGGTTGGGTCATTGCTAGCATTCGTTCATTGGGGAAAGTGTGGCATCAACATGTATATGGTTTTGTCATGTGTCTATGTGAGTCGATGACTTGTGTAAGTGTCTTATGTGGTGTTAAGTTTATCTATTGGAGCCCATGTGGTGTTGTGTAATGAGCATTTAAAGTTCAAAAAAAAAATAATTATTCCGGTATTTTTATTGTTGTATTTGTGTGTCCAAATTGTGGGCATTACAAACAACTAGACACAAAGGTCGGCAACAAGTTCCTCTCCTCAACACAATTGACCTACTAAACGTCCGTAGATTTCGTTTCTCTTCTAACTTCAAAACAAATTTATTTAAACATTATCTAAAAATATTATGAATGTTTGAACTATCTTAAATAGAAAATATTTACCATTTATACACATTTTTGACATCGATTTTTTTCAATTCTTTCTACCACAATTTATATAATTCTATTACAGTCCTTTAATTGTTCTTGAAAACATTTGTTTAAGTGAAATATTTCAATGAATTGCTCCCAAAACAATTAAATTCTAAATTTATACTTTACTTATGCTCTACCTTGAACTGCTTTCCAAATTCAGAGCATGCAAAAGTAAACTAATTTGATATTTTTTCTTATTTTTTTCTTACACTAACTATATATGAAACGCTAGAGCTACATATGATTGTTAACCGTTCAATTACAAGCTCCTAAATACACTGATCTTTACCTATAAGATGTATACCAAGGAGTCTGGAGTCGTATCACATTTATGCTAGATAAATATTTTTATTGGAATCAGTCTTGGATTTTGGAAGGCAGTCATTTTAGATGTCAAAATACAGTCACTTTTAAAATATGACTGTCATGTAAAAATATAATTTGAACATTAAAATAATATGCATATTAAAAATTTAACCATCATTATATGTATATGTATATTAAAAATTGAACCGTCATATATGTATATGTATATGTATATATATGTGTGTGGGGATATGTATATGGATATGGATATGCATTAAATTTATAATAGTTAATAAAGTTAATAAATTAAATATTATATTATATATTAATTTATTTTTATTCATAAAAATAAAATAGAATTAAAATAACTTTTTTGAAATATGAAGAAAATAAAAATAATAGAATCTTAATACCTTATTAAGGATTATGAAATAGAAACATTTATTGTTTTGTATTTTCAATTAGTTTTGTTTAATTTTTTTAGTTTTGTTTGTTTGTTGTTTAGCTTTTTTACTGATTTTGATTTGTAATTGTTTTTTTCATTGTTATTTGTTTGATGTTTTACAAATAAAGATTGGAAATATGAATTATTGCAAGAAATGTGAAATTTTAAAATTGAATTGAGTGCAAGTTGGAACTTGAAAGTAAGAAGCTAGAATTCATTTTGAGCCAGTCCTTTTTTCACTTTCTTCAAAAAAAAATTAAAATTGGAACTAAG
The DNA here is from genome assembly GCA_018340775.1 of Taxus wallichiana var. yunnanensis. Taxonomy (NCBI): domain Eukaryota; kingdom Viridiplantae; phylum Streptophyta; class Pinopsida; order Cupressales; family Taxaceae; genus Taxus; species Taxus wallichiana. Next base: position 78,826,104 of record CM031233.1, on the reverse strand, counting down.
AAGGTAGAATTCATTTTCTACACAATTCATTTTGAGTGAGTCATTTTTTCATTTCATTTTTTCATTTTCTTCAATATTTTTTGTAAAATTGTATCTTGAAATTTACATTATCAATTCACCTTCAAAAGTGCTCTCCAAAAATATGCCACATTTATTAAATTGTTTAATTAATAATTTAATTTTACAAGTGAACTATTTCCTAGAATCCCAATTATCCAAATTCCCAACAAAACAATCCACCATTGAGATATTCTATTGTGATTAGATGGTGGTGGATTCATAGTCAATTTTTATTTCAGCATATCCGTCCCCAAATGATTCTTTATTGTTTTTTCCTTTATTTTGGAAAATACAAACTACAAGCCGGATGCTTGCAGTTGAGGCACACTGGACAGATTAGGAATTTAATGTTTCCTATGATATGGTTGGAGGGGTGCAAGCTATATTACACTTATTCTAAGGTTTAACCTTTGAAGTACGGATAAATAAATAATTTTGACGTGTATATAATATTTTGAATGCCAAATGACATTCATATAATTATTTAAACAGTTAAATAATATTATTTTGACATAGAACATTGAACGTCAAAATCCAGCACGGATTGGAACGCATCAATTTATTGATAAATAAGTTTATTTAATGGAGATAAATAAATACCATGGAGATAAATAAATACCATTGTTAACGGATCAATGTATTTTACTACATCATATTTTACATTTAAACGTGACGTTTTTTCCCTCTATCTATTAGTAAGTGATATTAATTAATTTAATATGGATAAATACAAGATTATTTATGGAAGTAGATTTAACAGACGGTATACGAGAGAACCGCATTCAGGAAACCTCTTAGAATACAAATAGAACGAACATAAAATATAAGTAATAACAGCATTAGGAAAAATGCCGAAATCATTCCCAAGAGACGGGGTAGCCCACAGAAAATAATTGAATCTGTCTCCATATTGAAAGATTAGAGATGATTCATACAAAAACTGACATGTCAAAAACACCAACAGTTGCATTATTCCCGAAGGCAATTCGTATGCAACGGTGATGGACACATTTGTCTGGTTTGCAATGAGATCACAGAACCTTCTTTTCAGGGATAGAGAACCTTCTTTGAACGGATAAATCCAACCGCAGATCATCCTTTCCTGCATTCAAACATTCTTTGCTGTCACCATTTTTCTGTACAGCCATTAAGTATGCTTAGCATCCGCAGTACTTCGCAATTCTAGAAAAACAAATAATGAAAACAACCCCGTACATATGTATTTACCTCGGCATATGTCGTGGGATACTGCAAGAGTTGGTGTTCCCTAGAAATAACATGGTGAGTAGGAGAAGAATTTGGAGTGGGAGGAGTAGTATAACACACAATTTTTTTCCTCGGAACCTCAATTCCTCCATCATAATCCATCTCCTCCTCCTGCACAGAAACCTTCATACGAAACATTTGAGCTGATAAAATTAATCAACTCCAATACAGTAGAAAAATGAAGATACGAACCTGATTATCCTGCCTGCTTTTGGGATTGATATGGCGTAGCTGTCTTGTTTTGTAAGGAGAGGAGGCGCAGCAACCCATTGCAGCTTGTCTCTTTTGATCTGTAATTACCTCTCTGTACTAAAGATATATTATGACATTTCAATGACGGTAAGGGGTTTTATAATATAAATGAGCAGCCCCACTTCATGAAATAACAAGGCGTTACACAAGTCTCTAATGGAGTCTAATTAAAGTCTCTGTGCTCAGGCAAGACGAGTGGAGAGATGTTTTAGTGGAGGTATTACTTCTTATATTTACATGTAAGTGATGGACTATAAATTGCACGTACTAAAAATAACAAAGCATAATCACATAAATATATGATGCATTAATACAAGGCCACTTAAATGTGTTATTATAACTCATTGATATGAAGGAAGAACTACCCTAATTAAACATATATCAAATCTTACTAATCATTTCAACATTGTAACGTTCAATATTGAACCAATTGCTTATTAAATATATTATTAAAATTACCCAAATCACTTACAACGGAAACACAGGAGGAATTTTTTATGTGTTTTCTCCTCGACTATCTATTCATTTGGTTTTCTGGTTCCAATGAAATTGTTCTGGTACAACGTGTTTATCCTCAAAAGAAAATCTTGTATCTTGTATGTGGACATGCTTTTTCAGATATAGACCATTCTAACTGTTTTTTTATATGTTATTGTAATATTAAAATGATTTGGCAGTACAAAGTATCTATTTTAAGAAATTGCATGTTGCGTGTAAACCCGATTTTCAGGAAAAAAACTACTATAATGGTTATTAAAAACCGATTACGAATGAAACTATAGTTTTTTTTTTTTTTTCAAAAATTAATCTAACCTATATTTTTTGCGTAGCTTTACTAAATAGACAAAATCCTATAATTAATTAGAATTTCTTCATCCATTGCTTACAGTCGACGATCTACGAAAATATGTCGTTTGAGGTTCAAAATTTTATATACACACCAAAAAAAAAAAATAGTATATTAATAAAAGTTTTAAGTTATTACTAATATTGTTGGTGCTTATTACTGAAAAATAATTATATAATATTTTTCAAGCAGGTTATGCTTTGTTGCAGATTCTATCTTTTATATTTTCTAAATTGTATTATAATTACAAATCTATGTGGGATTCTCTAATTGATTGAATCTAAATGATTTTAACAAACTTAATCTTTATAAATATTTGGGCCTTTGTTTTACAATTATAAACCAACAAAAACAATGTTACATTAATTAATTTCATAGTTTATAGAAATACAATTATTTTTCCTAAATATCGATTGTACAGTAATCAAAATCAAATGAGTAAATTCCAGATTTCATTCCTCCAAATTCAACCTTCAATTTTCACCTTTCTTACAAAATATGAAATCCAATATTTGTACTTCAATCTAAATTTGTATGAAATCAAATAAAGAAAAATCACAAAAATCAACTAAAATTAAACTAATTAAAGATAAAAATTAATAGAGGTTTCTATTTTAGTATGAGATATTAAGATATTTTTATTATTTTAATTCAAAGTTTCCATTTTTGTTGATATTAATTGTCATAAATCTCACAAATTCATAATATGTAGTGTAATATTTAATTTGGTAATTTTCTTAATTATTTTAAATTTAGCATCACACATACATACATACATACATACATACAATGCTTGATGATTAAATTTTGAATATATAGGTCATATTGACAATTAAATTAAATTTTAACTTGTCAACTATAACAATTATATTTTAAAAGTGATTGTATTTTGACATCTAAGATGACTAAAAACGTTTAAACACCTTGCAAAATCCAACACTTTGCAAGTCACATGGATATTTGATCTAATATCCTTAACTTTTTTAATTTTTTAATCTAGTGTGCCGAATTTCGAATAAAATTTCATAAAAAGGTATACCCCTTACACTAATTAGACTAACAATTTGATTTTGAAGATTCAAAATTATATTTCACAACATGCTTGATTGAAGATATCTACAAGTTGTTCGCGAAATTTTACATACTTTAATTGAACATATTTCTTCTTCAAATAAATATACTTTAAATTTCTATGATTAACTGGATTCTTAGCTAATTTGATGGTTCGTGTTATCATAAATATAACCATAGGTTAATATTGAATCTCCTTATTAGTGTTTTTGATAGGCAGTGGTAACTATAAGAATCCTTTTCTTATTACTTATTGTTTATTTCAACCAATCACAATAAACTATTTTTACTTCATATAGTCTTCGCAATAGTTTTAAACTAATTTTCTTGGATGTGATTGGTTGATACATTTTTCTAGTGATCTATATTTTTACATGACTACTAAGAAGCTAGGTAACTCAAAATGAGCTTTTCAATCAGCTTGTTTTGCAAACATTCCCATAACTTTCTCAAATGACCTCACAAATACATGAAATTTTTAATGAAGCACCAATACACCTTCCTCCATTATATCCCATGATTTTTTTACAAGGAATAGCTGTAAAAGTTTATGACTTGTCTCATTTGCATGTCATAACAACTCGAGTTCCTAAAGGGCGCTTTTAGCTAGATATAGAATTTTCCTCAAGACCTCTTTCTTTACTTCTTGAGTCTTAATATGAGTTCATTTAATTTCTATACACATTCCAATCATTTCATTGTCTCACTTTACACCACAGAATCTGCTTAACTCCCATGCACTTAGAATGCACCAATTTGGCTTAGGATGGACTAAGCGGGTACACCAAACACATTATAACTCCCAAAACACACAATTTGCATGACAAAGAAATATTGAGACAACACAACCACATAATTGAAAACCGAGACACAAAGATGGGAAACAATGTCCTCTCCTCAACACAATTGACCTCCTAAACACACCGCCGATTTTGTTTCTCTTTTAACTTTAAAACAAATTGATTTAGACATTATCTAAAAAAGTTATGAATGCTTAAATTATCTTAAATAGATAATATTAACCATGTAAACACATTTTTTCATCGATATTTTTCAATTCTTTCTACCACAATTCATATAATTCTATTACAATCATTTAATTGTTCTTGAAAACTTATGTTTAAGTGAAATATTTCTATGAATCGCTCTCAAAACAATTAAATTATAAATATATACTTTACTTATGCTCTAGCTTTAACTACTTTCCAAATTTAGTGCATACAAAAATAAACTCATTTCATAAATTTTCTTACATTAAATATATATGAAACACTAGAGCTACATATGATTTTTATTCGTTCAATTACAAGCTCCTAAATACACCGATCTTTACCTATAAGATGTATACCAAGGAATTTGGAGTCGTATAACATTTATGCTAGATAAATTTTATTATTGGAATCAGTGTTGGATTTTGGAAGGCGTTTAGATGTTTTTAGTCATTTTATATGTCAAAATAAAGTAACTTTTAAAATATGACAGTCATGATTGACATATAAAAATATAATTTGAACGTTAACCATCAATATATGCATATGTATTAAATTTATAATAATTAAGAAAGTTAATAAATAAAAATATTATATTACATATTAAATTTTTTTAGATTCATAAATAATAAAATAAAAATAAAAATAAATTTTTTGAAATATAAAGAAAAGAAAAATAATAAAATCGAATACCTTCTTAAGGATTATGAAATGAAGACATCTATTGTTTTTATTTTCAATTAGTTTTTTTTTATTTTTTTAGTTTTATTTGTTTAGCTTTTTTATTGATTTTGATTTATAATTATTTTTTTAATTGTTATTTGTTTCATTTTATACAAATAAAATTGGAAATGTGAATTATTGCAAGAAATGTGAAATTTGAAGATTGAATTAGCTGCAAGTAGGAACTTGGAAGTAAGAAGCTAGCATTCATTTTCTACATAATTCATTTTGAGTGAGTCATTTTTTCATTTTCTTCAATATTTTTGTAAAATTGGAAGTAGGAAGCTAGAATTCATTTTCTACATAATTCATTATGAGTGAGTCATTTTTTCATTTCATTTTTTTATTTTCTTCAATATTTTTGTAAAATTGTAGTTTGAAATTTACCTTATCGATTCACCTTCAAAAGTGCTCTCTAATCGTATGCCACATTTATTAAATTATTTAATAAATAGTTTAACTTTACAAGTGGATTGTTTTGTAGAATCCTAATTACCCAAATTCCCAAAAAAAAAAATTCACCCCAAAGATATTTTATTATGATTAGATGGTGGTGGATTCATGTTACTCAATTCTTATTTCAACATATCCGCCCTCAAAATATTCTTTATTGTTGTCCTTTATTTTGAAAAATACAAAGTACAAGTCGGATGCTTGAAGTCTACAATACCTTCCTTTTTAACCTTTGTGAGGCACACGTGATAGATTAGGATTTTAATGTGTCATATGATATGGTTGAAGGGGTTCAAGTCTAATGAAACTACCTATATCACACTTATTCTAAGGTTTAACCTTTGAAGGAGGGACAAATAAATAATTTTGATGTGAATATTATATTTTGAATGCCAAATAATATTCATACAATTATTTAGCAGAATTTACCTTATCGATTCACCTTCAAAAGTGCCCTCCAATCGATTGTATATCACATTTATTAAATTATTTAATTAATAATTTAACTTTACAAGTGGATTTGTTTCCTAAATTCCCAATTACCCAAATTCCCAACAAAACAATCCACCCCCGAGATATTCCATTGTGATTAGATGGTGGTGAATTCATGTTACTCAATAGTCAATTCTTATTTCAGCATATTTTCCCTCAAAAAATATTATTTATTGTTTTGTCCTAATTATTCTCCTTACTCCCGTACAAAAAAATGATGACATCATTCATTCTATTTTCACATCCACACTACCACATGCTCCCCGTCATATTTAAAGTAACCGAATTTCAGCGGCATGAAAAACTAACTTAAAATCACACGTAAACGTTAACACAAGTAGTAACTAATTAGCGTAGTAATAGGAAAAGACTCCTACGGTAAAATTGACACGTAAATGGAGATATTGGCGGTGTATAAATGGTGGTAAAAATGTACAAAAAGGGTCGTTAATATCGTTGTTTTGCACTGAATCTAAGTTATTTAATCTTCACTCTCGGTATGCACTCGATCAATGTCAATCAACGCATCATGACCATCCATTTTACAATGGACGACCATGATGCGTCAATAGAATTGACTAGGTGCATATTGAGTGAAGGGTAGCCTCTTCCCAAATCAAATGCCCTAATTTTCTATCCAACATTCTCATGTGCTTGCGATAAGTGTTTCATCCGGATTTCATGGAAAACAAGAACAAGTGTAGTGAAACTTTAATCACATAATCACAGTTTTGAATCACTAAGGCTATACAACTATAGTACCCACTTCCCTTTGAAACCTTTTGATACCGATCATGACACCTGTTGATTGTATCATGGACATTATTATAGTTTTGATTTAGTATGATGATTAGATGTTAGAGAATGGATTATTGCTGACTCTAATTCATATATGATGCATGATGACTATTACGACATTTTATATATTGATGTTGATATCTTGTCTCGACATGGTTACATTATAAATATTGTTTGGACATGTGATATTTGGATATTTTGAGTAGACCTAGAAAATGAAAATTGAATTAAAATTGATTATGATAATATAGTTGATGAAATTTTAAGTGACCTTTGTTGATTGACTTGATGATTGTTGTGATTCACATATATATATATATATATATATATATATATATATATATATATATATATATATATATATATATATATATATATATATTGATGACTTTGGAAGTATATTATATTCATTTGGATGTTCGATGTTGCCACAAGGCCGAAGGAGGTATTTGTGTTTTGCAAGTTAAAATATCACAACACACATCGGGAGATTGGAGACCAACCACTTTGGAATTCTAGATGAATTCAACAACTAGGTCACCATGGAAACTATATTTGTTTATGTGTATTTTTTTGTGTTAGGGATTCCCATGGGGATCACCTTTAAATGTGACTCAGAACGACCCGTAAATCACACACATGAACAACACGGTGAAAGACAGGATAATTTTTTTGACTTCACATGCTTGATACATAACATGACACAACATGTCGTCACCAAGGATACAACTAACACCGTGAACAACTTGATACAAGGATGGCCCTAACAACAAAGACAGTAAAGCGTTCACACCTTTCAAGGGCAATTTACTTTTCTTTTTTTTTTTGAACAACATAGAAGCCCAACCACCGACACTCTTATAGCTAGGGCAAGCCACAGTAAGAAATGATTGGAGGTTATTTATTTTGATAAGACACCCTTTAACTCATGACTTAAGTTTTCAGAAGGATTCAATACATGATTCGCACAAAATCATCTTACCAACTGAGTTATGTTCATATACACTGTAGAGTAGTTCACTTAAAGTCTTCTCCTTTATAACCATTATTTGTTTTATATATTTATTTGATAAAGATGGTAATTTAATTCCTTAAGGCCATATATTCACACTTACGTTACTAGAACTCGTTCATGCCCTTATGGCAACATCGGTTCACGTTCAACACTTAAGAGAAAAATTACAATGTACCTTGGATACAGTTAAAGGAAGAAGGTCAATTGAGTTCATCCTTGAGACATCATTAGTTCTTACTGAGGTTTAATTGGAGCTTGAGGTTTTATACGTAATTATTAACTCTCTTACTTAGGCTTCACCGAAAGAGCTTATCAAGAGGAAGCTACTTACTTTTAAATAGGCTGAGAGGTAAATTGAGTGGTTTCTAAATTTTCTTCTCTTACTTGTTAAATCTTATTAGAAACTAACCATTGTTTTCCTTTAAGCTTGTCTTTAGCGTTCACCAAAAGAGTAGTGTTTACTAGTTCAGTTAGGGATAACACGTTATATAAAATCACTTTGCAAGGATGGTCTCACTCTTGATTACTTAAGGTATTGTTTGTTTACAAGGGGATCTAAACCACAACATATTTCTTTGAATAAAACTTTTAGGTAACTTCTGTAAGGAAAAGCCACCCCATTAAAGCTTACATAAAACCCATCAATACAAAGTCTTAGAAGGATTTAAATTAACACTTAATTCTCAAGATCAAAGTTTTACAATGCTTATGCCAGTGAAGAGATTGAATATTATTTCTCACTAAGAAGAGTTACCAGCCAAAATACAAAAAAATAAAACTACTACTTCACGAATTTTCCAAACAATTCCAGGTAAGAGGTCATATAAACTCTTTGCAAGCAATGTTACACAATTTACAACACATAGAACACTTTTACAAAGAACTTCATAAGTTGCACTGATGAAACCTTTACAACTCTTTCCTTTATTCTACTCGCATAATCCATCTGCACAAATACTAGCTAGAATCAGTTCGCGAGAACTGAGCATGTTAAGGACTACAAAAAAAAACATCATGCTACTATTAACAATATCATGAAAGGAAACTTCTATATTCTAGAAAAGGATTGAGACTCTCACTACAAGTCAAATTCTTAAGACAAAATAAAATTTTCACCATGCCAACTAAGAAGGAGGTCATGGGTTGCAGTTAGGAACAACGTCTCTATAAGAACAAGAGTTCAACAACTTAATCGGGTAAGACCACGAGCCTTAAAATTTAGAAACAAAATGTGGAGTGTATTGGGATTTCAATGTAATACTATAGATTACATGATGGAAATATAATACTCAACCCGCCGATCTAAAATTCATATGGAAAATACAAAATTACCGGTTGCGATCATTTCTCACTTATACGACAATAGTTTATTAATTATTCAAGAAGGTACAACGTGTTTATCCTCAAAAGAAAATCTTGTACCTTGTATGTGGACATGCTTTGTCGATATAGACCATTCTAACTGTTTTTTTTAAATGTTATTGTAGTATTAAAATGATTTGGTAGTACAAAGTATCTATTTTAAGAAATTGCATGTTGCGTGTAAACCCGATTTTTCATGAAAAAAACTACTATAATGGTTATTAAAAACCGATTACGAATGAAACTAGTAGTTTTTTTTTTTTTTTCCAAAAACTAATCTAACCTATATTTTTGCGTAGCTTTACTAAATAAACAAAATCCTATAATTAATTAGAATTTCTTCATCCATTGCTTACATAATGATCGACGATCTAAGAAAATATGTAAATGTCTTTTGAGGTTCAAAATTTTATATACGCACCAAAAAAAAATAGTATATTAATAAAAGTTTTAAGTTATTACTAATATTGTTGGTGTTTATTATTGAAAAATAATTATATAATATTTTTAAAGCAAAGTTATTCTTTGTTGCATAGATTCTATCTTTTATATTTTCTAAATTGTATTATAATTACAAATCTATGTACGACATTTTAATTATTTTAATCTAAATGATTTCAACAAACTTAATCTTTATATATATTTGGATTTTTATTTTACAATTATAAAACAACAAAAATAATGTTACCTTCATTAATTTCATAGTTTATAGAGATACAATTATTTTTCCTAAATATAGATTGTACATTAATCAAAATCAAATGAGTAAATTCCAGATTTCATTCCTCCAAATTCAACCTTCAATTTTCACCTTTCTTACAAAATATGAAATCCAATATTTGTAGTTCAATCTAAATTTGTATGAAATCAAATAAAGAAAAATCACAAAAATCAACTAAAATTAAACTAATTAAAGATAAAAATTAATAGAGGTTTCTATTTTAGTATGAGATATTAAGATATTTTTATTATTTTGATTCAAAATTTCCATTCTAATAGATATTAATTGTGATAAATATCGAAAATTCATAATATGTAGTGTAATATTTACTTTGGTATTTTTCTTAATTATTTTAAATTTAGCATCACACACATACATACATACATACATACAATGCTTGATGATTAAATTTTGAATATATATGTCATATTGACAATTAAATTAAATTTTCTCCTATCAACTATAACAATTATATTTTAAAAGTGATTGTATTTTGACATCTAAGATGACTAAAAATGTTTAAACACCTTGCAAAATCCAACACTGCAAGTTACATGGATATTTGATCTAATATCCTTAACTTTTTTAATTTTTTAATCTAGTGTGCCAAATTTTGAATAAAATTTCATAAAAAGGTATACCCCCTTACACTAATTAGACTAACAATTTGATTTTGAAGATTCAAAAATTATATTTCGCAACATGCTTGACGAAGATATCTACAAGTTGTTCACGAAATTTTACATACTTTAGCCGAACATATTTCTTCCGAATTCAAATGGGGCTTCAAATAAATATACTTTAAATTTCTATGATTAACTGGATTCTTAGCTAATTTGATGGTTCTGTGTTATCGAAATATAGCCATAGGTTAATATTGAATCTCCTTATTAGTGTTTCACGATAGGCGGTGGTAACTATAAGAATCCTTTTCTTATTACTTATTGTTTATTTCAACCAATCACAATAAACTATTTTTACTTCATATAGTCTTCGCAATAGTTTTAAACTAATTTTCTTGGATGTGATTGGTTGATACATTTTTCTAGTGATCTATATTTTTACATGACTACTAAGAAGCTAGGTAACTCAAAATGAGCTTTTTAATCACTTGTTTTGCAAACATTCCCATAACTTTCTCAAATGACCTCACAAATACATGAAATTTTTAATGAAGCACCAATACACCTTCCTCCATTATATCCCATGATTTTTTTACAAGGAATATCTCGTAAAAGTTTATGACTTGTCTCATTTGCATGTCATAACAACTGAGTTCCTAAAGGCGCTTTTAGCTAGATATAGAATTTTCCTCCAAGACCTCTTTCTTTACTTCTTGAGTCTTAATATGAGTTCATTTAATTTCTATACACGTTGCAATCATTTCATTGTCTCACTTTACACCACATAATCGCTTAACTCCCATGCACTTAGAATGCACCAATTTGGCTTAGGATGGACTAAAGCAGGTACACCAAAGACATTATAACTCCCAAAACACACAATTTGCATGACAAAGAGAAATTGGGACAACACAACCACATAATTGAAAACCAGACACAAAGATGGGAAACAATGTCCTCTCCTCAACACAATTGACCTCCTAAACGTCTCGCCGATTTTGTTTTCTTCTAACTTTAAAAAAATTGATTCAGACATTATCTAAAAATGTTATGAATGTTTAAATTATCTTAAATAGATAATATTATCCATTTAAACACATTTTTTCATCAATTTTTTTCAATTCTTTCTACCACAATTCATATAATTCTATTACAATCATTTAATTGTTCTTGAAAACTTATGTTTAAGTGAAATATTTCTATGAATCACTCTCAAAACAATTAAATTATAAATATATACTTTACTTATGCTCTAGCTTTAACTACTTTCCAAATTTAGTGCATACAAAAATTAACTCATTTCATAAATTTTCTTACATTAAACATATATGAAACACTAGAGCTACATATGATTTTTATTCATTCAATTACAAGCTCCTAAATACACCGATCTTTACCTATAAGATGTATACCAAGGAATCTGAGTCGTATAACATTTATGCTAGATAAATTTTATTATTGGAATCAATGTTGGATTTTGGAAGGCATTTAGATGTTTTTAGTCATTTTATATGTCAAAATAAAATAACTTTTAAAAGATGACAGTCATGATTGTCATGTAAAAATATAATTTGAACCTCAAAATGACATGTATATTAAAAATTTAACCATCAATATATGTATATGTATTAAATTTATAATAATTAAGAAAGTAAATAAATTAAATATTATATTACATATTAATTTTTTTAGATTGATAAATAATAAAATAAAAATAAAAATAATTTGTTTGAAATATAAAGAAAATAAAAATAATAGAATTTGAATACCTTCTTAAGGATTATGAAATGAAGACATCTATTGTTTTTTATTTTCAATTAGTTTATTTTTTTATTTTTTTAGTTTTATTTGTTTAGCTTTTTTATTGATTTTGATTTGTAATTATTTTTTTAATTGTTATTTGTTTCATTTTATACAAATAAAATTGGAAATGTGAAATTTGAAGATTGAATTCACTGCAAGTAGGAACTTGGAAGTAAGAAGCTAGCATTCATTTTCTACATAATTCATTTTGAGTGAGTCATTTTTTCATTTTCTTCAATATTTTTGTAAAATTGGAAGTAGGAAGCTAGAATTCATTTTCTACATAATTCATTATGAGTGAGTCATTTTTTCATTTCATTTTTTTCATTTTCTTCAATATTTTTGTAAAATTGTAGTTTGAAATTTACCTTATCGATTCACCTTCAAAAGTGCTCTCTAATCGTATGCCACATTTATTAAATTATTTAATAAATAGTTTAACTTTACAAGTGGATTGTTTTGTAGAATCCTAATTACCCAAATTCCCCAAAAAAAAATTCACCCCAAAGATATTTTATTATGATTAGATGGTGGTGGATTCATGTTACTCAATAGTCAATTCTTATTTCAACATATCCGCCGTCAAAATATTCTTTATTGTTTTGTCCTTTATTTTGGAAAATACAAACTACAAGTCGGATGCTTGAAGTCTACAATACCTTCATTTTAACATTTGTGAGGCACACGTGATAGATTAGGATTTTAATGTTTCATATGATATGGTTGGAGGGGTTCAAGCCTAATGAAACTACCTATATCACACTTATTCTGAGGTTTAACCTTTGAAGGAGGGACAAATAAATAATTTTGATGTGTATATTATATTTTGAATGCCAAATAATATTCATATTATAATTATTTAGACATAATTTACCTTATCGATTCACCTTCAAAAGTGCCCTCTAATTGTATATCACATCTATTAAATTATTTAATTAGTAATTTAACTTTACAAGTGGATTGTTTCCTAAATTCCCAATTACCCAAATTCCCAACAAAACAATCCACCCCGAGATATTCTATTGTGATTAGATGGTGGTGAATTCATGTTACTCAATAGTCAATTCTTATTTCAGCATATCCGCCCTCAAAAGATTCTTTATTGTTTTTTCCTAATTATTCTCCTTACTCCCATACAAAAAAATGATGTCATCATTCATTCTATTTTCACATCCACAACTGCCACATGCTCCCGCCATATTTAAAGTTACCAAATTTCAGCGGCATGAAAAAGTAACTTAAAAGATCACATGTAAACATTAACACAAGCAAGAATTCAATTAGTGTAGTAACAGGAAAAGACTCGTATGGTAAAATTGACATGTAAATGGAGATATTGGCGGTGTGTAAATGGTGGTAAAAATGTACAAGAAATTATCGTTAATTTCGTTGTTGTGCACCCAAATCTAAGCTAGCGGCTAATCTTCACTTAGTATGCACTTGATCAATGTCGGTCAACGCATCATGACCATCCATTTTACAATGGACGACCATGATGTGTTGACTAGAATTGACTAGGTGCATATTGAGCGAAGGGTAGCCTCTTCCCAAATCAAATGCCCTCATTTTCTATCCATCAGTCTCATGTGCCTACGATAAGTGTTTCATCCGGATTTCATGGAAAAACAAGAACAAGTGCAGTGAAACTTTAATCACATAATCACGTTTTGAATCACCGAGACTATACAACCGTAGTGCCCACTTCCCTTTGAAACCTTTTGATACCGATAATGACACTTTATTGATCGTATCATGGACATTATTATAGTTTTGATTTAGTATGATAATTAGATGTTAGAGAATGGATTATTGCTGACTCTAATTTATATATTATGCATGATGACTATTACGGACATTTTATATATTTATGTTGATATATTGTTCGACATGGTTACATTATAAATATTGTTCGAACATGTGATATTTGGATATTTTGAGTAGACCTAGAAAATGAAAATTGAATTAAAATTGATTATGATATAGTTGATGAAATTTTAAGTGACACTATTGATTGGCTTGATGATTGTTGTGATTCTCTCACTCACACACACACACACACACACACACACACACACACACACACACACACACACACACACACACACACACACATATATATATGACTTTGGAAGTATATTATATTCATTTGGATGTTCCGATGCTGCCACAAGGCCAAAGGAGGTATTTGTGTTTGCGGGTTAAAATATCACAACACACATCAGGGGATTGGAGACTAACCACTTTAGAATTCTAGATGAATTCAACAACTAGGTCACCATGGAAACTATATTTGTTTATGTGTATTTGTTTGTGTTAGGGATTCCCATGGGGGGATCACCTTTAAATGTGACCAAGGGATTTTATGTATTTTCTTTTATTTGGTTCCTTTGTTAATGTTTGCATATGTTTATTTTGTGGTGCATTGACCCCTTTCATTATTTATTAAATGGTTTGTAATATTGTGAGTAATCATGTTGTTAAGTTAATTAATTAAAATATGTCATAAGAAAGTAATTAATAGAGTTGTTGACCTCGAATTAAAATGTTGTAAGAAATGTGTAAGTAATGTGTGAGAGATATGTAAGTTGATTTTGAAGTAAGAAACATTTCATCTTCTTTGAAATTCGAATTTATCCTTGGAGGCTGATTTTGGAGGCTTGTGAGATAAGTTAAACTTGTCCCATGCCTCGTAAATTTGTATACAAACTTTACCTATGGTTGGAGAGTTAAATTTAGAATTTCTTTATGCATTTTTGTAAGTCATGTTGATTGTTTTATTGCACTTTTCTTACATGTTTTAATTTCAGTCCTTTGGGGTGTGGGTTTGATTTGAGTGTGTAAGTAAAACTATCATATTATTCACCTACTTATTGATTATGCATTGGAGAATGAAGTTGACTTTTGTGTTGGGGTTGAGGATGTGTGATGTGGCATCCTACATGGATCCACCTCATCCTCTTCTCTTCCCTCTTCTATTTATTGAAATTCCTTAGCTTGTTTTTGGGTTTCTCTACTTTTATCACTTCATTTTGGGAGACTTATTTTGTGGTTCTGGAGAGCTCTTGCTTTTGGAGAAGAATGGAGATTGTTGGATGCTTGAAGATTGTTGATCTCTTGGACTATTTTGCATTTGAAAGCTTGTTGTTTTGAACTTGGAACAAACTCCATCATGGAGAGGTAAGAGCTTGGCTCATAGAAATGCTCTTCTTTTCCCTTTTATGAATATGTAAATGCTTGTATGTTTGTTATTGTTTGTGGGATGTTGGCTAGATGGCCTAGGAATGGTGTAGGAGAAGGCTATGGGGTTTATTTTGTGGGAGGCATAAGCATTTTTGGGGAGGTATAAGTGTGGAGGGAGTTAGGATTTGGGTTCCACCTTACAAAGAAATAGCTTGCATTTCTTTACTTGTTATGGGGTGCCATAAGAGGTTGGGGAGGCATAAGGAAATGTGTGGAATAAGAGGTACTTGGGGGAGGCATAAGGGAATGTTAGGGATTTGAAATGTTATATATTGGTAGTTTGTTCTTAGATGGTGATACCCATTTCCCCTTTGGGAGGCATAAGTAGCATCCCCCATAGTTTCTTTCTCCTTTGGCTTGCATGAAGAAGCTTGAGTTTTGTTTGTTGTCTTTTAGGTGGTAAAAGTGCTATTTTGTTTTGGACTCGTGTTTTAATATGAAATATGCATGTTCAAAGATTTTCTTTGTGTTGCGAGAGCTCTGTTGTTTCCATGTGTTGAAACACATTTCTTATTGCATTATGGTTGGGGCTCAAGGGCCAATGAAGAAGGATGGCTTCTCATTTCATTGGATGTCTTGGTTGGGTGGAGAGCGTTGCCTTTCCCTACCTTTGTTGTGATCAAATTAAAATAAATGGAGGATCTTCATGTTGTTGTTCTAGAGCAAAGGAAAAGACAATTTTGACAGTCCCTTGTGAGAGTTCTATTTGTAAAACATTTTTCCCACTAGAAGTGGATGAAAATGTAATATATTTTGTGATGGAAAGATGTTTTGTATTGGCTATGAAAGTTATAATTCAAAATGTGAAAGAGATGCACTCTGTTTTCTATTTTTGAATGAAAGAAAAGAAAGATTTGTATTTTGTCCTTGGGAATGAAATGAAAGAAGAAGTTGGAAAGGTATATTTTTGAATAAATAAAAGATTCTATTACTTTACTCAAATGGCATTATTATGTATTTAAATATGATTGTTGAATGTATTTTGAAATCTCTGTTTGGAAAGTTAAAAAGTGAAATACGGATGAAGAAAATACATTACTCTATTCTTTTGAAAAGTATGATTTAGAAATCGAATTGTGTCTTTTGGCTTTTTGCGCATTTTGATTTAAATCAACTTAGTATGTTAGATCTATTTGGAATGAATTCATGGTTTAAGCTTAGTAAATGCAAATAGATCAATTCAAATTTGAAGTTGTAGAGCTCTATTAGACAACTTATCAAACTAGTAATTATTTTATTCAAAATGCACAGAACGACCCCTGTAACAATGAACAATAAAATGAAACATTGAATTGAACTTAATATGATTAAGGTGCCCCAAAAAAACTAAACCACTTAAGAAATGGTTAAGGATCCTTTCAAATCAAACAAAGGCAAAACTGCAGTCGTTTCGCTGTCAAAATTGAGAAATTTTGAATTGATCTTCAATCAAAAAAATTATACCTTGCAATCCATCCTAAATTCCTCTAAGAGAAACCCTCTATGTCTATTTGGCATGTTGAGAAAGGAGGGAGGTTGAATTGAACAAAATTTTATAAGTCGAATGTTACCAGTTTTAATTTTATAACCTGCAAATCATTTTCTCAAAATTGACCCTTAAAAATCTATCCAAATTAAATTCTTAAGGTTATTGTGCAAATAGGATGTCGAGAGCTTTTTGAAAAGTTCTTTTTTTACAAAAATGGATTTCCCTATAAAAAGTTATGGCCTTCTGAAGTTCGCAGAAGAGGAAAAGCCCCTTGCGCGCTCTGTCTTGCGCACTCGGGAGAGAAAGGAGTCTCTTCTGCACCCATCTTGCACACCCGGGATAAAAAGAGTTTCTCTCACACCTCTCTTCCATGCCCGGAAGGAAAGTTTCCTTCCGCGCCTCTCTTCCACACTCGAGGAAATTTCTTCTGTGTGCCCTGTAAGAAAATAATCTATTTGCACTAAGGATGATTGTCTCTCTCTTTGTGTTTGTAGGATGTTTTGATAATTGTTGTAATGACACTCCACTTAAGTTAGAGCTTATGCTCATCGCTTGTGCAATGGAGGTCCGGATCAAGATTTTCAGCTCGGGCATGTTTATGCAACCTTGTGAGGGATGAAAGGTGTCCTTTTTGGTCAAACGAATTTTGTTAGCTTTGCCAATCTTTAGATGAACCTCTATCAGAAATCTTGTGTTTTGGCTAGTTAGTCTACATTACCAAAGTAATAAGTTCACCTTTGTGAGAAGAATGCTCGAACCAAACATGAATCTTGTAGATTGTTAAGGCAGGTCTTGAAAAACATTTTTGGTAAATGCATAACCTTAAGGGATTGTAAACCGTGGAGTGTATCCAACTATGACTGTGTATTGTGGTTGAGTTGTTTCGTGGTGCCTTGTCAAAGAGTAAAGTGAACTATCCTTGATGGGTGTTAGTTGTTTCCGTGTTGTCCATAAGGTCATCATTGAGTCAAGTTGTTTGAAGAGTTAGTCATAACCTTTGTGACCACTGTTGCGTCGTTCGTACATCAAACAAGTCAAAAAAATTATCCTGTACTTTGCTATGTTGGTCTTTGTGTCGTGAATTAGTGGGCATTTCAACATTGATCACAGTAGTTGATGTGCATGCACATGAATTTATCAAAATATTAAGGCGATAAATTTCTTATATCTATTATGTAGATCAACTAGTAAAAATGGACTGAAAACAAGAATCAGTTTCTTTGCACATTGCATGTGTTCTTGAAAACTGTTCCACCAAACATTCAAAATTCATTCTCCATATGCAAAAACCTTGGTTTCTATCATTTTGGTATTATAGCTCCCACTTAACATGCATCAATCTTCCCTTATCCACAAATATATTTTCTCCACTTGTGATGTATGAATCACTTTCCTTGTTACCATGGTTATAACAATCGACTATTAAGATTTTGGGTCACCGACTTGAGAGAAGGCCAGGCATTTTCATCAGAACCTGGATATCACATCTACTGTTGCCAATGTATATTAACATTCTCTGTAGCTTTATTAAAAAATTCATAACATTTAATTTTTTTCTGAAATCGTCTTGGCATGATGATCAATGTTATGTCTGAGTGGTCTTAAAGTGACACATCTGTAGAATATTTGCATGTATGTTTCTTCTTTGTATCAGTCTTGGCCTTATTTACAAGCAGAATTCCCCTGCTAAAACCTTTTAGTAATACTGCTTAGAGACCGAACCGAAAGATTTATCGAACAAAAACATGATATTCTTTCAGTTGTAACCAAGATTGAGAAGGTGCGTTGTCAAAAATCACAAATCAATTTTTTTAGAAGCTCAGAAGGATCTCATTAGTCCCTCTTCTCCCACCCAACTTCTATTCCATGGAACAAGTGACAAGGTTATTCAAGGAATTTTGGGGGTCTTTCAGCTTCTATCCTCAAGTAAGAAAAATATGTTTTTACATTCTAACTGTCAGCCTTCGTGGACATGTCCTGCATGGCTGCAGGCAGATACGAGACAATACTAAAGCCTCCTCAAAGTCTTCTTTTGCTATCTGGATTCTCGGTAGCCTATGCAATAGCAACAGATAAAATATTCCTACATGTAACGCTTCTTACTATGAAACTCCTCTTAACTGTTTCCATTTTTATTATTTATCTTCCTATCACATTTTAAAGATTTAATAATGTTTTTTAAATACGCAACACATTCAACTGCACTGGTTCTATAGTTGTTGGAGGATGAGGGCAAAACACGATATATTCACTGTTTACTCCCACACGAGTTAAATGCTTAGCAATTCGTATGAAATCCGTATCAAGTAAATTGGAATAACTTACCACTTATGTTATTACGATGTGATAAAATCGTGTATTAAAAGTGATAATTTTGTGCTGGTTCATGCAATTCGTTCCAACATCTACATTATACAGATGCACAAGATATAAAAACAGATCCATACTTATGTAACGCCCAAAATACACACCTAATAATTCCATGACTAAATAAACGAGGCTATTTTGTTTTTACTTTCATGACTTGTTACAAGACAACACATGGGCTTACTCACAAAATTTCACATCACATGAAAGTTTGTACAAACATGAGCCCACTCATACAATAGGATAAAATAAGGTACACATTAATGTATTACTCAAACGACATAAACCATGGCCTTTTCATGGTTTACATATTTATTACATTTAGATTTCCATTGTAGGACCTTATAGTTTTCAAGAGAATTAAACACGTAAGGTGCAAAATTTCCTATTTTTCAATCTTCAACTACTTGATTACAAAAAGCATTAGTCTTTAAGGAGAATGCTTTGCTGGTTCCTTTCTGAAATTCCATTTATTATCCAAATCTCATTTGTTAATTAAATTCAAGAAAGGTTTGTTTATCAAAATGTTTGGTTGACGTTTAATTTTACCGTCATTACACAAGGAACTAACATGAATTCGATGGGGGGAACATATTATGATTTAAAGGAGATGAAGTTTGAAGCTACCTCTTTCCTTAAAATTCCCTCCATTAGAAAACATTTATTCACTATTCATATTGCTACTGATTGAAAAGTTAGTGTAAGTCAATTTAACATTTACACATCATAATTGTTTTTATATTAAATTTTTGTGTCGGCTCAAATGATTTATTTCTCTCGAGAAAAAATCATAATCGTTCTTAAAAACAAGATGTTCCCTAAATGATTTATAAATACTTCGATTATAAATTTATTCCTAAACAAATATCTTATTTACTCTCGTTTCCATTACACTTGAGTGGTTAATTTGGTATCTTTATCGGCATCCCTTTATGACATAATAAGTTATAAATTATTTTCATAACATCTTGAAGAATACATGATTAGAAGCATTTTAAACTACACATGAAACACAAGTGGTTTGGGTTCCAGGTAAGAGCTCATGTTTCATTATTTTGTGATCCTACATGGGTCTTTTTATGCATCCTAAATGTCATAAAACGACATAACTAGGGGTTACGGGACCAAGTTTTCAGTTTCTTCATTTCTCTTAAGTCAACATCTTCCCAAAACAATTTCGTTTGCTAAGAGTTAGTAACAATTTTCCACCCTCAATTTAACCTCCGAATCAGCCGTAATTTATCTTAACTCCAACTACACTAAGGGATTTACGCTCGACTATAGATTAGTTTAAGGTTTGAAAACCTATTTATCCTATTAAACCTTCATAAAAGGCCAAGGTGTTATATTGTTACTAGCTAAGGTAACACATTTATCGTGAAGAATTAAGATGTAACGCCAAAGAAAAACGACGTTCTAGGAACTCGCTTCAACCAAACACTTAATCCGAATTTTTTTGTTTAAGTTAAAAGAGAAAGTTACAATACAAGGATGTTACAAGGGTGCTTAACCTTTAGGGTTCATTAATTTACTTACACTACTTAGCTCAGATTTTTACGATTGAAGCAATGGGTCGAGTTGAAAGTTACATGTTAGCACAATTATCTCTAGGGTACCTTTGTCAATAGTTCTATAGGAAAATAACAAGGTTTAATTCACTTAATTAGATATTTTCTTCGATTCAACTTGGTTCAATCCTAACAAGGTTAACCTTATGCCAATTTATTAAACTCATTACTTTAATAGCTTAAAGGATCCTTTATGAAATTTCCTACACACACTAAGGATTCTAAGGACATTACAACCTTAGGCACTAAGAGGCCCCACTCACCCATGTACACATACCCTTAAGGATTTTACATTAAAACATTTAAAATACATTTCTTCTTAATAAAGGTGAATTCTCCATCCTTTGATCAAATCCATCTTAGCCACTAGATCCTAGGGTTCTCAACATAGCCCTAGAAATCCTTATGAAAGTCTATTAAAACCTTTTCTCATTATATTCTTCTCATTTGGTTCATTTTCTTTTGTTAAATTTGTAGGTTGGAGAGGAGGAAGCCATGGGAGCAAAGAGAAGAAGCCATGGAGGGATTCTACATGAAGATTTAGTCTAGGTTTAGCTTAGTTTTGTCTTTTATTTTTGTAATCTATTTCCTTCAAGGATTGGGAGGAGTTTCCTCCTCCAATCTAGTTTTTATTCCAATATTTTAGTGTATTGGGTTTAAATTTGGGGGCAAACCCTACCCCCTTTGATATAAATGAAAGAATGATTATAGATTCACCATTGAGTGTTTTGTTGTCTCATTCCTAAGAATTATCTTTATTTTACTTGCTGGTAGTAATAGGTTAAATTTTATAACTTAAGAATTAGAGCAATCTTGCAAAATTTCACGCATGAGCACAGGTCCGTGGAATTATGTCATAAGCGATAGGAGCGCCACCTAGAGCGGACCAGAGGTTTTGGGACCTGCCCTTTCAAGGTGACAAACAATGGACCACCGCTCTTTAGAGCGGCGGTTGTGAAACCGCCACCTTACGTGGGTGACAAACACAAGACCACCACCTTACTAGGCGGTGGTTTTGAGACCACCTCCACTACCTGAGTGGTGGTTATGGGACTGCCTCTCTGCATAGGGTGGTGGTCTTGTTTCTGAAAAATAGAACCATAATGCCGAGATTTTTACAAAAACATAAAGTTGCTACAGGATGTAAAAATATATTTTAAGTTGTCTTTGTTCTTTTTAAAGCTCTAGATTTAAGGTTTGTTGCTCATTTACTCATTTCTTAGTTAAGTCTATTCATTTTAAAGTGTTTCCATTTCTAATAAACTTCATCTACTTACAAGAATAACTTCTATTTGTTTAACTAAGTTCTTCTTTCCATTACAAGAGAAAAAATGAGTATAAATCAAATTCATTACTTGTCATTTCCTTGCTATAAAATCCATATTTCTAAATGCAATATATTCTAGTTTGTTCTCTCTTTCATTTTACTACAATGTTCATACATTCAAAATAACTAAAATAACTTTATTTTTCCATTCAAATTTATTATACTAACAAGCTCAACTTCTAACAATTTCTTTCTTTTTCTCTTAATACATGTTTACAATACAATAACAACTCAATGAAAATATACTTTCTTTTCCATTGTAAAATAGATTAATCTTTCAATACAAGCACTATTTTTCTCACAATACATTCAAGATTTCAACAAGGAGAAAATACTTTCTTTTCTATTTGCAAACTAACTTTACAATGACATTCTTTCTTCTTTCTTTTCTCATTTGTTTCTTTCCACATGCAATACAATAACAATAACAACAATAGGATTACAACTTTCTTTTACAAATTCATTACAATTTCCTCCACTTGAAGTGGGAATCCATACAAAATGTAAATACAAGAATGAATACATTATTACAATTTCTTCCACTCTAAGTGGGTAAAATACTAAGGAAATTTCACATGGTCATCAACAAGACTCCAATGCTCCAAACACCAACAAGGTAGCTCCTCCAAGAAATTTCTTGATTCACAAAAAAATAGGGGGAGAGGCAACACTCTCCACCCAACCAAGATACCCAATGGAGAGGAGAAGCCATCCTCCCCATTGGCCCCTGAGCCCCAACCACATTACAATGGGAGAAGATCTCAACTCATGGCAACTACTAGCTTCCACAATACTTAACAAATAACTTCACATTCATTCCATTTTCATACAAACACAATAACAACTCAACAAGAAGAAAACAATCAAAACAACAATATAACAAGGCTTATCAAGAAAGCCAAAAGAGTAAGACCTATGGGGAGGCCACTTATGCCTCCCAATGGGAATGGGTGCCCACCTAAAATCCTCCAATGCAAAACACAATTTCCCTATCAACTCTTATGCCTCCCTCAAGTACCCCTTATACCTCCATACACTCTTATGCCTCCCTCAAAAACTCTTATGGCTCCCTCATAATAAGAACAAGAAGAAATGCAAGCATTCCTAATACTAGATGGAGCACCCAACCTAAGCTCCCTCCACAAGAAATTGATCTCTTATTCCTACCTACAATAAAACTCCCCATAGTCTCCTCCCACTCCCAACTTAGGCATTCTACCCACACCCAACAAGCATTTCAAAGAGACAACAACATGCAACACAACATATACACACATACAATAAAAAAAATAACATAATTTAAACTAAGGTGAAGCTCCTACCTCTCCATGGTAGAGCTTGTTCCAAGTATGAAGTTCCAAGCCTCTCCAAAGATCAAGCAAGCATCCACAAAGCTCCAAAAATCCACAACTCTCTCAAAATCCTCTCACTCTCCAAAAATTCAAGAGACTAAAAATGATCATCCAACCCCAAAACAAGCAACAAGAATTCAATAAATAGAGAAAGGAGAGGGAGGGATGATGTGGCTCCAAGTAGGATGCCACCTCATTTCCTCTCCACTCCACATCACTTGGTCAACCTCATATTCCAAAGCACCATTAATAAGTGGTTGGAGGAATGACAAGAACCTTACACACTCCATCTAAGCCCACTCCCCCAAAGGAAAAAATTAAATATTTGAAAGAAAGTGCAATTAACATTTTACCTTTTTATCCCCCAAAACACCTAAAAGAGCCTAAATTTGACCCCCCAACCCATAGGTAGGGTTGGCATGGGCATTTAAGAGGTGTGGGACAAGATTGACTTGTCCCACAAGCTTCCAAATTTGGCCTCTAAGGCCAAATTCGAGTTTCCCATGAGGGGTAGAGTGTGCTACACTCAAAACTCAAACACACACCACTCAACACAAAATCCAAGACTAAATCAATTCTAATAAATGAACTCCTTTTTGGTCACATCTTTAATTAGCTTAGGAAAAATTTAAATTAGCTTAATTAATACACTTCAACCCATGAATAATAAAGGGGTAAACACAAATCCAAAAATCTAAATAATAAAACAAATAATTTTCATTACTAAAAGGAAACACATCCTAACATATTAAAAGGGGAAATTAAAACAAAACAACACATGACCCCTAGGTCACAATTTTCTCCTAACCAATAATTCTAACACACACACAATTACACGTTGCCATGGTGACCCTAGTTGAATTCTTCTCGAATTCGATGTGGTTGGTCTCCACTCCCCCAATGTTGTTGTGAATATAATATACCTGCAAAATAGAGAATACCTCCTTTGGCCTCGTGGCCGTATTAAAACATTCATGTCAAATATGCAATATAAATCTAAAATCAACTATATATGAATTAATATCATCTATGCAAGATACAATATCACTAAAAGTTTCTAGCACATTTTCCATTCCACATTTTATCCATGTCAAAATGATCACAACATTAATCCAATTATCAAAGGTCTACTAAACATGATTAAATATATCACATGTCAGAAATACAGATACATAATCATGTCAAAAGTATAACAATATAAACATCAAATGTCTCAAGTAGTCCATATGCATCATATAAGAATCAAATCAACAACAGTTCAGTACCTCTGATATCTACTGGCATGCTAAATCAAAGACACTATAATATATTCATAAGTGTTTTGATAGTATCAAAAAAAATTCAAAAAGGTGTCGAAGGGAAGTGGGCACTACAGATCATTAACAAGAGTTTAATGCATAGTACAACTATTTCACTAACTCCATTTGCATCATTTTGATCCCACGAAGAGTTCATTCGTTGATGAAGTTAATCTTAGATCTAACTTCGTAAGACTTTGGTGGTCCATTAAGATACTAAAGAAGTGTTAGTATTAATTACTCCATTTATGCTAAGCTCACACCACATAGTTTTTTCTTCGAATAAGGACTCTTAGGTTATAGATATCATCTTTTGAAGACTTTTCTTAGGTGTAGTACAAGAGGTCTAATTGTGAGGATTAATTATCTCTTAAGAAGTTATCGTTTTGCAAACTAATATGACTAGATTGAGAGGGAGGGTACAACAAAGGTTAAATACTAACTTCATTTATATGGTTTAATGATAATAAGTTACTACCATACATTTGAGTTTATGTATGAACCAAAATAACTATCCGAAAAGTGATTGCTTCGATCATCTAAACCATAAGAAGTACATTTAAATCCAAATGAACTTAACACTCATGAAGTAAATAATATAGATTTTGTAAACCCATTTACATTGTCAATTATCTTCCTCATTTATCTAGCTAACATAGTTGGTCCTACATTCATTATGTGACACTCCTACTAGTATTCAAATGTTAGCTTTAAAACAAAAGATATAAACCACATAGTTTTCTAGGTATAATGCTTGAAACATAATAATCCAAGAGGAACAACGGTTTTTGACACAATAATTTTAATAATGTAATTCTCTTTAATTCACTTCTATCTAACATTTGTAATCTATACCAATGTATAATATTTCACTGATTACAACAATCACACTCTTAATCCTTCTTGTTCAGAGTACCTACAACCAACGTTGCATCAGTCCTAGGACTAGTATGGAAATCCCTTACACTCAAGCATGAAATAACACATTCATCATTTCAAGTAATTCAAAATAAGGAAGAGAAAGAGATAGAGATAGGGAGAGAGGGAGAGAGGTCATTTCATCACACATTCACACTTTCACATTCCTTTGTAATTTCCCTTTTTTATTCTAGATAGTACATAAGAGAGAGAAAATCTAGAATTCGTTTTATTTTCTATTTACCATAACATAAACACGCACATAACGTATTCATTTTCATTTCATTTCAAATCCATATACATTTTCAACCCATTCAAATTTTGAAAACCAATCAACATTTCATTACTATTTCCAAAGAGAGAGAAGGAAAGAGAGAGAAAACATTATATTATTTAAAAACCCTTCATACAAGAAATTGACCAATTCATATTCTATAAAGTACAATATGACATTTAAAAAGGTTCCATCGGTAGTTATAATTCAAATAGGGCCCTCGAAAGATTGGTCTAGCAAAAGCTGCAATTTTTGTGGAAGTTGGCCCAAATGGTTAAAGTGATTTAAATTGGGCCCCAAACATGCTCATTTTAATTTCAAACACAAAGTTTAATGATTCCTACTTACTCACCTATATACAAATAAATCAACACATCTTATATAAGTCAGTCACAATGAGAAGGGCTCATGATAACAAGGTAACTTCGAGGTGATTTATCGTAAAGCATCGAAACTCTTATTACACAATGACCGCAAGTGGGCACCAAAACCCATTTGCAAAAGTAGCTTCCAAAATTATTTTTGTTGAAAATAGAGTTGGTTACAATTCTCATGTTTAATTTCTAGAGGTCGGTGCTAGTGGTTTTCTATTTCACCAAATTGAAATGATGATTCCTCACCAAAACCGATTATATCTTCTTAAGATGAAAACGTCACCAGTGTCACTAAAATATTAAATGGGCTTCAAAATTAGTCACGTTAAGGTATAAAATTAAATTCCATAGGTTGGTTAAGGGTCTTTACTATGTCATGGGTTAAAAAATATTTTAGTTTGTTTTCAACTTCGTTTTGTGCCTCATGCACATGATTTTTGAGATAAAAAAAACTATGTTTTGAATATGTTTCAGACACAATAAAATTGTAATCACATATTCCAGTTGTACATTCAACTATCCAACATTTAAAAATAATAATAATAAATAAATAAATAAAATAGGAAATGAAGAAGTGTGTATTTTACTACGAGAGGAAGGGAGGTCCATACCATTTTTTACGCTTGGTGCAGGCATCTACCTAGTTTTTTTCATGGAATTTGACCGGAAAAACACATTTGGTTGAGAGTTTCCAATTCCTTTTTCCACAAATCCATTTTGCGCATATCCAACAAGCATGACATTCAATGAATCCATTTTTTGTTCTTCATTCCCACACATTTTGTCAAACACTCCACGTGCCTTCTCTATACTACCACTTCAAATGGAACAAAAAATGGTCCTTTAGACCTATGTTTTCTCCCAAGTATTTTTACAAAAATATTATGCATGCCTTTTTCTTTCATACATCTTTACAATTGTAAAAGAAACAATATCCTTTGCTGAAAATAAACATCTTTACCATCGTAAATCTCTAGTGTTTTTACTAAACAATTTCTTATAACCTTCGGTATGGGGAAAAGAACTTTTTTAGATAGTTTGGCAAAGGCATTTTGTAGGCCTCAGGTCAGTGTTTGATTAGGTCAAACTGGATCAACTATGACTAGTGGCTCAAGAAAAATCATCTTCGTTTGTAACTCATTTTCTGATTCTCAATTCCATTGACTCATGTGACTTCTCCATATATAGGAGAGTATGTTGTAAATTTTCCGTTACACATTCATCTATCAAATGGAATTTTTGTTGAGGTTTTCTTAGCCCTCAAAATAAAATTGGTTGTTGTTGCAACTATAATGATTACAACCGGTGGCTCCAAAATACCATCCACCAATTGTACAACGTTCATCAGTTTTGGATTCCATCACTCCTTGTGGATTCTTGGTATATAGGTCGAAACATAGAAATGTACAAGTCATGAATTTTCTTATCGGAAGATAATTTTTGAATGCACTTTCTTATCCTCCAAGTCAAAATTGGACGTTTCACAACTAGGAGGGAAAATGTTAAGGATGACCATAAAACCCTAACCAAGTTAGCAAATAGGCATGAAAACCTCTTGACACTTATAGATAAGGGTATGAAACTCTATCTTGTGGCTTATTGTGTGAAATTTGACTTTTAGAAAAATAGTGTTTCTCTCTCTTCCATATCTCTTCTCTATTCTTAGTTAAGAAATGAATTGAAATGAATTGAAATGAAATTAAATGAGTACATATGATTTTAACCCTCCCTTTTTTAGTGCAAAATATTATTATCATGTAAATGGAAAACTAAAAATACTGATTATGATAAATATATGTGGATTCCATGTCAACAATTTATCATTGATTTCATGCTCACATGGTTTTGCAAGATGCAAGTAAGATGGTGAAAACATGGGTTGTGATTCATTGTATATTATTGTAATTTATGTATGTTAATGGAAATAAATTTTTATGTATTGATCTATTAGAGAAAGACTTATTATTTAAATTTGGTAATATGAATGAGTTGCTAGATTTAGGGGTCCTTTGGGAAATGTGCATTTAACTATAGGTGTTCTTTTGATTTGATTTATACATGGTAAAAAAATGGGGATTAGATATATATGTTAAGTTTTATTGTAAAGGATAGTTCAACATTTTTGAATTATTGAAAAGTTTATTAATGAAGTTTTGTAATATTTTTAAGATGCTAGTGTTTAAGGGAAACATTCATCTAAAAATGGGTGTTATTTGATTCCAAAATTTGTATTGTA
The DNA here is from genome assembly GCA_018340775.1 of Taxus wallichiana var. yunnanensis. Lineage (NCBI taxonomy): Eukaryota > Viridiplantae > Streptophyta > Pinopsida > Cupressales > Taxaceae > Taxus > Taxus wallichiana. The sequence continues at coordinate 78,797,207 of CM031233.1, read as the reverse complement.
AAAGTTGGATAAATGTGTTAAATGAAATTGAATTTAAAAGATTTTTGTGCAATTCTAGTCTGCATTTGATGATTAAATAATTTTTGTGTTGTATTCATTAGCTTGAAAATGTAGTAAAGAAATCTAAATGAAACAATCCACCCTAGTGTAAACTTCATGTATAACTACCCTTCCTATGTGATTCTTTGTCACATAGAAAACTAAAACCTTATGATGAACTTAAAATATTTATGCTCGATAACACCTTATAACTTAAGTAAATAAGATCACAAGTTTGATTTTATCGTCATATCTTGTATTCTTAGCGACCTTTTCATGGACTCCGAGCTAGGAATGACATGGTAAAACTTCGTCTTGGGTATGTGGTCGCCTCCTAGATTTAGGGGTCCTTTTGAAAATGTGCATTTAACTATAGGTGTTCTTTTGATTCAAATTTATATATTGTAAAAAAATGGGGATTAGATATATATGTTAAGTGATATTGTAAAGGATAGTTCAACATTTGTGAAGTATTGAAATTTTTATTAATGAAGTTTTGTAATATTTTTAAGATGCTAGTGTTTAAGGGAAACATTCATCTAAACATGGGTGTTATTTGATTCCAAAATTTGTATTGTAAAAGTTAGATAAATGTGTTAAATGAAATTGAATTTAATAGCTTATAATGCAATTCCAATGTGCAATTGATGATTAAATAATTGTTGTGTTGTGTTCCTTACCTTGAAAATGTAATAAAGAAATCTAAATGAAACAGTCCACCTAGTGTAAACTTCATGTATAAATACCCTTCTGTGTGATTTTTTGTAAGATATAAAACTAAAACATTAGGATGAAATTAAAATCTTTATGCTTGATAACACCTTCTAGCTCAAGTAAATAAGATCACAAGTTTGATTTTATCATCATAGATGGTATGCTAAGTAACCTTTCCATCGACCCGACAATTTGGTAACGACATGGTAAAAATTCATCTTGGGTATGTGGTACCCTCCTAGGTTGATAATGGTATGTGTAGTAATGACAATGTGATTTTCTTAATGTAGTACTCTAAGGGAATCCAAACTCCAACATAATGTAAAAACCTCTTGGAACGACACACGTGTTGAGAGACGAAGATCGCCAACTAACCTTAAAAGTCACCTTTAAGAGTTTGGATCATAAATGAACTCGATACCCAATCTAAATTCTCATTTTGGTTCTATGATGCAATACCAAGAGTTAATTGTGAAACTCTCCAACATCTTAGTGTATGATTAAATTGTGAAAACATAATCATAAGATGATGTTCTTAGAGAAAGGATAAATTTAGGCCATCCTCTTATCGTATTTAAACCATCTTGTGGTGAGAAAAAGACCCACATTATGTAAACTCTAATGTGGACCTTAACCCTTTTAATAATGGACTAACCCATCTTTCTCTCCTACTTGTCCTGTTATATAATGGATGTATGATGCAAAATTATGTGATCATGTTTTTAGAGATGAATCCCTAAGATAGGGACTATAAGTCTCATGTGGATACAAATGCCCCTGTTAACAAATAGGCTACACAATTCATTACAAAAAGCATATGAACCTAATTAGGGAAAAGCCTCTTAGGTTGGATGTAAAATGATACTTAGGAAACCTAATCTAGAAAACAAAAATAAGGAAGTATGTTGCCATGTTAAGAGTCTTCAAATCCTTAACTAATTGTTAGAGCATAACTATAATAAAAAATATAATTGACGCTTGGATTTGGGAAGGGTAATAATAAATGTTAATAAAGTGACAACAATTTCCAATAATTAAATACATATACACAATTAAAACAGTAGCATTGGTGTTATTTCTACCCTTATCTTTTTTAATTCGGGCTCATCGGTTTATTTCATTTCTCCATATTTAGTATAGTGATGAAGGTTGGTTGCAGTTAGGTAGGGCCTTAGTTGGGATGTAGAGATTTCTTCTGGAGTGAAGCTCTTAGTGGACTCCTTAGTTAAGGAGTGTGTAGTGGACCTAGGACCCTTCACCATGACTTTGGATCTTTGTATCCTTCCATTGGGTTCATATGGAGTTATCTTGGGCATGGATTGGTTATCTGCGCATAGAGCTAGAGTTGATTGTTACAAAAAGGTTATATCTTGTGCAAATGATTTGGGAGTGGAGTCAGTGATTGTTGGAGTTAGGAGACCCATATCTATTTGTACCATATCTACTATGCAGATGAAGTGGTGTATGCGAAGGGGTTGCGAAGTTATTTTCTATCACTATTAGTGATATATCGAGGATGAAACTCATGGACCATCACTTGATGACCACCCCATTTTGTAGGAGTTCTCTGATGTCTTTCCTAGTGAGTTTTCAAGGTTACCTCCCCACGTGAGATCAAAGTTTATATTTTTTTTTTTCGAGAGTAGAGCCTATCTCACACGCACCATATAGGATAACTACATCTAAGCTATACGCAAGATCAAGTGGCAGTTGGAGGTCCTTCTTGAGAAAAGTCTAATATGTCCTAGTGTATCTCCTTAGGTTGCACCGATGATCTTTGTGAAGAGAAACAATGGATCTTTGGATTTGTGTGTGGAGTACAGAAAGCTAAAAAAAGTAACGGATCAAGAATCATTAACCCCTTCCATGGATAGATGATGTATTTTATCAGATGAAGGGAGTCATTGTATTTTATAACATTGATCTTAATTCAAGATACCATCGAGAATTCTCGGATCACGGATAACCACAAGAAAACTTTCGCACAAGATATGGCCAATATGAGTTCACGGTGGTACCCTTTAGTCTGACAAATGCCCATGTTGTATTCAAGACACTTATGAATGGGGTGTTAAGTAAATTTTGGATCACTTCGTGCTCGTATTTTTTGATGAAATTATGATATACTCATGTACACATGAGGAGCATGAGGAGCATCTTCGACGGGTTCTACAATTTCTTCATGAGAAGTAGCTTTACAGAACTTAGAGAAGTGTGTTTTTTTCCAATTTGAGGTTCAAGACTTGGGTCACATAATTTCGTGGAAGGTATCATAGTCGGCCCTTCCAAGATTAGAGCTATTATGGATTGGCTTGCTCCAACCAATTTGATTGAAGTGCACAGTTTTATGGGACTGGAAATTTACTACATGAGATTTGTTCGAGGACTTTTCGGATTACACACCCCATCACTTCCCTTCAGCAGAAAGGGAAGAATTTTGTTTGTAATGATCTATGTGAGAAGGCCTTTAGTAAACTAAAGGGATGCCTTATGACAACATTGATTCTTACAGTGTCAAATCATTAGAGGGATTTATTTGTGTGTACGAATGTTTCCTTGGCAGGATTAGGTGTTTTTTTATGCGGGGGTGTGTAGTTTCCTTTGAGTCTCGAAAAATCAAGAATTATGAGCTCAATTATCGACTTGTCATCTTAAGCTTGCAGTATTTGTGCATGCTTTGGTTCAATGTAGACATTTCCTTTTTGGGGAGATTCATCCTCGGGATAGACTATTTGATCTTACGTCACCTCTTCATGTAGTCTAATCTCAACACTAGTCGGCGGTGGTGGATGGATTTTCTATGTGAGTACGACATGAAGATAGAGCATGTAAAGTGGAAGGAGAATGTGGTTGTAGAATATCTCGGTAGATAGAGACATTTGGTTATGGCTACTTTGGTAGCTGATTTGTGGAGCATAATTTTGCAAAAGCTTCCACATGATAGGTTCTACCTTACAACTAGATCAAAATTGAGTCTCAAAGACCCCTTGATGGGAATTTTGATGGTTTTACATTATATTCGGATGCAATTCTCAAACATATAGGTTGGATCTATGTACCTAGGGATGTAGGTTTGAGACAATATATCTTGGTAGAGGATCATTGTGCACCTTATTCAACCCATCCAGGGGTGAAGAAGATGCATGCCACCTTGAGACAACTTTACCATTGGAGAGGTCTATGGAGATATGTAGCTCATTTTTGTCACATTGTTTAGAGTGTCAGAGGGTGAAGGCTAAGCATCAACATCTAGTTGGCCTTATCTACTTGCATGATATACCGAAGTGGAAATGGGACACCATTTCCATGGATTTCATAGTAGGGATACCGACATCAAGATACCACAATAATTCCATCTTTATAACGGTGGATAGATTGACGAAAGTGGCTCATTTTTGTCCGATGAATACAACCTATACAACAAGTATAGTGGCTCAAGTATACCTTGATGAGATTGTCGATGAACTAGATTTTGTGGGATATTATTTATAACCAAGACCCCTTATACACCTTGTTGGTACCCAAATTTGTTCTCCTTTTCAAGCCAAGCAGCAACACTGATTCAACATGGAGCTTAGAGGTAGCAGATCATAAATATATGTCGTTTTGTAGCTGGGGAGGAGGTCTGACTATCCCTTTGTTACTTGGATTTGTGGAGAGATGGGTAGCACCTTAAAAGGATATGATCTTATCCTAACTATTTTAGGTTGTTCCTTTCAACCAAGGTAAGAGAACCTATTTTGTAACCTCTATTATCAGAAAGGAGATACAAGTACCCTTATTTTGCATAAATTTTATAGAGAAGACCTTGGGGAAAATATGATCAACACACCAAATCTGACTCTCACAAGTTGTCACTTCTAGATCATGGAGATACTTTCACAAAAAGGAAAAGGTTACTAAAGACATTTGGAAACCTGATCTGTTCTGCATACTTTAGTAAAAGGATTTTGGTCTAGTGTGGGTATACAGAGCAAAAATAGGGGTAGTATGGGTAGGATTGGTTGTTTTTAAATGAATTTTTGTGGGAGGGGAGACAGGATGGAATTGAATCACTAGATCCTTGAGAGCTTATGTGAAATGGAAAGATTCAATCAACAAAATGCCATAAAAATTTAGATTGTTTCCTCAATTAGAATATGTGCTTCAATGGAGGCCTAGATTAGCACTCTTTCACATAACCTGTGGGATTCTATCACAAAGGCTCAAGTTCGAGGACCCAATAAAGCACTAAGATTTAATCCAAGTCACACCGAGGTAAACCGAGAGGCTTACAGATAATCTCTATCAACAAAATGAAAGAAAATTGATTTTAAACCGTTTATCCCATTCCCAAATGAAGGCTCTTCTGAGAAATGAAATTGCAAATGCCACTAAACTATCACAAGGGTTGAGACTTGTGTGATTGGAATATATTTTGGTACAAGATTGTAATAGAAATAAGAAAAACTACTTGTATGCAATCGAAATGAAATAAATACACTTTACTCAAGATTGACACTTAATAACTCAAATTTTGATGAAATTTATCAGCAAGAGAAAGTTTCAATAATAGTCTCAAATCTTTTCAATGGTTGTACACTTGCAACCACCTTGACACGATCAAATTTGACACAAAGAGAGATATATAGGCTTCTCTAGATGGCTTCTTAAAATGGATGGGCTCTGTCAAGATTTTTTTGCTAGAGAGAATCAGTCTTGATCTTTTCCAAAAATCCTAACCATTTACACGATGAATTCATGCCCTTTATAGCATTTCCAATAGAGCCCCTTCCTCGAAAATACAAAAACTTTAAATGCACCAGTGCTTGCCATGATTCTTTCGTGATTCACAAAATCAGATCTGTAAAAGTCTCTAGGTGCTCGAGGGAAAATATCTTTGATTTCTTCCCGCATTCAACTCCTTTCTCGGGAAAAACATGCCTCCATCCATTCTCCAACCACTTCCGCCCCATATCAATCAAATATGACCCCTTGTATGCTCAGGGAGAGAAGAAAAATGGAAAACTAGATCGGGATTGAGAGTCAGACCATTTTAATGGTGAAATTCATCTCCAGATCTCCCCCACTAAACTCTAGATATCAAAATTAACTCACTCCTCTGTTTGGTGTGTAGAAAATAACAAGAAATCATGAAGACTTGCACTCACAGGAGTTTACAGAAACGTGGGGGAAAATCAAATTTAGACGCTGAAAGCGGTTGATCTCTCGATTTTGAATGTGGTCCATCCATGTGGAAGATGTAAAAACAAGCTCGGGGGCTTCCTTTGACCTTTTCTAACCCTTTTGAAAAAATGGAAAAATTTCCCATTTTGCTCCTCACCTCCACTTCTTAAAATGGGCCCGAAAAGTGTCCTGAGGTGGGTCCCAAAGGAAACGTGGAGAAATTATGCCATTTTACTCTCTTTTGGAAAAACAAATTTTTTTCCAAGTTTTCTTTGCAGCTCCACCCTTGATAAATACTTTTGACACGTGACCCAATGTGCATCCCAGTAGAACTACGCTTCCCCTTTTACTTTTAACTCTTTTTTCTCAAAAGGATTTTTTTCCAATTTTCCTCCACAGGTCCGCACCTCTGCCGTTGACCAGGGAAAACATTAACTATTTTCCATCGGGCATGTAGGCCATTTTGATGTTTTAACCTTTATGAAGAAAAGAGGCAAAAATTTTAAGTCACCTCCAATGGTCTTCTTCCTTGCCCATTGTGACTTTTCAAATTGCCACGTGTCACCATGGTGCACCTTGAGGCGGTCCCAAAAATTTGATACTTTGAATGAGTGTGGGCTCACCATGTGTCCTGCTCTGGAAAAATTTGTTTGAAGGCTTGAAGTTCGAGAAGGCTCCACTTGTCAAGCTCCGATGCGCGGTCTCCTTTTGGCCATTGAAAAGTCTAATTAAAATGCAAAGTGAGTGGAGTGCCCCACGTGTCCGCATGGTGCTTCGCTTAGATGGCGCCCAAGTTGAAGACCCTGAAAAATTGTGGGCTAGCCACGTGTCCCTATTTCGCTAAAATGTATCCATTTACATAAAATTTATCTAAGTCCATGCCAGCGGTGGAAGCCTCCACGTGTCCTCTCGGCGCTACTCCAAGGCAAAGGCCAAAAGTAGATCTTCAAATGAGCGTTGTTCCTCCACGTGTCCTTAACTTCCTGAAAACCTTTTGAAATTTGTGTAAGTATGGGAAATCCAGTGGAAGTCTCCACGTGTCTCTTTCCTTCTAGCTGTCAATGTGTCCTCCGGTGCTACATCAAAGCCAAACCAAAAAGTTGATTCTCAAACGAGTGTCGTTCCTCCACGTGGACACATTTTAAAGGTTGAGGATTTTTATTGAATTTCCGAACTATTGAGTTTACCTACATCTAACCAAGAGGTGCCATGTTTCCTGTCATTGAATGATGTAAATTTGACTTGGAGAAACACCGTTAAACCGTAAAACACATAAAAACATCCATTCGAGCGAGGAAAATGAGGTTTTCTTCAAGGACAGAGAATTTAAACTATTACAAGGCTCAAACACGATCTTTAGGGACACATCAACTCATTTTTCCTTGAGTATTTAGGGTGAAAATGGTAGGAAAATAGATATTGATTGTAGAAAATGGAGGAAATGGGAAAACATGATTTTTAAAGGTACAGAGTACGGGAGACTCAAAATATAGAGATTTTCCAGAGGAACAAAGGAACCATGAGACAAATATGGACCCACACATGATATTCGACCGGAGAGTAGGTTAAAATGTCAAAAAGACTGGCCAAACACAAAATGGGGAAGGATAAAATGACAGAGGTCGTGAATCAATAATTCTTCAAGGGCACAAATGGGGTGAGACAATTCTAAGCACCATCATTGGCTCTGACTTAGGGATGGGCACTCCCTGCGAGTGCCACAAGAACAATAGTAGACCAAGTGCCAAAATATCCATTGGGCAATAGAGTCAACTCATAGAGTAGAGAAATGAAGCCATCTAAAAAAAAAAACAAAGAAGCCGATAAAAACAAGTCACCAAGCACCACAACAAACCAAAACAAAACAAAACAGAAACAAACAACCTATCATATACTCTGTATAAGAGGTGTTTACCTTGATTCGAGAGGAATCAATCCAGAAATGCTCGGATGCTTTCCATTAATAGGCAGTTCAAGCAATTCACCTTCTAGATCTTTCAAAAGAAGGTGTGTTCACCAATTCTGATGTCAATGGAGTAAGGGCCCATCCACAATGAATCAAACTTTCCATGCTTTCCCTTATCCTCATGCCTGCTATCCCATAATAGCACAAGATCTCCAATATTGAAGGCTCTAGGAGTGACCTTCTTGTCAAACAGTTTCTTTAGCTTTTCTCTAAACCTTATATGCCTCTGGTGAGATGCCCTCCTCTCTTTATCAAGCTCAACAATTTGGTTGATGCGAGCATCATGAGGACTCACTTCTTGATCTTCCAGTTGTTGAATGAACTGATACAAAGATAATTGCATATGCAGGGGCAGCAGGGCCTAAGTCCCATATACCAACTCAAATGGAATCTTTCCAGTGGTTCTCTTGACAGTGATCCTATCAGTCTAGAAAGCAAAATTCAACTATTCACCCCATTTTCTCTTGTTCAACTCCAAGGTTCTTCTGATAATCTTTAGAAAATTATTATTGTTAGACTTAGCTTGTCTATTTCCTTGGGGATTATAATTAGAGGCATATTTCAAATTGATCCTATATCCTTTACTCATTGCCACCAGAGGTCTAGCCTTGAAACTCATGGCATTATTAGCTATGATTTTGACTGGTACTCCAAACCTGTAAATAATATTGTTTAGCACAAAATCCATGACAACTTGGTGTGTAGCCTTCTTGGTGGGGATTACTTCCACCCACTTAGTAAAGTAATCGGTGGCTACAAGAATCCACGTATGGCCGTAACTTGAAGGGTCTGAAATCTCACCAATGAAGTCCATTCCCATTTCTTAAATGGGACTTCAATTGATATAGATTGCAAAGGTAGGGAGCCCGAAGCCTTGACCTTGGGAGAAATGCTTGCAACTCTCACATCTTTTGATGAACATGGTTTCATCCTTGAAAAGTGTTGGCCACCAATAACCAACCGTTATGATCTTATGTGTTGTGAATCTTGCAGAAAAAATTCCCCCATAAACTCCTCCATAGAGATCAGCAATTATTTTGGGGGCTTCATCTTGATGATGCATCTTAAGAGGACTCCTCGGGTTCTTCCATGCCAACCCAAAATCAGTAATGACATATTTCTGGGAAGCCAACTTAAGATCTCTTTTCTGGTTCTTATTCAAATGCTTAGGGTATTTTAAGTGTCTGATATAAAACATCACATCCTTATACCACTCAGAACTCATCAATCTTTCAAAAATAGCTACCCTTTCTTCCTCAATCTCATTTACCTCAATGGTCTACAAGTTGCTCTCAACCATGAGCTTAGCTAACCCCAAACCTCTCACCAACTTTGTGGTTTGGATGTCCATATCATAATCTTGCAATTTTTTCACCCATCTACATCTTTTACTTGAGACTTCCATCTCGACAATATGTCTTTTACCATGGTATGGGAAACATAAGAAACAACTTTTGAGCTTAAAATATAAGGCCCGAAAACCTTTGTTGCTTTGACCAAGGAAAATGCCTTTTTTTCCATGATGGTATATTTCAGTTCTACTCCTTGCAAAGCCTTACTAAAAAGGGAAATGGGCCTCTTAGCCCCTTCATCATCCTTCTATAGAATAATAAAATAAATAGTGTTTTCAAGCGAAACAAAACAACCTGGAAAGGTTTCTTGTAATATGGGGCTTCTAAAACAAGGGCATGCTTCAATGCCTCTTTGATTCCATTGAATGCGTGGATGGCATCTTCTTCCCATTTGATGATCTGATCTTTATTTAACATGGAAGTGATTGGGATAGTCAACTCATCAAAGTTTGATATAAACCTTCTAATGAAGTTTATCTACCCAAAGAAGGACTGAATTCCTTTTTTGGTTCTTAGAATTGAGACTTTGTTGATGGCCTCCACTCTTTTTGGATCAATCATCACTCCTTCTGTGATACAATGTGACCAAGAAATTTTTCCTTCTCGCACTCCAAAATGGCATTTATTTAGATTGAGTGAGATGCCATATTCCTTCATCTCGATTAACATCTTCTCTAAGCTGTAGAAAATGGTCACTTCTCCTTCTTGAAAACACTTTGTTACATCATCTTGGTAAACAAAAATAAATTCATTGATGTAACTGTAAAAGCAACATCCATTGTTCTCTAAAAATGATGTCCCTGACACCATACTTCCAAGAAATTCTTAAACCTAACAACAATGCCTCATACTCAGCAATATTATTAGTACACTCAAAATTAAGCTTAAAGGAAAAAATAAACCTTTCTTGACTTAGAGAAATTAGGACAGCACCGACACCATTTCCAAATTTGGAGCAAGCTCCATCAAACAATAAAGTCCAAGGAGATCCTTCCTACTCAAGAAACTTAGACTCCTTAATCTTGTGCTCTTTTCCATCAAGCAAATCCCACAAAGTTGTTAGCATCAACATTTGTATATAATACTTCATAGGACACATTGTTGGGATCCTCAATAAGATGCAACATTTTATTCTCCCATATAATTTGACAAGGCTTCCCTCAATGGGATGTAGCATAATACATGTCCATTTGAACACTACCACCAACACTTGTAGCTCACTTTCTTGACAGCAACATACCCCACTTGGTTGGGCAATCAACTATGACAACATCAAGTTTTAAATTTTTACCTGGGTAGGCTACAAGCTACACCACCAAACCCTTCACACTTCTTACTACTCGGCACCTCTCTGGATTCCATGGCAAAGCACTTCCCATTTGCTATTGTTACCTTAATTTTCAACTCATTTATGACCTCCAAAGGCATGACATTGCATGATGCCCCGAGTCAAACATGCAGTTATGGAGCAGCCTATCCTTGATGATCAAAGTAGTGAAGAATGGATCCACATTCAGCTAAGATTCTACCAAATATGTCCCCAAATAAACCTCAAGTGGTTCAGCTAGCTCTTTTGATGTTGATGGTGTCTCAGACTCTTCAATGGCTAGAGGATTCACCACAATGTTCACATTTCTCCCCAAGGAAGTCCTTTCTTCATTCGATCCCAAGTATTCAAATGATCTCTTTCGTGCTCAGGAATCCTAAGCAACTCAAAAATTGGGATAGAGACTTTTATTTAACTTAAAACTTGGGCAATGTCATATGGGACATTCTTGGGCAAGGCAGTATTGAAAGGAAAACTGATACATTCATTAGGTGGCATAGGATTCTTGGTAGCTTGAGCATAAGGAGGGGTATGATTTTTGCTTGGAAATACAGGGCTTTTGGTAAATGGATCTTTCCTAGGAACCTCTTTAGGAATGTTAGAAAGTAAGGGATATTTCGGCTTGGATGAAACCTGCCCTTTCACAACCTTACTTCTTGTGATATATTCCTTCTCTTGAGCCACAACAACATTACTTAATGATTACTGTCCTCCTCAAATGGGATTCCTCCATCATAATTTTTTATCATTAACGCCCTTAAATATTCAAATTCATTCTTGGGAAATTCAAAATTTTGTATATTATCTACTTCTAAAGTATGATAGTGAGGGAGAATATGTACTCTATGATAGCAGTCCTAGAAAGTGGCGGTGGTTTCGGCACTTATCACCTTAGTTGAGGTTTCCCTTTGTTGTGAGCTAGTGGAGCATTCCATCATGCAAACATCATTGTCATTATCATTAGCTTCCTCTTCTTCTTGTTGATCTTCTTCACATGGAGTATAGGGCATGAAACATCTGTCACACCTATCAATGACTTCTATCTCTTACACCACAACAACTCTAGAGCCAAAGGATCAAGTACCATTCTACTTTCTCTTCCTTGAGGCTGCCTATTCCCAAATCTAATAGCTCCCTTTCCTTTGTCATCATATATTTGGTGATTTTTGAACCTGTCTTGGCCCTATTGCTTGTGTTGTCCTTGTGAACTCTACCCAACTCCTTTCTCAGCTCGGGCTAGCTTATAGGAGATCTCCTTGACAGCCCCTGCCAAAGTTTTCACCACTTCTTCCAAATCAGCAACCTTGCTTGTCTAAGGTTTTTCTAAGGTTGCTTGACTTCACACCTTCCCTCTTAGGAGGTTTTCCTATTGCCTTGATATTATTATCTATTTGTAGGGCCATAGTGAATGCTTTCCTCAAGTTGGTAGGGTTCTTGTCCCTCAAGTAGTAAGCAGCCTTTTTATCAAATGCATCAGTATATTTGATCAAACATGACTCATCACATGGCCTTATCCTAATAGGTAATCTCCTCGAGGTCTTATTGAACCTTGTATTGAATTCATGTACTGACTCATTGGAATTCTTCTTGATGTTTTCAAATTTTGATAGAAGAAACCTAGGGTCAGTCTTATCACCATATTGTAATCAACGCATTGCTCATCTCAGCCCAAGAGTCAATAGAGTTATCTAGCAATGTTTTGTACCAGTCCCTGGCATCCTTCTCTAGAGTGTGAAAAAACAATTTGATGTATACATCTTCATGCTCAATCTCAAAATCTTCCATCATATTGAGGAAAAGCTTTAGATTCGGTCACCAGTAATAGCATTATTTCCCTGGAACTTTGGCATTTTGTTCCTTACATCTTGAGGCACTGCATTTGGGTAACTAGCCATTCCCACAAAATTTATAGGTCCAAAGGTGTTTACAACAAATGGAGGCCTAGGTTGAGCCATATTGATTTGAGGGGGTGATCCTAGAGGGGTGACAAACTGATGGGGGGTAGAAGGTTCTTGGAACACAGGAGTATAATTTTCAAAATGGATACCCCCAAAGGCCTTGCTTCTTGGAAATCCCTATCAACCTCAGAAAACATAGGTGCAGAGTGTGAAGAAAACCTTTCAAAATCAAATGAAGGTCCCTCTCCAGCTGGAGAGTTCAACTCCACAAAGAGGTTGCCTAATTCAGATGCACTTGAGCTGCAATCTTCAATGATGGGCCGCTCACTTTCTTCAATGGTGATCCCTTTTCTTGTCTATTGTTCTCCCACAACTCTCTAGGATTTTCTTCCTTCTGACTTTTCTTTTCCTAACTCAGGAAACAATGTCCTAGCAGGATCCCTAGCAAAGAAAGATCTTCTTCCTTCCAGCTTTGCAAATATTAGTAACAAATCTTACTTGACAGAGGTTTAAGACATTGGTCTTTATCAAAATCAAATCAACAGGGAGTCGCCACTAAGGATTTTCACCTTAGTTGTGAAAATGCACTAAAAATGTTCTCACAAGTGTCCTGTCAAAGACTAAACCGGAAATGAAAAAAATTGACCTTTCTTTACAAAAATTATCAATAAATACCATTTCAAAACTTGTGGAAACTGGAGAAGTTACATAACAACACTTGTGACTTTGAAACCTCTTACAAACCTAAACACAGGATGATTTTTAAAATGGATTTCTAGCACTTTAGAGCATACAAGAAATGTTTACCAGGGTCTGAGTATGAACTATATCACAATGTCCCCGACAATGGCACCACTGATGTTGGTGTTGTTGATAGGTCAAATAGATATGGCTTCAAATATGTATGCACATGGATTAAATTGAACTAAGTTCCCGGCAACAGTGCCACTGATGTTGGTACCCAAATTTGTTCTCCTTTTCAATCCAAGCAGCAACACTGATTCAACATGGAGCTTAGAGGCAGCCAGATCATAAATATATGTCATTTTGTAGTCAGGGAGGATGTCTGATTGTCCCTTTGTTACTTGGATTTGTGGAGAGATGGGTAGCACCTTAAAAGGATATGATCTTATCCTAACTATTTTAGGTTGTGCCTTTCAACCAAGGTAAGAGAACCTATTTTGTAACCTCTGTTATCAGAAAGGAGATACAAGTACCCTTCTTTTGCATAAATTTTGTAGAGAAGACCTTGGGGAAAATATGATCAACACACTGATCTGACTCTCACGAGTTGTCACTTCCAGATCATGGAGATACTTTCACAACAAGGCAAAGGTTACTAAAGACATTTGGAAACCTGATCTGTTTTACATACTTTAGTAAAAGGATTTTGGTCTAGTGTGGGTATACAGAGCAAAAATAGGGGTAGTATGGGTAGGATTGGTTGTTGTTAAATGAATTTTGGTGGGAGGGGAGACATGATGGACTTGAATCACTAGATCCTTGAGAGATTATGTGAAATAGAAATATTTGATCAACAAAATGCCACAAAAAGTTAAATTGTTTCCTCAACAAGAATATGTGCTTCAATGGAGGACCATATCAGCACTATTTCACATAACCTATGGGATTCTATCATGAAGGCTCGAGTCATAGGACCCAATAAAGCACTAATATTTAAACCAAGTCATGCCTGAGGTACACCTAGAGGCTTATAGATAATCTCTATCAACAAAATGAAAGAAAAGTAATTTTAAACCATTTATCCAATTCCCGGATGAAGGATCTACTAAGAAATGGAGTTGTAGATGCCACTAAACTATCACAAGGATTGAGACCTATGTGATTGGACTATATTTTGGTACAATATTGCAATAGAAACAAGAAAAACTACTCGTATGCATTTAGAAATGAAATAAATACACTTTACTCAAGATTGACACCGAATAACTCAAAGTTTGATCAAATTTATTAGTAAGGGAAAGTTTCCAGAACAATCTCAAAGATTTTCAATGGTTGTATACTTGTAACCACCTTGACATGATCAAATTTGACACAAAGAGAGATATACAGGATTCTCTAGACGGCTTCTCAAAATGGATGGGATCTGTCAAGATTTTTCTGCTAGAGAGAATCAGTCCTGATCTTTTCCAAAAATCCCAACCATTTACACGATGAATTCATGCCCTTTATAGCATTTCCAATAGAGCCCCTTCCTCCGAAAAGACAAAAAAATTAAATGCACCAGTGTTTGCCATGACTCTTTCGTGATTCTTAGAATCAGATCTACAAAAGTCCAAGCACTCGAGGGAAAATCTCTTCAATTTCTTCCCGCATTCAACTCCTTTCTCAAGAAAAACATGCCTCCATCCATTCACCAACCACTTCCACCCCATATCAATCAAATCTGACCCCTTGCGTGCTCAAGAGAAGAAAAATAGAAAACCATATTAGGATTGAGTGTCGACTGTTTTAATGGTGAAATTCATCTCCAGGTATTCCCCACCAAACTCTAGATATCAAAATTAACTCGCTCCTCTGTTTGGCATGTAGAAAATAGCAAGAAATCATGAAGACTCACACTCCTAGGAGTTTTATAGAAAAAATGGGGGAAAATCAGATTTAGATACTCAGCAGCCGTTGATCTTTGATTTTGAATGTGGGCCATCCACGTGGAAGATGCAAAATCAGGCTCGGGGCTTCCTTTGAAATTTTATGACCCTTTTGAAAAAATGGAAAAAATTCCCATTTTTTCTCCACACCTCCACTTCTTAAAATGGGCCCGACAAGTGTCCTGAGGTGGGTCCCAAAGGAAACGTAGAAAAATTCTACCATTTGACTCTCTTTTTGGAAAAAGGAAAATTTTCCAAGTTTTCCCGCAGCTCCGCCCTTGAGAAATACTTTTGACACGTGTCCTAATGTGGGTCCCAACGGAACTACACTTCCCTTTTACTTTTAACTCTTTTTTCTCAAAACGAAATTTTTCCAATTTTCCTCCGTGAATCCGACTCTCACTCCGTCATTGACCAGGGGAAAACATTGACTATTTCCCATCAGGCTTGTGGGCCATTTTTGATGTTTTAACCTTTATGAAGCAAAGAGGTGAAAAGTTTGAGTCACCTCTAATGGTCCGCTTCTCTGCCCCTTATGACTTTTCAAATTGCCACATGTCACCATGGCGCACCTTGAGGCGGGATTGCCATGTGTCTTGCTCTAGAAAAAAATTTTGAAGGCTTGAAGCTTAGCAGAAGGCGCCACTTGTCAAGCTCTGAGGTAGTCTCCTTTTTTTTGTTGAAAAGTATAATTAAAATGCAAAGTGAACAGAGTGCCCCACGTGTCCACATGGTGTTTCTACTAGATGGCACCCAAGTCAAAGACCATGAACGAGCTTGGGCTAGCCACATGTCCATGTTCCGCTAAACCGTGTCCATTTAAATAAAAATTTTCTAAGTCTGGGCTAAACAATGAAGCCTCCACATTTCCTCCGGTGCTACTCCAAGGTAAAGCCCAAAAGAAGATCTTCAAATGAGCGTCGTTCCTCCACATGTCCTAGACTTTCAAAACCTTTCAAAAACTTGTATGGGAAACCCATCGGAAGTCTCCATGTATCTATTTCCCGCCACCTTCCATGTGTCCTCCCGGCATTACTTCAAAGCCAAACCAAAAAGTTGATTCTTAAACAAGCATCGTTCCTCCACATGGACACATTATAAATTTGTGGCTTTTTATAGAATTTCTGAAGTATTAAGCTAACCCGCATCCAACCAAGAGGTGCCACATTTCCCTGTCGACTGAATGATGTAAATTTGACCAGGAGAAATGCTTTCCAAACCGTAAAACATAGAGAAAAGTCCATTCGAGCCAGAAAATGAGGTTTTCTATAAGGACTAAGAATTTAAACTGTTGCAAGGCTCAAACATAATCCTTAGGGACACATCAACTCATTTATCCTCAAGTATTTAGGGAAAAAATGGTAGGGACATCAGATCTTGACTATGTAAAATGGAGGAAATGGGAAAATGTGAGTTTTGAAGGAATGGAGCATGGGAGACTCAAAATACGTAGCTTTTCCAGAGGAATAAAGGAAGCATGAGACAAATTCGGACCCACACCTTATATTCAACCTAGGAGAAGATTAAAATGGAAAAAAATACTACCCAAACACAAAATGGGGAAGGATAAAATGATAGATGTCATGAATCGATAAATCTTCAAGGGCACAAATGAGGTGAGACAACCGAGCACTAATACACCTCTCATTTCTAGACTACCACGCAAGTATGCCCTGGGACGAGTATCAACTTCAAGATACAATATATCATCCAGAGATAGATAGACAGATGGATCATGTAAATAAGATCTTAGAGGATATGTTGTGGATGTATGTCATGAACCAT
Source organism: Taxus wallichiana var. yunnanensis (assembly GCA_018340775.1). NCBI lineage: Eukaryota > Viridiplantae > Streptophyta > Pinopsida > Cupressales > Taxaceae > Taxus > Taxus wallichiana. The sequence continues at coordinate 78,780,348 of CM031233.1, read as the reverse complement.
CAATCGAGGTCGAGGAGTACTTATTCGGTGGAGTTTTCCTATAGGAATAGTTTTTAGATTTTTATTGGTATGGCTCCATTTCAAGGACTTAATGGGAGGGAGTGTAGGAAACCACTCGGTTGGGATAAATTGGAGGATAGACTATCTCTTAGGCCAGCTTTATCACAGACATAGAGGAGCATGTTGTTTTGATCGGACATAGGCTTTAGGAGGAACAGGATAGACATAAGAAATATGCAGATCAAAGGAGAGTTGGCCGTAGATATAAGGTGGGCACAAAATTTTTATTCATATCAGACCTCATAAGATCCATATTTGTTATGGAAAAGGCTCTAAGTTATCTCCTAGATTCATGGGTCCATTCCAGGACCTTGTAGTAGATCAGTCCCTTAGCTTATCGTCTAGCCTTGCCACCCAACTTGTCTCGTGTGCACGATGTATTTCATGTTTTTGTTCTTAGGAGATACATTCTAGATCCCTCTCATGTATTGGATTGGACTACATTGTAGGTGTAGGAGTAGGGGCAGGTGACTGTGGATTCCATGCACATCATAGAGTATAGGAACTTGGTCCTTCGAGGCAACGAGATTGATCAAGTGTGATTCCAATGGGATAGGTATGATGAGACTGCAACCACATGGGAGGATGTTACTTTGTTATGGACCCAGTTTCCTCACCTATTTCAATGACTTCCAAGAGGAATTCGAGTCTAAGGGGAGGGGGATGTAGTGCCCACTCCTCTTCGACACTATTTTCATTATGTTGATATTACTTTTGGACTGATACTTAGACATTTTGATTATGATACATTGATCATTAGATGATAAACTATGCAGATATCTAGACTATTGACATGTTTTGATTCACATTTTGATTTTATTACACTAGATGACATTGTTAGACAGTTTGATATATGTTTATTTGTATTATTTGGATTTTATACTAACACATTATACTCGAATGTTCTTGTAGACACTGTAGTTTGGTCAAAACACTATTATTCCTAATAGTTCTCTAATTTTTCTCCTCCTTGAAAATTGATGACATACCGACAGTTAGACCTATCTAAATCCCCTTTTTATGACACTCTTTTGGTCGTATTCCTCTTATAAGTCCATTAAACAAGCTAATATAGCCTCTTATTGGATAAATCCTCTTCTTATTCCCTTCTAGACCACTTCTATTAACTTCCGAAGTATTAATCCATTCCATTGGATTAGTTGAGCCTCTCACAACTCTTTCATATCCCTAATTTCTCTCTAAAACAAGATTAACTAGCCTAACCTAGGTTAACTAGTCCTAACCATGGTCAACCTCTTCTAAACCTAGTCAAATATTACTTTGACTTGCTAAAAGTGTTTTTGGTCTTTTCATTTGTCCCACATGCACTCAAATCTTCCATTTTCCTAAATGGAAAACCATAAATAGCCTACTACCCCCTCTCATTTCCAAGAACACTTCTTCCCTCTAACATAAACTATAGTATTATTGTTAGGATTAAGATTTTATTTCATTTATTGAGCTATTTTATTGACCATCGCAACTCATACAAACATAGAGTAAATGAGAAGAACCGTTAGCCTTGAAGCCATTAATGGTTACCTCCCATTCTCTTAAGCACAAACTAATTGCTTAGATCATTATTAGGCTCATTGACTTAAGCTTTCAAAAATAGAGGGTTGTTATAGTTGTTGGCTTACTTGTTTACTTAAATTTTAATGCATGTAAAGTAGGAGTCTTCTTTCATTTCTTATCTAATGGTCCATTGATAGGTTTTGCACAAAGCTTTGGGGTTTCTTATGTATTCTTACCCCATTTCCATATCTTTTACAACCATTCTTTGAACACATTTGGCATGCCTGATCTTGGGACACTCACCATTGTCCTCTAGGGCCCTTTTTCAAAAAATTTAAGTCCTGTTTCATATTTGCTAGGATAAACAACTTGTTATTTACATGATTTAATTTTTAAGTGAGCTAAATCATCCTTGCTTATACGTTTTTGTGGTTTTGAGCTGGAAATAGGCTTCTTTAACTAACCTTTAAATTTTTTTCTTGTCAAAATTTATCATTTCTCCGACTTTTGTATGTTTTTCAGGGGTACGCACATGTGACCTCGGAAGGGGGCATCTCCGTTGAAACCCTCGGCTCGTGCATCGAGTTGCCCATGCACCCGTCTAATCATACTACTTATTAACAACTCATTTAGAATGGGTCGTGTCTCCATTAAACCATAGGCATCTTCATCGACTGGTGAGTGTACCTATCACTCTGGATGTGTTGACGTATATTGGCCTATTGTGTAAATTTTTTCATTTTGACCCATAAGTATATCTATCGAACCATAGGTGTCTTTATCAAGCTGTTGGGCATACCCGTGTCTCTCGACATGCCTTTGGTGTCTTCTGTCACACTATATTTCTAATCTATTTTTTTGGCAGCGGGAGTATTCGTTAATGAGAGAGTCGTGTTGAACTATCTACGTATTGCACCTATTTGGGCAGCCCACATAGGTGTTGAGGCCCACTTTCCTAAAACCCTGCCATGCGTCCACATTGGTTGGGGCTCATATCCATTGGATGGGGTGCATAGGTTTCATAATAGACGTACATGTGTTTGTGTTAAAATTTTAACTTTCTTTTCCCGAGCTGTAAGATCATTTTTCAAAATTTCAAAGGTTTTCAAAGTCTAACAAAGTAAGTACATGGTGTTATTTGGTTGTTTAAAACTAGCATAACTTAAGTGTTTTCGTTTCATAACTACAACGAGGTTTGTGAAGTGTGTATCCTCTCTCCTTGCACCTTCTAGGTTATCTTGGAGATCAAAATAACTTCTACAACCTTTTGTCACGTCTAAAAACACTTGTTTTATACTTCTAAAAAGGGTAAAATACTTTCCATATAATTTATTTTAGTGGAATTTTCACATTGTGTATGCTCTTCCTTTGTGCCTTTCGGTGATCTTAGGAATCAAAAGAAATGTGTAAATTCCCTTTCTTGATATCAATATTCAAATGGAAAATTACTAACTCCATGTGTATAGGTCCTAACATTTTTCAAAGGAAGACACCAAGACAAAACAAAACCTTCTAATACATGTGTTCTCATACAGGTTGCCAAATGGTGTGCTACTTAAAACCACATTAAGTTAAGTTAATAAAAACACACCATTTCACTTCACACTATATTACAGGATTTGGAAAAGGGTACATCCCTATCAACTCAATAGGAACATAACCCCTTTGGCATAACGCCTTCAGCTACAACAATGGGGGTGGTTCTAGGAACCCTAAAGTAATCCACCATTGAGTAACCTCATGGATCAAACAGGAAGTACTCTGCTTACCCACTTGACTAGTTTTTCATTGTGAGTTAGAGTCAAATTTGTCTATATCGTGACCCCAGTGATGGTACAATTGAATGCACTAGTTGCTCATTATATCAGAAGGGGGTAAAGTAAAGCCGAGATACTCCCAAATCAGTCAGTGTGACTCTTTGGGTAAATCGAGCTTGCTCTTAGAAAACTTGTGACACCTAGTTGAGAGATATTATTAGAGAATCCATTCTGTCTTGGAGCCCACTTTTCTAGTCCGTTGTCATGTCAAGCCATCATGAAGTGACGAATCACTTGGAGTCTGAACCTTATTTCTCGAACAAGGAAAAGAACCCACGTAAGTTTGAGCTAAGTGTCTTTCATCACGAAATTAAATGACGTGCCACTTAGCTCGGTTTTGTTCTCATCTTTAGATGAGGTGAAACTCTTCCCAAGTGGCTCTTAGTTTATTTTTTATCCTTTTTCTATCTATAACCTTGCATTCTCACCGCCCATTTCTTGGGGTGAAAAGGAAACATACCTTGCGCATTTTATCAAAGATAGTAATATCCCCTTTTTCTTATTTACACCCATCCATGTTTCATGGGTGGGTTGTTAAACGCCTAAATTATGCGCAGGTATTCTTCCATATTTTTTATATTTCTTTGCTCTTTTTTCAAGATTGTCTCCACTACTATGATTTCGTTTCATTATTTATCTCTCCTTAGGTTGATATTTTTCTCGCATTCTACTCACACAATTTTTTTACTTACGTCATGTTTTCAATTTCGGAGAACTTGATATAAGTCCCTTTATTGTGTGGTTATGATGCTCATGCAACTAAAAACTTCTTGTTATACTCATACTTTGTTTCAGTTCTAATGTCATCTAAGCCTTTTGAGGGTGTCGATATTTCCTATATATACCAAAACGACGTCATCTTAATAATAACACCTTGCTTTCTCGGCTAATATATAAGTATAGTGTTGTTACACTATACATACTTACAACTTCCATTTTTAGAAAACTTAGCTTTCATCAGCATTCAAACTAGTTTTAGTATTCGTCGTCGAGAAATTGCATCAATACCACTTTAATATTTAGGCCTTGTTAGAATTCTAGCTTGACCTACATATTGATAAAATATTGTCACTATTCTCTTTAGACCCTTCCTTTGGAATCATAGTTAGGTGTAACTTGGCAAAAAATGACAATTTGAGTGATCTTTGCATTTGAGTGTTCTTTGAATCATGAAAAAAAATGAATAATATTACTTTTAGAACACACTAGGTTATTTCAACATCACATCGAGTGACTTACAAAAAAACTTTGAAACTATTTAAACAAGATCTAGTATCACTTTAACTAGTAATGCCTAAAATAAAAAATATGGCATCCAAACCAAACGATCATGACTTAAGAGAAAATTCTTTTGAATCATTCCCATTTATTGGAAATAACTTAGCACCTCTCTTTTCATTAGTTAAAGACATAGATCTGTTGATTGATCACAATAAAGAGGAGTCTGAATCTCCTAAAGAATAACACCAATTAGACCTATTCTTCTTTGATGAAATCCATTTTTACAACAAGGATCAAGTACTCGCAAGAGTCTTAGAACTAGGGGCTAAGCTTCCACAAGAACGTGAAGCGAGAAACTAAGGTCATTAATCATAAAATAGAAGAATGAAGATCCCTCTTAGACATAGATAACCCCTTTGACATAGGGTACACTTCTACTTCTATGAAACATCAGAACATCATTGACAAAGGGCTATCAAAACCACTTGGTGATCCATGATGACCTTATTACAAATCTTCACATAAAGTGAAGCTTAAGCACAAAGCCTCACCACCTCTCAAGTTCAATGAAGAAGAGGATACGTTAATTAAAGAAGAGATCCTTCAAAAATAGATCCGAAACCGAGCAAAAATTAGAAAACTTAGGCTCTTAAAATAGGAACCTATACAAAGCAAAATCAAAATGAAATCTATGAAGCGAGTTACACTTCGATCCATATAGTGACACAAATTTTAAAGTGGCGAAGGCACAAAGATGAGTATCACCTACTAAAGAACAAATCATTGAATGGGATTTACAATCAATGAAAGACACACTTACTATGCTACAAGAGGGAAACATAGTCCACATAGTAGGAATTATTTGTATGAATAACTATTCCCTTCTTGCTTCGATAAGGACATGTTATGAAACCCTTCCCAAAACATTTTACCATTCCTAAATTCGATAAATATAAGTGCAAGGGTGATCTTAGTGATCACATAACATACTTTTATATGGTTTGCCAAGAGGTCACATATAGTGATAACTACTTAATATAACTCTTCCTCACAACCTAGAAGGGTACCGGGATTAGAATGGTTTTTTAGCATACTCGAGGGCTCCATTACAACATGGCCTGTGTTAGTAGAAAACTTATATGACATTATTCCTATAACATGGAAAATGATATCACAATGAATGACCTCTGCAATACAAAACAAAATCCCAATGATAAATTTGTGAGCTTTTTACAATGATGGCAAGGGTTGGCATGTCACTTCCCTTGTTCCTTTCTAGAAAACTAGCTAGTAAGCATATTTTGTGCCTAACTTGAACCTATAGATAGCCTTCCATTTACAAATGCACTATGGCTCTAACTTCGAAGAATTTATAGAGTAGGGTATTCAAATCGAGAAGGCCCTCATTGCAAAGGGAACACTTAAACCAGTTATCAAAGACAAACATGAAGCAAAATCCTTAGATAAACCTGAAGTTTTTCAAAAAAAAAAAAACATGTCATTGGAGATGGAATTATGGACTCTAAAAGAGTTTAATCCATGTAGACTGGTCCGCTTTTAAATCTCTCACAAATAACTCATCCCAAGGCATCTACCAAATGTGATTTCAATTTGTTAACATAATCTATATCTACCATACTAAAATAGTTAGATAACGTAGACATGGTGGAGTACCCAACCGCGACGGTACCATACCTACAAAATGCTATAAAACCTATTTGGTTCAAAGAACATGAGTAATGTGACTTCCACTGCGTTAAAGGGCACAAGACAGATAGGTGTTTGAGACTACGACATTACATACAAGGCCTCATTAAAGATGGAAAGATCGTTGTATATTCTCCCCCAACTCAGGACAAGGTCCAAATGTGAAAATGGGTATCTTTAAAGAGCCCTTTTCGAACCATGCAGATCAAAAGAAAAGTAATCTTAATCATGGAAAAACTTCCAATGATTATAGGACTACGACTTATATTTATCCCACTAATGATATTACCTTTGACTCTCTCATAGGATGTATTCATTCATCTAATAAACAGTCAATACTATTTAGATCTTAGAAAAGAGCTATGCAAAGAGGGATGATACGTGCTCATTTAATCATACCAGATCCCCTACCTATCCCTAAGGAAATTCATTATAATTTGATATACCAGTTAGAGAAAACAAATTCTAGGATATCCATTTTAGATCTCCTCAAAATCTCTATTTCCCACAAAAACATATTGTATAAAATTCTAAAAAATTTGGGAGTTTCCATTGATGTAGATCTCATTCACCTCCAATCCATGATCACACACCTTGACTCTAATGATCATATCACTTTTGATCACGGTGTAATCCCACGTAATGACCTAGAGCATAACTTACCCTTATACCTAGAAGTGGTTATTACCCACCGTAAAATTAAGAGAGTACTTATGGATGGTGGATCTGGTCTAAAAATTTTGTACTTTAAAGATGGTTAAACATTTAGGCTACTCGAAGTTGTTCTAGGTGCCAAAAATATTACAATCACAGCCTATGATAATGAGAAGCAAGAGTCAAGAGAAACTATACTAACTCCAATGGAAGTAGGGTCTAATTTCCATTATATAACATTCCATGTCCTTGAATTTTATCTACCATATAACATGCTCTTAGGATGCCCATGGATCCATGCCAAGTAGGCCATTCCTTAAAATTTCCCTCAATATTATCAAAATGTGTCATAAAGGATAGATAATCACCATTCGGATGATCCGAACCATTTACACATTGTAAAGCCTTACACGGTTTCTCTCATGCAACTTATGAATGTCCCTCTGTAGAAATTATTACATTCCTTTACAAACAGAGTCTATCAAGGAACGTGTGGATCCAAATTCACTCACTCCATGCAATCAAGACTTTATTTTGTTGGTCAACCCTTTCGCATCATGGGAGGTAACATTGGCAAATTATGGCACAGGTGAGTCATTCACCCTTGAACAAGATTTATTAATATCTAATTTATAATTGTCACTCAGACACATGGTAAACCTTACTTTCAGTTCAAAAACACTCGGGAAAAATGCCCTAAACCATTGGAGAATTTCATTCCTAGTGGTTTCTTATCTAAGGAAAATATGTTAGGGGATCCTACTAATAGATTGTGATAAGGTACCATGGCTTCATGTCATCAGGCACCCCAATATGTCAAAGGCCACCACATGATGTTTGTCATGGGTTACAATGGGCTGGGATGTGGTATCAATGCACAAGGGTGATTGGAACCCATTCCTATCCCTCACTTCAAATCAAATAAACATGGTATTAGGATACAACCTCATGATGATCCAACCTTCAAGATCAATTCCACCTCTTCGAAAATGAGAGCAATGCATCTCATTCCGATGGTGATGTGGATTCCCAATTTATCCTCTACAAAGATCTTGCCTCAACTAACCTATTTCCTCATTCAATTTTCCTTACATTGTTCGGATCCAACCCTTACCCCATTTAGTGTCTACATTTTCCTCCAATTTATATTGTTCAATGAATTCTTGATAACGTAAAGTAGATAATAAATGTTTATGTGATAACCATGTAGAGTAATGGTGAAATGCGTGTCATGGAGAAATAAAAAGTGGAAGGATAAAGAGTGAAACATGGAAGCTACGTAAGAGGAAGTGAAAATTACCCTTGGGGTGAGATCGTATGCATATATTTCACATTGTACCTATTGGTGATTTTGTTTGATTCTATATTATGTGTTTTGTTACATCCCATAAGGATAGACCTGAAAATGAGAGGTGCAAGAGAGTATTCAAAGTTTTGTATATGAAAATTTTATCAAAATGTGTAAAAAGTGTGTAAAAGGTGTGTGAAAATTATGTAAAAATGTGAAAAAGGAACATATGCACTAGATCCATGAGTGTAAAAGAGAGCGAAATTATCCTTCAAATGTTCTAGAAGAATGGGTTTTTGGGAAATATCATGCGGAGAATTCATTTTTGGTTTATCTCAAGCCAAGTACAAGAGAAGTGTAAGGAGAAAGGTCTAGTGTCATTCTCCAACCTTTGAATGCTTCCCGAAGTGTAAATGCCACCGTAGATCGTGTTTTCAAATCCAATACATTTCATTACATTCGATCTAATGTAAAAATAGAAAAATAAGGTAGAATTTATGCATTGTGAGTACTTGAAGGATTATGCCTATCTTTTAAAATCTGGAGTGTAAACTTCGTGAACCATGAAAATCTTAGAAAAAGTTTGTAACTTCCCCATGGTCATAGGCACCCGGGAGGGGTTAGGGGAACCAGGGAACTATTTTGTGTCAGGCTCTATTTTTCGTGTTGTGATTAGGACCCAAGGTAGGTTCTAGGACATTGCTAAGACTAAATATTGTGTTTTTTGTGTCCTAAACTATGTTGTACTATGATTATACACATGTGAATGGGGTGACTGATTCACCCAATGGATGCCCCCTCATTTGGGGTGCATGCGACATCCCAATGAGTATGCGAGATAAAAGGAGGACTGGATATTGTGCTAAAACTAATGTGCTAGAGGGGAAGGGAATGTGTTGGGTAGAAACCAAGCCACATATTAACAAAGTGGCTACAAACTAGTGATAGTGCAAACAAGATAAAAATGCATATAGATTAGAAAATGTATGCTATCAAGCAAGAAGACAATGTAGAGTGTAAAAAGTGGGTTACAAAAATGAGACATCACTCATGATGTCGAATAAAATCAAGGCCGACGTGGCAAAAAACATATGGTGTGCACACGAGAAAAGGGTATAGTCCACAAACAATGGAAAATAATGATAAGCAATATATCATACAACCATGGTAGTACAGTAGTTCCTAAAATAAATGATGCACATGAAGAACTCATTAGCATCTTAGAAAGATAGAAAGTATGTTAAAATGTGTATGATCTGATATAATTTAGTGTGCTAGTATGAATAGGAAGTAGTGTAAATCAAAAATAATACCCGACGTGTGTATGTAAGTGGATGCCCCTAGGAGCCTTTTGCATGACCGATAAGAGGTACGGTGTCAAGCATCCATGATAGATGTAATTATTTATGTACTTTCAGATGTCACAAATGGAAGGAAAGTGCATGTGCATGTGTATATAGAAAGTATAATGAAATATAACGTATCCATCTAACATAGTAAATAAGGTGTAACATGTGAGTATAAGTAAACAAGAACAATGTGCAACCAAGATATGTAATATTTTGTGGAAGAGTGAGATGTGATGGAATGAAAATTGAGTTTGATAGGGGCCACATGACCCCGATTGAATGAGTATTCCTAAGATGAGGCTCATTTATAAACTCCCCCTCAATAATCAAGAATGAACCATAGAACAAGAGTGCATCATCGGGAAATGGTTTGAATTGTGCACTAGAAAGATATGATCATCAAAGTGTAAATCATGGTGAGCAAGTGAGTGAATGAATGTGGTGAGGTCATTTTAGATTTATACCTTCAGCGAATCACGTATGAACCATGAAACTAGAGTGTTTCATATAGTAATTTGTTATGATGAATCGTGTGATAAGTATGTGTTGTGAATGCACCAAGTGTGTAGTGTGTAATGTGATGATGTGAGGTTCATGAATGTAGTGATCCCTCAATAGTCAAGTGTGAACCATAACACAAGATTATTTCATTGGGAAATAACAAAAGCTTCATGTGTATTACAATTTGAGATACATGATGTTAAGTGGGGTTTTTAAGTTTTTTTACCGAGGAGGGTAGCAAGGTGATAGATGACACCCCGAAGATTGTAAATGACAACATAAGGGCCTAACCAATTCTAAGGTTTGAACTTGCATTTGAAAGGATATTTGGTGTTCATGTTTTCATTGAGAAGAGGTGATGGATCCTCAATGCATGGGCCAATATGAATGGTATCAGGAGGATTGGTATTGTTATTAAGTGTATCAGACTCTCCAAAGTATGTGGTAACATTAAGAATTGATGGAGAATGCTTCTTGTGATGAAAATAAGGGATGTTATCATAAACTCCAATGTATTCTAAAAGAGAATCATTAGTGGTAAAAGTGTCTAAATTATCCCAAGGAGCAAAATTAGAATCATTGATGAGCTCTAGATATACCATAGGAAGAAAAGAAGTATTACAAGAAGTATAAGATTCTGAAGAAGGTATAGATGGAAGATGGTATCCCAAGCCAAGATTGTTATATTGAGTGGGTAGAGCACGGGGTTTAGCAACTCCATGTCCTTGTCGGCCTAAGATACTACCAGAGAAACCATAAAGTAGAAAATATTTATATCCAAGGCCATATTTATAAAAATATGAGTAGAAGTAGAATAAGTAAGAGTGTCAACGGAATGCTCAATATAATGACAATATGTGAAAGGTGATGGATCTAGTAAAACATCATAGACAACTCCCTGATAAAGGAATTTAAGCCACCTATGAAGAGTGGAAGGAACTGCATGCATGGAATGGATCCAAGGCCACCCAAGAGTAATATTATAATTAAGGTTTTTGGCATTACATGACATGGAGTAGAAGCGTACATGACCTAACAAAGTAATAGGGAGGATGATAGTACACAAGAAAAACTTAGGGATATTTTCAAATCCATGAATAGAGACAGATAAAGGAGCCAAACAAGATTCGAAATACCGAAATGATGGAGGAAATAAATATTACAGATGTTAAGTTTCGAGCCAATATCAACTAAGGCACACTTAACAAAAAAATTATTGATACAAACCTAAATATGCAGGGGGTCATGCTCTAAAATTTCTTCAGGAGGCAACTCATGTGATGTGAAATTAATGTGATCTTCGTTAAGAGACAAAGAAGAAGTAAACTTATTGTATACATAATCATGTGATATGTGAGGATGAATATAACTTTTAGCTAAATAGGATTTGATATTATTGATACAATCAGGATGATCCTGCAAACAAGCATGGATGGAAACATCCATGATGATGAACGCCTAAGAAAATAAATAAATAACCAAAAGTGTTTGAGTGAGATGATTTCACCAAAATGATTAAGAAAATATATAAAATATGTAAATGTTAAATCTAAATTATATAATGATGCGAGAATATATCAACAACTAGACTACATATATTTGACACAAACAAGTAAGATAGAAGGATGTAAAACCCTAGTTTTAAATGAAGAGATAAAATATTTAACTAATAAGGCAATGACCATGAAGATTTTTTGATCTTGAAGACTAATGAAATAGATAACCGAGTTTCATAACCGAACCTAGAAAAATCTAGAGATTTAAAGAATTCCAGGGACTAGGGTGCCTTAACAAGGTCAATGGTGCCCGGGGTGATGAGGACCCTCTCTAGGTGCATGTGGCTGCTTAGAATCTTAGAATCTTATAAACTTAAGATCTCGGGCACCGAACTAAATTTCAAATTCCATGTAGTTCTTTGTGTGTGTAGAATCATTCCCGAGGTGGCTCTTACGTAAGTTACACTTGATAGTGAGCAATATCTAGATATAGAAAATGTAGATAGTTATGTGCATGGAAAAATTAACTTCCCCTCCCATCAATTGTATGCAAAAAAATTCAATCCCTTTTCACTTATATGTATGCTAGATGGATGCTTAGATGCTCTTTTAATGTCCTTTGGATGCAACCTTAGGTGATGATAGTAGATGTTTAATGTTTGGTCATTTATTATGATCGTATATCTTTGTATTTATATGATTATTTTGGTTGAATTTCATAATTAACCACTAAAAGGTCGAATAGTAAGAAATAATATGCCCAAACAGCTATAAAATATCCAAAATATGTGAGAATGATACTAAGAGGTTGGGGCACCCATAAGGGATGAGGGGTTTAGGTGTTGGCGTACTACCGGGCACTAGTGTCCGAGTAAAAATGCAAAAGTATCAAAAAAATTGGGAAAGAAGGTGTGTAAGACCAAGAAGGAAAATAGAAAGAAAGAAAAGAGGCCAAAGAGGGTGGTCAATAAGTAATTTTCTCACTTAGGAATCATATGAATAGTGGTATGTGATCATGACTATAAATATACCTAAAGTCCATGATTTAGTTTCTACAATATAATTCCATAGATAATTGTTTTACCAAATTTAATATAACAAATTTATTTTTCTTCAAGTTCTTTAAAACAAAAACTACACAACTTTATGCAATAAAAAAACATATTTGATTATTTCAAATATAAAGGGGTTGATTTATAAGAAAAATAATACCATAAATATATTTCATTAAATTATATAGTTGTAGTTACAAAATCATGCACTTACTACTATTTATTATACTGCTAAAGTATGTTGTTTTATATATGTATATTGCATAAGAAAAGTATTCACTGGTTACCCATTACGTAGTCTATCTATTATCACCTGAATCATAGTACCCTTAGATTTTCAAAAGTGTGTGTGCTTGATCTCACGGAGTTCTTTGGGTAACATGGGTTTCATCTCCAAGTTGTGGGACTTACTACTTGAGATAAACCTCCAGAGAAAGTTGGTTCTTACTCCTAAACTAACTACCACAATCTACTCTAATGCAGGAAAAACTATCTTATCCTAATCTAACTTTCCAAGGGACCAGGGAGAGAGAGTGCATGAAAATAAAGCCTACACTAACAATGGTGATACACCAAAAAGGAGGGAATGAGAATATCTTTCCAATGTGTGAAAATGGAAGTGAAGTGCATACTGGAGAGGGTGATAAAATTTCTCCATAGTCTATTTGAATTCACAACATTATTTCATGCACACATAATGATAATGAATCCTTATAAGAGCATAAAATAAACACAATATATTTGTAATAAGATTGAAGAGGAAATAAGAATGAAAATGAAACAGCAAGGGAAGATACATCCACAAACAGGCTTCTATTGCTTCATGATATACATAGTTCAATCTATTACAAAGTAAAGGCCTAGATCACCATGCAAGGATTCCACTACAAGGGTCTATAGCACATTGGCTTCACAAAACCAAAATGATATATTTTTGCTACTCAAAACCATCTCTTACAATGATCCCAACACTCTAATTTATAGAATTCTGAGAGGAGATAGAGAGATGGAGAAATGAAAATCCCAAAATTTTACTTCCCACAACTTGTAAGAGGTAATAAATGAATTGAAATGATGGTATGTTTCTTACAAAAGGCTCCCCATACTGTCCCATAACTTGTAGCAGTGAAAAATGTATGCCCATGCTTCATTAAATGTTCTCACAACCACCAATAAAATCATTGTTCTGAACCTGGCCACGTTTTCAGAAAAATCAACATCAAAACTTCATCAATTTCTACATTTATTGATTATTTTACGTCGGACTTGGAATCACGATTCCAACAAGACCCATTTTGTGAAAATCCTTTGATAATTGCAAACATTATGGTCTTCTATTCTTATGGTCTTATGCCCGTTTGAACTTCAGAGGTCGCATTACACCACTCCCCTTTGTATTGACGACGATTTTGGGTTTTCATGGAACTCATGTCCCCATGGTACTTGGACCATATAGGCCTTCTTTCTCCACGTCACCTAATTTGGGATTTTCTGTACCCACACATCCATTGTTGACCGGGCCAGGTGGGTCGTTGACTCCTGACATATTTGCACCTTAAATACTTGCTGCTATTTCAGATTTTTGGGGCCCGACTGTCCCGAACATATTTTTCCACCTTAACCGCATTGCACTTGGTCATGACTATTTCAGATTTTTGGGGCCCGTATGTCATGGACATATTTTCCTGCCTTAACCACATTGTAATTGGTTATAGTTATTTCATCTTTTTGGGGCCTGACTGTCCCAGACATATTTTTCTGCCTTAACCGCATTGCACTTGGTCCTGTTATTTTGGATTTTTGGGGCCCGACTGTCTTGGATATATTTTTCCACCTTAACCACATTGCAATTGGTCATGGCTATTTCAGATTTTTTGGGCCCAACTATCCCAAACATATTTTTCCACCTTAACCACATTGCACTTGGTCGTGACCAAATAGAATTTTTGGGCTTTGTGGGTACTTTTTTCCCTAGCTTTCCCATGGACCGCGTAAGACATTTTTATTTTCTTTTACTACATTGCACTGCCTCTTTATTATTTATGGCATGAACTTGGTATGACAAACCCTGGTACAATCCACATTGGTTCCATCTATATCCCTCATACCCAATTTGCACTAAAATAGGCCCTTGACTTCATTCTTTCAATTTTTTGCAAATTTTTGCTATCTCTTTGGATTTTTATTTGGATAGGGAAGTTAGAGAAAATCCAAGGATCCTCAAAACCTAATTTTGGGCCTTGAATCATTTCCTCTTGCTCAATCATGAAGAAATTATGCAAGTTATCAAAATTACCTTGGGGTGTATTTTGGATAACACTATCTCTGTTGTATTGATCATCTTTGTTGTTGTTTTTCTTGCACACTAGTAACTCATAAACACAGCTTATGGTCAAGTCTTAGGGACCCCTGTCTATCATTTCTCACTCATCTGTCATCATTGGTCTCTCGGACACTAGCACCTAGGGTTAGATGGTAGCGTCGGATGCTCCTTTCCATCTTAGGGGCCCTTATCCTCTTTGTATTTAATTGTAATTTTTGACATTCGAGGTTGATATTTTTGGGTTTTCCTCTCATCTCCTAAGGTAATAGTCAACATTTTGGGTTGTTAGTGTTGAAATTCAAATAGTATATCCCTATATAAACACAACATACATACCATTATATGGGTGAACAATTCTTATCAAGGGACATCTATCTAAAAAGGTCAACGGACTACATTTGGGCTTATTATGTTGCATACACATTGCATAGGAAGGGGAGTTTATTCTATTTCATCCACACATTTACATTTTTATCTAGCTATTTCCTCATATCTTAGAGTCCTTGGTGCGAGGGAGACCTAGGAGCATTGTTGCACACACAAGCACATAAAACTACATTGGTTATGAGATGTAGTGCGGTCTTTGAGTTGTAAGTCCACCATTGTGGCGGTTGAGGATAGTCGACCCCTCATTTTTCATATTTCCTTTGTATGATTTCATGTCGATTTGAGGGTTTTGTAGGTGCATTTTTCATTACAATTTTATAGGTACCTCAGTGATTTAAATGGGAGATACACACAAAAAAATATGAATAAGTGTAAAGCTTGACCATATTGGAACTAAGTTCGACATTTTTATAGACTAGGGCACCCAAAATCATACCAAAGTGCACCCTAGGTGCCAAATCCTTCTACGAGATGCCCCATTCTATCCAGATATTCCTCTACTACATTTTTCTATTGTTCACTATGATAGTTTGTTCTTCTATTTCATCACATTTATCAATCCTAGGTCACCGTAAGGTAAGAAAAATCAAGGTAATTACCTTATCCCTCAAATTTCCTTTCATTTATAAAATCAAATACATTATTTAGTATTTATATTCCATTGTGTGTCATTTATAGAATAGTTGTACATTCATATTTTAATAAAATTGTTATATTTTATTGAAACATTTTGGTGAGCCCATAAGCTTATAACTATTTGCCCTAGGATCTACTTAAACCCTAATGGCTAAGGATAGCTCTTCTCCTTCTCAACTAATCATGCCTCATGTGAATATCAATACCATCTATGATAAGGCCATCATATCCAAGATCACAGGTCTATATTGTAATGTTACTCTTCCAAATGGTACTCAAC